>CM052899.1:60798853-60844099 GCA_028534135.1 Potos flavus
CTTCTCATCTGCAATAAGACATTATTTTGAGATAATGTAGAAATTTTAGAGTGTATGTGCTTTGGAAAATATTGGGGTAGAGTAGCAGTCAATTTTCATTATAGTGTAATGTCCTCCCCTACAGGGGAAATGACATTTTCCGAACTTGTTTCCATTTCCTAGATGCATTTCAGTTTGGTGAATCAGATACACTTGCAAGCGATTTGGAAGCCAGGCTTTTCTGCTGTGACTACACCTCTGGGGCTTCCAAGAGCGAGGACAGCTGTGGCAGCCTCTGGGTTCCCTACGGCGGCGGTGGCATGCTTAGCAGAGAGCCCAGCTTCCAGTCACTCACTTGTGAGGGTCATGATGCAGGACTTCCATGTTACTGATTCAAATTATAAGTGCAGTTTTGTCCTGCAGCCAATAACAGAGGCAGCAGCTTTCTGAACACAGCGGATTCCTGCCTGCGGCTGGGGCGGTAGAGTTCCGGAGCCAGGGCTCGGAAAAAGCTAGGGCTCTGAAGCGCAGCTCCGGGAGCCATTTTTTGAAGGTTTCACTTACAGATGGCTTCGTTAGTCCTCTCGGAGATTCTGTAAGCCCCTTAAGACCCCATTGTAAATTTCTTCCAACTTCAACAACTTCAGAAAGATTTTGCTGTCTGCAACCAACCCCGACTGATGCACTATTCTTTGGATAACTAATTAATATGCGCGTGCTCTCCATGACATTAGCTGGGCAATATATGATCTGCCTTACCTTGATAGGTTCTCCGTGGGGAGACATGACTTCATCTGAGAGCTCCATCATCTTCAGGGCCATCAGCGCTATCTGAACAGCATGGGTGTCACTCTCTCTGTGTAGTCCCCCAGCCACACAGTACGCGTCACCAATGGTCTCCACCTGCGCGTAATAGATTTTCCATATTACAAATACAAGTTCGGAAAGAATGATAGTGCACGTCATAGAGCAGACACTGCAGTGTTCGGGCCCTCTGGAAAATCAGAGTAAATCAGAGGCTCTCAGAAATGGCTTTCCCTTTCAGGAAATTCATCAAGTGCGTCACCTTACAACAGGCGCGGCTCTGAAAGGCAGTGTGGTCCTGGGAGCACAACGTCAGGAGGTGGCTTCTACCCCCAGCATTTCACCTTTTTTTCCCCCAGCCACCAGGTAAAGGGGCTTTGTAGAGGCCAGTGATGTAATGTAAATGATATTTTGTGTTTATAACAAATTGCTTAAAGATATTGGAATCACTTGCTGATTTTATATCCTCTTAGCATACAGTGTTTTGAACAGTCAATGTCATATGAATTCAGTAAAAATATGTGCTATAAAACTAAGACATTTTAGTTTTTCAGAAGGATTTGGGGATTCTCATAGTAACTATAAGTGGGGCTACAGGAGTATCAGTCATGAAGTATAGAAATCAAGATGTCAAACAATGGTGCTTGGAAGGCTATCGAAAACCAAGCTACTACATAAATTCCAAGTGTTATCATTGTCATTACTGTGGTTGTAACAGGGAATTTTTATCTGTCCATGATGTTGATGGCAAAGCTACTGGTTAATTTAAATCCACAAGTAATCCACCAAATCATAATCACTGCATTTTTCTTCTCCTCTAAATATTTATTGTAACTTATTAGATCGTATCACTCCTCTTATCCAAATCTTCTAGTACGGAGAGATGGAGATGAGAAAGGAAAAAAAAGAAAGGGAGACAAACCTTCAGTGACTCTCCATTTCACTCAGAATCAATGCCCAAACTCTTAAAATGCCTCCAAAGTCCTTCTCACCTTTCTGCTCAATCTCTGATTTTATTTCTTCATCCTTTCTCTTGCTCACTCTGTCCCAGTGCCATTGGCCTCCCGTTATCCCTCAAACATACCAAACATGTTCCCACTTGCTATTCCTTTGCCTTGAACAATGTCCTGCACACAGTCACTTGGCGTGTCCCTCATTTCCTCCAGTGCCCGCTAAAACATCACCGCGTGAGAAACACCTACTCCATCCGCCCTCTATAAAACAGCAATTCCCCTTACCTTCTGCACTTCTCCTCCTTAACTTTATCCAGAATAGCACACCAATTGGAATGCTATAAATTTACTCATTTGCTCATTTTCCCTTCTTTTCCAGTAAAATGTCAGCTCTCTCAATTTGCCTGTTTTACTAACTCCTAAATTACCAGTGCCCAGTATATTTGCTAACGAGTGAACCAGGTGGCAGAGCCTCTTACAAGATTTTCTTCAGCAACGAATATATAAAAAGTGCCTAAAATAATGGCTAACGTATCTCAGGTGCCCAATAAGTGCTGCTTAGTTAAAAGAAGTGGTGCCCTCACTCCTACTAGATGCCTATTCTCTCTGCTATCATAGCACCTGTGTGCCTGTATTCTTAACCAGGCATTCACCTTGTCACATGGAAATCTGACATTGGTCAGTCCCTCCCTCCTGTCTCCCCACATATGAAATCTTCTCACTCAAGTTGGCCAATCCTGGATGACTGTAAATATCTGCTAAAACAACCAATAAATGAATACCAAATAAATTAAAAAAAGAACAAAAGGCTAAAGGACAATAAGCAAATGAGATTAAATAAAGTCTTGGTACAAACAGGTCCTAGGGGGGAAAAAAAAAGCTAGACCATTCCTTGGAAGCCACCACACTCACAGGCGAGCGTATGATTACACATTCTGTGCATCTTCCATTTATCTCCTGGTGAAGACCCTTCCTGATCTATTCACAGCTGTCTCCAGGTTATTTTCATGCAAAATCAGAAGTGAAGAGAAGGTAGAAATAAGGACAGAGCAGATGATTCAGTATCTAGCTTGGGTTGTGGTTGGATTAACCACTGAACTCTGTGGCTGCCATCCATGTGGTAAGGAGCACAGAATCTGAATACTTGATTGGAATAACTGAATTGCTTTAGTTTCAACATGTTGAAATTTGTAGAAGAGGGCTACTACCCCTGCTAGCCATCGCAGCAGTCACAAGGGAGAGCGAGGCTTTCTTCTTACAATTCCAAGAGGAGACACTGTCAAGACAGAAACTATCTATAAAAAAATACAGTAAATTCCACAAGAGGTCATCAAACTTAACCTAACGAAAGCCAATTATTTTATCAGTAATTATACATGGACCTCTTTTTTTTTTTCCCCCCAAGGGGATCATGGCTCTGTCTGGAATTTCCTGTTGGAAATTTTTAAAAGGAAGGTTTTAAGTCGGGCATCTAGATTGGAACAAAGCAGAGGCTTATGTAGTCCCATAAATAATATTTGTTTTCTCCTCAATGATGTACTTATTTCATGTTGGGTGAATCTCCGAAATGCCAGATTGTACGTGGCAAACTAAAATGGGATTTGAGCCATGCAAATGAGAAGGGTGCTTTGTTCTTAATGCCAATGGTTAAAATAATGGGAAAGACTTCAAATTAGTAAAAAAATAGGTTTTAATTCTAGAAACACAGAACACAAAATCACTTCACTAGTTCTCGTATGGCTAATCAATTTACATTAAAAAAAAAAAAGGCTAGTACACATTAGGGATAATTACTGAGCCTCCTCATGCCTAGAATGATGCCCAGTATGTGGCAGACTCATTCAGTAAGTCCTGCTACATCATGAATAACCGATACCATTTACCATCATCTTTGCAACACGCCTGTTCCTGAAGCTTAAGGGACATAATGTATGTTATTCATGCATATAAGCTTACTTTCTCTGTTTTGGAAATGAGAAAGGCTACTTCACTTTCTCAGCGTACAAAGCAAGTGGAGAACAAGATTTGAAGACAGGCCTTTGCACCGACATCTCTGCCCTTGGCCTCTCTTCAATAATGCCTTAAGTCAGTGTTTTTCCCTCTGACTCAGCCATTCAAAACATCACATTAACTCCATATTGAGTTAACCTATTTGAAGATAGTTTAATACCCATGTTTCTTCTGTACTTTTCCTTTAACAGAGGATAACTTTTCCCCATAGAAGTCATACTTGGAATGATCTCATTCAGCTCAGTTGCCACCGTCAAGTATCACGTTCACTGACTTTTAAATTGTCCCCATTCATAGGTCCTATGCCCTATCCTCCACTCAGCCTATCACCCCTCCATGCTATGCTTATTCTTTGAGAAGACAATGGGGCAGTCCTTTCACGGAATAACGATCTCGTTTTCCGAGCAGATTTGGAGCTATTTCTGGCTAGAGCACACCCACGGGATTAATGCACAATGCCTGCTCCCGGGGACGCGGCTTGCAGAGAAAGCCTTTCATCTGCACATTCGGTACCTCGGGGCGGGGGGGGGGGGGTGGTTTCTGGCTCTGGTGCTTTTTCTCAGTGACTTCTGCCTGTCCCAAGGGCCATGCCCTCCTCCATCCCTACCTTGTAGACATCCAGCTCGCCACACTGCTGGTCAAAGCGAGTGTAGAGCGCATTGAGCATGGTGATGACCTGTAGCGGTGAGCACTGGGAGCAGATGGCCGTGAACCCCACGATGTCTGAGAAAAGCATAGTGACGTCACTGAACTTCTTGGCTTGCACGACTTGCCCTTGCCACAGCTGCTGCGCAACCTCGCAGGGAAATATGGAGCACAGGAGATCCACCGTCTTCTTCTTCTCCTCCTCCAGGGCTTGGTGGGCTTGCTCGAGGGTGGCCTTCAGCTTGCCCAGCCTCTTCTTTAGGCCATCTTGTGCTCTAGCCTGCTCCCCTATCAAGACTACATCCCTCAGTGCATTGTGAATCGGGATGTCTGACAGGTAGAGCCCGCGTCCTGTAAAATCTTCCAATCTGTCCACACAGGGTGACCCCAAGAACAAGATTGCACTGGATTCAACAATGTAGATCATTTGGCCTTTGAGGTCCATAACCTGGAAAGCAAAGGCAAACCAACTGTGGTTTATTTCAGTTTCCAACACCTTTTTGAGACAAAAGGAAACGCAAAAGATATGGTGACGATCCCTTTGTGTTTAAACTTGATTTTTTTTTTCTACCTGCTGAAAAGGAACAATATGCTTTCTTATAGTTCCAATTTATTTTGCATGTAAAATGCACATGGACATTTGGAGAATGGGTAGATTGGTAGAATAACTCTGCACAGAGATCACAATTTTCAATAAAGCATGCAAAAAATTCATGCTTCAAGGCTTTCTTACTAGGGGGAAGGCTGATGCTTCTGCTATTACATTCTTTTACTAATAGCAGATAGTGTCAAGGATTGTACCGAGGAAGGCTTGAGAGACGTGAGGTATGGGTGATCATCCTGATTTACTGTATGAGTGAGAACAAATACATGTAAGTGTGTTCACTGCAGCAAAGAGTCAAAATCAACCCAAATGCCCTTCAGTAGGGGACTGGTTAAATAGAGGAAAACCGTACAATGGGATTCTACACAGTCTCTGGAAAAAGGAAATAGGCCTATACCCCATGACGTGGAAAAATTCCCAAAGCGTGTTATTTAGTGAGAAAGAGGAAGTTGCAAGTAGTATTTTGTTTTGTTTCACACAAAAAAATGTATCCAACTAGTGTCTTTGATTTTTTTGGCTGCAGTGAACATCTTTAAGTATTACCTATTTTGAGCATTTAGCTACATTGTTTTTGTGATAAAAAGTGATAAAACTGTTTTCATTTTGGGAACAAGCTGCACATCTCCTAGAATTAGGCATGTTCAAAAGTTATATGCATATAAGCCTGAATGATAGCTTTGCTCGTACAATCAACTATGATTTTGCAAACTCCTTCCTTGGACTAAATGATTACCCAGATTCTCTACCATGAGAACAAGCCCCACAACATTCTGTAACAATTAAAAAAGTTATTGATTTTCCATGTCAAATATTGATTAAAAAATCCATTTAGTTGTCTTGTCTAAGAAACAAGTAGTTTTTCTTTGTTTGTTGCAGAATAATGCCTTGTTACTCCAAATTGCCCCCTATTTGATAATGATTGAACACATATTTTTATATAAATATTTATCTACTACGGTTTATAAAATACTCTGCGGATTTTAAAAGGTAGACCTCATCCAATAAGTATTTGTGAAGTAACGAATCAAGTAAGCAAGCAAAGGAATGAAGAAAGGATTTCAAGTTTATTTCAGCCTTAAAATGATATTAGAATTGTCTTAAATATATACGTGTTTTATCAAAACGTTTGAAGTGATGCATATCTCTTTACCTTTTTGTTTCTAGTCCTTAAACAAGAAGTGATTTATTTCATACTCCAACTACTATGACCTTTTCCTTACCCTTGAAGATTTCTTCACAGAGTTGTCCCACCTCCTCACTCGGACCACAAACTGCATGTTCAGCATAGCCATGATTCCACTAAACGTTTGGTTGATTTTGGGAGTCAGAATTTCAAAGTACTCTTCAAAATTCGGCTTTCCTTGAAAGTCCCTCCTGTTCATCAGCCTTCGAATGCCATTGCCGAACTGCAGAATCGCCAAGTCTTTGTCAAACATGAAGTGGAAAGGAAAGGTCTTACAGAAGAGGGACGCGGGAATCACCAACGAGGACTGGGGCTTCCCTGGGGACAGGGATGGTCTGGTGCTTTTGACGTGAAGGGAGTATAACAAATAGGGCTGATTGAGGAACTCGCTGCCGTCGTTCCGGAAGCACGGAGGCAGGAGGGACACCTCCACTTCCGTTTCGTACAACACGCGAGCAGCGGCCTTCATGATGCCGGGAAGAATCAGGGACGTGATTCTCTTAGGGAAAAAATAGTAAACATTTAAGAAATCGTGATCTTTATCCAGGCACAGAATGGAAGCGTCCTCAAACCTGCCTCTCTTTTCTGCTTCTTGGCAGTGGCTGCTCTGTTTCAGAAGGGTGCTGAAGCTATTTAAAAAATCTTTGAGGGTTCCTCCAACCACACCTAGGATGTGTTCATCTTCCTCGTAACATATTTTGAAAAGCTCTTCCCCGAGAGACTCTTTGACGATTTCCACTGGAACTCCTGAAAGCAAAGAATACATTTTCTGCCATATCAGCTATATCGTTCTTGGAAGAGCTGGACGGTTACTACTATTTTTAACACCATTTGATTGGATGATTTAGTGCCCTTTACCTCTGGTAACAAGAGTCCCGACCAAAATTAACCATCTATATTCAGATTACCTACATCGATGAGTTTCCTCAATTCTGGAAACTCCGAATAAAAACTCCCCATCAGTTAATTACAAAAGGACAATAAATTAAGTATAATACACAACTTTTAATCTCCGTGAAGGGGCTGTTGTTCTTACAAAAGAACAATCAGTATTACAGAATCAAGTTCATTTCAGGAAAAGCTCTCGCATGATACTGTTAATGACAAACACAGTACATCTTGATGAAGGGGCACTGTCTCCACTTGGAGGGCCTCTGGCAGTAGGAATGTCAAACAGGAATGAATTTGAAATCACTGGTCATGAAACTCGATTTTGTTATTTTTCTCTAGAGATGATATAAAGTCATTTAATTTTTTTTTAAAGCAAAACAACATTCTCGTTGTTTAATATTACCAGAATGAATATTTGTTTGGAATTTATTTACTTCCTGTAACTTCTCCTTCCCTAATCTCCTTTATTCTTTAAATTCTGTGTATCATTTTTTTTCCTCATCTGTAACGTGGAAAAACAATAGTGCCCTTTTCATAGCACTTTTGTGCTGTGTAGAGACTGTTTAGAATAGTGCCCAGCTCCCACAAAGGGCTCAGTATGTCACCATCACCATCATCATCATCATTAAATTCTTAATATCTTGAATCTTTGGAAAGATTTAACCCATTGGTCCATGTCCTCCAACTTTGAAAAGGACAGTATGACAAAGTTACTCATCTACTGGTTTTCCACAAACTAATTATTAAAATGAGAACACTGCTAATCCTTTTTCCCAGCATTGCTTCCAACCTTCAAAAAAAATTCTTTATTTTACTTTGTTGAATAAGATTTTTCATGAATAAATAAGGAATACTTAGTTAAGTTCAAGGCCAAAGCATGTAAATGTCTATGAGTCAGCTTCCCATGCAGCCTTATCTATGTCTCAGCAAATAAACATTATAAAGAAGAGGAAATGTTTTTGGTCAAACAAAAACATACAGCATGAAAAAGAATTATTCTTTATGTTAATACAATATACAATACTGAATACTTCACACTGGAAGTCACCAGAAAATAAATATGAATATTTTAGGAAGAAATTTTAGTTCTACAGGTAAATATTTTCTACCAGTAGAAAATATTTGTTTATAGGTAAAATATTAGTTCTGTAAGTATAATTACTCCTTAATTACATATACTTAAGCAATTCTATTACCTGCTGCAACTGCTTGGTCTGTAATTATTTTTTCCAAGTCTTCTCTTTCCAAAGATTTCCTGAAAATATGTCAACATCTTAAATTATAAACTGACAAATGAATGCTACAACTTCTGATTATAACATACAGACATGATGACAATAGTTTGAGCTGCCTTTTCTGTAGAGGCAAATCTTGACTATCTAGTTTACAAGAAAGGAGCAACGACACGTGCAACCCCCAAATACACCTGATTTGGAGTGTTTCCTCATTTTTTGAAGCATATTTACCTTTTAAGTTAACTTTAGGCTAATACTATAGAGGTTTACACAGGCAGCGAATCAGTATGAAATGGCCAAGTAGGGGATGGTAATAAAGCCGCCCAGGGTTCTTCTGATAATACAACCAAGAAGAAAAGTTTACGTACTGATGGATTTCACTTTTTAAGCTCCACTATCTTTTTTCTTTTCTTTCTTTCTTTTTTTTTTTTTTTAAAGATTTTTATATGTGTTTATTTGACAGAGAGAGAGTGAGGGCACAAGCAAGGAGAGCAGCAGACAAGGGAGAAGTGGGCAGAGGGAGAAGCAGACTCCCCACTGAGCAGAAAGCCCAACTCAGGGCTCATTCCCAGGACACTGGGATCATGACCTGAGCCAAAGGCAGATGCTTAACAGACTGAGCCACCCAGACAACCCTGCTATCTTTTTTTCTAAAACAAAAACGTAGCATATCTTGCTTCTGAGTTTAAGGTTCTATATATTTAACTCTCAGGCATTATTACATTGAGCTATGTGTATAAAAATTAGTAAACTAAAGAAATCTATTCTTTAGTCAATTACTGCATTGGTTTTTACAGCATAGAAGCTGATAAAATAATAGCACACATTTGAACAATAAAAAGTTTTGGTAATTTCCACTAGATGACTTATTGATTCGTGTTTGCCTAATTGTTTTTTGATGATTTCTGATAGTGATGACTTATTATGACCAAATTGGCCAAATTACTAACACACATTAAAAGACACCCAAGATTCTATCTGTAGTTCAATTTGCCATTAGATAAGCCAAGTTTACAAACAGGCAAAAATCTAAATTTTAAACAGACTTCAATAAAACACAATACATGTAGAGAAGTTTCAAAAGGAAATATTTTCAAGAAGGAAAACTGCTCAGTCCATTCCTTTACCACATAAAGATACATTGCTTATAATTGTTTAAAATGCTAGGTAGAAATACTTTCTTATCTAAATTGGTTGAGGCTCACTATCTAATTTTATATTTAGTTTGTGTCTAGATATCCCCAAATCTCTTGTTATATATTATTTTATATTAACATCTTCAGATTTGCTTATTTTTCTCATTTAAGCAATTTCTGTTTTGTTTTGTTTTCCTAAAGAATGAGAACATTTCCGCTCAGGGAATCTTAATTCTGCCAATTTCCTGCACCTATGATATGAAATGTGAACAAAACTTAGTGCAAACAGCACATAATGCAATTAAAAATAAGTCCTCTAGCTTTACCTTCAAAAAAAAAAAAAAAGACTAAACTTGCATGTGTGCCAGCAAATGTGTGTGTGCTTTTACATACACACACATACACGTACACATACATGTACACACACACACACACACACACACACACACACACACACACCCCAACCGTGCACAGATATGCTGATGTGATCAGAAGATCCCAGGAAAAGAAACAAAGCAAGAGCTCTCTGTGAAACCAACCCAGAGAGATATCACAATGACTGTATTAAAATTCATTCACTTAAAAGGTGGAGGTTGGGGACTACCGTCTTCATTTAGGGACAGTTTATTGTTTAATATATTGATTTTTTCCTTTTCAAATCATATAATAAACAGTCCAAAAAAAGAGTTACGTTCAGTACTTGGCAGGCCGAGAGCAGTAGAAATGGCAGCTGACTTTCCAAAATGAAGATGGGGGAAAAAAGGAAACAAAAAATATACCCAAGAACTAAAAAAGCAAAGCAGAGAGAAGCCATTTAGCATCTCAGCAGGCAGTCATGAGAAAAAAGGTTTGTCATCTTATTTCAACAACTGAATAATTATCATTAGCACAATTTAAAAGTATGATCAGCTCTTTAAGAAATCAAGGAAGTGGTAAAAAAAAAAACTTCAGATTTCCAAATAAAGTGAAAAAAAATTTTTTTTTTTTTTTTCAGTTTTGAGGTATTTTAAAGAGATACACCACTGGGAATACATCCTAACTGAACTCCTGCAGCATCCAGCTTAGGAACATTTCAGAACACAAAGCCCTGAGAATCAATTTTGAGCCAACTGGCTGCCAAGGATTTAAGCAGACAGACACAGTAGCTTAGCTACAATGACTTGTGGCTATCTTATCAGCTTGACTGAGAATTAAGGTCAGAGGCATTCTGGAATGCTTTTCGTATCACTTGTGTAAACAAAGCTTCTGTCAGACACAGAGAGTCACACTCTCTCCTTCTGGACCCCTCCTGACCCCTTCTTGGCTCCCCTGCTGCCTGCAGTCCCAGACCAGTTAGTCAATAGGGAAAATGAAGGACTGATAATCCACTCATGAGAAATAGATGAATGAATGTATAAAATATTCCCGACAATGGCGTTGGTTTGCAAAGCTGCAATATTCAATTCTGCTAATTTGAACACAAGTACTTATTCTATAATTTACAAATGAAATAATCCTTGAGATTCCAAGGAATCAAAAACGAGACCAATCAAATTACTGGCCAGCAGTAAATGTGCTAAGATATTTTTGAAAAATTAACTCTATAAAGAGTTTAAAAAAAAAACCAACTTATATATTAACCCTTTACAGAAAGCTTTCCTTAAAAAAATTTCAAAGACAGCGTGAAGAAAAGGGTATAAATGGAAGATACTCAGCCAGTGCATACAAATAGAATCAAACAGGTTACGAAAATGCGGAAACACTTCCCTTAGGACTGATACACAGCTGTTGCCTCAAGCCCCCTGAGTCAACCTCTGCCTTTTAACCACCCTCCCAACTTTGATTCTTCCTCAATTTTCTCCTGCTGCAGCAGCTGAAAGTTTTAACGTGTGCGGGAATTCCGCTCCCCCCCACCTCCACATTTTTTCAATGTGAAAAATAAATGCACTTACTTTCAGATTAGTGGCAGTTAAAACACTTAGCCCAGTTTCTCGAATACCACAGTGATTCGAAACATGTCGTCGCCTTCACTGAGGGGTGGCTATTTGCAGTGGTATCAGTTAAGTGTAATGGGAGGTTCACACAACGAAAGTGGTTCAATTTACCTGCTTTCTTTTATTTTGTGTTTTGCCAATGTCCTCTGAAGTGCAAGGTTCAGCCGCTCCAACTAAAAATCGAAAAGAAAAGTTTTAAACATCCCCTTAAATAATAATTTACTTGAAGAGATATTTTTAAAATGTTCCTGGAAGTTTCTATCAAGCAGAAACACGATTACTTTACTCATGAGTGTGGTGAATTTACGCTTTGGAACTGGAGACTGATTTTCTATAAGTTCCTCAGCTCTGGGAAGATACAATGCCCTTTAACTAATTTGAGTTTGGATGATGTGGGCTGTGGCTCACAGGCTTCGCCCTTTGTGGGTGGTCTCACTGACAGCCGCAAAACAAGGTCAGGCTGAATCGGAATCCAAATAGAAGATTCCAGTTGGTAATGCCAGGTCTTCCATGAAGGAATTGTGGGCACCACTTCCGCTGGGTCAGGAAATCCTCTTGGATGTGCTGCCAACGCTTCAATCTCAGCGTGGCTCCAGCCAAGCAAATTCCTGTTCTCTTCACAAACCCTACACTCAGCCCCCTTGCCGATTTTCCCAACTACGAATGCAAATTTATGTTTCATATTTGATTTACATGTCCTGGCCTAGAAAACTTGAGCTATCTCTGTCTTTCCCCTTTCTCTAATCCCTTAAATCCAAGCTTTCACCGAGGCCAGTTGATCGTTGATCTGAAACAAATCTCGCATTTATCTTCCTTTTACTCTCTTTTATTGATTTCTAAGTATTTCATGAGTTTTTCCACATTGTAAGGTATTTGTATGTAAGTCTCCATACTTCATAAATACTTGACGATCTATTAATCAATCTTAACGGCTTGTTTTCTCTAACTAGTCGGTAAGCAGGACGTAGAGCGTTGGTTAGCGGGGCTGCCAATGTTTTCTATTCCATATAAAAACCATATGTATCTATATGTATATATTTAACTGTTGATTCTTTCTGTAGTTTGCCCAGAGGAAAGTGAAGAATTTTCTGATTGTGTTCCAAGTTGGGAAATTCCTTTTTCCCTAAGAGCTATTTATATCCCTCTTACAGTTTCCACTGGTCAAGTGAGGCAGCAGAGTTAAGCAAAATAGAGCAAGCTTCTGTTTTAATAAAATGAGTTATGGAAAAGACTTTCAGTTTTAAAGAGCACATCGAGCTTAGGGAAAAAAAATCTGGAATTTATTGAAAAAAACAGAAATGAAAATTTTGCACTGGGTGAGCAATGCATACCTTTTCAGGCCCTTCTATTTCGCTACTGGAATGACATCTCCCTGCTCTAAATCTGCTGAGGACACTTGCCCCCTCCCCTACCAAAAAACAAAACAAGAAAACCCAAACAAACTCAAAACACCATGACTGTGGAGTTAAACCTAATTATCTAAAACAAGAACTATAATGCTGTCCTATGCTGTTTTGGGTTGCTGATAGAATTGAAACTAAACTAAACTTAGCCAAACTAAAAGCTCTATGTCCTACTTACCAACTAGTTAGAGAAAACAAGCTATTAAGAGAGATTAGTAGATCGTCAAGTGTTTATGAAGTATGGAGGCTTACATACAAATCTGTCCACATGAAAAAGAATCAGTAAAAAAAAAAAAAAAGTTGTATTTGATCAAAGACATGCTGATGTTTGGACAGTTGATGAAGTAATCTACACTGAATACCGCACAGTCCAAATGCATCCAGCACTGGGACATTTACTGTTATAAGACAAATGGCCTCAGTTGTCAGAGTTCTAGTCATTAATGCCAAATGGACCCATTTTACCCCCTAAATTTCCTACAGCTTTGCCTTCCCTGCTACATGACACTCTAGTCGAATTTTGATGTTTATTCCTACGAGTTCACAAACAACGAAGATTATTTCAAATGGAGAAAAAGAAAAAAGAAAAAAGGTAAAATATCATTTATAGTTAGTATTCAGAATGTTTTTAAAAGAGATTCCAACATGTGTCTGACTTCAATGTCAGGAATTCAAAATTTATCCAACAAAATAATAAAGCCAACATGGTAATGACAGGACCCAGGAAAGGCATGGAAGCTCTCCAGCTTTCCCATCCTCACCATCTGTTCATCTCTGTGCATCTCACTCTGTTCTTGGAAATGAGAGTCCCAACCACTTCCCAGACGATGATGCCAACCAATTCCGCGAGAAGGATGACATCGCTCATCCCAGCCAAAGCTGGCTGTCTAGTAACTGGGGTGGGGTGAGAATAATGAAATATTTCCGTTTCAGAGGCCATTAACCAAAGTGCTATTATGCTAATACTGAATCTGAAGTAAATTCCCTCAACTTTCTGTTGATTCTAATTTCTCCATCTTCAAGCTTCAATGCTAGTCTCTTCTTTCTCAGTCACTCTAGCCATACCACTGACAGCAGTAATGCTCTACCCTTTGGAAGCTGTGTGACTTTAGTCATTTAACCTCCCTAAATCCTTCCTGGGAATGAAACAAGATTACCTCTGAAATTCCTTTAAGTTTTAAAAGTCAACAATCCATGGTTTTTCAGTGCTCCGCACAAAACAGAGGGTGGGTGTTGGGTGAATTAAAAATGTTCAGTGGATTATTATAGCTGGAGTCGGATCGGATCAATGTCTAATCTCCCAGATTAAGTGAGTTCATATAAAACTATAAACACTGCCAGAAGGAGGAAGACATCATGAAGACTTGTCAGTTACTCTTCTCATTAGCCCTGCAGGGGGAGAGGAGCTCTCCACATACCCCTCTATTCCTAAGATATGTGATCTCATTAGGTACTGCCCTGTCCCCAGGTTCTCTTAGAGGTGGATTAACAGAAGGTGCTCCAGATATCAAAGTGACACGAGGCTATGCAGCTCACAGAGCTATATCAGGAAGTGTCCAAGCTAATGTGCAAGCACAGGGCCATGATGCTGGCTCAAGGAAGCAGGTCAAGACTAGCTTTTGCAGAGACCTCAGATGCAGTGCTGGAGAAGGGGAAGGGAGATTCTCCCAACTCAACAAATTGGCAAGGAACATATGATGCTCTTTGGAATTAGAATAAAGATGGACAGGAGATAAGTTATTCCTCAAGGAATTTATTTTAAGAGAATAGCTAACAACTACCAGGCACTTATGGTATGGCAAGGGCCGTGGATTAAGTCCCTTTGCGCTCATTAAAACTCTAGGAGTAGGTACTGTTATTACTATCATTTCACAGATAAGGAAGGTGAGGATAAGAGGAGCTAAGCAGTTGCTCAAAGTCATAAAGTTCATCAGATTACAGGATCCTGCTGAAAAGAATTCAAGATCTTAAACATTTATTAAGATTAAACATAATTTAAGTACTGTGTTTATACATTTCCAGGAAATAGTCCAGGCATCTATTAGAGCCTTGCAAGTGAGAAAGCAGGGGTTAACATCTTCCTTAAAAAATATTCTGTTAAAAAAATATATATTCTGTTACTATTTTCAAAATATCAGTAAAATCTCAAAAGGGCAAGCACTCACCTCGGGAAAAATCAGTTTGCAAATACTCTCTGCTAACGTGTGAAGATAGACTCGGCTCCTACTGGTCTTTCTTTGAGGAAGACTTCTTTGTACATTCTTCTCAGGGACATCCTGACAGATGGGCAGAGCTGCTTTGCCACTCTCTGAGCTTCCTGCTACCTCTTCTGCTGGCTCCTTGGGAACCTGCCCGGGTGCCAGCAAGGACAAAGGGCACTCCCCTGTGATCTTGAGATCCTTCAGCTTCGTGCAGAACATGGTGTTAGTAGCCTCTCACCCCGCTGTGGAGTACTTCCGGGTGAGCCGTTCTTCTTATGTAGGGACTGACCAACAGAAGCCACTAACAGATCAAGGATACTGGTGACTGGGGTGTCTATGGGTAGTAGAAAGTCAGAACAGAAAGATAAGTGATTTCGTATACTTACGAAAACAGAAAAAGACAAGTGTAAAAAAGCAAAGATCATACATTCGTGTGTCATTTTCAAGGAAGAAGAAAATTCTGGTGGACATGACCATTACAAAATGGATGAACCATTTGGTAAAGATCTTTATTTAATATGTGTGCATTTTAGTATACTAGTAAAATACTTGGTTTTAGTATTTTTCAAATGGAACATAATTTTCTCCCAAATGTCCCTACCACAAATTACCGATTTCCATTTTTATAGCCCATTTGGTCTAGTCTGATTCCACAAGAGTGGAACTTTATGGTTTTATGACAAAAGTCAAGTATAAATCTACATCTTAGTGCTAAGCACTACATTCTCATTATGCTCTCCTTTCTGAAAAATCAGGATAGCAGAAACCAGTGTCTCCCAATACCTAAAGGAAAAAAAAATATGTATGTAGCGATGCTCAAGTATATGTTTTGAGATCTGAAATACTGAGTTTCAGATGAAAAATGATTAATTGAAATGATTACTGCAAAAGAAGATACTTGTTTCTATAAATAGCAAAATAATTTTAAAATATCATCAAAATGAAAAACAAATACTATCTTTTCAAAGAACTCCTGATTCTAAGATAATGCCATTGGATTTGCAGGGGTCTCTGGATCTGAGTGCAGATGACACTGGAGTAAACCAAGAAGGCATCTCCTCCCAGAGGCCCCCTGAAATCATACGTGTGGCTATTCTGGCATATTTCCCTTGTACTTTTGTTTGTGTTGATGTTGTGACTGTGAATCCCCATACACAATCCACAACCCATTGATAATTAGTTATCTGTCACTTGAAACTGTCTGGTTGGGAATTCAGTTTCTCAGTAATACTAATGATCTTGATTAACTGGGATCACTAACTGTTTCCATTCTTTGAAAATTAAAAAAACAAAACAAAACAAAACAAAAAACACAAAAAGAGTGCAAAAGAGCCCAAGTTTACTTACTTCCAATGACATGCCTGGCACAGTGCTGGGGATTCTGTATTTACGGTTAAGCCTCACAGCAATCATATGGCACATTATTATTATCCTCAGTGCGCCAGAGGCTCAACAGTTGAGGCTATTTTCTTTCATTTGATGTGCTAGACAGTGACAGAGCTAGGCTTCAAATGTAGGTCCATGCGACACCAGAGCCCATGTATTTTCTATGAACCCAAACTCCTACACCAGTTTCCACATAATCAAGCTTAGTTCATAAACTAGAAATCATTGAAAGATATGGTTTACAAGTTTATATTAAAAAGAAAATAAGAACATAATTCTCCTGCTTATAGGCTAGTAGTAGTTGAATCATCCAGGAAAAAGCCTTGTATTTCAGTCTTTAGAACTGGCGTTCAATGATTTCTTTTCTTTTTCTGTGTGCCTCAGTGCTCTTAATATGTTCTTAATGTGTACAAGCAACAGCTTGTAATTTATCACAGATAAGTTCTCTAATCAGTTTAGGACAATGGACAATTCATTTGCTGAACTGGGACAACTAAAGAAGCTAAATTTGTCATCTGACGGCCCTTGGAGAGTGCCATGGCTTCTTAGGTATGGGGGAAGATTACAGATGCTGACAGGCCAGTAGAAGCCACTGCTACTCTCTGTTACTTGAAGTCCTCCCCCAAATCTGTGATCACATGTAATTTATGAGTCTTCAAGAAGATACAAGGAAGATCCTACCTATTCCTGAGCAGATGACGTTTTCTGCCAGAATAGAATATGGAGTTCTCTCAGCAGGCTACTGAGTGACCCAAAGGTAATTCGGTGATAGAGGGAATGGTTACTTGGAGTCTGAAAGACCTAAAAATCCCAGGCTTTCAACCACATTTATTTTAAGATTCAGTTCTGAGAAAATATATGTTACTCAGTCTTAAATGCATCTGAATGTAACTATTACTATTCACTAACTCCCACCCTCATACATGCTTTAGATCAGTGGACAGTGGACCTTTCTGAAAAGGGCCAGAGAGTAGATAATTTCAGTTTTGTGGGTTTCTATCAGTGACTTAACTCCTGCCTTTGCAGCATGAAAGCAACCACAGCTGATATACAAAGGAATGGAATGGATGTGTCCCAATAAAACTTTATTTGCAAAAACAGGCTGTGGATCTGGCTCTCAGATTCACCCTATCGATTTGGGTCAAGCCATAGCTTGTTGACTCCTGGTTTTAGAAAGCTGAGCAGGTTAACTGAAGCATTTTAATCCAAACAGAATTCTGCCTACAGAACCAGAGTGACTTCCTCATCTCCTCTACCCAGTTAACTCCCCAAACATAGCAGCTTATGTGGATCCAGTTTTGTATAACTTGAAAGTAAAAAAAGGCAGCATAGTGGATAATATTAAATAACTATAAAAATTATAATACCATTATTTTATATTAATTTTCAAGAAGAAGAGCTATATTAACTGAATGTCATGATTTCAGTTACATCAAAAGTTAACTGTAATAACTAGAAGAAGAGAGAACTCAAAAAGAAAGAAAGCAACAACAACAACAAAAATAGAAGATTTTAGATTGGATCTGATGAAGGTATAGAACTGCTCCCTAAAATAAGTTATTCTGGTACATATCAGAATTTTAGTTTGGGACTTAGGAGTTTGACATAATACAGTTTATGATAAAGTCTCCCACTAAGTTTAACCTTCTCATTAATGTTGGATTTCAACCTTTGTCCCCAAACCCAATATTTTGATTCTCAGCATCCTATTCAATCTTGCTGCAGAAGGATAAAACCGACCAGTCAACCTTGAAATTCTTTCCTCTCCTACATTGCACAACACTATAATTTCCAGAAAATGTGCCTAACACTGTTTTTTTATTAAGTAAAAACAGCAACAGGAAACAAGTTGTGCTTACTTTAAGATCAGTTAAGTATTTAGTCTCATTAAATCACACATGTATAAACAAGCTAATTAGCATTCTTCATCTGCTCAGCCGATGAAATTACATTACGAAACAGATGCACTCAGTGCTTGTACCTTGGAAACCTATGTTTGTCTTGTGTTTGCCTGTCAGGAATACAGAATAAGTTCTTCAACTATTGAATGAGTGATGATTTTCAGGTGTAACATTAGCAGTGACTTTGGAAATGGTTTGGTCAGTGGCTGAACTCAGTACATAGCTGGTTGGGGAAGTGAGAGTAACATGGTAAGGGAAAAACCAATTAATTAAAGTAATAAACTTGGTGACAAGGCCTTGGTGAGCCATGGGATATATGTATGTTCTCAGAAACTTGGAGAAGTATTTGCCATCCCCAAGGTTGATGATTAAACAGCCTTCAAATGTATTGAATGCTCTCTCCCTTTTACTAGTAAGTGATTAACTCTGCCACGGTGAGAATAATGACCCAGCTGTTGGCATCATATTAATAACCAAGATGTACGATTGTTCAGGTAGGGCACTGGCCATGATTTCAACTCCAGAGTTATACACAAAAATCTTGTTTTCTGCTTATAAAAACATCTGAAAGAAAATACCCCATAAGGAGTCTGACACAGAAATCCTCTTTTATGACAGCAGGTCCTGAAGAGCAGATTTCAAATTAGAAATTGGGTTGGGGGAGGAGCCTACGACCTAAGTCTCCATGGTAAAAGCAAATAGTTATATCTGACGTCCAATTTCAGGTCTAGCACCTAGCCAGGCCAAAATCTGTGGTGAAAGAGATGTAAGTGTTTTAAGATCGAATTCCGAAGTCTAAATTTTTAAGAGTAGCTGAAAGAAGAAGAGAACTTAGAAACAAAAAGTGCTTTAGTGAAGATAAAGTTTGTATACAGCAGCACAGACTCATCACCATTTTCATAAAACCGTGTCAAGCTTAATTTTCAGGTAGACCAGAAATCTAAAAAGGTTTTCTTCTTCGAAAATGAAAAAAATAAATAAAATCCCATAAATCAGCCTTTTACAATGTGTTTCTTTTCATTTTGCAGTGGGAACTATTTATAGAACTTTCCCTTGTGATCTATCAGGAAAGCAGGACAAAGTACTAGAAAAACTGGTAAGAATGTCCAAGTCATTCCAGTACTAATGTAAAAAAAAAAAAGCAAGCCAATGTCAGACTCTTTCTTCTCATCATGCCTCCCTCCATTATCCCTGCTCCCCCTTATGGTCACACTTCTTGAAAGATCAGGACTTAGGCGCTCTGTTCACTTCCTTAAAAAATAATTAATTCCTAAGTCTACAATTACCTGGCTTTTGCTTCCACTGCCTTACTGACACTTTGATACGATGACCTCTGAAAAGTTAAAGCTCTTGAACCTTTTGGCTTTTAACATACTTGGCGGATTTTCAAGTGCCATTTGCCTTTTCTTTTTCATCATCTCCACTCCCACAGACTCTTTGATACTTCTATTTCATTCACTTTTTATTCTGTTCAACAGGTATTTGTGGTGGCCTATTATGTGTCAGGCCTTCTTCCAGGCACAGGGACAGAGCAGTGAATAAAGGACATCGCCTGCCCTCTTGGAGTTCACGGTCTGGCAGGAGAACTCCTTCTGACATATCAGTTCCACGTGTGATACGTGCTACAGAAAGGGGAAGGACAAGTGAGTGCTCTCAGAGCGCAAATCAGGGATCCAAACCCCGTTCCGGGAGGAAGAGACATCTGAGCTGAGCTGTGACCCTGAACTAGGTGAAGAGAGTTCCAAACAGACCCAGACTCGCCATGTTCTAGGAACTGAAATAATTCCAGCATGGCCGGAGCATGGCGCCGGGGAGAGCAAGGTGATGGTGGAGGGAGCCGAGACAGGCAGAGATCAGGATTGTGGAGGGCTCTCTGAACCTTCTTAAACAAAGAAAAACTATTCTAAGAGCAACCACCTGAAAGACTAAGATGTAAGAATGTGAATAGATTAGATTGTATTTTTAAAGGATTATTTGGAATGGAGAATGAGAAGTGTGTCCAAGTTGGACAGGTGGCTGATCTGGGTTGGACTAAAATAATGACCTTAGCATGAAAGAGTGGATCAATTCCAGAAGTAGTTCAGGTAGAGAATCTATAGCCCTTAGCTACTGACTGGATATGGTGGCTGAAGGACAGTGAAGATGTATTCTTCTGACTTTACTTCTCAATACCGCAGCCAAGCAAAGAGCCTAGGGCCCATGGTGAGCAATCAAAAGAGTCCATAATCCATTTCCCATGACTTTGGTTATTCAATCATTTTGAGCCCAGAATTTGGGTTTTCACTATTACATGATGCCTTGTGGGAGTCAATGCGCTCCAACTTTTTTGCTAAAATCTCCTTTATGGAAAGTAATTTCTCCTTCTTCAAAAGCCCAGATGTGGGAAAGCTGACTACAGTTAATGTTACAGAACAGAGCATTCACCTTCCAAGATGGCATCTGCATGCAAGCTCAAGGTGTCTTCAGCTATCTTTAAGAATAGTATAGGGTACTTACCCCGAATTTTTGTAACTAGAGAGCCCATACTGCCAACCTTCCCCAAACAAAGAAGTCAACTCTAAGGGCAATGGCAATCTCAGTTCTAGGGACCAAAATGCCAGAAATCCTCCCTCACCTGATGGCAACTGCCTCACCAAAGCTAGAGTACCCATACAACTTATGTTTAATAATAATTATAACAATAATTATATTTAATACTTATAATTATAGTTTAACAAACTGTATTTTTTTACGATTTATTTATTTATTTGAGAGAGGAAGAGAAAGTGTGAGGGGAGGGGCAGAGAGAGAGAGACAGAGGGAGAGAAGCAGACTCCGCTGAGCACAGAGACCCACATGGGGCTCGATCCTAGACCCCAAGATCACGACCTGAGCCAAAATTAAGAGTCAGATGCTCAATCAACTGAGCCACCCAGGTGCCCCAAATTGTATTAATTCTCTATTAAAAATAAGGTGGGTATGATTCACAATCTTTTTCATTGGAATTGGGAGCAATTCTCTGACATCTTTGAAATAATAGCAGAGTTTAGTATAGTCTATAGTAGGGAGATTTTAACTCTAAGATTCTGTTTTTATATTAAAATGTTTACAGAATGTTTTATGTGATTCTCAGTTTTTATATCAAAATATTTACAGAATGTTTTATACTAAAGAGCAAAACCTTTGGGATTATAAATTCTAAATCTCTGTGTTTAAGACTTGCCAGTGTGACTATCATTGAAATTTGAATACATGCATTTACTATGTCTTCAAATGAAATATAATTACCACTTAGAGTAAGTCATTTAGGTCATAAGGAAATCAGATAAATATTTCAATATTCTGCTCCTGAAATACATAAAACAATTTCCTGCAGCTATTTCTGTGATTCCCATCAGTTTTTTTTTTTATAAGATTTTATTTATTTATTTGACAGAGAGAGAGAAAGAACAAGTAGGCAGAGAGGCAGGCAGAGAGAGAGAGGGGGAAGCAGACTCCCTGCTGAGCAGAGAGCCCGATGCGGGGCTCGATCCCAGGACCCCGAGATCATGACCTGAGCCAAAGGCAGAAGCTTAACCCACTGAGCCACCCAGGCGCCCCGTCCCATCATTGTTTTATTACTAAAATAGTTCATTAGAGACTTAGTCATTTAAAAATATATTTACTGAAAACATAACGATTAGTATGGAAGGAGTTAAATGCGAAATGGAATTCCTTTTTACACCATAAAAAGTCATTTTGTTTTATCTATTTTCAGATAATCCTGTGTATTTCTGTGATGTGACCGGCTCATGCACAGTCATAAAGAGGGGAATAATGTCCGTATAAAGTAGCAGTTATGCTGGATCTCTAATCACCCCACGTTCTTCCTCCTAGCTCAACTGACCTCATGTCCCGTCTTGGTAGTACTTATTCCGGTTTTCCTCTATTTTCTTCCTCGGCGCCATAACTCAGCAGGCTCTGCATTTTCTTATAGTTCCTTCCCATCAAACTACTTTCACCTTTTCCCCTAATGTCAGGCCCCTTGATTGCAGCAGTGCAGTATTCCTTAGAATTCCTTAGAATGCAACCGGTCTTTTTATCTAAGCTGGTATAGCTTTTATGATTGTTACTGCTTTTGTTGGTGCTCAAAGTTCAGGCTGGTTTCACCCTAACACATTTTCCTCCCACAAGTCCTTTTATTTTTAGTGCAGTTTTGCAGCACACGAGGTTTTTCAGGAACATATATATGGTGTTGTTTTAGAAATGCCTATACTCTCAACAATGTTTGAGTTAAATTTGCAGGTAAGGCAAAAAGCTGACTGAACTATCTAGAAAAAAACACTCGGTAAGGTCACATTCTTGAAGAGTCTACAGAGTCTGTTATGATATAGGTAATACAGTCTGATGAAACTTTTAGAATGAAAACAAGTCATTGACGATTAAACAATTGGGTTGACTGATAAATTTCACTTACGTGGCAAAATAAAACTAAGGACCATCTAACATCAGAACTTCTCCATTTTCTTTTCTTTTTAATTTTGGCTGATCAGGAAGACCTGGAAACACATCTTTGATTTCATATACATGCATACATACACATACACATTTATTTGCCCTCTTGTGCAATGACGACATTTTTAAGTGTCTGAGATTTTTATATTTATATCTATATCTCTGGAGATGATTGGTAGGAGAGACTTCATGCTTGGAGAGATCAGTTCACACAAATGTCGGGGGGCCTGCACCGCTGTCCCCTGAGGTAGTAGATAGAGTGAGTGGAGTAGTGACCGAGCTCAGGGTCTGGGACCAGGTGGTGTATGTCTGCTCCTTGCCTCTACCGTCTATCAGCTCTGTGACCTTAGTTAAGTTCTTAACTTCATATCCGCTTTCTCCATCTGGAAAATAGGGATCCTAATAGCAACTATCTCATAAATGTGTTGTGAAAGTAAACAAAATGATAAACGTAAAGCACTTAGGAAAGTACCTGGTGCCCAATACGTAATGATTAATGTTGACTATCACAATTCCTACTTAGCAGTAGTGCAACAATGGGCAGGTTTCTTAATTTCAGTGAGTTTCTATTACCTCAAGTGTAAAATGGTAAAAATGGTGATGAAACAGGGATGTATGAAGGACTAGGAAAAAATCTACGCAAAGGCATTGTACAAGAGAATCCTGCTAAAAGAAGTCACCAAATAAAAGATTGACAAATTTATTCTACTTCCCCAGAAAGACTGAGTCATGTTTTATACCTATGACACTTTTCCTATGACCTTTCAAAACCAGTTTAAGGGAACTCTAATATATAGCAGGTGCTTGGTCCTGTACAAATTTGCAAAACATTCTCCACTTGAAGAACATTAATGCATACCAAGAAAATAATATCTATGTCAGTAATTAGGGTTTCTTTTATTGGATTACAAAATAATAGAGTTTACAGTATAGTCCAGAAGAGTAAGATTCTAATTTGGTTTTATTTTATATAATTCCATTAACTAATAAGTTGCATGTCAAATTTCTTTAATAAAATATTAGAATAAAAATTGATGGACTATGCTAGATTTTAAATCTGTTTTTTCACTCATGAAACCAAACCTATGATATAAATCAAGCAAGCTTTACATCATTGAAGTACATACTATTTTCTATAAATCCACCATTATTCCCAATGTGGAAAAATTTTTAAACAAAATAAACCTGTAACAACCAAGTTGAAATAGAAATTCCGTGGTATATGATTTTCTTTTCCTAGAATGCTAGGTTGGCAAATGACTCGTATTCTTATATGACTAATCTTGCCTTCAAGCACTGCTTTCATAAGCTAACTGTTCTCAATATAGATTCAGTGTTAACCCTTTCATGTACTTAACTTCTCAATGTGTATTTATTTTGTAGAAAGGTTTAAGAGATGGGTAGGGAGAGATTAACTAACATGTTAATTTTAGGATATTTGTGAAATCAAGTTAAGTCACCCAGAGTCTGATTAAAATAGGAGACACCAGGGTTCCTAACAAGAGTGAAGTGGATTCTGGTTTTAACTGTCACACCTATGGGACATTTGAATTAACATTTTAATGATAAGGAGATACCATATCAAAGTGGCATCATCTCTGATGGGAAGAAAGGGGTGACTGGACTAGTACAGAAGTCACCCTCTCATAGAGGAAAATAGCTTTAACCTGTTATATTTGGAAAGAGGATTCTGGAAGAAGATGCAATAGTGACCCTCATGAGTCTTCTAACCCAGCCCTTGAAACTTTTCTCAAGATCCTTGAGAATAAGGGCTCCAAATTATAAAGCCATGAAAACTTCAGGCTTGTAAGCACCTTCTCTCAACAAAGAGAAAAAACAAGAACAGGAACAAATATATCAATAGTAGAGGCACAGGCACTGAACATATCTACACTGAGCCAGGACTGGGAAGGTCAGATAAAGCTAAACCACCACTCAGGGAAACACTAGACTTTCGGGACCCCTTCCCCCTTTTTTTAAGAGGAAGAGAGTATGCGAGAGTGGGTGGGGGACAGAGTGAGCAGAGAGAATCTTAAGCAGGTTCCATGCCAGCTCAGAGCTTGATGTGGGGGTGGGGGGTGGGGGGGCTCAATCTCAGACCCTGAGGTCATGACCTGAGATGAAATCAAGATTCAGATGCTCAACTGACTGAGCCACCCAGGCACCCTTCTTGGGACCTTTTAAAGCAGGGGTTGCAAACAATGGCGAAATCCAACCTGCTGTCTGTTTTCGTTCTGCCCTAGAGCTAAGAACGGTCTTTATGTTACTAACTGGTTGAATAAATCCAAAGAATACTTCATGATACATGTATACTATATGAGATTCAAATTTCAGTGTCCATAAATAAAGTTTCATTGGAACGCAGCCACGCTGTGACAAAATAAGAAATATATATTTGGCTTCTGCCTGTTGTTTCCTGGCACACAACTGCTAAAACCCAAGGAATCTCCAAAGTGATAAGGCTCCAGGATAGTTTCAGAATGGGGCCTGGTCGCCAGGGAAACCAACCATGTGATCAGAGGATCGGAGTTCTCTATCCCAGCCTGGTCTCTGGAGAGAGGAGAGAGTCTGAAGGTTGAGTTAATCACTAATGGTCAATGATTTCATCAATCATGCCTACCTAATGAAGCCTCCATAAAAAAGTCCAACCAAAGGAGTTTGAGAGAGCTTCTGGGATGGTGAACACATGAAAGTGCTAGGTGGGTAACACGCGAAGAGAAGGTAGGTAAAGGTTGTATTTTGAAAAAGATACAGTTTACAATGCACCCCAAAATCCCACCCTGGAGACCTCACCCAAGAAAGATGTTCCTCTGGAAGCTTCTGGGGACATGATGGATAGTCAGGGGCCTTCCTGAGTTCTCAGTTCAACAGCAGAGCTCTTCTGATTCTTGAGACAGAAAATGACCTTCCGTCACCAACAGTGGGGTACAGATCCTTGAGGCTCGTGCTAGAACCAGGCCAGAAAAAGAAGCAGCTGGGTCCAGCACAAATTCCATTCCTTCTGAACTTTACATAGTGATGAAATTAAAAGGAGTCATTATCAGAAGTAAATTTTGGCTTCCGAATGTGTCCTTGGCAGGTATATATTTGGATACTCACAAAGTTACATGTTGAGAGAGGCTGAGTTCTTTCCCATTAAATCCAAAACCACAGCCATATTATTTTAATGATCTTTACATCTAATTGATTCAAAATGGGAAAAGTTAAAAGAAGCCTTCCCATTCAGAGTAAACCCCAAGCAATTGTGAACATAAAAGTGAAAGTGAACCTAAAGACATAGGCATTTATATAACAGAAGATTAGACTTAGAAGATGTTAAGAGACTCTGTATTGTAACCCTTCCAACTTGCGGATGGCAGAACAGAAGTCCGATTTCAATGACTTGGCCCAAACCCTGAAGTTACTGAGGTAATGGGGTCAGATGGAAACTCAAACAGATGGACTACGAGCAGCCCAGAACTTACTCCAATATACAGCTGAACTTTGAAAAACATGAATTTGAACTGCACTGGTCCACTTATGCACAGATTTGTTTTTCAATAAATATGGTACAGTACTGTCCACGTATTTTCCTTATGATTTTCTTAATAACATTTTCTTTTCTCTAATGTGTTATTGTAAAAATAGAGTATATAATCATATGACACACAGAATTTGTGTTAATTGACTGTTTATGCTATTGCTAAGGCTTCAGGTCAACAGTAGGCTATTAGTAGCTAAGTTCTAGGGTTCAAAAATCATGTGGATTATCAACTGTGCAGGGGTCAATGCCCCTAAGCCCCACATTGTTCAAGGATCAACTATACTCTGATCACCCCTTCAACCGAAACGCAGAAAAGCACTCCTTCTTTTGTGGACTTCAAATAACTCAGGGACTACTTTGAGAAAAATTTAACACTTAGTAATTTTATTTTCTGTTTATTTTATTTTTAACAGTAATTTTTTAAAAAGATTTTATTTATTTATTTGAGAGAGAGAGAGAGAGCACAAGCAGGGGGAGTTGCAAAGGGAGAGGGAGAAGCAGGCTCCCTGCTGAGCAGGGAACCCGATGTGGGACTCGATCCCAGTACCCTGGGATCACGACCCAAGCTGAGGGCAGACTCTTAACCAATTGAGCCACCCCGGCACCCCTTTTTAAGAGTAATTTTAATTCAGGTTCCACCTAAATAATTTGAGAGTTAAAAATACTTCAGCTTAAAAAATACTTTAGCTTAGTCAATCAGAGGCTTACATGTCACCCACACATCATTATTAATAATATTAATGAATTAATATTAAAACATAGCATAACATTCCTTTGGCTGTCTGTAGTTTCTACATTCCTCAGACTCTTTTTCATGAGTTTCTCATCACCTTTTGCACTTTCTCAAGAAGCTATCTTTAGTCTTTTTTCAATTATCAAAAAATATTTTCTAAATAACCTTACTTATGATCCAATCTTGCCCACTTCATTGAAAGTAGGTTTGGGGGCACCTGGATGGCTCAGTTGGTTGGGCATCCAACTCTTATTTTCAGCTCAGGTTGCGATCTCAGGGTTGTCATATCGAGCCCCACCTTGGCTCCTCGCTCAGCATAGTATGCTTGAGATTCTCCCCCCATCCACTGCTCTTTCTCTCTCTAAAATAAATAAAAAAATAAATTTTTTTTAAAAGATTTTATTTATTTATTTGAGATAGAGAGAAAGTGAAAGAGAGAGAACACTAGCACGAGCGGGGGTGGGGGTTGGAGTGGGGGGTAGGGGCAGAGGGAGAAAGAGAAGCAGGCTCCTGGCTGAGCAGGAAACCTGATGTGGGGGTCGATCTCAGAACCCTGGGATCATGACCCGAGCCAAAGGCAGATGCTTAACCGACTTAGCCACCCAGGCGCCCCAAAATCTTAAAAATAATAATAATAATAAATAAAAAGCAAGAAGATATATTTCCAGACTTAATCTAACTGGCCCATGTAGATCGCAATTTATTCAATTTTGGACTTCCAATGAGTTATTTAAAAAATTTTTTTTATTATTATTTTTTAAAGATTTTATTTATTTGTCAGAGAGAGAGAGCACAAGCATGGGGAATAACAGGCAGAGGGAGAGGGAGAAGCAGGCTCCCCACTGAGTAGGGAGCCCCATGTAGGACTCCATCCCAGGATCCAGGGATCATGACCTGAGCCGAAGGCAGAGGCTTAACCAACGGAGCCACCCAGGCGTCCCTCCAGTGAGTTATTTTATGCTGTAATTAAATGACAAAACAACTGGCTTCAAGTCATCTGTTATAAACATGGAAGGGGTTAGGGTATCTTAAATCCTTATTATCAAATTCACTCAATCTTTTCATTTTATTTTCACTGGATCTTGTATGTGTGCAGACACAAATACATATACATATATAAATGGCATACAATTTGAGAAGAAGAGTGTTTCAAAATGTTTTCCTATATATTTTCCTTTTCTATTTCATTATTCTGTATTCACCAACTTATTTATTTTTTATTATTTCTTTCCTTTTCTCTTTTCTTATTTATTGTTTACCTTTTTTGGAAAGAGGAAATCTTGTTATAGATAGAAATTTATGAAGTCTACTAAAGTGTGACAAAGAAGCCAACAAGGCTTAGATAATTACATATCCTCTTTTCCCAGTTCTCTGTGAGAGTAGCTAAGCGAAAAACCATAATGTTTCCTATAGTTTACTGCTTTTCAGAAGCACTGAGTACAGCATCATATATTATTTGGTATTCAATAAATATGAGCTAATGTCAATAAAATATACTAATATTAGGTTATTATTATATCTAACATAAAAGACAAAACAGTCAAAAAGTTACAAAACAGAAGTAAAATGAGGCTAAATTGGAGCCTATAAAATGTGTTGCTTCTTGAAAACAAGTTTTATAATGAATCATTAATAAATGAACTTATAATTCAATCAATATTTACTGAGTTTCTGAAAAAGATAAAATTATTCCTTTCTTTAATTTTCTTCAAAGTCTAGTATGGGTGACAATATATTTTCATAAATGGCTATAATAAAAAGTGGAGGATAGGGAGAGAGAAAATTAATGATATTTATAAGAAACATTGCTTTAAGGCAGTGGCAGCAAAAAGGAAGGGAAAGCTTCTTGGAATGCATGGAATTTGAGCTTAGTTTTGAAAGTGACTAGGGTTTGGCCATAAAGTCATTAGCAAAAACCCAGGCCAAAGAGAGAGAGAACAGTGTAAGTGAATGTGAGGAGTGAAGGAAGCTGTGGGAAGGGGCAGGAAAGGATGGGTGCTAGAGATATTACAAAATTAAAGTTGGCATCACGCGACTAGATCCGAGGAACAGGATGACTTTGAGGTTTTGTCTGGAAAGATAATAGTGCCATTAATAGAAAGAGGGAACAGAAGTAGGCTTGAGAGAAGGGATATTGAATTCCGTTTTGTACGCATGGGTCCTGAACTATTAGCAGGGCATCTAGTAGGTAGAGAAACATTTGAAAATTGGAATTTTTAATTAAGCATTAGAAACATGAGTGTCTGGTCTTCCACACTGAGGAAGCTTGTAAAGTTGACTTTAATTCAAACTGTTTAATGTCAACGGCTACAAGTAGAGACAGAACACTGCTGAATTCATTATTCCGGGGGAATATTCATATTTAAGAGTTGGAGAAGGATTATTATGACTAAGACGGAGAAGCAGCAATCAGAAAACTATGATGAGAATGGAAACAGAAGAGGACACATGTTCAAAAAGAAGTGTATTTTGCAAGTCTGAAGAGAGTAATGGGGTCTATTAGTTAGCTCAGTCTGATGTAACAAAATATCATACACTGGATGGCTTAAACATTCATTTTTCACAGTTCTAGAAGCTGAAAGTTCAACATCAGATGACAGCATGGTTGGGTTTGGTAAAAGCTCTCTTCCTGGCTTGTACATGGCTACTTTTTCACTGCAGCCTAACATGGTGCAAGGAGAGAGAGAAAGAGCACGTTCTCTACTCTCTCTTCTTATAAGGGTGCTTATCTCATCATGAAGGTCTCACCTTCAGGACCTCACCTTATACCCAATTATCTCCCAAAGGCCCCCACCTCCAAATACGTTGGGGATTTTCAGAGCTGCAACGTATGAATTTAGATAGGGACACAATTCAGTCCATGGCAGAAGAATTGAGAAAATATCATCTGATTTTTAGGTTAAAAAGACATTTATAGCTCTTATGAGACAAATTTCAATAAGAATAGTAGAGTAAAAGCGAAAGGAAACAAGAAGTTATGGTGAGGAGATACTACAGTGTGATCGATTACAGATGACGTTGAGAAACATCACGTTTGAAGGAACCATTTTGAGAATGGGAAGTCTCTTGTTCTTTATTTATGTATACTGGCTGTTTCCTATAAGTAGAAATGCTCAACCACATCTGTATCAAGTTAGCTTAAAGTCAAAGTACAGAGTCTTCACTTCTGGTTAGATTATAGAAAATCACAAGAGACTCCTACTCCAGCCCCAAGAACAAGAACTAGCTAGATAAACTACATAATTATAGTTTAAAAAAATCTATCAGAGGGCGTCTATATAAACTACAGTAAAAGTCATACCCACAATTAAAGAGTTAACAGTTTCTACTATGGTCAGAAATAAGGCAAAGATGCCTCCTCTCACCACGCCTAATCAATTGTATTGAAGTTAGATCCTAGTCATTGCAATAACAAAGAGAAATAAAAGACATGAAGATTAGAGAGAGGTGAAACTGTCCCTGTTTGTTGTATGTGTATATAATTGTTCACTTAGGAATTCCCAAGGGATCTACCAAACATAAGCATATCTCAGAGATATTGCAAGTTTAGTTCCAAACAATGGCAATAAAGCAAAATTGCAGTGAAGTGAGTCAAGTGAATTTTAGGTTTCCCATGCATATAAAAGCTATGTTTATACCATATACAATCTATGAAGTGTATAATAGCATTATGTCTAAAAAAATGTACATACCTTAATTGAAAAGTACTTTATTTTTTTTAAAAGATTTATTTATTTATTTTAGAAAGCAAGAATGCAAGCGAGCGGGCGGGGGTGGGGGTGAGGAGGGGTGGAAGGAGAGGGAGAGAGAGAGTCCCAAGCAGACTCCCTGCTGAGCACAGAGCCCCTCAACCGAGGCAGGGCCTAATCCTTCCACCCACCCCCGATCATGACCAGAGCCGAAATCAAGAGTCGGTGACCTAACTGACTCAACTATCCAGGCACCCCTGAAAAGTACTTTATTGCTAAAAAATGCTAACCATCATCTGAGCATTCAGTGAGTTGTAGTCATTGATCACAGATCACCATAAGAAATACAATAATGAAAAATTGTGGAATACTATGACCATTCCAAAATGTGACACAGAGACACAAAGTGAGCAAATGCTGTTGGAAAATGTCCCTAGGAGACTTGCTGAATTTGCGGTTGCCACAAACTTTCAATTTGTAAAAACACAGTATCTGTGAAGCATAATAAAGTGAAATGTGCCTGTAACAGCTAGAACCAAGATGTGAATTTAGCAAAGCTGCAAATACAACTATGTAGGTATGTTAATCTACAAGAATCTGTTGTAATTTCTGTACTAATAGTAAATGACTGGGAAATAATATTTTTAAAAATCCATATATAATAATATCAATAACTATGAAATACTTAGGAATAAATCTAATCGAAGGTTTGTAAGACCTCTATACTGAAAACTACAAACTACTGGTAAGATAAAATAAGGAAGGCCAAAAAAATGCAGAGGTATATCATGCTTAATATTGTTAATGTACCAATTTTCCTAAATAGTCTATAAATTCAAAGCAATTCCAATTAAAATCCCAACTATCGTTTCAGGAGATATTGAAAAAATGATACTAAGATTTAATGGAAGACATAGAATAGCTAAATCAATACTAAAGAAGAAAAACAACATTGAAAGATTTATACACCGTATTTAAAAATTATTATAAAACTAAGGTAATCGAAAGAGTTTGGTATTGGTTTGAAAGGAGTAACATAGAGATCAATGGACTAGAGAGCCCCAAAACAGATCCAGATTTGTGTGTTCAATTGTACAACCAATATATCAAGGCAATTCAATGAGGGGAAAAAAAAAGTTCTTTCAATAAATGATGTTGGAACAACTGGATAAACATATGGAAAAAAAATGAACGTTGATCCATATTTCACACCACATACAGAAATTAATTCTATATGGATCACAGCCATAAATGTAGACGTTAAAATGATAATACTTGTAGAAAAAAACAGGAGACCTTGTGACCTTGTATGAAGCAAAGATGCTTAAACAGAAAAAAATGAATCATGAAACATCGAAGAAAATAATAAATTAGACTTCAAAATGTTAAATCTTTTACTCTTCAAAAGATGCCATTAAATAAACAGAAAGATAAGTCACACGCTGGGAGAAAACATTTGCCACACATATATCAGCAAAGTAATTAAATCCAGAATATATAAATTTTATGCTAAGAAAACAAACAATTCAATTAAAAATGGGCAAGAGATCTGAACATATATTTCACTAAGAAAAAATATGTATGAATAGCCCACGAATATTCCTATGCTCAATAATAGTAATTATGAGGCAAAAACCCACTGGAATGTCTAAAATTTAAAAGTTTGACAATGCTAAGACTTAGTGATGATGTGGGATAAATGGAATTTTTTACATGCTGCTGGTGGGAATGTAAAAAGGAACAATCACTTTGTGAAACAGTTTGTGGTTATTTAAATGTTAAACATGCCTTCTCATACCACCCACCATACCATATCCCATTTCTAAGTATTTACCCAAAAAGAAAGGTAAACATATTTTTAAACAATGACTTGAATGCAAACATTCACAGCAAGTTTTTTTTTTTTGGGGGGGGTGGTAATAGTCAACACCTGGAAACAATTTAAATGTCTCTGATAGTGGGAACAGATAATAAGAGATGTTGTTAGCCACACATGTAAAGGACTATTACTCAGCAGATACATACAAGGAAGATAAATCAAACTGTGTGAATGAGACCACAATACAAGAACACATTGCTTTCCCATAAAATCTAGATACTGCAAACAAATCTGCAAGAATAGAACGCAGATCAGTGATTGCCTGGGGGACAAAGGAGGAGTGGGGAATTGATCGGAAAAAGACACAAGAAAACTTTTAAGGGGTGATGGAGATCTTTTTTATGTTGATGATGGTGGTGGTTTCGCAGGTGTATACATCTGTCAAATCATATCCAACTGTGTATTTTATATACATGAGATTTATTGTACATAAGTTACACTTTGGCGAAGTTGTTTAAAAAAAAACTCAGTGGAGAACCCAAAGAAATCTAAGTAAAATAGATTCCAAAATAAATTAAAAAAATAACAGGCCTTGGGAGAGATGAAACTCATGGCTATTTTCATCCCAGATGAAGTGGTGGAAGGTGACAGAATCTCCCCCAGGCAGGGGTCAAGAAAAGCTGGTTAAATGTTTATCAACCTTTTAACTGCTGCAAGATAGATCAGAACCCATCGATGCCCCACAATTTATATTGACTCAGTCTTCCATACTTGCAGCTTTATATGTGTGCATGCGTAAATAGGGAGTATCCATTGAGAAGTGGCAAGCAAAGAATATGAAACAATTGGAAATGCTAAAAATGAAAAATACAATACCAACGATAAAAAATTCCATTTAATTGGCTTAATATCAGAGGAAAGCATCAGTGAACTTGAAGTCAGGTTAATAGAAACAACCCCAACAGAATCACAAAGAGAATAAATAGAGAAAAAAAGAAGAGCACCTGAAATCTATAGGACAATATCAAAAGGTCTTTAGAGTCCTGGGGAGGCAGGGAAGGTGAGGGGATGCAGGAAGAAGAAATAGATCCAAGAAGTTCAGCAAATCCCCATGCATGATAAATACAAAGAAAATCACACCTAAACATTTAGTTACCAAACTTCTGAAATTCAAAGATAAAAAGAAAAAAAAAAGAAAAACAGCCAGAGAATCATGGAAACTAGCACATAATGAAACAAAAAATTAAAGCCTGAAGAAAGGAAACAAACCAATCTGCTTCCCTTAAATTATATATCCAACAAAAAATTCTTTAAGAGTTAATACATATGAAGAAAAGAGTAGCCTAAATGTTACAATCATAACAACTTTAGACTGGTGGAAAATTTAAAGATATTTTATTTTAATTTCATTGAATTTTGTTTTGTTTTAAAGATTTATTTATTTATTTTTAGAGAGACAGTGGGGTGGGATGGACAGAGGGAGAAGCAGAGAGGTTTTTCTTTTTTTAGATTTTTATTTATTTGTCAGAGAGAGAGAGGTGAGAGACCTGCAGGCAGAGGGAGAAGCAGACTCCCCACTGAGCAGGGAGCCCGATGTGGGACTCCATCTCAGGACCCCTGGGATCATGACCTGAGCTGAAGGCAGATGCTTAGCCCATTGAGCCACTCAGACACCCTTAATTTAACTGAATTTCTATCAAAATTCTTCCAAATGCATTTTATTTGGAAGTTCACAGGTCTTTAAAATCTAACTCTAGAGTCTAAGTTGACTACTATATGAGCAAATATGCTATTGATCATAGGCAAAATCATTTACAAACCACCAGAAAAGCTTTTCTTAGCCAGGAAAGGTGGTAAAACATAGTATTTAAGAGGACGGACACTGCCTAGCTACAAACGCTGGTTCCACCCACCCCCAACTGAAGGTATGACACTAAGGCAAATTACTTTTCCGCTTTTGACTCCGTTTCCCCATCTGTACATTAAGTGATAAGATAGAACATTTCTCAGGAGCTCAATAAAGCTTTCATTTTAATTTAGTTTTAACAATGCTTGGGATATAATATGTGGTTAATAAATGCTGACTCCTAGTTTCTGAAATTAGGTATAAAATTACTCTAGCACCTGTATGTTACATTGTTGCAGGCTTGGTTAACCTAAAGTAGTAGTTCTCAAAGTGTCATCTGCAAAAACTTGTGGATGCCCTGAGGCCCTTTAAAGGATACGCAACATCACAGCTGTTTTCATAACAGTGCTGAGGTACCAGGTGCCCTTTTCATTCTCATTCTCTCAAAAGTGCCTGGGTGGCTCGGTGGGTTAAAGCCTTTGCCTTCGGCTCAGGTCATGATCTCAGGGTCCTGGGATTGAGCCCTGCATCGGGCTTCTCTGCTTGACAGGGAGCCTGCTTCCCCCTCTCTCTCTGCCTGCCTCTCTGCCTACTTGTGATCTCTCTCTTCTCTGTCAAATAAATAAATAAAGTATTAAAAAAAAAAAAAAAGGTATTGAGTGCAGCTTTCCAGAAGCTATAGGACATCTAACAATGTCCTCATTTTATCAGCTAACAGAATGTGTGCTTGTGTAGAACATTCTAAGGTAACAGATTTAGTGTAAAAATGTATGTATGTTCGGGGATTAACTCGGTTTGTCCTCAGCACTTCTGCTGTGTTCTTTCTGTGTTTTCCAGAAATCACTGGTTATACTTGCTATTATCTCTGTAACCTCATCCTTGTCCAACAAATCACTATTTTGAAACTCCCGAGTTCTTCCTGAACGTCCATGTAAACACAAAAAATAACTACACTTTTCTGTTTTGTTTTGCAGTAATATTAAATTATGTTAAGTTTTCTAACTTGTAAATTTTCACTTAAACTGCTATGTTAGAATTTAATAATATTTATTCCAATTGAAAGGAAAATTTATTGGTATTTTTCATATATTTATGGGTGGATTCTTGGCTTGAAGACTTTCTCAGCCATCACACCACACCACAGCTGTACCTTCTACATCTGCCATAGTGACCTCGACAGCTTCCCAATACCTAAAAATTTTTCCAGATGAGATCCATGGTGATATTGATGAATGTGATTTTTGGATACTATAGGATAAAACCTAAAGTGTATCAACATTTGTTAGACCTGGCAAAGCTCAGAGTTCCAGTATTTTCCAATGACCGTGATGTTACAAAAACACGCATTAATAAATATCCCTTCACAGAACACAGATTTTAATAGTGTCACGTCCCATACTGCAAGTAACCTTTAAGTTATGATCATGTTTCACAAGATGGGATCAGGAGGGAGACAAACCATAAGAGACTCTTAAACTCACGAAACAAACTGAGGGTTGCTGGGGGGTAGGGGGTTAGGGATAGGGTGGCTGGGTTATGGACATTGGGGAGGGTATGTGCTATGGTAAGTGCTGTGAAATGTGTAAGCCTGATGAGTCACAGACATGTACCCCTGGGGCAAATAATACAGTATATGTTAATAAAAAAAAGTTATGATCATGTTTCAATTTTGAAATTTTTATACCAGAAAAATCTATAATTACCTGAAAATTTTATTAAATCATTCCTCCCTTTCCAACTGTGTATCAGAGGAAGGCTGGGATTTTTTCATACACTTCAACCAAAACAACGTGAATTTGTTAAATGTTAAAAAAAATACTACTTTTGGGGCACCTGGATGGCTCAGTTGGCTAAGCGTCGACTCTTGATTTCCTCTCTGGTCATGATCTCAGAGTCCTAGGATCAAGTCCTGCATCAGTCTCATGCTCAGGGAGGAGACTGCTTAAGATTCTTTCCCTCTCCCTCTGCCCCTCCTCCAGCTCACGCTCTTTCTCTCTCTAAATAAATAAATAAAATCTTTAAAAATATATATTACTTTTTACTTCAAACAAGTATATAATGATTGTGGGTTCTTTTACCCAACGCATAGTTAGTGCTTACAAATAATATACTTTAGGTTTATCTTTCACAAATCATTTGGGTAACACCACTTTTCTCTTCCACAGCATTTACCTTAACATCACACTAATTCTGTATCCAGGAATGTATCCTTGTCTCTGACACTGGACAAGAAAATGTATTTCCTCTTCAAAGTCTATGTACTGCTCTGGACTCCATTACAACATGTTTTCTCCAGGACCTTTCTTTATAATTACTCCCTTAAAATCTTTCCTCTTTCTTCTGCCTGAATTCCTCAATTTATCCATCCATCCATCCATCCATCCGTCCATTCATTTGTTCATATATCCTAGAAATATTTATTAAGCATCTATGACTACTTTCTAAGAGATGAGATTTCAGAAACCCAAAACAAAAAGAAATAAAAATAAACCAGCACTAGACCTTTAAGGAATGTTTCATGTAGAGAATAGGGTGTGGACAGACTAAAAGCACACAAATTCAGTTAAAGTGTGTTCTCCGATGACATGTGATGGGAAGACAGAAAATCTGCATCTATTTATTTTAAAAGATTTTATTTATTTATTTGACAGGGAAAGACACAGCAAGAGAGGGAACACAAGCAGGGGGAGTGGGAGAGAGAGAAGCAGGCTTCCTGCTGAGCAGGGGGCCCGATGTGGGGCTCGATTCCAGAACCCTGGGATCATGACCTGAGCCAAAGGCAGACGCTTAACGACTGAGCCTCCCAGTGCCCCAGAAAATCTGCATTTAAACCTGACACAGTATACTGGTAAATGCTTCCTTGAAAAAAGACTTAAGCTGCATCTTCTAGAATAAGTAAGAAATAACAAGGCGTAGAAAACAAGAAAGGTATTCCAAAGAGCAGAAAAAGATGTGCAAAATACAATGACAGAAACAAACAGAAAAGGCTTGGTGACCAATTACAGTCAAGACAATATGTCCATTAACATAGAATTCAAGTAAGAGAATAACCAAGACATTGACCATCAAAGTTAGACAGTCAAGTAAGGCTGGCAGACTACCTGAAATTATGAACACTGCATGATCTCTATACCACTTAACATGGTTTTTAACACATGGCATGCGGCAAATTCTTGATACTCATCCAATGACCAGCGATCACTTTTCAAGGACAGTTAATGTAAAGAAACACCAATTTACCGTGTGTAAAACAGATTATGATCACCTGCAGCTACCAATCTCCACGCTGAAACAGATCTAATATTAAGGTAAATATAACTAAACTGGTATTACTTCTGGTTTGATTTAGATAGATAATCAAGGCCACAACATGCTGGTGAGGAAAACGTCCTAACCACCCCCTGTTGGGATAAGAAACAAAAGTATGAAGAAACAACTGTTTTCTGGACCTTAAACTTTTTTTAACCTTCCACTTCCTGTCTGAACACCTTATTGTCACCCAATGTACCTTATCTGTATCTACCTTTCTCATTTATGCCCTACATGCTAGGTCTTTTCAGTTTTCTTTTTCTCTTGCATTTAAAGGCCTATGGTCCAAGAAACCATACTCTTGCTTGAAGGTAGAAAGCAACATAATAAATGTGACTTTTGCTATTGGGCAAACAAGGTTATGCTGTTCTTCCAAGTAAAAGAGTTATACCAGGGCCTCCTAGAGATAAATCCAAAGGACTACATCAATCCAAAGGAGTTGTCCCTAGGAGAGGACTGGTGGAAGAAAAACTTTTCTGGTAGATGGCCTTATGATATCCCTCAAATGCAACCTTCTTGCCCTTGGCCAAGCTATCAGATGAGTTGTGGATGGTAACCCACTCTAAATCAGGATAAATTCTTAGAGCTTCAAAGGATGGCAAAGAAAGAGGAGATGGGGAAAGCTAGCAAACTCAGTTCGGATAATTTGCTATCTACCCAAGGAACGGACTCTCTCAAGAAAGATCACAGCTCTCCTATATAACGCTGCTGATTTTTTTTAAGCATAAGACAACACATCAAGAGCTTAAGAATTACTTAAGCCAGTCACTAGAGAAAAGAACCAGAAATTGTTACTTGGGAGTAGAGGTGGACAAATAGGAATGTTACCTACAATTAGTAACTGAAAATTTTAAACACTTAAAGAATGGAATTTTACCCAAAGAGTCTTCACTGGGAAAAGTGTCTTTTGCTAATCGCATTTACAAATGAATACTAATCCATTGTAAGAATATCTTGTTTTAAACATTGATATATCAAGTACTGACAAGGTTAATGTGTTTATCCAAATCTCTTCCATGTTACAGTTCTAATCTCCTAAATAGTCCACTCATTGTGCTATCTTTTTTTTTTTTTTTTTTTTTCATTGTGCTATCTTGATTACGACTCGAAAGTTTACATTAGATCAATGGAACATTGAAATTCCTTGCCCTGTGTGTTACTAATTTAATAATATAAACCACATAACATTTAACAACTTATAATAGAGAGTATCTGAAGCTGCAAAATGATTGAAAATTGAGAACAATTCGCAGCTGATAACTTCAACGTCCTACAGATAAAATTACACTAGTAAAAGAACAAAACTTCTCCAATAAAATGAATGGCATTAAAGTTATAGGGTCTTCTCAACCTCACAGATGAAACACCTGATGCAAGGTAAGGAGCCAAATAATTTCCTCATTAAATCTAAAAAAGCGTATCAAATTTTGAATAGTTTGAATTGATTTATGAAGGTTTAATTAAAAGTCATGCATGTGCCGTATCCTGTCCCTAAACTCAAAAAAACAACATAGTTCTACATTACCTAATAAAGCAAAAACTCAGCCTGGTATCCTGGTCTTTTGTAATCTAACCTCTCTTTACCTTAAATCTTTTTATAAATATGCCCCAACATAGCCTCATCACTCCAAGCAGGCCTGTATCATATGACACATTTTTACTGAGTGCTTAGGATCCATGGGACACTTCTATTAGGTGTCTGTGAATAGAATGAGAACTAGGCAGAAATGGTACCTCCTGCCACCAAATAGGAGGGTACTGGTGAAAACAGGCGATTCAGCAAGCAATTACAGGGTAGTATAATAATATGATGGGGAAGCACGGGGCATCGAAGGAAAACATAACGGAGCACTTAACTCAGGCTGGGAAGGTCAGGGAAAGTTTCTGAGAAGTAGAGCCTAGTTTGAGATTACAAGGGTGAGTAGGTATGGGCCTCTCGAAAACCGAGCAAAGAGAAAAGAAATCTAGAAACGGAGGGAGAGGTACTAGAATTTTCCACAAAGGAATACTTCAAAGGTGTGCTTGAGGAGACCTGCTGTTCCCCTTCTCCCTCCATATCCTGGTTCCTCATGGACATGTACGCACGTGGACGCACACACGCACACCCCACGCTCAGCCCACTCACCCACTTCCGGCTCTGCGCCTTTCCTATTCTCTGCCCAGAACACCCTTCCCACTCTTCTCTATATTTAAATCCTACAGGTCCTGCAAAGTCCCACATCAGTCCTCTTTTAAAATCTCAACGAAGAGCCAGATCTTCTCTAGAGAGCCTTCAGTATTTCCATCCTGCCAAGCTCTCTCCACTAAGTTCTTCAGGCCTGACTAAAAAGGCACCACTAATATTAAGCTCATTGGTAAGTGCTGGATGTGTGTAATTTTGAGACTACTTCTGGGTTCTGTCATCTCTACATGCAGATTTCAAATTCCCTCAAGTCAGGGACTGTGTCATAAACTGTGCTGGTATGTCGCCCAGTGACAAACATAATCCATAATAAGCCTTATTTTGAGAAGTACAAAAAAGAGACTGAGCCTCTGAGCCTCTGAGAAGAGTGTCATAAAATATAAAATAAGCCGAAGACTTCAAAAATCATAAATTCAAAAAAAAAGTTCTTTTAGTTCTTTTAATTTATCTTTCAAGTAAAGTGGAGATAATGGCATTTATATTGGGTATAGGAAGAGTTCAAGGACTTGCTGGGGATGTGCGGAAATTCAAAAGATGGCACAGGACTGGTCAAGCAGAATTACACTATTTTTGTTTTGTTTCATCTCCATTCCTCAAGAAAATGATATTCATACTGGCAAAAGTAAGACCAAAGTCAAAATAACAAGTTTAAGGCCCAAGGTATAGAATGATATTAAATATTCTAAATGAGTTTAAACCCATTGATGTGAAGGAACCGCATTACAAAGTACTGAAAGCATTTGCGGATGAAATAAGGGAATAGTTAAAATCATCTTTAAAAATATTACAACGAAGAGAAGGGTTGGTAGAAAAGGAAGAATCCAGTCATTGTCTCAATTTTCAAAATAGAGAAGGTGATTCCATCAACTCTAGCCTAGAGAGCTTGACATTCACTACAGGCATGATTCCCAAGAGATTTGTAAAACTATGGTATGTGAGTATTCAAAATGGGAGGCGTTGTTACCTACAAGCTAGTGAAGGGTTGCAGGAAGCATATCATTACATAAAAATAATAACTTGGTATCTATCCTGCAGAAAGTGGAAATGCGTTTTTCCGAGGAATTTGACCAAGTCTGTCACAATATACTCCTGGGCTACACAAAGGAATGTAAACTCTAAAGAAAGAGAATTAGTTGAGGATATAATTGTCTGGACATCCTCAAAAAGAGGACTACTCATTCACAGACTAATGTAAAGCAAGAGGAAGGTGTCTAGGATCTAGGATCGTGCCCAATGTCCTTCCAGTTGAGCATTTTGCAGTTACTTGGATGAAGATTTTAATTGTATCCTAATCAAATCTATTAATGCCACCAAATTGGGAAGAATGGCTAATCTTTATCAAGGAATCAGAAGCCAAAAATACCTTGACCTCCTGGAACAACAAGATTAAATTTAATTGCAGTAAGTATTTTTAAAAGTCCCAACTCAAGTGGCCAAATGTACAACCAGGGAGAAGTACATCTGCATAAGAGTATGGATAAAAGGATGCATAATTAAACAGTGTAGTGTGGATGCAAAAAAAAAAAAAAAAAGTGGGGGAAAGACAGATTAGATTTTAGGATGATTACTATACGGTATCCAGAGGATGTAACCAGGTATATCCAATGGTATCAGTCCACTCTACTATAATCAGATCTAGATACCACACTTTAAGAAAAACAGGAATGGATCCAAAAGAGAAATTCCTTGATGATAATGAGAATTTCAAGGCATGTCAAATAAGGGTGAGTTGAAAGAACTGGATGGGACCAAGAGAGACACAAGAGTTGTCATATATAAAAGCATTTTGTATAAGTACTCTAAGAGGTAATAATCAGGATATGAATATTACAGAGATAAACAATATCATTCAGTACAAGAAAAGAGTTCTCATGCTCAGGATGGGTCAAATAAAGAAATGCCTCCTAAGTTCCAGATGACTCTTGATAAATGGTTTGCCTAAATTGATCTTAATATTCTCTGTGAATATGGAAATAAGGTCATCTGCTAAGAATGAAAAGAGTAAGGCTAAATGTGGGCAGACTGGAAAACCTGGAAAAATCTGGAACAAGTACTATGGAGAATTTGATACGGAATTATCCAAGAGAGGATAAAATAACTTCCTAGCACTTCCACCTCTTTTTTTTTTAAAGATTTTATTTATTTATTATTTGAGAGAGAGATTGAGAGAATGAGAGGGAGGAGAGGCAGGGGGTTAAGCGGACTCCTGTGAGGCAGGGAGCCCGATGGGGGACTCAATCCCAGCACCCTGGGATCATGACCTGAGCCTGAGGCAGACGCTTAACTGACAGAGCCACCCAGGCATCCTACTAACCTTCTCCTAAGCTGAAGTTGAATGAATCAGATTCTGGTAGCTCTGGTGGCAAGAGACCTGAAGTCTGGAGCAGAGTTGACATTGCTCTTCAAGATGAGTGTGGTAAGTAAAGAGAGGAAAACATGAGAAAATTGGAGGTGCCCAACTAACAGTAATGGGAGAGAAGAGTGTTGGGTCGTAATGAGTGAGTGGAATTAGGGGAGGGATAAGAGGTTGTTGGTAAGAAAGAATATGAAATGCTTAGCTTTTGGTTCAGACGGGGCAATCCTGAGTGATGAGAAGGCCAGAGGGGGTGAATACCAGTGGACTCCCAGAGGGAGGTCGAGCAGGTTAGGGTCCTGTGAAAGCCAAATCCGTAGATGTTGAATGAACAATGACAGCTGATGAAAAACTTCCATTATTTTAGATTCCCAAGGAAAGCAGAATGTTCAGGAGGTCAAAAAGCATTGGTAATGGGGGCAGGGTAACACAAGTTAAAGATGTAAATTTAAAAAAACAAAGGGTAATTGGACGATGGTGAAGAAATAACAGTTTACAAGCAGTTCTGAACAGGCTAAAAGCCATATGAGAGAAGAGCACAGCAGGGTCTCTAGATGATCAAGACCAGAATATTCCACGGAGCGTCAGAGCAAAATGCGTATTTCTTTTTAAAAAATTGTATTCTTGAACAGAATAAATTATAACATCCAGGCATAAAAAAAACTCTTAATTCAATAATTACAAAGACAACACAATCTGTTAGACATCTACTGTGTGCCAGGTACCATGGACCCAGTGATGAGTATCCTGAAAGAGATCTGAGTTTGGTAAGCAGTATAGACATATTTACAGGTATTTTTAATGTAATGCCGCATAGAGAAAGGAGACATGTAGATAGGTCAGACTTGGAAGAAAATTCAGGATTAAGAAGTTTTTTTCTGGTCTGCCCAACTTCCTTTCCCCAGGGTGTTCACTCCCAAAGCCATTGTCTTCTGTTGGCTTCTGGCTAATTCCTACTGTGGTGAGTAGGAGGAGGTGGTATGTGAGTTAATTAAATTGAGTTGCCTTTGATTTTCTGAAAGGGAAGGTTCATTTTATAAAACAAGTATTAATTGCCAGAAAGCATTTTGGGTAAGTGAGAGGAGTAACTACGAGCAGTGAAAATCACATTTTTGTGGCAAAGGGTAACCATGCCCCAGAGACCCTCAAGTTTTATAAGGTAATCATTCTTTCCTACTGTAGGCTGTGGAGGGAGCTTACCTAAAGCTCTTCACTCCTTGCAAATAATTCTATTCATACTTTATAACCCTTATGATTAAGGAAGATAAAATCTGTTGGCCTGAATCCAAGAGAGAGAAAAAAATGTGAAATAGGTCAGACACTTCCAAACTGTTTGAGAGAAATAAAATAAGTAAATGTGATTCAGGTTAGCCCGAAATTCTATTCTAACCCGAAATAAGTCAACTAGTCTATGGACAACCAAATTTGTTCATTTAAAGACCTAAAAATTGTCAAAAACTCTTCTTGTGTCAGGCCAAGGTAGAGACACTCAAAACTATTGCATAGGGCACCTAATAAATACTTACTGAATAAATCCAGATGGTCCAGAGACTAAAAACTAAAATTATTGCTATTTTACGAAATAAAATATCTCTTTCTACAAATATGCAGAAAAGTAATTAGTAGTATTTAAGAAAAGTAGCTTGGGTGAATATCTATAATTAAATGGTATAAAAATCAGTGCCATAAAAGTTACGTATCTCAGCAAAAAAAAGAAAAGCTAAGCAACTTGCTGGCAAATCTGACATATAGAAAATATTCTCAATAACTAGTTTCCTCCCCAAATTTTTCCCATCAGTAACATACTTTTTGGTTTATTCAAATACTGCTTTAGCTTTCTACTTCCCCTTCCGTGGAGAAATTAATTCTTAAGCCGAATTTGATTTTTAACTAGAGATTTTTTGGGTACTGATATTATTTAAAAAAATCAATATTCCCCTCCCTACAATCATTATTAATTGTTAGCAAATGTAATCTATGAATGTAAATACAGGATTTAATCTCCCTGATATGGTTTCTGACAAAATTCAAGGTTAACCAATCTTAATTTATAAGAAAACAAACAAACCTGGTATTAACTAAAGATTTAAGTCTTTTTGTTTGAAAAGTATCTATGGCACAACAGTTGACATTTAGGCACAAGAATATTTTATTGACATTCATAACAGAAGTAATTTAATTGTAGTTATTGTTTCTTTAGTTTTTAGTGCAATATTAAAACTTTTTCAAAATAATGCCTTAAAATAAGATTGTTTCATAAACCATAGTTATAAGAAATATAAGGACTAAAGCTTATTAAGTTTTCCACATTTCTTTTTCCTTTGGTTTTGCCAAATATAAGTCAAATACCTTTACATTTTCTTCCACATTCTCTAAATGACAGAAAACTATCTTAGATATATTATACCTGGACATCTAAAAACAAGGCCTCCAAGGGATTACTTATATTCACACACTTTGAAACACCACACCAAGTATAAGTACTTTATATTTCTGTTCCAAATAGAGAAAAATATAATTTTTTATTTTCTGTGTCATACTAGCAAGAGATCTTACAGTACAAGAAGAAACAGAATGTACCTATCTATTCATCACAAATTTCTACTAAATAAAGTTCCCCTACCTAAGTTTCCTGATGCATTTAAAAACATACAAAGGGGCCAATCTTATATGAAATGTTTAATTATTGTAACATGCGTTATCCAAGAATTTTTCCTACCATTTTATGTCTGCAGGCTTTATGCAGAAAGCTTATTGTTTTTGACAAGAAAAACTAAAGCTTATATATTTTAACTTTGTGGTTATTTTTCTATTGGGTCAAAGATCCCTTCGGATATCTGAGGACTCTTTACTATCGCCCTAAAAATGCAGCGACTCAAATGTTTACATACAATATCAGGGGCTTTGTGACTCCTCGACAGAAAGCTACAAACTCAATTGTTTAAGAACTTAACGGAACACAGACTACACAGACCGTCTCACTCAAAGAGTAATAAAGCTTATACGGCTTTTTGA
>CM052899.1:60844599-60862352 GCA_028534135.1 Potos flavus
TCTCTCTCTCTCTCTCTGACTCTCTGTCACTCTTCCTCTCCCTCTCTCTCTCTTCAAAAAAATAGAGGTCCATCAGTACCATTCTTTTGTCTGATATCTGAAAATGCATCATGTCAGTTTCCAACGGCTATTTTTGAGAATGGAATAAAAGAGTTTTGAAGCAGGAAGAAGTAAAATTTTAAGCACTTAAAAGTTCTATACCCTTTTGCACTTGTCATATACCTATTCATACTTGGAAAGTGTAAAAATCACTTCATAACAACTCTAGCTGAAAATTCAAGAATGTCCAAGTATATTCTACTGTAGTTAATGCAAAAAATAAGTTGTGCACATATGTTGTAAGTAGATCATAAGTGTTTTAATGAGCTTAATTATACACAAGATTTAAGACACTGCAATATGTGTAGGTGAGATTTTATTCCTGTGATATTTTTAATTCTATTCTTGAAACTCTATATGAAGCATTTTAATAGCACAATCTCTAAGCCTCAGCTGGATAAATAAATCCTATATTCAGATATATTGTTATGTTACTTATTCAGATGGGAAATGTTATTAAAAATCATTGTAGTGCGGAGGACCACAGGCGAAGGGAGGAAAGACTGAACGGGAAAAAGTCAGAGAGGGAGACAAACTATGAAAGACTCTGGACTCCAAGAAACACACTGAGGGTTACAAAGGGAGAGGAGTGTGGAGGATGGGGTAACTTGATGATGGGTATTAAGGAGGATATGTGTTGTGATGAGCACTGGGTGTTACACGCAACTAACGAATCATTGAACACTACATCAAAACTAATGATGTATTATATGCTGGCTAACTGAACATAATAAAAAAATTAAATTCAAAAAATTGTGGATTTAGCTTAATATGCTTCATATCTATAATAAAGCTTACTTCTTTAAATAAAAAAAATCGTTGTTGTAAACGACGCAAAGCCTCTTGATCTTGCACATCTCGTAGATTCTTTTTTTGAGGTAGGTGGAGATTAGCCATTTTTCTATAACCTTACCACAGGTCATAATGAAATCCACTCTTTAAAAGTTCTGCTACACAAACATATATTTATTAAAAAACATTTGTTAGCTAACGAGCACAAAAACAGTTATTATCAACTGGTATATGAGCTTGATGAGTCCCAGTTTTCTTTTCTCCTGCAAGATACTACCTTACATGATAGTTTCACCAGTTTTACAAATGCTTCCCTAGAGGCATTTGTAAAAATATTCTACAGGTAGAATTCTCTTACTCTTATAGTTGGCATCAGGCAACTAGAATACTACCCTGTGATAGAACCAAAGTTATTTAGAGATCAAGCCTCAAGCCCCACTTTGGAGAATGTAGGGTTTGCTCAGAGAAGAGTGGAAAATGTCTGTATGATATTAAGCAATTCACTTAGCTTGCATATTACTGACTTTGCCAATGAGAGTCCATTTCTAGCATTAATTAAAAAGTAGAATGTAGGATGTAGGAAAACCACAAGTACAGGTTTACCCAACAGTGTCCCACTTGACCTGTGACTATTCTTGTTTATTTTTATAATCCCTTTGTCACAACTGGATTAGCGTCAATATAGAGTTCTCATTTTTAAAAGTGCAGTGTTATTATTAATAGTTGCATTGCAATAATCAGGAACTGGTTTGACAGACTTTCCTTTGTGCTTACAGCTCCTGCTGTGCTGCCGTTTAGTATTGGGTATTCTACAACACTAGAAAGACTTTTCATTTTAACATGTCAAAAAGACGATCAGTGATAATCCATCTCCCTTTTCAGATGCAGTATAACTGGCATCTTTTTGTTAAAGAACACATAAAGGGCGCTTGCTGTTAAAGATGTGTGCCCAGACTAGAAATTGCTACTTTGAAAAGGATTATAGGCAATTTTATAAGGAATTAAATATAGTAATAACATATAGAATAGGTAAATTGGTTAAAAATTACTCAGGAACATAATAATAGAAACAGAGTTACACAAAATTGACTAAAGCAGGGCGCCTGGGTGGCTCAGTCCGTTAAGCGTCTGCCTTTGGCTCAGGTCATGATCCCAGGGTCGTGGGATTGAGCCCCATGTTGGGCTCCTTGCTCAGCGGGGAGCCTGCTTCTCCCTTTCCCTCTGCCTGTTGCTCCCCCTGCTTGTGCTCTCTATTTCTCTCTCTGTCAAATAAATAAATAAAATCTTTTAAAAATTGACTAAAGCTTGTGAATACATAACCATTATATTTATATTTCATATTGCTTATGCTATTCTTTATATAAACTTTTCATTTTAGAGCAGTCTTAGGTTTATAGGAAAAATAGCAAAGATAGTATAGAGTTCTGATATACACTACATCAAATATCTCCTATTATTAAATCTTATATCAATATGATACATTTTGATACAGTTGATTAATATTGATACCTTCTTGGGGTGACTGGGTGGCTTAGTTGGTTAAGTTTTGGACTCTTGATTTCAGCTCAGGTCATGATCTCAGGGTTGTAAGACAGAGCCCCAAGTCAGACTCCACGCTGGGTGTGGAGCCCGATTAAGATTCCCTCTCTCCTTCTCCCTCTGATTCCACTCCCCACCTAAAAAATATATACCTATATATTACATATTAGATAGATAGATAGACACATTCTTGTTAACTGAAATTTGTAAATTATTAAGAGTTTCTTGGCTTTTAACTGTCTTTTTGTTTCTGTTCTAAGATACTACATTACATTTAGTAATGTCTCCTTAGGTTCCTCTTGGCTGTGACCATTTTCACTTTCTTTTTTTTTTTTTTTTTTAAATGACCTTGACAGTTTTGGCAAGTACTAGTTAGGTAATTTGTAGGATGTTTCTCAGTTGGAATTTGTCTGATGTGTTTCTTATGGTTAGATTGAGGTTATATTTTTTTGGAAAGATCACAGAGGCAAAGTGCCATTGTCATCACATTCTATCAAGGGCACACACTATCAACATGACATCAGTGTTGGTGATAATCTTGATTGAGGTTGAGGTAGTGTTTGTCAGGTTTCTCCACTTGAAAGTTATTCATTTTATACCCTCTCCTTGCCATACAGTGTGGAAGGAAGGCTGCAGCTCACATTTAAGTAGTGGGGCATTAGGCTGCATTTCTTTGAGCCTGGAGTGTCCACATTGATTATTTGAAGATCTTCTGTAATAGAGATTTGTCTCTTCTCCATTTATTCACTTATTCAGTCAATTGTGTATATAAGTGTGGACTCAGATATCTATGTTATATTTGGGGTTGTAATCCAATACTACTTTATTTAATTGCTCAAGTTTTTCCAGCTTTGGCTACTGAGAACTCTTCCAAATGACTCCTTTGTCTTTTGACATATTTCTATTGTTTTGTTTTTCGAAGACCTTTTTATTTTCTGGCAGTGCAAGATGCTACAAGCTAATGTTGTAATGTTGTGTGTTTCCTATCCCAGTCCTGGATTCAGTCATCCCCAAGGAGACTTGATTCCTTTTATTGAAGAATGATAGTAAGAACCAAGATCTGGTGTTGGGTCTGCTCATTGATACTAGGGTGTTATTGTTTTTAGGCTCCTGAGCTGACATAGCATGGAAATCTATGTGTGCATACTAACCACTGTCTGTACTTATATCTCTTAATATTTCCTTATGTAATCATCTGTATCTATATTAAGCTAAAATGAGTTCATACTGATATCTCTGATTCTTAATCTGTTACCATGTTGATCATTCTAGTCTCTTTCCCTGGCTTAGCTGTAACTTGCCCCCTCCCCCAACAGTGAGAAAGCTGGCTCCCTGCATCGGCCATCGACTTGCTTTATTGCTCAATTCCAGTATACATGTACGGGAGAATCAGAATTATTAATTTTATCCCAATAAGAAACAACTTTATCAACTAGAATGTAATGTGCATAGTTTCTCTTGCCTCGTTTTACAGACTCCACTCATATCCAGATTTACTTAGGTCAGAAGCTGCTTCCCTGATTCCATTCAATGAGGTCTTTTCATACATTTATAACACAGTTAGATAATTTCATCACTTTGTGCAGTCCATCCTGGGATTCCCGTTCTCCTAAATGAATTTGTTATACTTTTCATGCATTAAGATTCACTTTTTGTTGTACATTTCTGAATACATGGTGAAAATTTGCATTTCAAATTTGCAAATGCATAGTGTCGTGTATTTACCATTACAATATCATACAGAATAACACTAAAAAATCTCGCTGTGCTTTACTTAATTCGACTCTCCCTCTGGAAGCTACTACCATTTTTATTGTTTCTAGTGTTTTCCCTTGTATAGAATGTCATGCGATTGGACTCATACAATATGTAGCATTTTCAGACTGACTTGTTTCATTTCACTTAAGATTCGTTCATTCCTTTTTTGGCTTGATAGTTCAATAATTTTATTTCTGAATAATGTTCCATTATATGAATGCACTACAGTCTGTCCATTTTGGTTGTTTCCAGTTTTTAGTGATTATGAATAAAGTACCTATAAGCATTCATATGAAGTTCTTCGGGTAAGCCTAAGTTTTCATTTCAGTTGAGTTTCACCTAGGAAAACAATTACTAGAGTCCATTGTAAGACCGCTTAGCTTTGTAATTAGCCAACTGCCTTCTAATGTGGCTGTACCGTTATGAATTCCAACCAGCAGTAAATAAAAGTTCGTGTTGCTCTTCATTCTCACCAGCAACTGGTATTGTCAGAATTTTGGATTTTAGCCACTATAATGTGTGTCTTAGTATCCTGCTGTTTTAACTTGCAATTCCTTCATAACAAATAATGTTTAGCACTTTTTTCATGTGGTTATTTGCCATCTGCATATCTTCTTTGGTAAGATGTCTATTCAGATACTTTTCCCATTTTAAAATTGTGTTATTTGTTTTGGTTTTTTTTTTGGTACTCTTGAGATTTAAGTTCTTGTATACTTGGGCATAATCCTTTATCAGATATATGATTTGCAAAAATTTTCTTCCAGTTTATGACCATCTTTTCATTCATGTCATAGTGTTTTTCATAGAACAAAACATTTTCTTATTTTAAAAAATAGTTTTATATCTCTAGAAAACTTCAGAAGTTATTACAGAGCGTTCCCATACACCCCACATTGGGTGTCCCTTATTAATAACATCTTACATTAGTATGGTACATTTGGTACAATTAGTAAACCAATAATGATAAATTATTATTAACTAATTTCTGTAGTGTATTCATATTCCCTCAGTTTTTATGTGATAGCCTGCTTTTTTTCCCCAGAATCCTTTCCAGCATGCTCCCTTTGCACACTATACATTCGTTTGTCATTTTCTTTCTTGCAATGTTTATCTGGCTTTCGTATTAAGGTAACACTGGCTTCATAGAATGAGTTAGGAAATATTCCCTCTGCTTCTATTTTCTGAAAGAGAATTGTTGAAAATTGTTATCATTTATTCCTTTAATGTTTGGTCAAATTCATGCGTGAAACCATCTGGGCCCAGTGATTTCTTTTCTGGAAGGTTATTAATTTTTTACTCAATTTCTTTAGTAGAGATAAGAATATTCATTTTTCCTTGTGTGAATATTGGTAATTTGTGTTTTTCAAGGAATGGACCCATTACATTCATCAGTGGGAGTAGAGTTGTTCATAATATTCCTTTTTCATTTTTTTAATGTGTAATGATAGCCCTTCTCTCATTTCTGATATTAGTCATTTGTATCTTGTCTATATTTTTCTTCATTTGCCTCGCTGAGAGATTTATCAATTTTGTTTATCTTTTTAAATGGTCAGCTTTTGGGTTGACTTTCTTGATTGTTTCCTATTTTGAAGTTCGTTGCTCTCTGCACTAATTTTTGATATTTTTTCAATATGCTCTGACTGCTTCTACAAATTTTGATAGTTGAATTTTCATTTTACTTGGCTCAAAAGTTTTAAATTTCACTTGAGACTTCTTTGACCCATTGTATTCGGAAATGTGTTGTTTAATTTCCAGATATTTGGGGAATTTCCAGCTATCTGTCTGTTAATGACTTCTAGTTTAATTTTTTTGTGATCTGAGAAAATATGTCTTATGATTTGTATTCTTTTAAATTTGTTAATGTGTGTTCTGTGGCCAAGAATGTGGTTTATTTTGGCAAATGGTCCACATGGGCTTAAGAAGAATGTGTAATCTGTTATTGTTGGATGAATTATTCTACAAATGTCAATAAGATCAAATTAGTTAGTGGTGCTGTTCAAGTCAATCTTATCCTTATCGATTTTCTGCCTGCTTAATCTATGGATTAATAAATGAGAGATGTTAAAGTCTTTAACAACAGTAGTGGATTTGTGTATTTATCCTTTCGGTTCAATTGGTTTTGACTATTTTGATGCTCTATTGTTTTGTACATTCACCTTTAGGATTGTCATGCTTTCTTGGAGAATTGACCCTGTTATTGTCAAAAGTCTTTCTAGATCCCTGATAATTTTCCTTATGTTGAAGTCCACTTGGTCTGAGATTCACATAACTACTATAATTTCCTTTTGATTAGTGTTAGCATTGTATATTTTTCTCCATTGCTTTACTTTAGCCTCTGTGTTTGTATTATTGTAGATAACATACGAGTTTTTTAAAAAATCCACTCATATATTGTATTTTAATTAGTGTATTTATACAATTTAAGGTATTTATTGATATAGTTAACATCCACCATGTTTGCAACTGTTTTCTATTCATTACATTTGTTCATTGTTTCTTTTCCTTTCCTGCTTTCTGCTTTCTCTGGGTTTAAAGAGCATTTTACATGATTCTGTTTTATCTCCTATCTTAGTGCATCAGTTATACTTATGTTAAAAAAAAAATTTAGGGGTTGCCCTTGACTTCCCAATATATATTTTTACTCTTTTAAAGTTATATTTCGACTACTATTAGACTGTTTCACTAGACACATTTCACATAAGTATAGGTGACTTAGAATATTCCCAATGCCTGCTCCCATCCCTATGACACTGATGTCATTCATGTCATTTATGCATAGCTATAATCACTCAGTATACCTTTACTATTGTTACCTTAAAGAAACAATCATCTTTTAGATAAATTACACTAAGGAAAAGAAAAAAATACCTTTATTCTTTTCCAACACTTTATTTATGTGCATCCAAGTTTCTGACCTATATCATTCTCTTTCTCTCTGAAGAACTTCAACATTTCTTACACAGATCTGTCGGCAATGAATCTTTTCATTTTTGCCTGTCTGACAAAGTATTTCCCTTTCACTTACAAAGGTTAATTTTGCTGGATATATAATTCCAGGTGGGTGGATTTTTTTCACTTAATACTATAAATATTTGACTCTACTTTCTTCTTGTGTGTTTCTGATGAGAAGTCCAGTATAATTCTTATCCTTATTCTTCTACAGTTTATATTTCCTCCCTCCCACCCTCTCTCCAGTATCTTTAAAGATTTTCTCTTTGTTTTTGTAATTTTGCAGTTTGAATATCATTAGCCCAGGTGTCAATTTTTTGGTATTTATCCTGCTTGGTGTTCCCTAAAATTCCTTTGATTTACTGTCCTTAATTTTGGAAAGTTCTTAACCATTATTATTTCAAATGTTTCTTCTGTTCTCTCTTTCTTCCCTTTCTAGTATTGCAATTGTTATATCTTTTGAAATTTTCCCATTGTTCTTGAATAGTCTGTTCTATATTTTCATTCTTTTTTTTGCTTTTGCATTTTGGTTTCTAAAGATTCCATTAACCTATTTTCAAGTTCCCTGGTTCTTTCCTTGGCTGAGTCCTGTTCTAACCAATCAGTCCAAGTTATTCTTCATTTCTGTTATCCTAATTTTTATTTCTACTCTTTTCTTTTAATTCTTTCTTAAGAGTTTCCATCTCTCTGTTTATATTACCTATTTGTTCTTGCATGTTGCCCACTTTTTACATTAGACCACTTAACATACTAAATTTGATTATTTTAACTTCCTGGCCTAATAATTCCAACATCAGTGTCATATCTGAGTCTCCTCATGCTTGATTTGATCCTTTAGACTGTGGGGTTTTCTGTTTGTTTGCTTTTATTGTCGTTCTTTTCTTTCGCATTTTGTCATTTTGTAACTTTTGGAAAAAGCTGTACGTATTATGCTGGGTAATAGAAATTGAAGAAAATAGGTATTTAGTGTGAAAATTTATGTCACGATAGACATTGGACTGTGCTTGATGTTTGCTTTAGCTCTGGGTTCCAGAGGCTTCAAATTCTTTTAGTTTCTTGTTTTTATCTTCCCTCTTGACGGTAGGCTTCCCTAAGTACACCTCCTTAGGGAGGATTTTTATCTTGTGGCAATTTCAGCTGTGATCCACTATTGTTGTACAAGAGCTCTGTTGATATGGTGGTGAGATGTGTAAGATGGAAAATATTCTATAATCTTATGATTGAATCTCAGTCTTTAGTATGTGACATTGATAGTGTTTCTCCACTGATTGTATGTGTTCCTCCCTTAGGTAATGCAGAAGTTTGGAGTGGGAGAAATACCCTTCCCCTAGATAAGATGGTTTTGGTTAAACCTTTTCCCTAGAGAATAAGCTTGCGTTATGGAAATGTCATGGGGGCATACTTCACAATGATTTCTGTCTTTCCCCTACCATTTCTCCACTATGAGATCTCCACTATGAGAACCTAGAGAGATGCCTGGGGGTAAAATCCACAAGTATGGGAACGCTTCTAGACTATGGCCTCCAGGACTTTCTCACTCTCATCCCAGACCTTTCTCAACATCCAGTGATTAATCAAAATAATTATTTAAATGTTCCTACCAGTTATGTCTCCAGTGGTTTCTGCTGTTGGTAAGCAGATCCAAGCTGTGGTCCTCTTGATTCTCTTATCTCTTCGGATTTGGGGATTATGGTTTGCCATGCCACCTCGTTCTCTGGTGGGTTTAAGAAAGTAGTCGATGTTCAATTTGTTCAACTTTTTTTTTTTTTAAATGAGAATGACAACTTCCTAGTTCTACATGTCCCAGCTGAAACTGACAGTTTGGCTTATATTATATTCAAAGTAGTCAATATAAAAAAAGATTAAAATTTCATTTTGGTTTAATTTATATAAATATGTTACTTTTAAGAAGAAAACACTTTTGAAAATAGACATTTAAAATTATACCTATATATCTACAATACACTAAAACTCTCCTAAAATCAAAGAAAAAATTAAATGTTTCAGAAGTTATATAATTTCAATTACTTTCTTCTTGCACTCTCAAAAGTGTTTGATTTAGAGTATAAATTATGTGGGGACACTCAAGCACCTACAGTTATGAAGTCTTATGCAAGTGTTCAACTATAATGCCTTTCGTTTTGTCTACAAAGACTCACTGTCAAGTTATCATTACCAATTCAAATATTTAATAAACATAAAATCACCCACTTTAGCAGAAAATGGTGTAGACTTGTCAATAACTAAAATATACTTACCTATATTATGTACAAACAGCAAATATTCCCATCAAGTTGATAAGAATGTTGTGTAACATCTATTTCTCTAGATGGAGCAAATAAATTTCTGTGATGAAGGATTTTCTTGGATTTGTTATTAAGTTTCTTTTATTCCTAGGTGGGAATAGATTTTAGCTATAATAACTTTCTTAGAAGTTATGGAAAAGGAAACATCCAACTTCCTCTGTTTATAACAGAAATTTCCTATGCCTCACATTAGAAGGGCCTGTGGCTCAGAGGTCTTTTCTTTCTCAGAAGAAAATTTTTATAACTGCCAAGTTAGATGCATCAAAAGAACAGCAAAGATGAAAAAGTGGACATTAAAGATTTTTCCCTTAAGCCTTACTCTTGAAAAAGTAAAGATATTTTTCCTTTGGGTATTTAAGATTATACACTAGAAGGTGTAATAGAAAATAACTAAAACAAAGCAAAACAAAACAAAAAGAAAATAACTAAAACATCTGATTTAAGTAGTCTATGTTGAGATTCAGAAATGAAAGATACCACTGAAGTAGCCGCAACAAAGGAGAGTATCAAAGAGAAAATTTTTAAACTGGTTTAAGCATATATTCTTATTTGTTAAATAAAGTTCAGAATAAATACACATTAACAAAATACAGTGGTGAGCAAAACAGTTTAATATTTTTCCCACTGCTCCATAGTTAGTGAGATGGGAAACAATAGCCAAATATATCATTAAAAACAACCTAAGTGCTATGAAAAAAAGAACAGGGAAGTATGAGAACTTGTAAATGGGGAATCAGATTTTCTCAGATGGGAGATAGAGATATGGTCAGGGAACCTCCCAGGGGGAGTGAAGTTGAAGCTGAGATACGAAGTGTGCTTGGGAATTTAGTGGAGTGTTGGGGAAGGAAGAGTGTTCCTGAATGTTTTCAAGCAAATCTTGCACATACTTGAAGATTTTGCTAAAATTTGTCAAATTTTGAATATACAACCAATCTTAACAAACCATAATTTAGAACTTCTAACTCATTTAATACAGTCACCCCAAATGGAATAGAGTGAATTTTCTCTTAACAAACGTAAGGCAAATCTTGACATAAAAGTGAGAATCACATTAATCATCAAAACCATTAATCAAGACATTAATATCAAGCCATTTGTAGGCTCTTGGGGCTGCCGAAGATTATATAAGTTGCCGAATGCCCAGCTCTGGGAATACCAGCCACATGCACCATTCAAGTGTGCAGCTTAACTCAGAGCTATACACAGAGTCTCTGTGGGCCTTCCCAGGGTATTATGTGATATGTCATTCCCAAGTTACTGACACTCAGTGACCGATATTGGATTTCAGACAGTTTCAAGTCCATTCATTAGATTAGTTTCCTATAATTTATTGATGAGAATATCATTTGAGAAGAATTCAAATTATTGACTATGATCTACTCAAATATATCAGTGAACATATTAAATTCTTTACTTAAATTTCAAATAGTTCTTTGTTTAAATGATTGCTATATACCAACATTTCATTAATTCTATTGTTATGTAATAAAATCTTTGTAGCATGTCATAGAATTAATTGAGAATACCTCAAATTACTGATTTCTGATTCTGAGAGAGGGAACACACATTTTCCCTGACAAGTATGTTTGAATTATGGAAATTGGACCTGTTAAGTGTTCTGGGGCTTATTAACAAATTATAGCATATGCCATTTTAATTCTCATTTGAGATATGTGGTTATTCAAGAGACATTGAATATGCTATGAATCAGTTCATGAGTTGCAAGATTTCTAGGATGGCAGAATATTTTCTATAATAGGATCTATAAGGTTCTTTGTACTCAATTGCTTTACAGGAGGTGATCTGTTCAATTAATTTTGTCAACAAACAAGTTAAGTAGATGAATCAATCTTGCTCAAGTTTTTTTGAATGGACTGATTATTTGACTTAAAGTTCCACCAAACTATAAACTCTTTGAAAATAGGAACTGTGTCTCACTATCTCTGTATCTCTAAATCTGGTGGAAGAAGAGGTATGTGGTCAATGGTTGAAGTTTTGGGTATATGTGAGAATAGGCATGTATATTTTCAAGAAATATTGTTAATAAAAATCACTTAACACTGAATGAATTAATATATGAGTCCATTTATTCAAGAATGAATTAATATATGAGTCCATTTATTCAAGATGTTTAAGTAGCAATTTATATAAATAATTTAATTGTATTTTAATGACTATACTTTAATGACATTACACGCACAATAAAAAATATCAATTTATGATAATTATTATTATTTTTAAGTATAGATTCTTTGATATGTATCCATAAAAGATTTTCATAGCAAGGATTTATTAAGTTGATTCAAAGTGAGTTTTAAATGGGGACTTTCTAGAAAGCTATGTATTAAGTATTGGTACAAAGCCAATATATTAAGATGTGTTTTTAAGGAACTAAATTTCTAAGATTTCACATCATAATGCTATAGACGATGGAATATCACTGCATTTTTTCATAGCAGTTGGAAATCTGTTTGATGCTGTCAACCAAGAACTGAGCATTATAATAAAGTTCCCAAAGGCCCCAGCCAAGATGTGCAATATAACACCAAATAGCTTGCTACATACATCAAAATTACAAATATCAGATATCTATTGTTAAATAAATAATAGCTAAAAGACGAATCTGTTGAAGATTTGAAAAGGGGACAGATATAAAATGTGGTTGGAAAGGTGGAATATTTAAAACAGAAACAGCTGCTTACCTTCAGTCAACCCGTTTTCTTTAACAAATGTCGTTTTCCAGAAACTAAAACACATTTTTCAAGGCAACTCACAAAGTCTGAAATAGCTATTTTGTCAACACACATCTGCGTGATCTCAAAAGCTACTTGGTGTGACTTTACAATGCAAATAGTGGAGTTTCATTTGGAAGAGTCCAAAAGAATGTAAAAAAGAGGGAAACGCCTTTCAATAAGAGGCAAAAGAATGTATTCCAGAAAAATAATGATAACTTTCCACATTAGTGTATAATAAATGTCCATTTTGTTATTGCTTTACAAACAGCAATGAAAACATTAGCTGAAATATGAAAAAGTAAGCTGTAGTCATGGAAGTGATAAAGAGAAGTTTGCATAAGATTTAAAATCCACAATGTGTAAGCCTGAGGATCCACAGACATGTACCCTGGGGCAAATAATACATTATGTGTTAATTAAAAAAAAAAAAAAATTTAAAATCCTCATGTTCTCCCTTCCCTAAATTAACAGTTTGAAATGAGTGTAGTGATAATTGCTAAATGAGCATTTAGTGGTTAACAATTAGCAAACACTTTATTATTTTTGGATGATACGAAGGGTGACACAGAGGGTACTGGTAAAAGAGGAATAATTTATTATACCATAAGTAGTGTTAATACTTATAAAATAGTTGTGTAAAAGTTTCATGTTTATAGTATAATTTAAGTTACAAGAAAGATTTTTTTTTTTTTTTACATTCAAAGATCATATCTACATACAAGCTACATCTACTATAAAGTAGGATGAAATACATTTGTGTTTTGGTATATATCACTGAGACTGTCTGTCTCAGAGTGGCAAATCAATTTCATCTTCTTTGCCAAGCCTGAGTGATTGGAAGTGGCTGCCTGGGGCACTGTGTTAAGAAAGATTCTGAGGACTCATTGAAAAAATATGTAATGACAGGTTAGTGATTTTGGGGTGGGGGTGGTGAGTGATGGCCTATATATCTTTACAGTTAGTACAGCTTAGAAATTAACTGCAAAGATCAAAATTTCTATTGAAATATCCCCGAATATATAGTTAACATTTTATTCTACAAAACTCAAATTTAATGAAGTGTATAGTGAAGTTTTATTTCTTTTTCTCTCTAAAGCACGGTGCTTTCTGTGATATATACTAATTTTCATATTGCTTTCATGTCTGGGGCAATTTTTGGTTATGAAAATAAAACGAAGAGATTATAGTGATTTGAAAGTGCACGTCCTACTATTGACAGAGTATTTAAAATAACACTTAAAAAAATAACACGACGTACAACCAAGAATCCAAACTTTCTTATAAACTGCTTGGATAGTGAGTACTAAAGAGTTTTTATATTGGAGTTTACAAGAAAAAAACACATAAACAATGACAGTGAAGGTTGGCTCTAATCTAAATAAACAAAAATTGTTGAAAAGGAAGTTGTAATTACTGTTTGAAAATGTAAATTATAGAAAACACATTCACTGGGACATTGACAGTGCAAACACTCAACTCCTACTTTCTCATCTCTAGACAAGTCTTCCGGAATTAATTTTTTTTTTAAAGTATTATGATGTTCAAAGTTTTTGGTGAATAGAGAGAGCTTCCCAAGAAAGATTGCTGATTTGGTAACATCATTGGAAAATTTAAGTTTTTTATTATCATTCAAATGTATCTGCCTGAGGGGGAAAAAAGACAAAGGTTAGGGTTAGGGTTAGGGCCAAAGATCAACTCATATATAAGTAATAGTCACCTCCAAAATGAGCAACGCGAAAAACAATAGACCTCACACGGAAAAGACTTCTTAAAAGTTTTGTTTTCCTTAAGTTTCTATTTAAAAGGAGCTGACCCTTATCTGATAGTTGGTTTTCAAAGGAAGAATGAGTCATGTCAGAAATGTTGTCAATTTTTCTTTTATGAGGTTTGGCAAAGAACTTTCTATTTTCTCCATATTTTATGAGACCTCGAAATAGATTTAGGAATTTCCCCTCGGAGAGTGCACATTATAATACCAACTTGCATTTCGAAGATAGTTTCCAGCTTCCAAAGAGCTTTCGTCTACGTTATTCAGCTTTGCCAGTCCCGACAGCCTCGCTCAGTGTGAAATAGAGGTGTTAGTATCCCTTTGTCACAAATGAGAGAATTAAGACAGGGATGATTAAGGGGTTTTCCAAGGGCACATGGTTGCTATGAGCAAAGCAGGGAACAGAAACCCAAACTGTGGGATTCACCACTGGATTGTTCTTCTGACCACAATAAACTGAGTGCTGTGGGCGATCCCGAAGAAGCACTTATGGGGACCTTTTTCAAGAGCAAAGGCCCTTCCTCTACCGATAGACTAATAAAGGGATTGGGGAGCATGCTTTTAATAAAGGCCATAGAAAATCTCTTCACAAGAAAAATGTTTGTGTTGTGCTGCATTAACTTTTAATCCTTTTTCCTTTCATACCATCATCCTGGATGACATCTGTTGTTCCTTAGCTTAGTTTACAAACAATATCCTGACAACTCCTGTATTTATCTCTCTGGCTTGGATTTTTCTCCCTCCGTAACTTTAGATCTAAATGTGTACCCATCTACTGGATATTTCCAGTGGAAAGTTTTCTAGGAGAGCCATACTCAAAATGTCCCAAACAGACTCTCCCATCTTATTCCCAAACCTAATCCCTCTCTGTTTTCTGTGTTGAGATTAATACTACGCTACCAAAGAAACAAAACTTGGGCTGCATCTTTACTTCCTTCCCTGATCACCTCTCATATCCAAGCATTCTCAAACCACTGCTGATTCAGTTTTCCAAGCACCGTAAATCGTAGTGGCTTTTTCCATTCCTTCTGCCTTTATTCAGGTCTCATGATTTTTCACAAGGATTAAGCCCACACCTTCTAACTGGCCCCTCTTACTGCAGTCTGGCCTGTTTCCAATCTAGTTTCCATATTCCAGTCAGCCATCAAAGGCTACCCAAAGCATTCATGATAAAGTTCTCACTTTTTAATTGGCCTATAGAGCCTGCCTAATCTGGCTCATGCTCACTGACCAGCATTATGCCTGATCACTTCCTGCTTCATCATCTAAGCTCAAGCTAATTGAAATCGATTTAAGTCCTAAGATATACCAAATTCTGTATCGGGTCTACCCCTTTGTTTAAACCATTGACAGATGATTTAATTCTTCTGCCATTAAGTCCAATTCTCAATATGGTTCCCTCCCTGCCCATTGGGAGATTATACATTGTTGCCTTGTGGATTTGGCCGCACAGTTTACTTTGTCCAGTGAAATGTAAGCAGAAGTGGCATGTGTCACTTTTGGATGATAACTCTAAGAGCCATCTGTCTTCTGCCACAGACAGATAGTGTTTCAGCTGGAGGATGATTCATCAACTTGTGTCCCGGAGAAAAGAAGATGTGGAGCAAAGCTGCAACCAACCCATGATGGACACATAGAAAGCAAAACAAGCCTTGTAGTTGTAAACCATTGACACTTGTAGATCTTTTTTGTTATCTCAGCATAATTAGACTATTTTTATTGATACATCTGCCTGGAAGAGACTTCTCCCTCTTTGTCTATCTAACCCCTCTTGTTTCAGCTGAAATTGTATTCTTTTCATAATCCATTTCTAAATTCTTGAGTGGGTGTAAACTCTTGTGTTCCTATAGCACTCTGTACTTCCCATAACAATAATGCTCATTGCATTGCAATTATTTGGTTATTGTTCGTGTCCCCTACTAGATGATCAGCTCTGTGAGGACATGTCATTCTTTGTTATTCATCATTTATTCCAATCTCTTAATACCTAGTGCATAAATGGTATGCAATAGTCATGTTGAATGAACGAATGATAAATAAATCAATGAAGGAAAAGTAGTCAAAGCAGCTCTCACATACCTAAGTACTGTGGAAGGTTGTGTGAGCGCCAATGATACACGGACATTTTCTTTGCTGTGGTGACAGATGGAATTCTAAAAGGAAAAGATGTCATCATCAACCTCTAACACACACCAGTCTCATTTTCTGTTTATCACACATTTTCAAACTATAGAACTCTGTGAAAAGTTTTAGTCATAAATTGTAGCCTGGAGTATGTTATTGACTGATGAGTCCCCTGAGTGTATTCAGTTTGTTTTTGGTTGTCATGCTCCCTAACAACTCCAGAAGCCATGAACAGTTTATCCCGGGGTCACAAATGTGAGACAGCAAGGCTATCTTATTTCAGGCACACCTATGGAAGTTTTATTTTTTATTTATTTATTTTTTTTATTTTTTATTTTTTTTTCTATGGAAGTTTTATAAGAAGATTTGACAAATCACCATCTTCCTTAATCTGTTTTCTTCTTTATGATGTATGTTTTCATCAAAAATGTTTGGCAGTCTAAATTTGGTCTAAGCCATGACAATTTTAGTTTTACATTAAAATCACAGGGCAGTTTTAGGTCCATGTTTGTGATATATGTTACTGACTCTCTAGAATAGTGCCATACGTGCAACAGGTTTTTAATAAGTACTTTTTTCCAGTCTACCTGTTGTTACTACTTATATTTTTTCCCTTCACTATCAAATGTCTTAAAAAGATTAAAAGAATAATTTATGTATTTTTACCTTCACTTTCTAACATTTCATTCACATTTTAGCCCATTGCTTTTTAGTTTATACCTTTAAACGTCTACCCAAACACTCACACACACACACACACACACACACACACACACACACACACACACACACACGCAGCAGCAGCAACAGCAGCAGCAGCAGCAACAGCCAGGCCAATGATTTTAGCCTGAGATCATGAAGATCCTGTGTCAAAATTCTCCTAAGAGAAATTTCCTAGAATCTTTCTCCAACTCCTACGTATTTTTCTCCCTTCTGTCTAACTCTTTTAGATTGGTTTGCATAGTCTAATTGGCTTCTGATTCCAGATTCTCCCTAAGATGATGTTTTAGATTATCCTTCTGTACTACACATTGCAGCCCGTGGTTGAGAGATGCCTATCCTATAATTGACCCAGACTCCCAGACACTGCACCCCAACTCTGGCTCAGCATTTCAGATCCCGATTTCTTAGGAAGAAGAAATTGGAGAATGACAGGCTCTTTCACTCCCCTTCAGCAATTCTGAGCACCACTCGAGGGGCTTGTTGAGAACTGTACTTAAATCCAGGGGCCTCTGATAATTTAGCTTTAACACCACCATCTGGAAAACAGGGTCATCTGAAGAAAAATCATAAAGTGTTAGGACTAAAAAAGATCCTATGCCACACAGCCTAATGCCTCACCTCATAGATGCAGACACTGAAAGCCAGGGGATGTTTAATGGTTTACTAGAGGTAATTAGTGGGAAGTATGGAAGTAGAACCTGGCTCTCCTAAAGTTTTATTAGATACTCTTATTTACAGCATTTTCCTTCCCTCCTTCCTTCTTTCCTTCCTTCTTTCCTTCCTTCCTTCCTTCCTTCCTTCCTTCCTTCCTTCCTTCCTTCCTCCCTTCCTCCCTCCCTCCCTTCTTTTCTCCTTCTTCCTCCTCTTCTTCTTCTTCTTCTTCTTCTTCTTCTTCTTCTTCTCTTTCTTAACAATTTTCTTATACTAAACACAAAAATAAATTCAAAATGGATTACAGAC
>CM052899.1:60862852-60878234 GCA_028534135.1 Potos flavus
AGCAAATGAAGCAGCGAAGACAGCCAGAGGCATTCTCCTTCTCTAAATAATAGTGAGATAGTTTCCTGGAAACCAAGAGTGGAAAGATTCTGTTGAAACAGTGAAGACTGCAGGTAGGAGGAAGCACAGTAATGTGTTTGGCTTGTCCCTCAGATGCTCTCTCTAGGACTTTTGACGCTTGAAGAGTGACACTTTGACTCCTATACAAAGAAGCTTGGAAATCGAAATAAGCGAGGTGTCTGGAGTGTGAGAATAACAGGCTGCTTTAGCAGTGGGAACTAGGCAGTCAGTGAAGCCTGCTGCCAAGACCTCTTTGTTCTTGCCAGGTTTCTGGGGCAGGTCTACAGCTTCCCATTGATCATGAGGTCCCTGACTGTGCTAAAAATTCTCTTTCTGATTTCAGACGGCCACACCGGTTTCTGTTTCTTGTTACAAAGCACCACATATGACACACAGGGTGACTTCATATTATTCCTGGGAGCCTAGAGGAGTATTGATTTCTCCAAGTAGTTCTGAGGGTAGCAAGGAGGAAGGAGGGGCTATATTTAAAGTCAAAGAGGTCATTGGCGATCTTAAAGGGGTCAAGTTTAATAGTCTGTGGAAGGTTAGATGTTACCCTGTAGGGAATCAGGGAATGAGTAATTTGTGAATTAAAGGAGGCCCTAAGTACAGATTTGAGCAATTTGTAATTATTATGAATACTAAATTTATTAATGGGTAGGATGAGCATGTATGAGAGGTGGGGTACAATTGTCATGAGCAGATATGTGAGAAAATCAAACATGACACTCTTAGGGTAAATCGACCAAACATGTAACCAAGTATGTTATTGGGGGTGGGGCGACAGGGTGGAAAAGAAAAGCATTATAGCCACAGAACTGAATAGAATTATTTCCACATATTAAATGATAATGTCATGGGATTTTACTATTATATTCTTCATTTATGCCAATATCACAATTGAGATAAATTACATCACACTAAGAAAAACCAGTTGATAAATTGTTACAATTAACTTATTTGATCATCACTACTGTTGACATAAACCCAAACATCAAGGAAAGTAGGCCCATGATTATTGCTTAAGAAGGCACTTTTCCTCAGTTTTTTCAGATGTCCTACATTTTGAAACACTTTCGACATCTGATAACCTTTTACCTTGGATTAAGGAAATATGCCCAACTAGTGTATGAAAATCATTGTTGATGTACTGATTAGTTTTCTCAACATATTTTAGTTGGTCTCATTTATTTTTCCATCAGAAATTATATTTTGGTCATACAGAACTTTAGAGGAAATATGATTAAATATAGAACAGCTTTATTTTTTTTCCCTTTGCCATTACTACAGGTAGATTAGCCATATTGTGTGTGTGTTCGGGGAATGATTAGCAAATTTCACAGTTGTCAACAAGTTTATAAAACATTGCTTTTAGGAATTCATAAAAAGATTTGTTTCTTTTATGTTTCAAATATATTTTGAATTAATTTGAAGTAAAGAAATCCTAAAGTCCAAAGAAGATTTTTAAAAATGTTATTGAATTATAGAATCTAAAAAAAGCAAACACTGAAAGGACATCTTGAGTATTTCGGTTAATTTTCTGACGGAAAACGTCAACATATGGGGATATATACATTGAGTAGACTCCATAGAGCCCCTAGTGTCTATTCACCATTCTACTCTTAGCACCTGGCCCTGAGCTCGCACATGGTAAGCACCCAATAAACACAGGTGGATGAATGATATCTATGGAAAACCCCTTGATTATATGACTTATATGTAACTAGTTTCTATAATTTCGAGTCACTATACAAAAATGTCAGGGATGGAACAAGTGGTAATCTCTGTATCTCCACAAAATTGTGAAATTTGAAGGACACCAAACAAGCTAACACTAAGAATCTCTTCATCTGGCATGGAATGCTAACCTTTCAGTGGGAGGCTTTTCACATTGGAATAGCTTTAATAGATAGATCTATATTTGTCTCTATCTATATCTATAATATATCCACATGTATGCCTATATTTATAAAATATATATTATATTTAATGTATAGATAATATATATACAGTCTCACACAATTTAAAAAAATTTATGAAGCTAAAAAACTTGTTGAAGGATCTTGTAGGTGCTCCGGACATGATAAACGAAACATGATTTTTTAAATAGCTTAGGAATAGCCCAATTTTTGTAATACTAAATTTTGTGTGTGTATGACAATCATTATTTCATGACCCAGGACATTACACATTTAGGAACAAGTTTGAAGACTTTTGAGACTGAACAAGTTCTTTACTTTTTTAAAAAGCATTTGCTTTTCTGTGAGTTGAATAGTCTTGAAATCGTGCTGTTATTTGATCAAATGGAGTCAAGGAGATATAATGAGGAGGAAAAGAAAAAAGTGCCAGTTGGTGTTGTTCTAAATTTGTTGAAGAGCTATGATTTGATACTATCTTAAAGAAACATAGCAACTTGAATTTTTCAAAATGTGGTTCATCATGATGAAATTTCCACAAAACCACATGTCATAAGATGAAAGATACTGTCTCTAGTCTAGAAATAAAATACCAGACTACATGTCTACTACACGTTTACCTGTTATGTGCACTTTATTTTCTTATTTTCTTATATACATCTTATTTTTATGCCGTGTAGCCTCCTACTATCTCCAGTAATGGCAGTGAGGACTCTCCTGACTTTGACATGAATAAAATTTTAACAGCATCATTAAATGGCTGCCATATCCAGGTCATGATGTTAAATGTAGAAAGACATTTAAATATGGTTCTCCTGCCCTCTCCCAACAACAACAAAAAATGGATGTTTTTGTTACTAGTATCAGGATTGCTCATTTCCCAGCCACATTGTGGATCTTTAGAGTATAAGGATAACATAGAAAATTAAATAACCACAAAAAATGGCATACAATTGTTATTTTATAACTTTTTTGGAACATATAGGATTGGGTGATAAACTGCTTCAATTCCAAGACAGAGGAGTCCTTTAAAGGATTTCATGAGTTACATTCTTTCCGACATCAGAATACCTTCAATATCCTTTCAATTCTGCATTCTCCAAACATTTATCCCATCCTACAGTATATAGGAAGAGGTAAGGCTTATCAAAACAAATTATTCTAAGGACTGTTTTTGATTTTTATATATGATATTAAACAGAACTGACATATCAATTGCATTTAAGAATATCCATGACTGAACTAAGGGTCAGGCTAGGTTATTATGAACCTATCTAAATTGGAAAAATTAGTTTTCTATGGGAAAGAAGAGGGATTGTAGTTATAGAAAATATCTAATTACCTAAAGGAGATTTTAAAGTCAATTAACTAGATAAAAAAAAAAAAAGAAAAATCTTTAAATACCAGTCCCTACAACAATTCGAACCTGAACAAGAACAAGAAACTGTGCACAGGAAAGGAAACAATCAACAAAACTAAAAGACAACCCACTGAATGAGTGAAGATATTTGCAAATGACATATCTGTTAAAGGGTTAATATCCAAAATATATAAAGAACGTATACAACTCAACACCCAAAAAACAAATAATTCAGTTAAAAAATGGGCAAAAGACATGAACAGACATTTCTCCAAAGAAGACATATAGATAGCCAACAGACACATGAAAAGATGCTCAACACCAGTTATCATTAGAGAAATGCAAATCAAAATCACAATGAGATAGCACCTCACACCTGTCAGAATGGCCAACAAGTGTTGGCAAGGATGTGGAGAAAAAGGAACCTTTGTGCATTGTTAGTAGGAATGCGAAATGGTGCAGCCACTGTGGAAGACAGTATAGAGGTTCTCAAAAATTAAAGTAGAACTACCATATGATCCAGTAATCTCACTACTGAGTATTTACCTAGAGAATATGAGAACACTAATTTGAAAGGATACATGCACCCTCATATTTACAGCAGCATTAGTTACAATAGCCAAATTATAGAAGCAGCCCAGGTGTCCACTGATAGATGCATGGATAAAGAATATGTGATATATAGAGAGAGATCTATAGTGGTGGGGTTGGGATCTTTCTCTGTGTATATGAATATTACTCAGCCATAAAAAAGAATGAAATCTTGCCATTTGCAATGATATGGATGGAGCTAGAGAGTATGATGTTAAGTGAAATAAACCAGTCAGAAAAAAAAATACCCTATGATTTCATTCATATGTGGATTTAAGAAACAAAACGTACAAGCAAAGGAAAACAAAAAGAAATAAACCAAGAAACAGACTCTTAACTATAGTGAACAAATAGATCATTACCATGGTTACCAGGGGGACCTGGTATGGGTGAATGGGTGAAATAGGTGAAGAGGATTAAGAGTACAGTTACCATGATGAGCATTAGGTGTTATATGGAAGTGTTGAATCATTGTATTGTACACTTGAAATTAATATAATAAGGTATGCTAGCTACACTGGTATTTACATTTAAAAACATAAAAAATAAAAGACTGTCAGACACCTGTTTTGGATATAGAGAAAAATGGAAAAGATGCCATTTTTCTGCAGTCAGCATACTCTAAATAATCAAATGTTAAGTTTCTACATGATTAATTTTAAGATCCTAAAAATGGGAATTTTGAAGCCTTTGAGCTTTTTCTTAGCTTTCGTTAATAGTATTAGACCACTGAATGTGTCCTAGAGTTCCAAAACCCTTAGTATTTTCCTCCTTCCTCACCAATACGCTGAATCCTTGGTTCAGATGACTGGCAATGATGAAGACCATTGAAGATCATTTATAAACATATATTTGTGCAGGATACTTATGTCCTTTAGGTTGTTAAGAATTTGGTGTGTGTTCAATGCACACGTATGGTGAGGGATAGAAAAGAAAGTTACTTGCTGAAGTAAATTTGGGCAACAGGGATTAAATAAAGTTAAAGCTTTTGTTTAGCTAGGAAAGGTACAAACTGTTAGTAAATTCATAGCATTTCTAAATCATCTGTAATCATACAACACTGTTACCTGCAAACACCCAACCCCACCACTGTAGAATCACCTGAATATTTCTGGGAATGTCAGTGTTTCACTCACTTGGAAAATGCTGACACAGAGACTAGCCAGCTGCTTGCCCAGTGTTGGCTAGTCCCCTTGCTCCATAAAGGAGACTTCTGGCATATTTTCTGGTTACTGCTATTCTATCAAATGAAGCAACATTGAAATAATCCATCCGTAGGTAGTGTCATGTTCAATTCCCTTATGCAGGATTAGACTCTCTTGCTTCTTCAGCCCCCTAGGTATTCTCTATCTTCTAACAAAAGCATCACAGGTAAGTTTTTCCCTCTGTTCTCTTCTGATTTAGGAAATACAATTATTTCTTAAATTCCTGTATGTTCTCTTTGAGACCTCAAAAAAATCAACAAGACATTTGACCCTTTCAAATTTACTCTGGAAAAAATCACAATTTCAAAGGTTTGTCTGTGGTCCATTGTCTAGTGCCCTGTTACTTATTGGTTATTTGTGAAGGAAAAAAGTGTGTTTTTCAAGATCACTTGATATTATCTCCCACTTTTTTTTTTTTTTGGTTAGGAGCTTCCCATGACTAGGAATTTTTGCTCAGGTGCAGTGGGAGAGAAAAAAGTGACTGATAAGAATACAAGAGTATCGTAGGTTGGAATTCCTAAATACTTTCTCACCTAAAAAGGAAATGATATCTGAAGTTGGCCTTTCATCAGGTTAACTGGCAAAATGACTGAATTAACCACGGTGAGCGTATTGTTAAAATTACAATTTGTTCGAAATTAGGCTGTGGGAAAGAGGATTTTCTACAATAAGTTAAGCCAAGTTAAACAGAGAAGGAAAAACATAACTGTTATTCCCTTTACTCCAAGTCTGGGTTAAAGGGTTGATTATGTGGGAACATGCCAAAGGGTCAGATATTCCAAACCCATGGAATCTGGCTTCTTGACAAATACCCAAATATAACTTATGGCTTTAAGTATTTTTTTTCTATTTTGTTCCACTAATTTGGAAATTCTGATACACATCATTATCAAACCCTAAGAAATTTAGTTTATTCTTCTTACAAATGATTTTAATATTTACAAATTAGGTAAAAAGTTAATGTAATACATTTCTGCCTACACGTGTGTATAGTTTTATAAACATCATATTTTTCAGATGAAATATAATAGGCTTATTATGTAATTAACCTTAATACATTTTTATACACGTATAATACCACGGTTTCATTCAATCTTTACAGAAGATTCTTAATGGAATATACCATCATTTCATATAAAATTCTGTAGTATTTTCTTTAGTTTAAACATGAAGCTACATTAATTTGACATTCTTGTGTATTAGGAAAATGACTTAAAATGGTATCATTTAATCATGTAAATTATTGAAACCAAAATGTGGGAAGAATTGCTGTATCTTGAATCTGGTTTTGGTTTGATGATATGTATCTATATTGTTATTAATGGAAGCTTACATTGTAAAATAAGTGTTCTGTGGTCAACCATATGCTGTGTTGCTTTCTTTTAGCATGACTTTGGTCCAATATATACACTGTTCAATTGCAGCATCAATATAAATATTATGGGATTGTTGGTAGAGTAGATCCCTCATATATACTGATTATTTTATTTAAAAAAAACTTGATTCTTTTCCAAGAATCATAGTGTTGTTATTTTTGGTTAAGCTTTATGTCTCTTTGGTTGTGATTTTTAGACTTGAAAGAAATCCCTTAAACTATCTTGAAACTCAAAACAATTTTTTCTTTTCCTTTTCCTCTTTTCAACCCAATGTCTTATGGCTGCCCTGATTTAAATCTGTTTTGAATTAATTGTTCCTTTGACCAAGAGCTAATAATTTTTCCCCATAGTCCATTCACCCTTCTTTAGGAAGGTCAAGATGTTTCTGGAAAGGACTGAGTAGTTTTTCTTTCCTTGCTAAGCAAGGATTGTAGTTATTTATCTTGTGATGGTAAGCAAACAGAAATGTCAGTGAATGTGGAGTTATGATCAGACCCTAGGTTAACAATTTAATGAGAACAAACAGGCCATACACATTGTGTTACTGAAAAATCTTCCTTCAGCATATTTTATTTAGGCTTCACATGTTGCTACTCTGGAAAAGGTGCAAAAGGATCTGGTCTTCTATAATATATGTTAGCTTCATTGAAGTAATACAGTTTCAGGAATGACATTGATTCTGATATAAAGATGTTTTTTAAATAAAAGTAATAACTTCAGTTAGGAGAAATGGAAAAAAATTAAATTTTAGTTGGGTGGGGAGAGGACAATTAACACGTAGCAAATTCTGTAGTTAACTCTCTAGAATCAGTTTTTCTGTTATGAAACAGAAAAGTAAGGAAGTTGGAACTGTCTCCATTCTAAAAGTAGATTGCTGAATCTTCTAGCAGATATGAAACTCACAAAAGAATCTGACATTCAATTTCAGTTTGTGATGATTTTGTACAATTTATTTATAGAAACTTAATACATAGGATTTAACAGATAACTGACTCTAATTTTGTCAATTTTGAAATGTTAGAAAATAATCTTCAATCAATATAGGAATTTAAACCTCAGAAGACAAAATGTATTTTGAATGGTAGTAAAAAAATAGAATAAAATTAGTTTATACGGTTTAATTTTTACTTCCTTCTTGGAAAAATATAGTTTATTTAGAAAGAAACATAAACTACTCTTTGCCACCTGAGTAATGTCTATCCTTCATTAAAATTCTTGCCATTAAAAAAATTAATAAACATTAAGCTTAATTTAAAAGACTTTAGATCAATACAAAGAGGCAATGCTGAAATAGAAAATTCCTTAGATGGAAGATTTTAGACCAGTGTGAAGCTATTTTCTTGCCCTTCTTGAATACAGAAAAACAGATCAAAGAAGCTATTCAATTAGTAGTTTTGAGCTTATAAGCTCTGAATCATATTTGTGTCCTTACACACCAATCTTCCTTTTTTTTATATTCAGTTCATATATATACGATTTTATTTATTTTGATTTGTGACTATAGTTGACATGCAATGTTACATTTGTTTCAGGTGTACAACTTAGTATTTTGACAAGTTTGTCAACATTATGCTATGTTTACTACCAGTATAGCTATCATCTGTCCCATTACATCACCATTATAATATCTTTGTGTTCCTTAGGCTGTGCCTTTTATTCACTGATTTATTCATTCCATAATTGGAAGCCTGTATCTCCCACACTCCTACACCCATTTTGCCCAAACCCCACCCCTCCCCTCTGGCAACCATCAGTTTATTTTCTGTATTTATAGATCTGATTTAGCTTTTCGTTTGTTTATTCATCTTTTTTTAGATCCCACCAATGAGTAATCGTATGGTTCAGTGACCAAGCAAGATGGAACTACCATTGTTTTTTTATCTGGTGCATTGTTATCAGAAATATGTTCACACTGTCAAGCCAAAGTATCAATGACAATGTTAACAAATACTTAAATATTTAAAGTTAACAAATACTGTCACTGCTTCCTCTGACTGGGTAAGTCTCTGCAATTTCTCTGTTGGTGGAAAGCCTCAAGTTAGTCAGAAACAATTAAGGCTAATGTTCTTCAGGTTTGCTTGTAAGCTTAAGGTTCCACAGTATTACACCAAGAAAAATCTAATTACCTTACTGGATTAAGAAGACCTAAGCCAATTTTTGATGATAACACAGCATTTATCATCAATCCTTTATATTCTCTGATACACCTTTAAAATTTTATTTTTTTATTTTTAGATAGAGAGAGAGTTGGGGGGGGGCAAAGGAGGGGCAGAGGGAGAGAAGCAGACTCCCTGCTGAGCATGGAGCCTGATGCAGGGCTCAATCCCAGGACCCTGAGATCATGACCTGAGCCAATACCGAGGGTCCACACTTAACTGACTAAGCCACCCAGGCTCCCCATCTGATACACCATTAATGTTTAGTAGTAACCACCACTGAAGAAGTGGAATTGTAGAAGGTGTCATCCTCTCTAAATACATTGTATTTGGAATTTCCATACTTGCTGGGTGAGACGAGTCTTTTGAATGGCATACATTTTACAGTAGTGATTAAAGTGAGAAGAGAAGGAAAAGAAAAAGGAAGTTGGAAGCAAAAAAGATAATATGGAGAGTAGAAGGAATAGAAAAAGAAAGGCAAAGTCAAGATGTGTGGTGAAAAGAGAGAGAAGGAGAAAAGGAATGTTTAGAGAGAAGAGGAGAGGGAAAACAAGAAACTGAAGGGGAGAAAGAAATCGAAGAAAGAATAATTTGTTTGAATAATTTGTGCTGAAATGACCACAGAAGATTGAAACTATAACTCCATTCCATTTGAGGATGGTGCCACTCTTCATGACTTTGACCTGAGTTAGGGATAGGAAAAGTTGGATCCAGATAAGTTGTATCCTCCAGGTGTCTGTGATGGGGCTGGCTTCTTGTCGTGTTTTCTGTCCTCGGTATTTGGGTCTGGGCATCTACCTCCTAGCTATGTTTTCAAACTAAACAGCACTACAAACAGTCTAGCTCAACAGCCAGAAATCTTGCTCAGCAGGGAAAGGAAATTCTCCAATGCTAAGGAGAAGCATGGCCTGAAATCTGAGCCCTCTGATTTGCCTTCACACACATATGGTACCCTATGCAAAAAAAAAAAAAAAAAAAAAGTAAAAAAGTAGGCAACTATAAACAAACACCAAAGGCAGCTCATTTTTACTATGGCTTTGGATGATATGCATAATCATCTTAAGTGGATTTAACAATAAGCAATCAAAGACAAAGTTATTAATATCTGTAGTTTCTGTATGTCCATGCTGTAGTCATTGAAATGTTCATAAAAGGTCTTTCCAAATCTAGGAAAACAATTGAATTAGATCCACAATCATCATCAGCAAGTTGCCTTCATTCTTGTAGGGAGAACTTGGTCTTGATGAGCCTTAGCCAAAAAATAGACAAATATTTTCAAATTCTGACATAAGAATATAAGAGCTTTCCTGTATCTATGATCAAGAACTTTGACCCTGGCAAAAAAAAAAAAAAAAAAAAAAATCTTCTTCCACTCTGATTTGTTGATAAGCATTAACAAAATCTTTCTCCCACTATTTAGGTCTTACCAGGAAAAAAGAAAATCATAGCAATAAATTACAGTTATCATATAGGTCTTTTTAAAATTAATAAATCTTAAGCAAATAATTGGTTGAAAAATTAAACAATGCGTACATGCAAAAGAAAGAAAAATAAGAGCTGGCATATTATAGTAGCTGTTGAAATTGGTCTGCAGCTGTGTTTAAGCTTCAATGAGTCAGGGAAGAGTAGGTCACTTAAGCATAGTTATCTAGGAGCCATGGGCAACTCAGATTAGAATTTATCCTGTTTGTGACTTCCAAACTATATATTTATCCACCCTTATAAATCCTCCAAAAATCATGTCCTTTCAAATCATTTTCCTGACAGGTTTTGATTTGCCTCCCTGTCCTTCCAAGCACCCCCATCAACATACAATTTACCTGGGGCACCTGGGTGGCTCAGTCGGTTAAGCATCTGCCTTTGGCTCAGGTCATGACCCCAAGGTCCTGGAATGGAGTACCACATCAGGCTCCCTGTCAGCACAGAGCCTGCTTCTCCCTCTGCCTGCCGCTCCCTCTGCTGGTGCTCTCTCTCTCTCTCTGTCAAATAAATAAATAAAATCATAAAACAAACAAACAAAACATACCATCTACGTTGAGCATTTTAGCATTCTTTTGTGCACATACCCACAGGCACCGAAAAGTGAGATGAAATGTACCTTCCTTTTCAACCTGATAATGTTAATGCTTTCCCCTTCGGTCTCTCTCTTTAGTTTTGAGAAGAGTTCACCTAACATACACGTCATGTTTCTTCTGTGGTCATCATCCAAGCCGGGTTATGAAATGTAGGTTCTGAGAAGCTTCATAAAATCAGACTGATCACAGACTCAGAGTTACTTTAGATAATATGGATTCTCATTCTTCATTTTACACATGAGGATCCTGAGAACTAAAAAGGTTAAATAACTTAAACCTCTGTGAACCACGATTGCTCTATGCTTTTGGATTAGGTCCTCAAATTATGCATGGAATTATTAAAAGCTCAGATAGACTGATAACCAAAACTATATGTCTGTACCTTCTTTTGGTTATTAATAAGATTCCACATCTGAAATTCATATTAAAATGAAAAGCTCAGTATTAAATTTAATATCGTAAATTTTTTTTTGAGTGAATAAGCAGAAGCTATGTTCGAAACTCTCTCTTACCAGAAGTATCACCTCTGAGAATGAATTCCACTGTATTAACTTCATTATTTCAAAATGGCTGCTGATAGACACAGGGATGGAAAATGGAAGAGGAGGGGAGCAGAACCTGACTGAAGGATTCTTATATCATTAGTAAGATGTCAGATTTATGTTCTTTCCTGTCAGATGTACGAATCAGAAAATTTTCATCAATCATGGGCTCACTGGTGTTCCAGGTATGTATTAATTGGTGGTTATGAATGAGGGACACATTGTGCTGCTGAGCAGTCTAGTTAAAATGCCATCCTCAGAAAGAGAAGATGGGCCTTATTAGAAAAGAAAGAAGGCTTACTTTTCCTGATACTTGGAGCCAAGTCATGATGAAAATATTTCCACAGATATGTGTTACCACCATTTCCCATCTCTGTCTATGTGGAGATTTTGGAGGGGATCTTGCTTACAAGGAGGAAGACAAATTGGGACCTAAGACAGGAACACTCTGTGAAGCCATCTCATTCTTAGTTCCCCCAATATATATTTCCCCTCCCTTCTCTGAGAACAGAATCCTGAATTTATTTATTGAAGCAATGTAACTCAGTAAGATTTCACTTATCAGATTCTCTTGCAGCTATAGAGACATAGATAGTTGAGAGGAAGGAAGGAAGGAAGGAGGGAAAGAAGGAAGGAAATAGAAAGAAAGGAAGGGAAAAAGGAAGAAAGAGAAAAAGAAAGAGAAGTTCTTTAAAACAGGCCGAGACATCTGGCAACTTTACCTCTCTCTTTGCAAGTATTAGTTTTCTTTGCTGCAGAGCAATTATCAAAAACTTAGTGTCTTAAAACAATACACATTTATTATTTCACAGTTTTTGTGGGTCAGAAGCGCAGGCTGGATTCTCGACTGCAGGGTCTCACGAGGCTTCAACCCAAGTATCGGGTGGGACCATAGTTTCATTAGAGGCTCCCTCAGGTTGTTGGCAGAATTCCTTTCTCTGCAACTGCAGGACCCAAGGCTTCAGTTTCTCACTGGAGACCAACTTCAGCTCCTAGAAGCTGTCCACAGTTTCTTTCCACATGGGTTCCTCCAACATGGCTGCTTACTTTATGGCAATTTGCTTTTTCAGTGTAGGTGAGGGGGAAGACTTTAAAGTTAGTCTGTTAGCCAATTGGAATATCATATAATGTATCGTGGGAGTGACAAACCCTCACCTTTGCATATTCTATTGGTTAGAAGCAAATCACAGGTCCTGCCCACACTCAAAGGGAGAGGACTGTACAAGGGTGTGGATCCCAGAACACAGGGATCTTGTGGGTCACATTAAGTTCTGTCTCCTACAATGTATGTAATGGTCACAACTTTCACAACTGTCTCGTGATCTTAAAGATGAAAGTTGAGTGGTAAGGATCACAAATTTGAGTCCTTGACGATTTCATAGAGGTGCTGAACCAAGTTTAGAATGCCTACCTCTGGTCTTCTTATTACATGAGAAAATTAATCTCTATAATTTGTATAGACTCCTATATTTCTATCTCTGTCATTAGTTGTTGAACACAATTCTTTATTGACTCAGGAATTAACTTTTTTAAACCACTTTTTCACCCGTAGATTAGACATATAATTATGTACAGCATCTCATTTCTCTCCTACAAAAACATGAGAGGCAGGGGTTCTCCTTATCGCACATGATCATATCTATTAAAACAGCTACCATTCCTAACTATAACCTGATTAGTGTCAAAATGGTATCTCCACTATCTTCACTGTAGATCTCTGGATTTCTTCACTGTAATATGCTAAGACACTTCAAATTCAAAAGCACTATCTTTCCAGTTGCCCAAGTAGGAAACATGGGGATGCCCCTTCAGTGTAATTAGGCATAGTTCCTCCAAGGTTTAAGTGAATAGTGCTATGTAATATAATTCAAAATTGAGCAGGAGATAGTGTTCCAGCACAATAAATGCCAAAATTATACTTTCAGGGGCATGCAACTGTCATCTGCAAAACCTATATGGATCATTGGCCAGAGAGTATCCTTTGCAGTGGAAGAGATTTGTTATTTCTAGATGCTTAGGCAAGACTAAAGAAAAGTAGAAATAAAAAGAAAAAGAAATCTGTGGCTTCAAGAGGAAGCAAGCATATTCTGGGATTTGAAATACACCTTTTGCAACCCATCAGCATAAATGAGAGGAAGAAGAATAGTCACAATATATTCTACCACTGGAATAACTCTGTCCAATATAGCAGCTACTAGTGACGTGAGACTATTGAGTGTTTGAAATGGGGCTAATGGGAGCGAGGAACTGAATTTTTAATTTTATTTAATGTTAATTAATTTAGACTTAAATATCCATGAATGGTTAAGGGTAAACATACTGGAACACATAGCTCTGGAGACTAAGAAGTTTCCTTTGACATGACAAGTGTTGAAAGCTTGCTAACTGCTAGAGAAAGGGCCATGAAACAAGCATGACAGAAGTCTCAGGTGAACAGAAGAAATGAAAAGGCCAAAGCATTTGATGAAAGTTAGAAGGGAGCAGCATTGAGGAAAGAATAATTCTAAACTGCACTCTTTGGAGAGGAAATTAATAAGTTTGGTGGCTATTATGTGTATATTATTTTATTTCATTATTTTTTGAATTTATTTAAATTCAATTTAATTAACATATACTGTATAGTTCATTTCAGAGGTAGAATTCAGTGATTCATCAGTTGCTTATGTGTATATTATTTTAATGACACATAATCAAACATCTAAAATGCAAAACAAAACCCAAAGAGCTTGTGGTTCCTCCATGAAAGGGTTTTTTTTTAATAGCATTTTAAGAAATTACAAAATTAACAACATGTTTATGATAAAAGATTTGGAAAATACAGAACATTATAAGGAAGAAAATAATCACTGGTAATCACATCACCAGAAGTTAACTTGTGTTAAATTTTGCTTTATAGTATGATCTTCCAACTTTTTTTCCTTTAATATCTATGTAGGTGTATGCGTGTATCTGTGTATATGTATGCCTGTGTATATACGTATTTATACAAATATATATAAATATATAGAGGCATATATGACATTTCATACACATGTGTGTTTGCATTTAATAGAATTGATATAATATTGGTTTGTAAACTGCTTTACTCCTTTAACAAGAGAGCATGAATGTATTTATATGATTTCTCATTTGTCTGTAATATTATTTCAAATGGGGAGAAACATGTTGTAGTTCTTGACCTCTTGGACTTTGGAGCCAAACTACCCGGGTTCAAACACAAATGCATAGTTTATCTCTTGTGTGATTTGGGGGAAGTCTCTTAACCTTTCTGCATCTCAGTTTTCTCACTTCGAGAGGTTACTATGATGGGTAAAGTTATTATATGTAAAGAATGTGTTACAACACCTAGAACAGAGTAAGGGCTTTATTTGTTAGCTGTTATCATCACTCCTAGTGGCTGAACACTGTCTCATCCTATAAGTGTATGGTAATTTGAAAAAATGATCTCAAAATATTTCACATTTATAAAAACCTCTTAGAAACTTATAAAAACCTCTTTAATACTTATGAAATGTAACAGAATATACCAGCATTTCTCAGAGTAGAACTATTGTCTTGACACATTAAAGTTTATGTCACAAATGATCAGAAAAAATTGTTAACGACGTTAGTCTGAAAGTTCGTTTCTTGAAAGCAGATAATTCTATTTATTTATTTGTTTGTTTGTTTGTTTATTTATTTATTTAGAGAGACTGAGTGTGAGCAGGGTGGGGCAGAGGGAGAAGGACAGAGAGAATCTTAACAGGCTCCACACCCAGCACGACCCTGAGATCATGACCTGAGCCAAAATCAAGAATCAGACCCTTAACTGATTCAGCCCCCCAGGCACCCCGAAAGCAGGTATTTCTTTAAAAGAAAGCATAAATACACGACAATTATTTTAATGTACATATACTTAGAGTTTATTTATTAAGTTGGCATTTTTACATTATCAGAGTTTCAAGAGAAAATATAAAACAAAAATGATGGTAGATATGCTTGTATAGGTGAAGTGGATATTCCACTGAATCTTTTCTTTTTAACTAATTTATTTTTTCCAGTTTTATTGAGACATAATTGAGATATAAAATTGTGTAAGTATTAGATCTATAAGAAAAGGAT
>CM052899.1:60878734-60896945 GCA_028534135.1 Potos flavus
CCAGGTAGGTTTGTCTGCCCTGCTAAACGGCCATCAAAGCGAGACTTCTTTGTATAAATATACTGTGAACTGTGAGGCTGCTCCCTATCAGGAAGTAAGCATATTAAAAACCCTTTCTGTTTCATTATCTCTTCTGTAAGCGTTCACCAAATTCATACTTACATACTTTCTATAAATTACGTAAAATAATTTAGCATATCCGGCAATGCCTTAAAACTTTAGACATACTTCCAAACCGCTGTGTCTTAAGAATACAAAGGATTTAAAGTCAGAAACGTGAGTGCCTAGGGGTGTTGGGCACTCTGTGGCCGGCTCACTTGTAGAGGTGGTGGTCATTCTGGTTTGCTTATTCAAAAAACCCGGAAAGCACACAATTTTCTGAGCCCAATCACCTTGATAATGCATAATTTTAAGCTTTTCCTGCCTTTCCTTTTAAGAAAGAGTTTCCTAGTAACCAAGTAATACTAGTTGATGACAGAAAGTGTTTTCTTTTAAGGATCCCCACTCATAAATGTGAAAGAAATAAGATAATTAGAAAATTATGAATTTTCAACTTCTAATGAAATGAATGATAGAGGCAACAATGAAAATCTGTCAAGCTAAAGCCCAGAGGAGACAAAACCTGATTGGACCTTTGTGTGGCTCTGCTTTTGGTTGTAGATGGCCTAAGGGATTTTTCACTCTCTTCTGAATTCTCTTCATTGCTTATTCTTGTGCCACCCTCCTTCTCTCCCTTCTCCTTCCCTCCCTCCCTCCCTCCTTCTCCTCGTCCTTCCTCCCTCCTCCCTTTCTACCTTCCTCCCTTCCTTCCTTCCCTCTTTCCTTCCTTCCTTTTCTTCTTTCCCTCCTCTAATAACTGTTTATCAAGACCATGTAACAGTTGGCATCAAAGATGTGAAAAGCTAACATCCACTCATTGTTTTGTCCTTGAGGGACAGTATTGAATAGAGAAAAGTGCAAGGGCCAGGCACAACTAGATTTGAACTCCAGTTGTACCACTTTCAAACTGTGGGGTTTCATGTATATAACATAAGGCCTCTGAGCTTGAGCTTTCCACTTCTCAGAGTTATTGTGAGGATAAATGAGAGAGAAATTTGTAAAGCACCTAGCATTACTACGGGCATGTAGTAAACCCTTGAGAATGGTAAGTTCATGACTTTTCCTGGCCGGCTGGCCCACAGACTGGGGAGTGAGACCACAGAGTGCTTTCACACTGGTTCCCACGTCTAGTCTGCACGCTTCTGCTCTGCTTGGACCTGGGGCCTGGACACTTCTGCTGTACCTCTGCCTTACCTACTTCTTTTTAATCACCCAGAGCTCCATAAATCACCTGCCCGTTCACCGTGGGCCTAACCATCATCCAAATGAAAGTATAAGAGCAGAAGAAAAGGAAAAATGAAATCTAACCTAATTAAGCCAAATTAGTCAGGCAAGTATTGAATAAGGTTGCAGCATGCCTGTTTATACCACATACACTCTTTCTGAGTTTCGTTTCTATTGTCATGCAAGGTTGAAGCTATAGATGGGATTATGATACACAACATATGCCTATAAACATAATATACTTCTGAAAATATATATTCTTCATGACATGATAACTCTATTGATTAAAAATAACATTTGGTTGATTATTCATGAAAAAGGAACATTCTCAGCCCTCTTGGTCCCAACACTTTTCTTCTTCCATTAGCCGGACATCAAGAGATGTCCACAACTCTTGAAATCTTCATTGTCTGTGAGCCTCAGTCTGGAGCAGCTGGTTGTTTAGTATTCCTCATATTCTCTTTGCTTTCAGTATCATTTACCTGATCTCTAGCATTTAATACTTCTGACGGTTTTAGGTTTTCCCTTTCCCCTTGCTGCCCCTGAGCTGGATGATATCTAACAAGGGCAAGGAGGTCTTAATGCACTTTGGGTTGGTGTTTTAAGTGCCAAACCACCATAGAAGAAGCAGAATTTACGTCAAAGTTTGTCTCTTCTCCACTGTCCCAGGACAGGCCTGCTGACATGACCGGTTTGGGTTCTTTCTTCTTCTCCCTTGAGGTGGAAAAATTTAGTTCCTTTGACTCTTTCTATATACAAAGATGAAGCACAGATCAGTTACTGAACTGAGTGACTCTAACACTAACCAACAGAGAAGTTGGATGACCCACTTCTATTTCTAGGCCTTTCAGTTTACTGATCTGAACGGAGGTCTTTGACTTAGATAATATCTCACCAATCTCATATGCCTTGATATTGCTATGGCTTTTTGCTACTTCTGGGAAATCTTCTTGTGGATAATTGCTGTAAGCAATAGAAAAAAAAAAGTCAGGTATAATGAAGGAAAAAAAGAAACAGGGCAATGTAATAAAATTAATGGTGAGATTCTCTAGGTTGGGTGGTGGGAGATGGCTTTGCTGAGGAGATGATAGTAAGCTGAAAATGGTAAGAAGGAGCCTGCCCTACCAAAACCTAGAAAGAGCACTAGAGTCAGAGAAAACACTCTATGAAAAGGCTCTGAGACAAGTAGGAAGTTAACAGGTCGGAGAATAGATAGCTCGGGCTGACTTAGTAACAGTGGAGGGAGTGGTAGGAAATGAGGGTCCAGAGGTTCCAGCGTTATGCTGGGCCAGGCCAGATGTGGTTGGGATTGTCTTCTCGAACAGTTCAAGGAGTTGTCACGGAGGCAGCCATTGAGGTTTTGCTTTAAATGGGGAAGAAAGTTCACCAGCAATATCTCCAAAAATGGTGCCTAGTATTCTAATAGTGATATACTACTAGGCTAATTTTTCAAAATACTCACATCCAAAGTTCACCCTAGTGACTTTTAGATAAAGGGAATTCATTTTTTTAAAAATTACAGTTGGGGGGCCTGGGTAGCTCAGGTCATGATCTCGGGGTCGTAGGATCAAGCCCTGCATTTGGCTCCTCACTCAGTGTGGAGTCTGATGTCTGATGCTCCCTCTGCCCTTCCCAGCACTCATGTGTTCTCTCAGTCTCTTTCTCTTTCTCCCTCCCCAAATAAATAAAATAAAATCTTAAAAAATTTTTAAAAATTAAAATTACAGTTATATTCTAGCCAGTCTTTTTTTTTAAAAAAAACCTGGATTTTTTTTTTTTTAACCTGGATCCTTCTTACTGCACAGAACTTCCTAATAGAAATAAATTACAGACAAACTTTAAGTTACAAAGTTCAAAATATAATGTAATTCTACCATGCCATTGAATATGAATGTCCATTAGATAACAACACAAACTTTGCATATAGAAGTGACTATAATGATCTTATTAATTTCTTTTTTTTTTTTAAATGACAAGCAACATAAACATTTGCTACCTGGGATTTCAAACCCGGCTTTCACTTGGAGCTTTGTAATTGATGATATAATAGACTGAATCACTTTCGTAATTAAGGAAATTAATGAATAAAATGGTAGCAACACTGCATCATTTTGTAGGCCGACAAATAGTATTAGATATTAATAATTGTGACTTCATAAAGAAACAGCATTTCGTAAGTGTGATCTAACAAAATGAGTAAGTGCTTGGCAGTTGGCTTGCTTTCCAGTCCCCTCTCTCTCACACTGTAGTTATCGGAACTGCTATTAGTCCTTTGACATCACAGCCTCAGTAATTTTTATCAGTAAAATGGGGATGATAGTATCTATCTCTCAGGATTACTTTTCCTTAATAACTGACATAGTTTTTGGCAAGACTCTAATAAAGGGAATTGGTACTAACCAGTGCTTCTATAATTCATCCTCTAGGAGCCTGTCACCATCCCCTCCTCCTGCTCACACTCCCACTCCTGCCATAAGTCACACTTGCAGAAGGCATACGAGGCACCGATATGTTTCTAATGTGGTTAGTTTCATTTGAGTGTAGGAAGTGACTTCTTGTAGAGCTTTATGATGGATATTATTGCAAAATAGTTTTGTAGAGATAATGGATTAGATGCCTGTACTGTGCTTTCTTGACAAAAGATAACCATCATAATAACTCATGAGTTTCAGACTTATACCTGATGAAATAAGAATTCCTTGAAAACTTAACACAATTTAATACATAGCCCCAAAGCAATTGGAAAGAAAGTACCAATATATATATTATGTACCAATATAACATGTGTCAATAGCTACTGATATTATTGGTACTATTATGCTTAAAGAATTGATAAATAGATTGTGAAAATATTTTTTAAAGATTTTATTTATTTATTTATTTGACACAGAGAGAGAGAGCGCGCACAAGCAGGGGGACTGGCAGGCAGAGGGAAAGGGAGAATTAGGCTCCCTGCTGAGCAGAAAGCCCAACTCCTTCCCAGGAGCCTGGGATCATGACCTAAGCTGAAGGCAGAGGCTTAACCAACTGAGCCACCCAGGTGCCCCCAGATGGTGAAAATATTTAAGAATAGGGATGAGTTAGGGGTCATAGAAAAGAAGCTCTGTTTAAGGCTCCTTAAACCAAGAGCAAGACTGATATCTTATAATTCATGAAAATCTTATCATCTACACGCCAGACTGAAAGAAATGACATCTAACAAATCTGTCTTCCTGATTCTTTTGCAATGTTTAAAGCATGTACCTTATCTCAAGAAGAATATCTGCAGCTTGCTTTTAGTCAGTTTATTGATTGAAGAAAGGAAAGCCAGAGACACAGATGCTTGTTTGTCCCCAAACTGGACAACTCATTTTGCATTGCACAGTCCGTACTCTCTCCTGCTACCCACGAACACTATTATCCACAGTGCTACTTCCCTACTGGCAGAAAAACCAGCTTCATAGGCTATGCTCTTCTCTTTTAGCATTATGAAGTAAAATGCACTTTAAAAGATAAGCAGAAGCAAATTTTAAAAGACGCTCAACTAATCCCTTAGCAATTACAATGTCACAAATTGACTTATATAATTATCAAAGGGATCGGAATGGAAAACAATCTTATTGAAGGACTAAAATGAACAGGTTATCAAGAGGAAAAGGAAAAAAATAAAAGACGAAAATCCAAATAGGAAAAGTAGTGAATTGCAATCAGTGATGGCTGGACTTGCCCGCATTGTTAGTAACCAGGCAAAATAGCAACAAGCTGGTTAAGATTTATGGCTGCTAGTGCACGTTATTTCCAGGCCACCACTTGGGAACGTAGAAGACGGAATTCTCATCTAGAGAGAACTCTATTCCCAAGGCCTTACTTCCCATGTCCTCAGATGTGAGGCATCTGTCTCACCGAGATGACCCATCAGAGCAGGAAATCCTGTACCTTTCTCTTCCACTGAGGAACAAATCCTATCTGCTTTTAACTGGTTTTAGCTCCACTCTCCTCATGCCTTGGCAAACCTGATTATCGTCCTCTATTTAGGAGGTTGCTTATTTGATAAAGAAACTGGTTTTTCCCTGAAGGAGTTTTGGCTCAAGTTAGCAGGAAAGCAATGAGTTACTTTATAAGAAATGGCATGAATCACTGAAATGGTGAAACAAAATACATGATTCACTTCATTGCTGCAAATAGATTTATGCTACCATCACTTGGAGTTTGATAACAACTGTGTTTTGCTAATCAACGGTAGGCTGAGTGTGAGTGCCGTAGAACACCTGAAATGGGCTGAATATCAACTGTGCTTGAAATCTCTGTGAGAAATCATCCATTAAGTAGGACACTCTTATTACTAAGAACCTACACAATTCCATTATAATGTGTATTCCTTTTCTGTATTGTGGCAAAAACCAAAAACAAAACACGTCACATAAAACTCACTCTCCCAACAGTTTCTATAACGTGTGTTTGTTTGTTTGTTTTTAAAGATTTTATTTATTTGACAGAGAGAGAGAACACAAGCAGGGGGAGCGAGAGAAGGAGAAGCAGGCTCCTGGGTGAGCAAGGAGCCCGATATGGGACTCTATCCCAGGACCCTGGGATCATGACCTGAGCTGAGGGCAGACGCCTAATCAACTGAGCCACCCAGGCGTCCCTATAATGTGTGTTCTTATGCTACTCTTAGGATCCAGCAAGATGGTGAAACAACTTTTCTGACTCAGCAGAGATGTATGCATTCGACCCCCACTTTTAGGACTACATTATTTGCTGAAGTTTAATACTCTGAGAAAGAGCACCTTCATGTAAAGTGGTTTTTTTTTTTCCCCTTAAACATGTTGTATTTTTAGAACTGCCTGGGGGAGAGGAATCTGTTAAAAGTAGAATCTTTCCTGGAGATTTTGATTCGGTGGTTCTGGGATCAAAGGATCTAGATTTCTACCAAGAGCTCCAGGCGATTGTTTCGGTCCGTCTGATTGAGAAACACAGAAGTCAAGGTGCGTATCTGTGTTAGAATATCTCATTCCCCATCTGTGCTGGAAAGCGTGAAGTTAATACCGTCCGTCTTACACATTATTGAGCAACGAGAGTTTTCTTGGAAAGTTTTTAAACAGAGGCTTTGCACCCTGATGGGTTGCGACAGGCGTTACTGCCACCTCAAGTCCCTCTCTGCCATTGTGACATCTCCCACTTAACACCTCCCGTGACACTAATGGGCCATGGGGCTGTTATTGCATGAGCAGCATCTCTTGGGGTCGCGGCAGGCCCAACATTTTTCTACCAGTCCCTTTTGAAAAATCCAAACAGGGAAGTTGCTGAAATAAATCTTTAGAAAAACTACTCGAAAGGAGAAGATTGGTTCAACAAATCGTTGATTAACAACAAGGTAAATGTACATCCGGAATGTTTTATTTGGAATGTGACTAAAGTTTTGGACATTGAGCATAAGTCTTGTTTTTACTTTGTAAATTACAATGACTTTTCTATTTATTAAATTTTGACTTGTTCCTTTTAGTGTCAGTTTTAGGAATATTCCCAAGTGATAAACATCTGGCCTTTAAACAGAAGAGATGTTATGCAAGCACAACATAAATATTAAATCATGAAAAGGGAAAACTGAGTTTATTAGAAGCCTATGAGCTGATATTAAAGAAAAAGAAGCAAGTTTACAAAATATGGACAATTATAATTAACATCATTTTCTAATAAAAATAAACATAAATAGAGGCCTATATGAATAGAGAAAAGGAAAGCCTGGAAAGAAATGCACCAAAATGCTAGTAGTGGTTATTTGTTTCTGAAATTATAGGTATTTTAGTTTTCCTTTCCTTCTCTCCTTTCTAACTTCTATTTTAAACCTTTATAACAATTAAGATACATTATATTTATAATAAAAATTGTTAAAAATTATATTGAAAAAATCACATTGCTTTTCTGAAACATTACTGGGGATTTATTTTTACAAACTTGCTTTTCAATTTCTCCTTTAAGATCGACCTTGGAAATTTTGTCTGAGATTTTGTGCATCAACCTCAGCAATAAATTTATGCACCAAAAGTCAGCTGCAGAAAGTTCAGACTGAAAGATGTGTTTGATAAGATGACATTAATAATATATTGTCAATTCTATATTTATGTATCTTCCAACTCATTTGGAAATTTTTAGCTCCAGATAAAAACAATTTAATCTTTGATGTGAAAAGAAAGTGGGAACAGTGTTTAGAAGAAAAAAATTTCACAAAAGCATCAGGGAGAAGGTTATGCATCTAATCACCTCATATGTAAATAATTTTTTAAGATCTCAAACTATCGTTCAAGGTCAAATAATCAGCAGGTTACTTCGTAGAAACTGATAAGCTCATTCTAAAATTTATATGAATGTGCAAAGCACCTACAATATCTGACACAACTTTGAAGTAAAGAAAAAGGTTCTTAGACATATACTGTGTGATTCCAAAACTTATGAGCAGCTGGTAATCAAGACGGTGTGGTATTGGTGTAAATAGATTGATGGGACAAAATAGAGACAAAAGAAACATGAGGAAAAAACTTTGGGACTCAGGTTTAGCCATGATTTCTTTAAAAGATACAAAATGCATAATATAAAGGAGAAAAAATCGGTAAGATCCTTAAAGTTATTAGGAAGTTCAAGTTAAAATCACAATGATAGACCACTGCACCTGAACTACAATGTCTAACATTAAAAAGACCTATTATACCAAGTACTGATGAAGATGTGCAGTAATTGGAACTGTCATATATTCCTGGTGGTAACACAGAATGATATGCTTACTTGTGAACGTAATTTACACATTTGTTAAAGAATAAAATATTGTTCAACTCCTAGATATTTAGCAAGGAGAGATGAAAGCGTATATCTACATGAGGCCTTTTGTATCTTTGTAATATCCCCTAGATAGAATGAACCCAATTGTCCATCAGGTTATGAATAAACATAAATTGTAACAATGTTGGTGTTAACAATTTTCAGATATTAAGGCTGAAAAATTATTGACTCTCTTTATACAAATGCAGCTATCCTGAGTGTCAGAAATATAACTTTACCCATCCCCATTGGTATGTAACGTGTAATCAGATTGAAGAAATGACCTTTAAATGCTATGAGGTTTGCCTCTCTCTCTATTTTCATCTTATTTTATTTATTTTTATTTTTGTAATTTATTTTTTATTTTTTTATTTTAGCAGACCATAAGAGACACTGAACTCTAGGAAACAAACCGAGGGTTGCTAGAGGGGAGGTGGGTGGGGGTAAGGGGTAGCTGGGTGTTGGGCATTAAGGAGGGCACGTGATATAATGAGCACTGGGTGTTATATACACAACTGATGAATCACTAAATTCTACCCCTGAAACTAATCACACAGTATATGTTAACTAAATTGAATTTAAATAAAGAATTTAAAATAAATGAATAAACAAATAAATGTTATGAGGAAGATGTAACTCTTAGTCCTGGATATGAATTTCAATAATCTAATTTTCCTACTATTTCTATAAATTAATTGAGTTTCTCCTTTGAGGTCTCATTCTATTGTGATGAAAGAAACTGAATTTCAGAGAATTGACTATTTCTCCTTTACTTTCTCTGGGACTCTAAGTACTACAGGCAGTGTCAGGCATAGCCCTAAACATGTGATTATGTAGTCTGCCAGTGGGAGGGCAAATAGAGCAAATACAGACAAATACCAGATCATCATTAGAATCCACATATACCTAAATATTTCTTCTAAGATTTAAAAAGCATGAATAACAGTATCTACTGTCCAAATGTTTCCAAAGCCCTCCTGTCTTTCGGATAACATTAAAAAAAGGAAAGACATATAATAGGAAGGCCTGCACTTTCCCTCTTAACAATATCTCCAAGAATTTATGTATGTATGGGGGCCCCTGGTTAGCCTAGACAGTGAAGCGTCTGCCTTTGGCTCAGGTCATGATATCAGGGTCCTGGGATGGAACCCCACGTCGGACTCTCTACTCAGTGGGAAGTCTGCTTCTCCCTCTCCCTCTGCCTCCCCCCACCCCTCTGCTCATGCTGTCTCTCTCTCTGTCTCAGATGAATCAATAAAATCTTAAAAAAAGAATTTATGTCTGTATGTATTATCTAATTTAATATACTGAGTTATCTTGGGTTTGCATTTTTTACCTATATAAAATGACAAAAAATTAATTTAGAGAAAACAAACTTTGACAATTGGGACCTAGAAAAGTGTAAATCTTAAACCTGAATTTGGTTTCTATACTTGAGCCTACTATTGGAAATACTATTGTAAGGGGGAAAATGATAATGTTCTTTCACATAGGCCTTTGTTATTAGGACAAATGATTACGTTCCCTGGTTCTTATAATTATTTGCTTCTATATTCTTATATGAAAAAAACTACCTAAGTAAGATGTACAAGAATTTCCATGAGGCAGCTCTTATTGGATCTTATCCCTCATTTTGTCTATAAGCTATATGTCTAGTTTTAAAGGTTCCCTATTTTTTCCCGTGGAACCCGCATCTTCTTCCATGGAAGTTCTAGCTTCAGTATGTGCAAATGTCTCTTCTGTACGGCCTGGCTGCTTTTCACCCTGACTGCGATGCTGACCAATTGATCCTCAGTATTTACCAGTCCAGGCCTGAATTTTTAGAAGGAAAGTTTGATTTTTTCCTTGTTGCCAGTTAAAGAACTGCTCAATGGTGAGAATCATCCCATCTTGAGTTGGGTCCTGCCATAATGGTGTGTATATAGCTACCCATAGGAGCAACACGCTGCCCATCCCCAACTCATTACTTCAGAGACTTCTGTCCAAAAGCAGCCTCCCCTCTTCTCTGGGAGGAAAAGAGAAGAAACAATCTTCACTTGGCCAGTATTTCTGCTCCAGATTGTGATAATTCTGGAAGAAATAAAAATATCTCTGAAGAACTTAGGATTTTCTGGAAAGAGGTATTTCATCTTTGCAGCAAATACCTGGTCAGTTTTTCTTTACTCAGTTTGCTAGAAGATAGTACAAGTGAAATTGTTTTTTAAACATATGTTGCTCAACGGCCGACATGCTTGTTACATTGGAAAAGAGCTTTTATTCATTTTATTCAAGTAAGGACATTCTTCTGTTACTTAAAATTGACCTGTTGTTACATGGAAGCAGAATTCCTTGACATCCCCCCAACCTCCCATCCCCCACCCTCACCCCCTCCAATCCCCAGAAAATGCAGAAGTACAGCCAGTATTGGAGAAGATTTATACCAGGGAATCCAAGAAATTGAAAAAGATGAAAAGAATGTGAAAAGAAAAAAAAGATACTGTGAGAATACGATCCAGAATATGATTTATAGCTTTGGCATGAAAAAGGCAAGAAAATTCTTAACTTTCTTAGAAGAGAAACAAATTTTAACAAAAACTCTCTTTTACCAGAGAGTTTTTGTGTTATTTTATATAAGTCAAAATAAGAATGAATATTTCCTTTGGAAGTCTAAGCATCTTGGTAGAATAAGGTGAACCAATCTACCCTAGGCAATTCAGTTAAGAAGTTGTTATCTTGGGGCACCTGGGTGGCTCAGTCAGTTAAGTGTCTGCCTTTGGCTCAGGTCATGATCCCAGCATCCTGGGATCGAGCCCTGAGTCAGGCTTCTGCTCAGCCTGGAGTCTGCTTCTCTCTCTCTCCCTCTCCCTCTGTGTGTGCTCTCTTTCTTTCTCTAGTTCTGACTCTCTCTCAAATACATAAATAAAATCTTAAAAAAAAAAAAAAAAGAAGTGGGTATCTTGGGTGCCATTTAAAATAACTCATACAATGGTCATTAAACATATATTCAGCTAAGGTATATCTCATAACAAATTGAAAAAAAGTCCTAAAATGTTAATACAGCAAAAATAATCAATAAATTGACCTGTATTCGTTCCTATGGCTGAGACAAATTTTATGAATGGAACCCAGATCAGAGCACTCTATATCCAATATTAAGATTTAGATCAGAAAACAGTAATAATGTTTTTTAGCTGAGGATGTGTCCCTTCTCATCCTTCTTTGTATACAAGGCCAGAGCTTTGTCTCTTAACATAGACCAGGCATTTATGAATCTAGTTAGGTAACAGACTACATTAAATTTGAGAACATTTAATATAGCCAAAGACACTCCAGTTAAAATAAACAAAAACAAACCTCAAACACTGTACAGTCAAACCAAACACCTGCCTACAAATCAAGTGTTTGCAATTCTTGGAACAATCTTAAACAAACTTTAATCCCTTAGAACAATGGCTACGTCTGTGCCTAGATCTTTATCTGGCTCAGAATGGCACTGGATAAATATTTGGTGTGGAAAGTTGACTCTTTTCTGGTGAACCGTAGAACCTCCTGACATTGTTGGATGCTTCCTTGAATGACTTCATTTTTAGAAAGCATGAATTGAGGTTTGTTCCAAAGAGAATTAATAAAATACCTCAAAGTGATTTTAAAATTTAATGGCTATTCTGAAGTCTATTCTTTTCTTGAATAGGATGAAGTTTGAATAATGCCAGCAGTTACCATCCAAAGCTTATTTATTGCATTAATTCCCTTCAAGCTCATGTTTTGAACCTCTGTCAATGTAGTTCCACTAAATCAAGGAGAGGTGCCAATTAAACTTAAAAATTTTAAAAACTCATTAATGAATGGCAGCATTCATTATTACAGATATATTGGAAGGGTTGATTACAGAAATTGATTACACATGCCATGTTTCTTATATCAGCCTCACAAGGGGCCTTTCTGTAAGAACATAAGTGGATTCAGATACTACAGGGATTTCAGTAAGAATCTTTTCTAGTCACCCTTGGCGAACCATCTAGGCTCCCTGAATGCTTCTGTCCATTATGCAGGTGAACAGTGAATTTGATTTGGAAGCTGTGCTATCTTTCCCACTTGCTCTATATCCTGGGGGCAAGACCTATGAAGAATGCCATCAGAAGTTTCCCTTGCTCTCTCGTTTCTGGTTGGATTCTGAGGGATAATGGGAAGACATCGAAGGGATGGAGGAGGATAATGTCTTGGTATTTATTTTCTTGATTCCCCCCTACTAACAGTTGCCATGGACAGGTCACATCCCTGCACCAAAAGACACTACCACTCCCAAGGGACCTTCCTTCTATGCACAAGTCTTTCACTCCTGGATCCCAGTAATGGCTCTCTCTCCTTTCCTCTTCAAGAGTAAGAATAGTAGAGGTTCTCATGCTTACCAGCCCTGGAATGGTCATCATCTCTGTTGTTTTTCCTAAGCCCTACCATATCTTTTAAAGTAGCCCTTATGAAATACTTGCTTCTCGATTGACTAGTTTAAGAGTGCCATCTACTTCTTGCTGCAAGTCCAAATAATACACATGTGGAATGAGGATAAGAAGTATTTCACTGGGTACATAGAATAAGGAGAGAGGAGTCCTGATACAATGGATAAGCTGTCTGACTGATCTAATATGTAGTACACAAAAGTATGTGTGGTCCACATTACCAAAAGGAAACCCTGCCTTAAAAGAGCCTTAATAATTCACTGAAGCTTTTAATTAAATTTAAGTGGATATGATTCTGAAACAACACAGTGAAGTATAGCTCAGTTTGATGACTTAAACTTAGTGAAACTTATTTAAGATAATCTTAACTTAAAGTGAAATCTTTAGTCAACGGTTTAAAAGAAATTTTAATTTAAAGTGCTTTATCATTTATATTATCCATATAATAATGGACAAAGAATTACCAGAAAAAGAAAAGAGAGTGAGAATGTGGACGAATATGAAAAAAGAAGAGAATACTTGGGGAAAGGGCTGATATTGAACTAATCATGAAGTTATATATTGCTTATGGTTTTATTTATTTTTAAAGATTTTATTTATTTTTTTGAGAGAAAAAGAGTGTGTGAGCAAGGGGAGAGGCAGAGGGAGAAGAAGAGAGAGAATCTCAAGCAGACTCCTAGCTGAGCACGAGCCCAATGGGGGTTCAATCTCATGACCCTGTTATCATGACCTGAGCCAAAATCAAGAGTCTGATGCTCAACGGACTAAGCCACTCAGGGACCTTGGCTTATGGCTTTCTTATTGAACACGATTTTGCTGAAACTTCTAACAAAAACAAAGCCTTAACAAAATGCCTTTTTAAAGATTCTATGTAAGAATCATTGTGGTTCTGTCCCAGGGGACATTTACTGGGTTGGTAAACAGAAATAATAATGTAGATTTTCTATAAAATTTGTATTAGGAGAATTACACAAAGTGAAGGTTCTTATGTACCAGCTTCAAATGACCTAAAGTGTGCTTGGGTTGTATGAAAGTTAACCATGGTCATGTAAATTAGATGTGCTTGAAGTCAGTTTGTATCTTAGAGTGTTTCCTTTTTGGAGTAATATTTCCCTGGTTGAGTTCTTCCAATCTCTTAGTTTTGCAATTGTTCTTTCAACTGAGCAGCTTCATTGGATCAGAGAAATGTTAATAGCTAAGCATGCATCTGACCAATTCCCTAATGAGAAGAGTTTTCTTGATATCAACTTCTCAGCAGAAGATTGAGTGGATATTTGCATATCACTGACTTCATGTTTCATTAAGCTTGAATTTTTTTCTCCTATAAATACGCAATGCTTAGAAAGCTGAAATGTGCTCAAGAAGATGAAAATGTCTTACCAGTGTAACCAGCTGGACTCTTTCACTGCTCAAAATGTGGTTTTCATTACGAATGAGCTGGCCTTCAGGGGAGAATTTTCACAACAATATAAACTCTGATTACTTAATATTACCAGTAAGCACAAATTAAATAAAGCGATCTACGTAAACGAAGGCTGTGAATGCTGAAATCTGCTACTGAACACATTTCACAAACATATCTTTGTGTATGTTTTAAAAATGTGTGTCTGGGATTACTCAGACTGAGATGTGGTAAATCATCAGGTGATATATTTTTTTTCCCTCACAGTTAGGTCTGCCGTGGAAAGATAAGGAGAAAACATTTTATTTTCTTGCGGCGGAAGTACATTCCCATGAAAAGGTGGAGTGTTCTTTCCCAGAGGTTTCTGAGACATAGGCAAGTCTGTTTCTGGGAAAAAAGCTAGCATAGACTTCTTCAACCCAAAGAGTAAAATATGAGTATGTTATGATCTGTGGATTTTCTTGAGCTCCAGTGACACTGCCTACCACTCTCAACATTTAGTCTTCATCATATTTTACTTCCAGTTTAGGGTTGAAAGTCATAAAAGTGAAGTGGTCCCTCTGATGATATAAAGTAGCTTATGTAACTCTTCGTAAAATCTTTCAGAGGTCCCTCATTTCTTTCAAAGCAAAAGTGAAATTTTTACCATGGCTCTCTTTCGCCACTCTGATTTAATTCCTTACTACTGTCTTCCACCTCCTCTCCTCGCCCTCTACTCACTCTGCTCCAGCCACACTGACACCTGGTCCTTTCTGAGAACATGTAGGCACAGGCCTTTGCACTAGCCTTTCTTCCAGGGGGATGTCCTTCCCAGATATCTGCATGGCCAACTCCTGAATCTGCCAGGCTGTTCCAATTCACCTTCACGACCGTGTCTACTGTGACCAATCTATTTGGTAAGGCAAACTGCCATACATTCTCCACCCCACCCTCCTTATCCCTCAACCCTGTCCTACTTTTATTCTATTTCTAAGGTATGTATCAAATTCTACAATACTATATAATTTATTAATATTATGTTTATTTTTATTATCTATCTCTCCTCCATTGGGGTATAAGTAGCATGAGGCAGACATATTGGATTCTTTTATTCACTGGGGTGGTATCATCAGCACCTAGAGCAGTGACTCTTTTACAGTGAGTGGCAAATATTTGTCTAATTTTGAGCACTGCATGTGAAAATAAGAACATTTAAGTTAAGGGAGAGACCATCTTGAGCAACATCTTCAAAACTCATTTAAAAAAATCTAAAATCTGAAAAAATCTTAAAACACATGAATTTTCCTGAGAAAGGGATCGTAGCACTGAAAGGATTAGCCATAAGTCTTTAGAGTACACCGTTTGTTCTGTAGAGCAGCAACAAGCAAACTATGACTGGGGCAAGGGTGGACAGCCATCTTTTTTTGAAACAGAGTTTTACTGGAACACAGCCACCCCTGTTCACTTCAGTATCGTCCATGGCTGATTCTGTCTCTGCCACAGCAGAGTTGAGCAGTTGTGATAGAATCCTTGTGGCAAGAAAAGCTTACATTATTATCTGGTCCTTTAGTTTGCTAACTCTTGATTTAGATCAAAGTTACTGACATTTCGTAAACAAATCAGTTCCCAAATTCCGGCATTTGTGCAAATAAATGTTTTTTACTTCTATGTGAAGAGAGTGGAAGGGATTTGAACGAGAGAGACTGCTGGGGAGTCACTGCTTGGTCACTGCACCCACCTTGTCTCTCTCTTTCTTTCTCTCTGACATAACCTTAAGTGTTTGAATTCTCCAGTGACTTATCAATTTAAACTGACATCAAACTATGCCAGAATTCTAAACTACCTAACCTCTTAAAACCACATCTCGACTGATTTCATTACTCAGAATTCTCTCTATTCCATAGTATTATGTGGTATTTTATTTACGTAGTATAATATACTAGATTATTTGGTACATATGTCCTCAGTGACCTCTTTCTATTTAAAAAAATAGTCCCCTTGACATTTTCTGAAAGGTATTGGCAGACACTATTATACTCTATTTATATTTCAATAATTTTCTTGAAGGAAGATATAATTTTCCTTAACATTTAATCCTAATGTAAAATTAGTGTACTTTATTTAGCAACATCATTGTTAACCTAATAGCTGCATTATAATTAATGATAGAGAAAGGCAGATTAAGATGACAGATTTATCATTATGCTTAGCAAAACATATGATACTTGTGCTTTTAAGGGAATGCATTTAGGTGCTATTTTAAATAACACTTAACGGAATATATTCAAAGATCTTCTCTTAATAGAAATTAGAGTCATCCGAGGCAAGTCTCTGGATAACTCAAGTGAAAAATATCTTTCCTTAATTCTCTAGACATTTTTAGATGATTTTTTACATGTGATGGGATAGATAGATGGTTAATAGATGATAGAGAGAGAGAGAGAGAGAGAGAGATAGAGTTTTGTTGGCAGGCTGGATTATAGAAGTGTTTGACAAACACTACTGTTCTTTTCTGTACATTCTTTCCCTTCTCACCACTAGATATCAGAAGTTGAGAAGACCTTTAGAAAGTTCTTATTAACAGAATTCACAGAAATAGCTAAATTGGGTAACCATCACCTTATAGTTTTCTTGTTGGACCTGAATTATCCAATTAAGCTTTTCATATGAACCATCAGACCAGAAATTTGACTGCTTCATTTGGAACTCTTTAAATATAAGCTTAAAAAAAAAACCACACACATGTTTTGGGGACAATTAAACCCGGAAGGACTATTGTCCTATCAATCTAAATACCATTCTTCATGTTATAATTTTAAGGGGTATGTATGCATATCGGATTCACACAAGTAACTACTGAGCACCTACCAAGGTTGGAAAATAATTGATGAAAAAATGTGAGAGCTGCTGAATGATTTGCTATAACACCATTATTTACGTGGCTGGCTGGATATTACCAAGTCGTATACTAAGGAAGACAGTACCATGCTGTAAGTCAGAGGAGTTCTAATATCGTACAATCATGGGATGTGCAGAAGGAAAGATAGAATTGAAAAGAGGACTCCTAAGTAAGACATTTATTCCAATTACTTTACCTGGGCAAAAAAAGTGATTCCAGGGAGTGATTCCTACACATATCCTTCAGGGATTCTTCATCATATTGAACTTACAAGCATCTTGTGGGTTCTTTCAATCCAGACTCAACTCCCACAGTTGCCAGAACAAACCAGAGTTTGTTTCGTAAGCGCTTTCCATTTTCTTCCTGCTCTCCTAGTTAATTCCCACATGGTCCTTCAGGTCTCAGTTTGAACCTTTCTTCTTCAAAGTGACCATTTTCATCTCCTAGAATTTATTTGATGCCCCAATGTGCTCCCATAGAATTCTTTTCTCATTACCCTCATAATATTTGTTTAATATAGAGTTTCCTCAACAAGGTCAAGTCTATATCTAAGGTATGTGTTCATTGTTAGTGTAACAGCTATAACTCCAGTGATGAGGTCAGCGCCTGACACTTTCATGCTTAATAAACACCTGATGAATGGACAAAAGAGACTGCTGGTAAGACGGCTCTATAGCTTTCAAGGCTGCATTCATTCAGGTCTGCTGAGAAGCAGACACCAGGATGAGATTAGTCATGCCAGATTTTTTTTTTTTGTGAAGGGAGCAAGAGAAAGTGGGGAGAGCCTTTGTACAGGACCTTCTTCTTATAGCAATCCCCAACTCAGCAACTGGGCCACCATCCCCCCAGTTTCCAAGCCACAGAGCCAGGAAAGATCCCTGACTACCTCTCGCAACCCCCGCTTAGGGCTGCACCTTCAAATACACCTTCTTCCATCTGACCTCCTCCCCTCTACTTCTCTCTCAGACTTCCCATTTTCTTCATCCCCAGTACTGCTCATCTTTTGTCAACTCTTTTTTCTTTAATACTTTTTTTTCCAGTTTTGTTGATACGTTAAAAATCCTAAGACTCCACCAAAAAAAAAAAAAAAAAAAAAAAAGATTTTGATGCAGGCCTGACTTCTGTGGAAGGGGAGAGGGGAGGGAGGAGCATCACGTGGAAAGAATGCTGGATGACAGCGCAGTTCTGGCCAATGGGGAGTCTGAGAGCCAGAAGTGCCCGTTGGAAGAGTCTTGGATCTTAGCAGAACGCAGCTGCCTATGGATGCCCACCACGTTCAGTCAAAAGCCAGGAGCAACCATGGCAGCAGCTCCAGAAAGACAGTGGCTGGGCTATCACCCAGTTATGCTCCCTGTGGCAGGAAAGCAGAGCAGCGCGTTT
>CM052899.1:60897445-60917289 GCA_028534135.1 Potos flavus
AGCATCAAACCACAAGGGTATCAGTGGGGGTATCAGTGAAGATACCCCAACTCACGTTGACATGACTTGAAACTACTGAGGACTCCTTTTTTGGTTGTTGTACCTGAAGGATGGATTTTTAAACAATCAGGAGCTCAATTTCATCTAGAAGCCCCTGAGGTAGCGTAGTATTTATTCAAGATCTGGCAAAACCAGGCCTAAAATGACTAGTGTCCATGAAATCACGTAACAATTGTTAATTTTGAATATTTGATTTTTTCTTCCTTTCAAGTGCTGACACTTATAAAAGAGGATGATATGGTGAATAGGATTCTCACGGATAAGGTAAATAAGAGCACCATTCCCAGCACCACTAAAGAATATTTTCAAGTTATTACAAAGTTAAAAATCTGAGCTATAATCAAGAAAGATACAAAGTATGTTTTTTTGAGTGAGACCAATGATTCTTTTGTGGCCTTTTTTGCCATTCTATTCAGTAATCAAGTTTTTGTGACTCTATTTGCCATTTTTTTTTCTTTAACTGAACGTGCATTTTTTGAGTGCCAGCTATGTGCCAAGCACTATTCAAGGAGCTGGGGATACAGCTAGGAAAACACGTCCCTGGCCTCTTAGAGCCTACTTTATAGGAAGAGAAAGTAGTTAATAATCAGATACACAAGTAAAAATATCACATGCAAATCATTCTTAAAAATACGAGGAAAAATTAAGCATCATAAAGGACTAGATAGCACCCAGGAAAGGGAATTGGCAGTGGAGTTGAATGCGATTTATTGAATATAAAATTCCTAGGTATATTACTCAGTTCAGGCCACTGTAACAAAATACCATAGCCTGGCTGGCTTAAACGACAAATGCTTTCATAGTTCTGGAGGCTGGTAGTCCAAGATCAGGGTGGCATTCCCCCTGGGTTTCGGTGAAAACCCTTTTCCTGGTATATAGGCAGCCACTTTCTCGTTATATCTTTACATCGCAAGAGCAGAGAGAAGCAAGAAGCCTTTGTGCCTCTTCTTATTAGGGCACTGATCCCACTCGTGGGGGTTTCACCATGACTATTTAAGCATATCTAAAGGTCTCATTTCCTAAGACTGTCACATTTGGCATCAGGATTGCAACGTACAAATTTGGTGGGGACACATTCAGTCCAGAACACTAGGTAGTTCCTGTTTTTATTAAACTTGTGGTTCCTGTTGAGAAATCTTGCCATGACATTTTGGAAGAAGTTGAGGCACGATCTACATTGCAGACGAGGCAGCTGAAGATTTGGAAGCCAGAGAAGACAGAACTGGCTCCCTGAGAAGGGTCATTCGTGCTTAGGTTACATATGAGCTGCTTCCATTTACTCAAGGTTTGATTGACAGATTTCTTATTCACTCATTGTTATCCATACTATTCGCTACTAGAATCCTTATTGCACAACCCTGCCCGGTCTTTTTAAAATTTTAAGGGTGACTATGTAATTTATCATCAAAATGGGACCCTCTTAAGTGTGAAAGGGGGAGCACCTAAAAATTACACCAGAATAGCACAAAATAAACCAGGACTGTCCCAGGGAAACTGATATGCATGGTCATTCCACTTTAAATCTAGGAACTCAGCATCTTTCATGCCAGCCTTGGGCACTGGATTCTGCTGGAGCTGGGAACTCTGAGCTGAGTGTCTAGGCTCGTGAGAAGCACCCAGCAGTCATTTCCAAGTCTTGTTAATCTACCAGAGTGCTGCAAAGGGGCGGAGCGCAGATCTATGATGCCAAAAATCTAATGGACCTCGTCTCTGCCTCCGACTTAGCAAACCTTATCATCATGAGCTTTGCCATCTTCAAAGAGGTGGGATATTCTCATCCAGAGTTTAGGCTTTCAGAAAACAAAAGCTTGAAAGAAAAGTCTTTAGGTATTTTTTACTTTTTGCCCCAAATCAAAATTTAGCTCTGTTGTGGGAAGGGGCAAACAGTTCCTTTCTTCCCCTCATTATTTCAGGACCATTTGAGAGGTAGTCAGAGATTACCAATAGAGATCAAAGGTCTGCTTCTTTAGTCATACAGCTGACTGGGGAGTGTGGTTTTAGACGTTTGGCCAAATGGGCTTATGAATACTTTATCTCCTGGGAATTAGATGCATCCACTTAGTCATGGGCATAGTTGGACCACTTTGGGTCTCCTCAGCGGGGGGAAGATCCCACTCAGAAAGGTCACAGTATGCATGAGTAGAAGATGTGGCAGCCTTTTTCTAAAAAACAGTGCTAGAAAAAGTTCCATTTCCACACTGCAGAGAAATTACTTCTCTCATGGTGAGCCGCAAGTCCATAGCAGGGAGGGAAACCGGAAGCCATTCTGTTGCCCGAGTTCCAGATTATGGGCACATATGACAAGGGAAGAGTGTCTTTTCTACAGGAATTCTCATTCTATGATTTGTCTACAGCCATAGAACCAAAGTAAAGTTAACAACAATGAGTATTTCTGCCCAAGTTGTAGGTTTTCTGTGTACAGATACTTTTTTAAAGATTTTTATTTTTAAGTAACCCCGACACCCAACATGGGGCTCAAACTCACAACCCTGAGATCAAGAGTCACATGCTCTACTGACTGAGCCAGCCAGGCACGCCATGAACAAATACTTCTAAAAAGAATCTAAATCTCTTTCCTGATACGTGGTTCACAGTAGGTTTTCAAACCTATTTAATATGCATGCTTGCATGAGAAGGTGAATGGTGACTTTCATTTTATTTCCCTACACAGAAACCTTTAAGTGACATTTTAATTTATAAACCAAAGTGGAGTTTTTGTTTGTTTGTTTTTATCCAATCCAATGCTTTCATATCTGGTCCTAACAAATCTTTCCACATTATGTTCTGTACTTGCCCAATAGAATCTTCCAATTCTAATCCAAGAGGACTAGTGAAAAGTAATTATGACATGCTCATTTTCATTTCATTGGATCATATTTCTTTGCTTCCTATCTCAATCCTACCCCTTCTACAATATCCAGTTCAAATTTCACTTTTTCCCACGAATTTAAGGGGATGGGGAAAATAAGGGATGCAGATTGAAGGGTACACTTCTCTTAATGAGCAGTGAGTAATGTATAAAATTGCTGAATCACTATTTTGTTTATCAAGACGAATATAACACTGTTAACTACACAGGAAATAAAATAAAAAAAACTTAAATAAATAAATAAATGAATAAATTTTTAATTAAACGACCGCAGATTTTCTTTTTTCCCCAGACTGCTATCACTTAATACTGACTTGTACAACTCAGTTGTTATTCTTCATATATTTTCTTGTACGGACGTGGAATTTTTCAGTGGTATACATGTTTTCTCTTAAATGAATAAGATTCTGGAGGATTAGAACCATACCTACGGCTTCTTTTTACTCGCTCTCCCGCCTAGAAGAACGCGGAGAGACAATAGTGGCTCAGTACGTCTCCTGAACGTGTGTTTCATAAACAAAAGCCTAACGTGCTGTGTCATTTCCTGCCTGTGCTCTGCTGTGTGATGGCCAGACCCAACAGCCTTCATAGCAATTTATGCTTCTGAGTCAAACCACATTGTAATCAAGCAGCCTCCAAACTGAGTCAGAATTTAAACTCCTGTCACTGCTGTCCCCTTCCAAGCAGAGATGGCTGTTTTTCTAAGGCGATTCTGAGACATAATCCTTCATCAAAATTAGTGCATAATTATTATTAGTGTTAGCTCATCAATTAAAATTAACACATAATTTTATATCGGTTCAGTTTGCCCATTACATGATACCTTCCCCTTGCTTTCGTTTTAGAATGGGATTGTGTCATACCGTGAAGGTGGGAGCAGAAATTTTTACCTTTTTGGGGGCAATTTGCAATGGTATCATATGTCTAAGACTGTATAAAGTCTTAGTTAATAAATTTCATTTCTATATCCTAGGGAATTAGAAGTATGTGCAAAATTTAGTTAAAGATGTTGTTTATTGGGGCATTATATATAAGAATGAGAAGTTGAAAACTAGTTTTATGTCAAGAAATACTATAATTACTATTTCTTGGTAAAATTAAATTCTGATATATGTATTATGTATGTATGTGTATTATATATAAACATATATGGTTACTAAAAGCACATAAAATAACTTTATATATGGATAAGTTATGGTAGTAAATGATTGATGAACATCATGGATAATATATTAAATATATGAAATATGCAAAAATACAATAAATTTAAAAAATGGAGGCAGACATAAAACATTTGCACAAAGGTAGTACTGTGTTATCTGGTTAGTGGGGTAACACAATTTTCCTTTTTTTTTATTCAGTTACTATTACCCTATAATTATTTTGGTTGGCTTTGGAAATAATTAAAATTGGAAAGAATTTTTTATTTAATTAATTAATTAATTAATTTTTTATTTATTTTTAAAAAGATTTTATTTATTTATTTGACAAAGAGAGAGATCACAAGTAGGCAGAGAGGCAGGCAGAGAGAGAGGGGGAAGCGGGCTCCCTGCTGAGCAGAGAGCCTGATGCGGGGCTCGATCCCAGGACCCTGAGATCATGACCTGAGCCAAAGGCAGAGGCTTTAACCCACTGAGCTACCCAGGCGCCCAAGAAAAAAAGGCTAATTTATTTATTTTTATCAACATGTAATGTATTATTTGTTTCAGGGGTACAGGTCTGTGATTCCTCAGTCTTACACAATTCATAGCACTCACCAAAGCACATACCCTCCCCAACTGGAAATAATTTTAAATTTAAAGCTGAAGTATTAAAGTATGTTATTGTGGAGAGAATTTTAAAAATACACATTCAATAAATTTAACTATGGTTGTAAATGCTCAATTAAAGCTGGTATAGGGATGTGGGATGGGGCTGACACACTTTTGGTGGTAAATGGGTTCCAGGGCATAAGAGAAGAAAAGGTTACCAAGGTTTGAGAAATATTCTCTACCTGTGACCACTGGGAACAGTCCATCATTTTCTAGAAGCGAATGGGCTCTGTGCACAGTAATCTGCTACAGCAGTCTATACAATTTTATTTGCCTCCTCCCAATGATGTGCATACTAATTTGTCATGAGAATTTCCTTGTGTGCTTCAGAGGTCACAGAGTTAATGACAGTAGCAAGGTTTACAGGCAGTTCTTCTTCCTTTCTACAAACAATGATAAACTGACATATTCTGCTTATCATAAATAAGTTTGAAAATAACAATGAAAAAATAAATATTTTCATAAAGAAAATTAAGGCAATAAGAGGAAAAGACTGGATATGCGTTTATGGAAGATGTCCGTAGACTTTATAACAACAACAGTTATTACTGTCAGAGTAGCTTTGTCCTGTCTTTATGAGAACATTTTAAGCAATAATTAATTAAGATTTGTGAGTGGGTTTAATGAATAGTTCACTGTTACGCCATTCTTTAGCGCCCAAGCCCTTAATTTATTCATATTTTACAGAGTTTTGCATGTCTTTATCGAGTGCCTACTGTGTGTTTCCAATGCTGTGTCCAGGTTCGACAGTGGACAGTCACTGCTCTTAAGAAATTGAGGCATCTGCCTTGGGCTCAGGTCAAGTTCCCAGGGTCCTGGGATTGAGTCCCGTGTTAGGCTTCTTGCTCAGTGGGAAGCCTGCTTCTCCCTCTGCCTGCCTCTCCCCCTGCTTGCTCTTTCTCTCTCCAATAAATAACTAAAATCTTAAAAAAAAAAAAAGAAGAGGGAAATAAATTGAAGATTCCAATCTGTATTCATATATCTTTTACCATAAGCTAACATTTTTAGCACCTACGCTGTTTTACATGGATTGCTTTGGAAAGAAATAGAATAGTACGGGCTTTTCCCTCGTTTGCACAACAGCTTCACAGGATGGTCTCCAGACCAGGCCTTTATAAATCTGAGATGCTGAGCACCACGCACAGATGGAACCCTTGGGAGTCAGTATTCTGGGAAATCCTCAGCCAGCTAAATCCTCTATGTCTTACTGCTTCTACCACCCTTTGACCAATATCTGAATCTTTTAAGTCATATGCCAGGCTTTAATGTCTTTGATCCATTCTACCTTTTTTCCCAACTCGGGACCTCTTCTTGGCAGACTCCTTGGGGTCTCATCTGAAATGTCCCTTCTTCGATAGGACCTGTCTAGTCTCACTAACTAAGTTAGGTCTCTTCTGGTTATTTTCTGCCTAACCACCTCCCACCTCTCTGTTTCTCTCCTAGCAATAATCCCAGACTGTACATATCTTGTTTATTTCCTGTTCACTCATGTATTGTCATCACACCCATTAGACTGTAAGTTGCATGAAGGCAGTGATCGCGTTCGCCTACATTATTGAATCCCTGCTGCCTGGCACAATTCCTAGAACATATAAGAGGCACTCTGTAACTATTATTTGAATAAAAAATGAATCAATGAATTGGCTGACTACCATCACCTTCTTTCAGTGGGTTCCCAGAACTTCTCTCTGGAATGTTGGCAGAACTTTGGTTTGTCCCTCTTGAAGCACATTACCAACTGACCTCTGTCTATGAGTGATCGTCTCCATGAAGAGAATGTCTTGAGTGTTGCCTTCCTGAGCCCTGTACTGTGAGTGGGACAGTTCCATTGAAAAGACTTGGGCATGTGATAGAAATGTAATATCCAGTTTTAAAGCAAACTCCGAGAGGTTAATTATTTTTTCCAAGGTCAACGTTTGAATCTGGATTTGTCCGACATTAAAGCCCAGGCTGTGTCCACACCAAACGAGCTCCCGCTGAGGTAATGAGATTGCGCTTCTTATCTGCTGACTTCCATCCCAAGTGACATTGTATTCTGCACCTCTGGAAGAGACAAAAAAATGGGAGGAGAATGGTTGCTGGGCAACGAAGGCACCAGGATGTCCTGGTTGCTGCATAATCAGTTGGAATCTGGCAAAGCTCCCAGGATTAGAGTAGCAGGAATAATTATTTATCTGGCCTCTAATATCCTCTCGGGGTTGCCTTGAATTCTAGTCTCTCATACTAAAATTGTAAACATTAGTTTCCATTTCATATCATCCAAAGCGTTATTGTGTTCTTTGGGATCATTTAAAACTCTATTGGTTAATGATTTAATCTATTGATGAATTTCTCCTTAAGTACAGTATCAGCCCTAGGAGAGTTGCTGCGTGAGCCCTGATTTTTAAAAAGGAAGTTTTCCTGATTTTAAGACAGTTTTATTTCACTTGCATGAAATCACACAGCTGGACAATTCCATAAATATTAAGTTCTATAAGTATAACTAGTCATTCTGATTTGTTTTAGCAGTAGATATACACTTATAGTCATGAATCAGTCTCACATTCCCTAGGAAGGTCGTAGACCAGCCATGGACAACACACAAGGAGGGGCTCCAAAGCTCTCCTGTAACACTCTGGCACTCACTGCAAATACAAAAGGTTTGAAATTGAAGCGGCTGGAAAGTTCAAGACTGGTGAGCCTTTCCTTGGACCCAGGTGTGCTGCGTGCCCAACCCCTCCACACCCCACAGACACAGTGAAAAAATGAGAGCCGTTTCTTTACCCCAAGATGACGGCGGCTTCAACTACCTGCCATAAGAACTGGCTGTGGGCCCCCTGCATTCAAAGAACAAAGTGAACTAATGGCTTTGACCTGAAAAATCTCAGTTGTCCTAAGCTGCCTCACATGACCTTTAGAGCAGCGTTGAGCACCCATTTTGAAAAGAAACTACACTGGCCCTCATGACAGTTCTAAGGGATGTGTGTCCCATGGATCTGTGGGCCAGACGTGAGATGGATGAGAGGGGTGCCTGATGCCTCGTGTCTGGAGGGGCAGAAAGACCCCTGAGCAAGATGTCAGGGGAGTGCCAAATTGTGTAGCTGGCAACTGAGAGAGGATTAACAAAGGACCAGCTGGAAATTGCAGTTCTTAGTCATGGGAGGCAGGGCCAATGTCTGTAAGGGCTCTAAGAGAGAGAACGCCAGAAGCTGGCTGAGTGGAGAGAGGAGAAGGCACTTGCAGCCCTTTCCACTGTGGGCTTCCCACTGGAGCAGGACCAAGTTGGGAGACAGAAGGCCTTTAACCATTAACCAAGACTCCAGTTGAGATTGGTACACTAAACTAGGCATTTTAATTACTAAATGGACTGTTTTGGGGTGCAAAGTAGCTGAAGGTCTCTTTCACATGAGAATGTCCAGAAAAGGTATGAAGCCTGTCTTAGACTGCATGGAGAAGAACCAGATCCAGAGTGCATTCCCGAACAATCAGGGGAAATGACACAATGGTTTTCTTTGCTTCTTTTGATCCTGCTCCTTAATGCCACTGGTTTCCTATATTTTCCTAATGAGAGAGCTCCACTCAGCTTTCCTGGGCTTTTTGACATCATTTCAAACCCTTGATAATTGAAATTTCTGAGCCCACAGAACATAAAAGGTGAATGGTAGGGAGCGGGGGTAAAGAGTTATGGTAGAATGAAACACGGTGACAAAAATTAAACATGGTAGACATCGCTCAGTCTCTGTCATATTGATGACTTCTCACCAAATACAGTAAAGTTTCATTTCTTTGAGGCAGCCAAGTGGAACTACCATAGTGTCTTCCGTGTGCCAGATGCTGTGGCATCGCTGACATTGCTTATGATTCCCTAGACCAGAGCTTCCCATGAGGTGCTGGGAATGGGGTACAGGTGGGTCACCACATTGAGAGCCAGAGGAGACTGACCCTATCTTCTTCACCCCTGTAAGCTGCTCAGATAGGATTAGTTTCTACACTTGTCCTGACTTGTACGAGGTTGAGAAGGAACCCTTGAGGCAGTTCTGTGAACTAAGTATTAATATTCCTATTTCTTAAAGTAGGAAATGAAAACTCACAGAGATGCTACATAAATTTGCACTAAAGAACTAATATTCAATCTAACTTCAACTGTCCACCACGCATTTTCTTCCAAATTAACAGCACGTGAAGAGGCTAGATCTTTTCGCTGTGACTTAAAAAGCAAGAGTTTGCAAGTAACATTTCCAGAGTGCAGGATAACACTTTGATTAGAGCTTCTGAGCAATCTAATATTACCTATTTGTGTATAGGCGATACATATACTTATTGTAAATAAGAATTAACATTGTTCGTAAGGCATTATTCTAAGTATCTTATATGTATTTCTTCATTTAATCATAAAAAATCAATAGGAGACGCCATTTTTAACTTCATATTACAGAGGCGGAAACAGATACAAGGGGAAGTGTAAGTAACTCATATAACACATCACGGCAAGTAAGCAGAATCAGGACTCAGGCTCAGCGAGTCTGACCTCACAGCCGGCACACTCAACAATGACTGGACACCACCCTTTCTTACTGGATAAATATCGAATTAGTATATAACCAACAAAAGACATGGCAAAAGGAAGGTAATTAAAGTTAAGAGCAAGGACATATCAGCTGTTTTAAAGTTATTTGGTCACAAGTCAGAATACATTGGAAGTGATTCGTGTAAGAAAAACTCTCTAAGGTGGGACAGAGAAGAGCGAGTACCGAGTGGGAGGTAAAGCAATATGGACATATTAATGAAACTTTTTTTTTTTTGAAACTCTTAAATTGTAGAATTAGAGCTGCATTTCAAATCCATACTTACCATTATGTGGTCTTGGATAAATTCTTTTTATATTTAAGCTTTGCTTCCTTCCTTATAAATATGGGTAATTAAAATACCCTGGGGTCATTGAGTGATGTAGGAAAAGTGCTTAGCACAACATTGCCACATAGTAAGCAGTCAATGGTAGTTAGTATTATCATATGTCCAAAATAAAAACATGCTGTAAATAATAATGGCCATAGCAATAGTTTGCATCTCAAAATATTAAGAAAAAGTGTTACAAAGATTAAGCTTATAACTGTAATTAACATGGTAAAGCAAAAATATCCCTATCTGGGTAATTTTTGTCTTTCCGCACAAGGACAGTACAGGGCAAAAAGAGATCTATCAGAAGCCAATTAACTAGGCTCTGGAACTTTGAGTAACTGATCATCTTTCTAAGCTCTAGTTTATTCATACATTAAATAAACACTCACTGTTACCTGGGAATGTGAAAATAAAGTAGGACTGAGACTGTAAAGGTTAAAGTCTTTTGTAAACAGTAATGTATATATATTATATATTTACGCATATATGATATACATACATACATCCACACAAATGTAAAGAATCGTTGTTATAGGAAAATATAGGTTGCAATAAGAGTTTTTAAGACTATAAAAGAATTATCTGTTTTCAATGCTCAAGTTTGAATTTCCAATCTTGTTTACTTTTGACTCAAAATGGCGTTTATTTATTTGAAAATGATATACGTACAAGACAAAAACATATATGTTTACTGCGTTTCCAAAATATCAGTACTTGTTATGCAGAGATCATATTTTGTTACTCTAGGATCTTATGTGGGAATGGTGACCTTGTGTGGGGCATTAAGTATGAGGAGTTTTTATTTGTAATTATGACAGTCTCGCAGTGTGATTTTACTCTATGATTTAATCTTTCTAAGCTTCCTTTGTGATTTTGCATGATAACGATTATAAAACTTACTCCTTTTACATTCTAAGTATGTTTCAGTGAAATAGTTTACCTGTTAGTACATTGAACCCTCCAAAATGTTGGTCCTATTTAAGAGTATAAGGCAGTTTTGACTATTTCCTATGAGAAACGTACATTGACCAAATCGGATGGGGAAAGCTATTTACTTCCACTCAATTTATATTCACTCAGCTCTTATAATATATCTGTCAGTGAGACTCTACCACTCTGTTACTATTATTATTATTTGTGATTTCTACCCAATACCAGTTTCCATATTCAATTCTTTTCACTATAATTATAATATTGGAACTCTTGAAGCAAGGGAGCAGAGTTGTGGTTGGAATCTGAATATTCCACATTAGTGGCTTATTCACTATGCATGTAGCATCATTCGAGAGATGGGATCCCTGTGGGAACATGGAGTGAGTAGTGGTAGATGGGTGTTCAAGTTTATAGGATCAGGGCAATGGTGTGCTGGTAAATCTTTAACCATGGACTCTGGAGGGGAGGGCAGATATGAGTTTTTGCCAATTTCTGCCGTGTAAATGCTCCCTCACCTTGGCTGATTTCAAGCTACCCATGGAATGTAATAGGAAGTTAGGAGTCTATGAGCATAATTGACTCTCGAATCAGTGTAGTCCAGGTCGCAAAACAACATGGGATTGGGGGCATGATGCTTAGAAGGAAAAATCGCTGTTCTTGTCCTGCCCAAAAAAGAGCCAGTGGCAAGATTTGCTTTTTAGAAAGAAATGATGAAAACCAAAACCACATTTGTTATCTTTCCCCACATTTGTTATCTTTCCATTCCCAAACTAGAGAGTTTCTGAAAACAATAATTTACAGCTTCATTTTCATAGTTTCACCATCTTATTTAAGAAAATCACAATTATATAATGTCTCCCTCTCCCTCTTACAGGAAATGTCCTCCTTGATATTCTGGCAATAATGAACTTTGTTTTCGTTGTCTTTTTTTTTTTAGCTAAGAATTTCTTTTCTACTTTTCTTTTTTTCTTTTTTTTTTTTAGCAAAGGTATAATTGTGGCAATTGCTGTAACATATACTTCTTTTTCTGGATGAGTATAATTATTTTGTTGAATATAATATGTTTCTTCGACTTTTTAAATATGAAGGGAGTCAAGCAATTGAAAATTGTGGCTGAAATAATTTTTTTCTAAATATAAGATTGTGATTCTTGTGTAGTATGTTTCTTACACACCCAATGAGTTTATTCATTATAACATTGTGATGCACATGTTCAGAGAACATCCTGGCCACACCTGTGAGTCTTGCCAGTGAAAAGGAGACACCAGTCTCTGAATGGTCATTCCAATCTAGGAGGAAAGATCAAAAGATTAATGCCATATAATGTCCAAAACACAAAACATGATACATGAAAGATACAGTTGATAAACTGGACTTTATGAAAATCAAAAACTTCTGCTCTGTGAAAGACAATATCAAGACCATTAGAATAAACCATAGATAGACTGGGAGAAAACATTTGCAAAGGACACATATGATAAAGGACTGCTTTCTGAAATATACAAAGAACTCTTAAAAGTCAACAATAAGAAAACGAGCAATCCAATTAAAAAACGGGCCAAAGATTTTAACAGTCATCTCACCAAAGAACATATACAGATGGCAAAAGTGCACCTGAAAAGATGCTTCATATCACGTGTCATCAGGGAAATGTAAGTTAAAGCAAAAATGAGATACCACTATATACCTGTTAAAATGGTCAAAACCTGGGGCTTCTGAGTGGCTCAGTTGGTTAAGCATCTGCCTTTGGCTCAGGTCATGATCCCAGAGTCCTAGGATCAAGCCCCGCATTGGGCTCCCTGCTTAGTGGGGAGCCTTCTTCTCCCTCTCCTTCTGCTGCTCCCCCTGTTTGTGTGCTCTTTCTCTGTGTGCGTGTGTGTCAAATAAATAAATAAAATCTTTAAGATAAATAAATAAATAAATAAATAAATAAATAAATAAATAAATAAAAATAAAATGGTCGAAACCCGGCACACTGACAGCACCAAATGCAAATGAAGATGTGGAGAAACAGGAATTCTCACACATTGTTGGTGGAAATGCAAAATGGTGCAGCCACTTTGGAGGACAGTTTGGAGGTTTCTTACAAAACTAAACATGCTCTTATCATGTGACCCAGAAACTGCATTTCTTAGTATTTGTCCAAAGGAATAGAAAACTGATGTTTATATAAAAATCTGCACACTGATGTTTACAGTATAAACAATTAAAAATGTTTCTAGGGGAGCCTGGGGGGCCTCAGTCTGTTTGGTGTCTGACTCTGGTTTTCAACTCAGGTCATGATCTCAGGATCTTGGGATCAGGCTCCCCACTGGGCTCTGTACTCAGGGGGGAGGCTGCTTGAGATTCTCTTTTCCTCTGCCCCTCCCCATCGTGCTCTTTCTCTATCTCAAATAAATAAATCAATTAAAAAAAGTTTCTAGAATAAACATTTATTCATAGTTGCCAAAAGTTGGAAGTAATCAAGATATACTTTAGCAGGTAAAAGGATAAATAAACTGGTGCAACCAGACAATGGAATATTGTTCAACACTGAAAAGAAATGAGCTGCCAAGCAATGAAAAGACATGGAGGAACCCTAAATGCATATTACAAAGTGAAAGAAGTCAATCTGAGAAGGCTCCATACTGAATGATTTCAGCTATACAACAATCTGGAAAAGACAGAGCTGTAAGGACAATGACAAAACCAAAGGTTGCCAGGGGTGGGGGAAGGAAGGGTTAAATAGGCAAAATATAGAGGATTTTTAGGGCAGTAAAAATACCCTGTATGATATTTTAATGATGAATGCATGTTACTATACATTTTTCCAAACCCATGGAGTGTACAACACCATGAATGAACCCTAAAGTAAACTACGGATTTTAGGTGATTATGATGTGTCGATGTAGGTTTGTCATTGGTATATAAATGTACCATTTTGATGAATGATGTTGATAATGTGGGAGGTTATGCATAATTGGGGTTAAGAAGTATACGGGCAATCTCTGTTCCTACCCATTAATCTTGTCATAAACCTAAAATTACTCTAAAAATAGGGGTTTTTTTTAGGAGAGAGGAAAAATAATTAATGCCACAGAAGACTGTAGAACAATGCATTCCCTTTATAATATCATCTTTATCTTGTAAGGTTGCCACTGATAAATCCAGTGGAATAATAGCATCTTCAGAGACCTAACTGATAAAAATAGTGTTCTCCTCCAATGATAAATTGCTTTCCCACTTAGCAGCAGAGTTGTGGGTCTCCTGACTCACAGTCCAGGGCTGTTTTCCTACGGCGCAGACTCCCACCTCAGACACAGATGTGGATTCCCTCTATGAAAGTTGTACCAACTAAGCCATAACAAGGCCCATTCAAGAAGCTGCCACCTGGATCTCAAAAATATACTAAGTTAGCACGCTAATCGTTTATCTCTTGCTCGAAACAAGGAATGATTTAGAAGTGCCAGATACCTCAGCAAGGTGCACCGTGGTTTCTCTTGTTGGCCTGTGAATTTCTTATGACCTCCAACTGCTGTATTTCAGATTGCTTGGTAGTCAGCGAGCTGCAGAGATATGGTGGGCATTGGAGAGGATTTGGAATTTTTCTCAGGACAGCACTCTGTGTGTGGGAGGACAGCGCCATGCTCAGAAGTAGAGAGAAGAGATGGTTTTGACTGAAGTAAAAGAAAATAGCTTTATTTTCCCCCCTGATACCTATAACACTTGAAGACACATAAAATGAATTAAATAACTAGCATGGGTTAAAATAAACAAACAATAAACTTGAGAATGATTCCGTGGTTCTCAGAGGAGGCACAATGCATCATCCTTATGAAGAACCAAGTAAAAAATGTTACATAGAAAAACACTGCAAAAGAGGAAGAGATAACCTTGTATTAAGTCTGGAAGATTCCTGTATTTCTCCCTTAACCAATCAGGATTTGTCCTGTCCCCAGAGTTTCTCAGAAAAAAGAGACCCAGTCTCTCACTATGTGATCAGTCAATTAATCAGTCAACATGTATTTATTTATTTTAAATAAGTATTTCAAATCTTCCACCATTTATGAGACTGTCAAATACAATTTTTACAGATTGAAAAAGTTTTGCTGCAGAATTATCTCTTTGACAAGAAGCACCTAAAAGGATAAAACAGCTCACTTTTCTGCTTTAAAGCAATTATGTAACAATACTCTATGTGACACACACACGCATAAAGAATTAGAAGGGAGGTACCCTCTTAGAAAGTTAAGAGAAAAGAAAGTGACAATAAGATCAAAGCCTCACCTCATAGCCTGAGTCACGATGGGCCACATCTGCAGAAATGACAGGATTTTGACATTTTAAAGAACAGCAAGTGATTTTCTCCTGACAGCGATCTCGAGTTCTTCTTTAAGACAGCCTGGCAAGATTGTAAGAAAGAATAAAAAGTCACAGATTTGGAAACCCCAAGGTCAAAAGTCAGCAGAGTTTTGATTAATGAAATCATTAAATGTCACCTGAACTCTGGTTGATGGAAATGAAATAAACTGACAGCATTCGCATCATAGCTGTCCTCTCAGGGGTCAGAGCGGAGGGCCGTGGCACGCAGCGCTCACGGTTACAGAGAGCCTCTTGTCGAGACCTCTCTTCCCCACACTCACTGTGCTAACGTTGTGAAAATTATGTTAACAAAGCTTTCCTTTCTTTCACATGCAGCTTCATTATGTACAATTCAACAGAAAGAACACGCTTTGAGCAAACAAAACCCTGTAAGAGTTTAAAATTTAAAATACAGTGTTTTCCCGCATAATAATTTTCTGTGAAACAGGAGCATTTGTTAATCTCCCCTCATATCCAGACCAATCTGTCAGAAATTCCTGTTGTTTCTTCCTTCAGAATACATCCCAAATCCAAGCACTTCTGACGGCCCTCACTGTTACAATGCTTGCTGGAACCACCAGAATCTCTTGGCTGGATAATCATCTCCTAACGGGTTTCTCTGCTTTTCCCCTTGGTCTTCCTAAAGGGCCTTCTGGACACAGCAGACAGGCTGACCCCATGAGCCTTTTAAAATCTAGAGTGCATTTTAAAAAAATCCAGCAAGTTACATCATGAGACTCCTGTACCTAAATACTGCATTCCAGTCGGAGAGAAAGCTGACGTCTTCCAGTGACCTCCAGTCTGGCTCCTTGGCAACACAGTCTTCTTGCTCACCGTGCTCCAGCCCCATGACAGCCTCCTCCCTCTTCTGGCCTTTGCACTGCTCCTACCCTCTGTTTGCAATGCCTTCCCCTAGCTAAATCTCTGTATCAAGGGTCAAATGTCACTTTCTCAACCAGAGCTACCCCTCCCACTCCAAATCTCCCCTGCCCCGCTCTATTTTTGTTTATTTCTTATAGCACTTGTACTCTATACTATATACCTACTACTATTCTAAATGATTTGGTTTTTAGTTATTGTTAATTGTGGGCCTTTTGTGATAATATAAACCCCTGGAAGAATGGGGTCTTGGAGTTGATCACTACAGTATTATATTCTGGGCCCCTAGAACAACCTGGCACAAAGTTATTTCTCAAAAAATTATTTGTTGAATGAGTGAATTCTAGACAATGTCATAAAAGCTCACATCACTTGTAATGCTGGGTCAAAATTTACTTTTAAAAGAACTGTGCTTGCTTGGAAAACAAAAGAAAGTAGGGCCACATCATAATGACATATTAAATAAATAGTTTGCACATTTAGACCAGTGGTTATAAACCATGTCAACAACATTTTGAATTGATACCCTAAATTATGATGTGGTGAGGAGTCTTGTGTTAGAAAATAAGAAAGAATTCATGAATAAGAGTTAAAATGGGTCGATCTGCTTCGAATGGTTTCTTAATTCATTTAAATAAAATGAGGATGATAATATTTGAACAGCAGCTGTATTTTGCTCAAAACTGTTCTGTGCATTTCAACCATGAAATGTTCCTGGTAATACTGTTTGCTTAGGGAAAGGCTTTCTGCCAGGCTCATTATATACTTTCTCTAATCTTAACAAACCAAAAGATCCCCATTCAACAGTCAAGAAAATTGGGACTCAGGGTGTACTCAAAGTCTCGTCCAAGTTTACTCAGTTCATTTAAGGCTCTACTCACGTGGCATCTTTCATGACAATGCCAAAGTCCAGTTGATGATTCCATCTTCCATGTTCAAGGAGCTCAACATACTAGAACAACAGTTCCCTCAATGCTTCTGTGACAATTGCCTTATGTTTGCCCTTCCCGCTCCTTGAAGAGATGTCTCCGATTCATATTTGTTTCAGCCCTGTCTAAAGCAGTTTGGGTATACTGATTTAACACAACTAAAACCATCGTACTGTTATTTTGGTAACAGCTTCTGTCATTGTGATGTTCCATGATAGGATTATTTCCTTTGCATTTAGTAATTTCATACTGGAAAGGAAAAATGGTGAGTCCTAAGATTATGGCAAACTTAGGTAAGCCATGCCAAGTTCAGAGACATTTAAATATGAATCGTTGGAATCTATTCTAATTAATTGCCAACATCGTCTAGACACAGGCATTCTTTTAGTGTTTGTGGAATATTTTTTTTTCCAAATATACAAAGCTTGTATCTAAGAAAGTTGTATTAATGCACCCCAAAACGCTTTGGCTTTACGATGATAAAAATAGTGAGTGGGCTCTTTTCATTAGTTTTAACACAAATGATCTTTAAGAAAACATTGGGTTGCAAACAGAACAAAAAAGTTAGTTTTCATAGAACCTGGAGCAATGTTAATGTAACTCTCATTCTACGAAACTTGTGACACATTAAGTGTAGAGCACCTTGAATTTTTACAAACTCAACACCTGTGTAACCGACAATCAGACAAAGAAACAGAACTAATGGGACTCCAGAAGCTACCCTTGCACTCCACTCCCTTCCCTTCCAGCCACTACAATGCCGCCCTGCACCCACACTACATGGGTCGTCGGCATGCTTGGTGAAATTCTTGATTCTTCATTTCTTTTTAATTATTATTATCAATTATTATTATTTTATTCTTACTAATTATTATTTTTCAGCTTTATTGAGGTATGATTGACAAATAAAAAATGCATACATTTAGGTTGTACAAAGGGATTTTCTATGTATATATCCTGATGATTTAACATATGCATATGTTGTGAAATGATTACCACAGTCAAGTTAATGAACATATCTATCACCTAACATAGTTACCTTTTGTGCATGTATGTATGGTGAGAACACTTAAGATCTCTTGACAAATTTTCAGTATACGATTTAGTATTGTTTACTACAGTCATCATGCTGTTCATTGCCCTGTGAGCAATATTTTTCCCTTCCCCTTAATCCCCAGCCCCTGGCAATCACCATTCTACGCTCTGGTTCTATGAGCTTGACTTTTTAAAATTGCACGTAGAAGTGAGACCAGGAAGTATTTGCCTCTCTGGGTCTGGTTTATTTCACTTAGAATAATGCGCTCCAGGTTCATCCACATAGTCACAAATGGATAATTCACTTTTTAATGACATTTCTAAAAATTTGGAGATGAAATTCATTTGGAGCAGCTATGGCGGTTCCCACGCTAAGATGGACAGTCAGAAGTTGCCGAGCTGGCATGTCATGAGTCGTCTTAAAAGCGAGACAAAGCAACACACTTTTTCCTTCATTGTCTCCTTATCCTAATAAGTAGATTCAAGTTCGAGAATTTATGTCCTCATGTTCATCTGAATTTTCTGGACTATTGTATGTTACTAAAAAAGAAAAGAGAGAGAACCTGAAGAATTCTCCCTTTATATTCTCAAAAATATCCAAGAAGAATTACTTTAGACATGTAAACATGGTCTTAATCTAGAGAAAGCTTTAGAAGAGAATCTTAAATTAACAAAGAATATATTACTAGATATTCCTTGATCTCATTTTTTAAAATTAAATGCCTTATCAATAACAATGCTGTAGCTTTATTTTTCTATCTAATGAACTGACCTTTTTCACAATTTCTTTGGTGATGTTAGTATGAGTAACATTAAAAATGTCCAAATGAGGTTCATATTTTGTTCAGGGAGAGACATAGTAGTGCACATTGCCGTGATTAGAGTTTTCTTAAGGGAGAATCATGCTGGGAAAGTAGTTATGTTGAATGTTGAAACTAATCTGCTTAGTGTCATGAAGAGGAGTTTTGTAAGTAGCGACATCTGTTTGACCTATCACATGGAAAATGCAAACATTCCGCCTCTGTAAATTTACAGCAGATTCTATTTGCTACCAAAACTTCAGTTGCTTTGTCCTAGGTTTAATCAGGAAATACTTATTTGTATTGTTTGCTTGTCTAAATATTAACTAAAATTTTACTTTTACTCTAAAAATTAAAGCATTAATGATAAAACTTGGTAAAGTAGAAAAACAAAAAGAAAAAATCATCCATAATCCCACCTTTCATAAAAAAACTCTTAAAATGCTGCTCTATATATTTTGTCTTTTTTCTTGTGTGTATATGTACATATATTTATTAATAAGATAGGATAGTACTGTATGTATTGCTTTATAATATGATTTTTGTCATTTATTAATACATTTTAAACATGTTGACACATCATTAATTATTTATTGTCAAATGCATTTTATTTCCAAGATGCATTTAAATAAACATACAGGTGAAATAGCTTTTATAAGTATTTCATGATTTATATACAAATATACACACATATATGTATAAAACATATATATGCACATATATATGAGTATGTACATGTGTATGCAGATTATTCGTATTATTTGCCTATGTTTCCATTGGTATATTGTTTTCTAATGAATCAGTATATGAAGGATTTAATTGTCAGACATTCATGACTCAAACAATTCCCACTTTAAAATTTGTCTTTCAAGTTTGTTCAGTTTTTAAATTTACATTTAGCAATCTTTTTTTTTTTAATAGATTCTTTCTTTAGTGTGAGCTTTGGTATTACATTACCCATAATACAGTTATGTAACTCTTCACCCATGTTTTCTTTTCCTCCATCCATGATTTAATTTTTTTCAAAAGTCTTTAATCCTTATCTGCAATAATATAACTTCAGAAAATCAGCGAAAATATCACTTTATTCAAAATTACTACCTAGTTACAAACACAAACTTCCATCTTTACATGATGCTCCCTCTGTGTGCATGTGTGTGTTCCAATTTCCCCCTTCTATATGGACCACATTCATATTGGATTGGGGACCACCCTACTTTATATAACCTCATCTAAACTAATGACATCTGCAACAACTCTATTTCTAAATGAGATCATATCGTTAGGTACTGGGGATGAGGACTTCAAC
>CM052899.1:60917789-60942685 GCA_028534135.1 Potos flavus
TGGGTCAGTTACTGAAATATGTGGGAAGATAGACTGGAAGAAGCAAGAGATTGATGCACTGTCAGAATTTTGGCAGTCATATACTAAGAATGACAAGTCAGGACAGGTGTGAGACAATGACTGGAAAATGCCCAGAGAGTAGATGTAGACCTCACCCCAAGGGAAGGGCTGTCAGGCTAAATACCAAGTCTATGAAGTAAGGCAAATTCAGGTACTCGCTAGAAATCTCTTAACATTCAGCTGATCTTTCTGGGAGGCTCAGAACACATAAGTTCTACATTTTACCAGTTTTCTAATGCAGAGAATATTCTTTGAGAAAATGTAGGGGACACCAAGAACAGAGTCCAGGCCCTCATATTTCAGGAAGCAGCAGACATGAGTCAAGGCCTTCAGTCCTCCAGATGGCTCACTACATAATAAAGGGTTAGACAGTCCTGGATTCCCAGATCTCAGTGAAAGGTGAAGTAGAAACTAGAAGTCTTGGGAGGCACTTACAGGAGTAGGAGATGAGAAAATCACCCATCAGTGACTCAAAGATGAGGAGCATAGCAAGTCCAATGATTTACAATTGCTTGTTTATAAGACTCCATTCATGATTTGTGGGGGCTGAAGTTTATAAATTTGGAGAAGTGGTTCTTTTAAAAAAATTATAAATACAAAATAAGGTATGAATGCAAATATTAATTAATTTTATTTTGTGTGTGTGTGTGTGTGTGTTTGTAAATATTAATTTAGAATGATAAAGGAAAAGACAGCCAATTTCTGGAGTCCTAAAGATTCAGCCTTTTTCTGAAATATTTTAAGCCAATTTACCAAAAATGTTTTCTTATATGCTCCCTGATTGCAGCCTAGCTTTTCCTCCCATCTGGAATATATTACACCTCCCAGGAAGTCCTAGATCTCAAGGGTTCCATGTAAGGAAGGAGACCTGAAGCTTAATCTTCCTTATCTTCACTGGAAATACACCTTGTTCTGATTCAACATAATACAGATCTTGAATGACCAGATTTGTATTTAAAAATTATAGTCAGTGAAGTTCTGGGTCCTATTAACATTGTGGAATTCTAAATCTTAGGAACCAGGGGTGCCTGAGTGGCTTAGTCAGTTAAGCGTCCAGCTCTTGGTTTGGGCTCAGGTCATGTTCTCGGGGTCAGGAGATTGAGCCCCTTGTTGGGCTCTGTGCTCAGCGTGGCGTCTGCTTGGGATTCTCTGTCTCTCTCCCTCTGCTCCTTCCCCCATGTACATGCATGCTCTCTCTCTAACTCTCTCAAATAAATAAATAAATAAATAAATAAATAAATAAATCCTTTTAAAAAATAATCAAACTAAATAAATCTCAGAAACTTATGGATCATCTAGACTCAACCTAGTATTTTTCATATCAGTAAACTGAAATTCAGAGTGTTAGGGAAATACTAAGGATGCCAAGCCAGGCTCTGCCTCATGCCCTTTCTAGAATAGCCCACTCATCGTCCACTGCTAACCTGCCTTTTTCTCCTATCAGAACTGGAGTGTTAGGTTCAAGAAGAATATGTGATTTAATCCATTTTGATTACTTAGTTAAATAGCATTTGCTAAGGCATACCTAAATCCATATAAATCTATATTCATGTGTCAGGAATACATGAAAAGATTTTGCACTTCCTTCTTCCTGAACACAGTAGTTTAGCTAGCTGAGCAGGACAACAAGCATGGATGAAAAACAATTCCAGGTCTATAAGTCTAGCACAGAACAATTGAACATATCCTTTAGTCACTCATAAACTAAATAGTGTTGGTTATATTCTTATAAAGTGCTAAAATATTACTTCTATTAATACTAATTCCTGCAAATATAAATATATTTACATATAAATTCAAAAATAGTATGCAACTAATAAATATATTTGTAAACATTTTCGAAGTATTATCCAAAAGATGTTTTATCCAAAGTACTATCTAAAAGGCCCACAGGCCCTGTTTTGTGTCTCTTTCTAGATAGCCTGATCCACCTCCACGCCATTATAATATCATCTCTCTGTTGCTGTTTGATTTTCAATTAGTCTGACACTACTGAACCCCATCTTCAGGTTTAGTAACTGAATTCATTTTCAAAGCTCTTCAAGCAAAGTGGTTTTACTTCAGACTTGGTTCTGGAAGACCTGTGTCTCATCACTCTCTTTGCATCTGCCTTCTATTCACTGTAGCAAAGTTGTTTGCTGAGGTCATTTCCCATTTGGCTCACAAATCCTGACCTCTGAAGCTACCTCCTTACACGCCTTGTCTCAGAAAGAAAGAATTTGACTCAAGTGTCTTATTTTGTGATACCTTGTGCCTTTTGAGTATAGGTGGGTGACACTATTGCTTTCTGGGCAAGGATCATGTGGTTGGTCCATGATGGGTGTCAGCAGAGCTGTCTCCTGCCCCTTTTTTTTAATGTTGCTTTTTCCAGTCCCTATGAATGTGAACCTCTAATGGGCACCTTCTGCAGATCTGAGCTTTTATTCCCAAGTCCATTATCCAGGACTTAGGAAAGAGTATCTATGTTCCAACCCTTCTTACCCTGACACAGGCTCTACTATTTCTTAGATCTTACTCTGAACTCTAATCCTACATTGATGCCATAAATCTGCCTAGTTCCTTCATTTGATGATGCTGATGGATTTCAGTAGGGAATTTGTGGTGGTCTTATTCTGTGTGTGCTATTCTATCATACGTCTATTATATATTTATGTGTGTTCTAGTATATGTCTAAATTGTCCACCTCTATTCATTTAACAAACATTAAGTACCTCCTAGATGTTAGACACTATATTAGGCAGATAAAAGGATAACACAAAGCATGTTTTACATATATGAGAATAAAGTTTAGGCTTTCTTCCCCTTTGTCAACTATCAGCATGAACTATTAACTAATAACACACTTGAGGAAGTTTTTTATGTCTGTATTTCTTATTTTCATAAACATTATCTATTTTAGTTCCTTTATGTTCTGACTGGTTTAAGGTTGACAGATGACCTCTTTCTTTAAACTTTCATACTTGAATACTCTGGATCTCTGTAAATTAATTAAAAAAATGTACTGTACATCTGCTCTTGTCTCCATGTGGAGTATATGAATCAAAACTGAATCACTGTTCCATAATCTGAGTTGATTACTTTAGGTGATTTCAAGGACAGAACAGAGTTTAATCAAGCAAAACATTTTTCTAGAGGAGTAGTTACAAATTCTTTTATAGTTTTGAGATTGAGTTTGATAATGGCAATATAGAGAAAAACTAATAGGGGCAGACTAGTTAATAACAGAAATCAGTTTTCAGAAAGGACTAAGTTGAATTTTCTCAGGAACTGTAAAGTAATCTGTGGATTTTTTACTTTTCTAGAAACATGACCAGGAAAATTCTATGCCAGAAGAATCTTAATACTCAAGCATCATGAGAACTTCTTAATCTATTTTTACAGAGAAAATATGACCTACCAGCACATTAGTGCTAACTACCAAGTGGAATCAAACAAAAGAAAACAGTATTCTACTCACTGATTTATAAATCAGTACATAATATAATCTTTTCCAGGTACTAGAAAGTGTTGTCAGAATTATGAAGCAAATTTTGGATAAGCTAAATGGTATGATCAAAAGAATGTACAGCTTATATTTACAACACTTTGCAATCAGAAAGGATTATTTTTGTTATTTTGTCATATATCTTTGGAGCCCTTTTGAAGTTTGTTTCAGGTGCCTACTCTGCTTTCAGTTTGCTTCTTCTCCACAGATCAAGGACAGCACTGGGCCTCAGCCATCCTGTTGGCCTGTTTGGACAGTGTGCACATCTGGAGCATGAGCTGAGCTATTCAGAATGACTCTCTCAGGAACCGGACTAAGACACACAGAACCTTAGCATTAGTCAGTGGTTGATCCTTGGAAATAGAAATGTCCATAGACTTGAGAATAGGGGAGGTCAATTGGGGTTGTAAACACAGAGGGATGGTCTGCAGAGAATAGGTCTGCAGGATGATAGGGACAAGGGACGGAGAGAGGAGGTGCTTTGGATCTTTATGGATTCTCTCCATCCCCTGACCTTGAGTTCTGGGAGTTCGGCCAGCCCCAACCCCCAACCTACTGACTCTTGATGGTAAATCTCCCTTTATGTAACGAGCCGTGTGTTTCTGTTTCTTGTAAATATTCTTAAGTTAGTTTTTGATGACTGAAATGGTCATATCTTCCTAAGCTCATCATAAATATACAAAGAATTCAAAGTTAAGGTGACTAGAATATAAAATTGCTATTTAATTTCCCTTAGTATCAGCTTTTTTTGGAGGGATTATGAGAGTATTATTAAATAAACAGGTACTTATGTACATTTTATGGTATATGAGGTACTAAAAAATCAGAAATGTTTCCCTGCTATGTGCGGAGCTATGAATGAATCAGGAGCAACGTGTGGTTCTTCATACTCTCAACTGCCTGTCTCCAGCACACCCTCATAAATGTATTTTGCAGAGCAGCTGGCGAAGCAACTGGGACACGAGGAGATTAGTGAATATTCATGCATTTTAGCTGCTGCCAAGGTGAATCTTCCCAAATCCTGATTATGTTTATTTAAGTGAAACATCTGCCAATAAAAAGGAGACATGTTTATGGTAATGGTAGCGCTATGGCTTTTGTTTTCTGAATAATGAGAATACTGACACTGGCTGGACGGCCTTGTCCTTGGGGATTTTCTTCTGTTTGTATTATTATTACTAGGTAATAAACTCTTTAAAGTGAACTTCTTGAGCAACTGAGATCGCTAGCAGCTATAGCAATAAAAGAGTTGTTTGTTGCCTTTCCGGTTGAGAAATGGCTGATGGGGGCAAGGGAAGCACTCAGGAAGCAACTAAGTTTGTGAACATAAACAAAGCGGGACGTTTCTTTCCAGAGTTTAGACACTAACCAGTGATGAGCCAGCTGAGAACTGTGAGAACACGGTATATCCTCACAGATACGAGTGGCCCAAGTGTGAATTGTTCTATTTTTTTTTTCAATATTCTGGGAATAGTAATAAATAGGAAGTTGTCTGCTCTCTGAGGATAGAATTACAGAAGACATGTAAATAGACTTACCCAGTATTTCCTGGGTATAAATGTTTCAGTTATCCTACCTGTAAATTTATTTGAAAAAAGAAAATAAAGGACTATGATAAAAATGTAAAACTTGAGACCCTTCATGTTTCCACTGAACAAATCCTTTAGGGTGAAATGAAGAACACTTTCTGTAGGGATGAATAAGATGAATCAGACATGGTCCCCAGCCTCATGCAAATTCAATCTAGTAGAAGCAAAGAAAAGGCAAGCATATCTTTACCTGCTTGTAGCATGTACTCACTGGTGGGAATCACTGGGCCAGCAGTGGGGGTTACAACAGCAAATGTAACAACATGTTCCCTGCTTTTATGGACTGCATTCATTTCCTAGGGTTGCCCTAACAAAGTACCATAAACTACTTGACTTAAAACAACACACGTTCATTCTTTCATACTCTGGAGGTTAGGAACTGGAAGTCAAGGTGTGGGCAAGGCCATGCTGCCTTTGAAGCATCCAGTGGGGAATCCTTCTTGTTTAAGCAGGTTCTGGTGGCTCCCAGTATTCTTTGATTTGTGGCAGCATAACCCAAATCTCTGTCTTCAGTTGCCGCCTTCCCTCTGTGTCTGTCTTCACCTCATTCTCTATAAGGATCCAGTCATGTTGAATTAGGGGCCGACCCTACCCCAGTATGACCTCGTCTTAACTACTTATATCAGCAATGACCCTATTTGCAAATAAGGTTACATTTTGAGATGCTGAGGATGAAGTGTTCAATGTATCTTTTTTGGAGACAAGATTCAACTCATAACATGGAGCTCTTAGGGAAATAGGCTATCGTCAAGGTGGAACAATCATACCTCCATAGAAAATAATGAGATACAAAGACAAAGGAAGAATCGATAAAGAATGGTTGAGCGATTTGAGCCTGAGATGGCCAAAGACGATGAACAAGTTCATTTTCTTAGTTCTCTCGTTCATCACTGGTGGTCATCTTTAAACCAGCCTTGTTCTCAACTGCGTATGCTGCTCTCACCTCCCTCATCAAACACTTCTGTAAACTAAAAACGCTCACTGCAATTTCTCACCTGGAATCTACTGTAACAGGGCCTGGATCCCTGAGACCTACTATCAGACCTCCCAAATCAAAGAGTTCGCCTGGGTGAACCCCTGCCAAACTTCTGTCACCAGGATTCCCTAGCTGGCTACTTCAGTAAGGACAGAACCAAAGTCTGAGTCATAACTATGCTCGGATCTCAGCTTCGAGTACTGAAATCACCTTAGTTCAAACTCACTTCTTGGTCCTCTGTCCCTGTGTGAAAGTCTTTTGAAAATCTTCCTATGACAGTGCCCCCACGTTCCTTCCTCAGCCTTTGCCCGTCTGTGTGGGTCAGCCAACTCTTGACCCTGCCTTCTACTACTGAGCCCTAGTCACAGCATATTGAAGGATGGAAGGAAGGAACCAGGTTGGGCAAGAGAATCAGGAGGCTCCATGTTACTGTTATGTAGGAACCTATGGGTGGTCTCTAAAATACAAGAGCAATGATGAGCCTGCGGTGTGATATTATACTGAGCACAGACTGGACTGAAGGAGGTCTTCTCTGCAAAGTATAATGTGGGGCTTGAAGATGTTGCAAGAGATTCGTATTATCAAAATGAATCAGTCTAGCAGTTAGGGTTCCTTGTGAAGTTATAGAAACCAAATAGTCAACACTACCAAAGAAAACGATTTGCAGAGTGTATAAGCACAATTTTATCTTTCCCATTTTTAAAGGGAAATACCCTCACACAAAAGATATTATTTGGCATTTTTCAGAACAACAAGCTAGTTTATTTTGAAAATGGAGCACATTATTGATTTTCCAGCAGATGCTTTATCTAGACAACATTTTCAGGGAAATGAGTATATATAAACACTCACAATGGCCCATTCAACACAAACCCTGTCCCAGAACAGGTATTTCCAGTGGTGTTCTCCCATGAATAAATACAATGCCAACTGATAGACAAAGCTTGTGGGAATGACATGTTATGTGAACAGAGATTTCAATAGCACCAAAGGAGTTCAAAGTCACTGTGACATTGCTAGGTAGAAAGAATAGTCTTGGCAAAGCCATCTCTGTGTGGTTTGGTCAAGCAGCTTGTGATTATGCCTTCAAGTGTTTCCTCATCAAGCTTCTGATTCATATTTTGAAAGATTAACAAACATACACCGCTTACCCCATTACATTCTTCTAAAAATGCTTAACCTTTTTTGTTTGTGAAAATAGTACAATCTCCCCCACTCTAGAACATCTATTAAGTTTATTTTCATAAATAAAGGAAAGCACTTAATAGAATTAGCCCTCTTTGATTCTTATTTGTAAGGGTTGGGTTTTTTTTTTTTCCTACTTTAATTTTGAAACCTTAAGTAACTGTACAAAATGACAGATAGAATCTGGTCTGTTGTTTTGTGTGGATGCCTTCCAGATTAAAGAATATTTATGGCAGTTTTTTTAAATAAAATTAATCTTTTGTAATTGCATTTCCTAGTAAGAGCTGTACTGACTCAACCACTTCCATGTTCTTTTACTACTAATAAAAGTATACGGACTGTGATCAGAAAACTTTTTTCCTGAAATTTGACCAAATATCACAAAGTTTCTTTTGGTTTTCAAAAAGTCTTTCAGGAAAAAATAAATTTCAAGAACTATGAGAGATAGAATGAAAACAACAACAACAACAACAACAAGTTAGGAAAAATTGTTCCAGGTATGAGGAAAAGCTTGGAGGTCTGCATGACTCATGAAAGGGACGATAAAGAAATCCATCTAAGATACAGATAGAGTACAAAGAATCTCAGAAGTAAGGACATTCTTAACAGAACCTAAAAGTAGTAGCTGACATTTACTGAGGGATCACTATCTGTCAAGGAATTATTTGATTGAACTTCCCTCTGATTTTATAAAGTGGGCACTATTATTGTGCTCATTTCATAGCTATTAAATTGAGGAATAGAGTAATTTACCTCAATGACCACAATTTATAAGCCAAGGCTCTACGGCCACCCAAGGACTGCTGTGCCACAGGGCCAGCTGGCAAAAGGAGGTCTAGAGCCACATCAGAAGAGCTGTGACACTGTTTAAAATTTTTGCAGCTTTGGGTGTGTTGGGAAATTTACCAGTTCACACAGATATTAGTAGTTTATTTTCCCACTGAGGAACTCAGAGGTAATACAACTAAGCACGGTGGTCATTACTATGATTTCTCTCTAAACATAAATAGTCCCTGTAAGATGATACATGACAATTAAGAAAGCTTATAAACAGGATTTCTTTCTCTGTCCATGTTTTCCCCTTTCTCACCTGCACCTAACGTGCAGGAAGTAGAGTTAATGGTACTTACTGTACAGCTCAGGCACTTTGGCCCCATTGGTCTTTGTAAAGCCCTTCTTCTGTTTTTCTCTTCATCCCCACCCTCGCTCCCATTCTACCACAAATATGTTCAATGACCATCAGGTTCTGGGCATATCCTAACGAGATGGAATTGTTTGACATATGGAATTGTTTTCTGACTGAATCCGTCACTGGGTAGACCCCATTCCTTTTGCTAAGTAAGGCTGGATGGAGCTCCAGAATGTTTGAACTCAGATGGCGTTCTCACCAAACCTGCATGAGGATTCCCATTTTTTCGTCTTCACCAGACTTTCCTGTTCTTTTACTTTCCATATTCGTCTCATCTGAAGAGTCCAAAAGAGGGTGCCCGCGCGGCTCAGTCAGTCAGTTGAGCATCTGCCTTCAGCTAAGGTCCTGGTCCCAGGGTCCCGGGATTGAAGCCTGCAACAGACTCTCTGCTCAGTGTGGAGTCTGCTTTTCCCTCTGTCTGCTGCTACCCCTGCTTGCTCTCTCTGTGTGTCAAATAAATAAATAAATAATAATAATAATAAATTTTAAAAAATGAAGAGTCCAAAGGAATCCTGCCTCTATCCTGATTACTAGTGTGAGCACTCATCTTTTCATACACTTGTTAGCCATTCCAGCCTCCTTTTTGGAGCTGTCTATGGAGGGAACTTACTTATTTTCCTAGGGGGTGTCCTCTTTTACTCAGTGAGATATTTCCAAACTCTGATGTCAGAAATATACTCATCTTTATTTTCTTCTAGTATCTGTTCATTTTTGCTGCCACATTTAGGACTTTATTTCATCTGGAGATTATTTTTGTTTATATGTTCCACGATTTTATTTTTCTCCATATAATGAAGTCTCAAGAAATTATCTACTACATACTCTCTCCTTGTATTGTTGTTGATGACTATAGAGGTTGATTCCACCTTTATTATGTACCAAATTTCCAAACAAACTAGACTCTGGGGTTTGTATTGCATTTCATTGGCCATTTGGTTCCCAGGCCAGAAACATGCTGCTTTATTTTGTGTTATTTTATTTAAAATAAAAATATCTTATTTCATTACAGTGGAATTACAGAATGTCTTCATACCCTTTAGGGTGAGTCTCCTTTGCTTTTTTTTATTCTTAATCTTTATTACTCATGCACTCTTGTCTTTCCATATGATTTTTTAATTAGTTTGGTCAGTTCTTTAAAAACTCTGGTGATGTGTTTCCAAAAAATGCCCTGAATTTATAACCTGATTTAAGGAGAATGGCATATTTACAGTGCTAGCTTATGTCAAGCATGAACAGTGCTTATGTTCATTTAGGATTTTTTTGTGTCCTTTGATAAAATTTTTTACATAGATTTTGCTATTTGCTTATTATATATTGTAACATACAACAGAGAGCTGTGTCCATCCTGTGTGAATAGCTCCATGAATTATCACAAGGTGATCACATCCATGTAAACACCATCTAGATAAGAAAATAGGAAAATTTATCAGCACCCCAGAAGCTTCCCTCATTCCCACTCCCCCCAAAATTTTCTTCTCCTCAAAGTAAATGCTATTTTGATATCTAATATTCTGGTTTAGTCTTGCTAATTTTTAGATTTTATATAAATGAAATCATATAGAATAGAGTTTTCTGTGTCTTATCACTGACCATTAAGTTGGTGAGATTGATCTGTGCTGTTTTATATAAGAATAGTTAATTGTTTGAATTTTGCTAAATTTTTTTTTTGCCTTTTCTTTCTTTTAAATAATTTTTTTTTCATCTTAACTCCAGGATAGTTAACATACAGTGTTATATTAGTTGCCGGTGTACAATATAGTGATTCGACAATTTGATACATTCCTCACTGCTCAGCATGATATGTGTACTCTTCATCTCCTTCACCTCTTTCACCCATCCCCTCCACTTCCCTTCTCATATGCTTTACTTTAAATGAGCAACCCCTGGTAATTTTTTTTTTTTTCAACAAGAGAATTTTTTACTTCACTTATATTTCAGAATACATTGTTCTAAAAGACATATATAAGACATTCCATCCAAGAAAAATAGAATACACATTTTCTCCAAGTACACACAGAAAAATTCCCTGGTTAAATCACATAAAAAGAGACACGACAAATATTAAAAATTTAAGAAGACTGAAATCACACCAAGTATATTTTCCAACCACAATGCTACAAAACTGAAGATCAACAATAAAACAAAGCTGGAAAATCGACAACGTAAATATTAAGTATTTAATATGTAAAAATTAAACAACACATCACTGCACAAGCAATGGGCCAATTAAGAAACCAAATAGCAAATCAAAATGTGTCTCAAAACAAAAGAAAAAGAAAACACAATATCAGAAAAACCTATGGGATGCAGCAAAAGCAGATGTTAGAGTGAAATTTATGCTATAAATCTTGTATTAAAAAAAGTTCAAGTAAACAACTTGACATTACACCATAAGGAATTAGAAAAAGAAGAAATTTAACTCAAATTTAGTAGGGGAGGGAAATAACAGAGAAAAATCAGAAGTAAAGAAAATAGAGATCTGAATAAACAATAAGATAGCATTGAAAGTAATGACCAGTTTTTCTAAAAAAAATAAAATTGGCAATGCTTTAACTACATTTACTAATAAAAAAAGAGAGAGAGAGAAGACTCAACACCAAAATGAGAAATGGAAGAGAAAACAATACAATAGATAACCACAGAAATACATAGAGTAATAACAGATGTATAAACAATTATATACTAACAAATCAGATAACTTAGGAAAAAAACCCAGGTAACTCCTAAAATCGCATAAGTTACAAAGATTGAATCATGAATCTTGAATTCAAGAAATAAATATTCTTAGACCAATAACAAGAATGAAAGTTGAATTAAGAATCAAAACAATTTTGTCTAAATTTATTTATCCACTTGGAAATTTGGGTTATTTCCAGTGTGAGCTACTACAAAAAAAAATCTACTATGCATACCTTTTAGCAGATATATACTGAGCAGTGAAATTGTTGGGATGTGAGTATTCATATGTTCAGCTTTAGTCAATAGTTCCATGCGATTTTCCAAAGTAATTATAACAATTTATACCACTGGCAAAGAATTCCATTTGGTCCATCTTGTCATCAACTGATGGTACGACCTGTCTTTTTGCTGACAATAGTGCATCACAATGTGAGGAACATGGTGTTGTTTTGCCCCTTTAATCGGACATGTTAACTTTGGTGAGTTGATTAATGAGGTATCTTCCCAAACCAATGACTTTTATTTTTTTTAAGATTTTCATTTTTTATTTATTTGACACAGAGAGAAAGAGCACAAGCAGGAGAAGCAGCAGGCAGAGGGAGAAAGAAAAGCAGACTCCCCGCTGAGCAAGGAGCCCGATGGGATCATGATGCTGGAATCATGACCTGAGCCAAAGGCAGATGCTTAATGACTGATCCAGCCAGGCACCCCAAAATTCATCACTTTAAATTTAATAGTTTTCCTTTGTAATTAATAAATAATTTGGAGGAGATCATTTGAAGCTGTGTAAATATCCTGTTCCTCATCTACCTTTCACCTAATATATGTATGTTTATATCATCATATACATCATGATATATGTATCGTCAGGCTTTGTGTTGTAAAGTAGGGACCTGTCCTTTTAGAACATACCTTGAAAGTTCAGTCATCTGAAATGTGCCATGACTTGTTTCATGGCCCAGCATATGATCTTTTTTGGTGAAAGCTCTATGTGTGCTTGAACTTTATACAACAAATATTTATGTTTCAATAGAGTAGTACTTTAAAGATTTCATTTATAATTTTTAAATTTGAATAAAAAAGGCCTAAATTCACATTTGAAAGGTAATTTAGGCTCTTTGAAGGATATAATTTAGCGATCAAAAATGTGCTCCATTCTTCTTAAAAAATTAAAATGAAACTCTCCTGAAGACTAAGGTGAGTAAAATATTTTTCTTTTATCTTTTAGCACGTTAAAAACTTATATTAGAACCACCACGCAGGGGATGATGGGTCTCTTTTGTAATATTTCACTCACTAGAAACATCTTCCATGTCAGTGCAGCTCATGAAAGTTCCTCCACAATCATGGACTCTGTCATCACTTGCGTTTCTGCCTTTCACCTTAGGCTGGTATTCCTCACTTTTTTGTTTATAAGATTCTTATGGTGTTTTTGTTTAAATTACATATTCTTGGTACCTGCTTTCACATATAGTCCAATTCTTTAGATTTTGGATAAGGTCCATGAATTAGCATTAAAAACAAACAAAAACGAAGGAGATTTGAATGCAGGTGGTTGGGGGACCACAATTGAGAGCACTGCCCATATAATGTCTTTGCTCATTCTGACGTCATTCTGATGACAGATAACGATGAGTCTACCCTTCTTCGATCCTTTGGCACCAAAGGGCATAGGAAGTCAGCTGCTGGAATATAATTAAGTACATTGGCTCATGATAGCATCAACAGCCGTTTAACTGTGTTCCCAAATCTTAAAGTTTGAATATCAATTCACAAAGGCGTTTCTCTTGATTTGGGCTTAAATGCAATAAACAGCTAGATTATCTAACAATCAGAAATTCCAAAGCATATTGTTCACAAAGTAATACATTGTTTAAATGAAAGGAAATCTAGGGGCACCTGGGTGTCTGAGTCAGTTAAGCATCTGCCTTCGGGTCAGGTCCTGACCCAGGGTCCTGGGATCGAGCACCGTGTCAAGCTCCCTGCTTGGTGAGGAGTCTGCTTCTCCTCCTCTCTCTACCCCTCCACCCTGCTTATGCTGTTTCTCTCTCAAATAAATAAATAAATAAATAAAACCTTAAAAAAAATTTTTTTTAAATAAATGAAAGGAAGATCTACTAGATCAAGAAGTAAAGAGTATTCTCAATCTAGATATGCTTCTCCTCCTCTCTCTACCCCTCCACCCTGCTTATGCTGTTTCTCTCTCAAATAAATAAATAAATAAATAAAACCTTAAAAAAATTTTTTTTTAAATAAATGAAAGGAAGATCTACTAGATCAAGAAGTAAAGAGTATTCTCAATCTAGATACCCTATCATGTGGTGCTAATCTTTCCTATTGCTGACTATATGATATAAATAACCAAAAGACAGAACTTGGCTTTCCCTGTGAACCATCTTCCCTGTGGTAAAAAGTTAGTAGAGCCAATGTGAAGGCATCTATTCCTCTCTGCCGGAGATGTTAATATTCCCATATGTGCCAACTAAAGAGAGCTAAATCACTGCTTTTTAAATTCTTCATAAAGCTTTTAATTCTTCACTGAATTCTTTCAGTTGCTGTGAAAATTTGTGTTTCTGTGATAAATTGCACAAGTCTTTGAAGAGCAGACTTTTCCTTTCCAGCACAGCACAGTATTAATAGCTCTATTTTAATTGGATAGAACTTTCATTTTCATTTTTTCTTTTGAGAAAACCAATCTGTGCTCATTGTGGAAACAATTATCCAACATTCAGCTTAAAAAATCTATTAGAACAATCTCTTGGGAAAGTCAAAAGCCAGGCAGGATTAGCTTTCCAAGAGGGAGGACAGTTGTTTACTCTCAAATGTCATGCAACCCAGCAAATCTGTAAGGTTTATTTTTAGCATAAATTCAGCTATTTCATTTTCCCCTACAACTGAGTGAGAATATTAAAATGATTAACATGGTCCTAAATCACTGCACAACTTCATGTTGGAAAGACAGGAATTAGACAATGTACAAGGAAACCAAGAAAGGCTGTGAAATTCTAATTTTCACTTCATTTTTTTGGTAATATTTTTCCAAATGTGTTTTCTCTAATATTTTATGTGATGCAATAGCAAAAAATAGAATGGACACTTTCAGAGAAGAGTAAAATCGAGGTTGCCTTTGGAGAAATCAACCTGAAGTCTTTGTTGTCTCTTCAAATTCCTTATTATAAAATAATAAATGTAAATTTAACAATAATAGTAATTATTATAGTAAGTGCCTGCTTAAGTTCTAAGATCATTGAAACATGAAGGTAAAACAGCAAAAGAGACTCCCTTTGAAAATATTTCTCCCTAGGTAATTGACTTGCAGGAGGCCAGTTAACCTCTGGGGATATGGTTTTCTTAACCTTATTGAATTTAATATCATTACAGGTGTATTCATCAATAAGGAGGCAGAAATAATATTCAAACATATTTTTAAGTAGCAAAACACAATCTATTACTGTAAGGAAATAATTGTTCTATTAATAGATAACAGGACTTCTAGGCCTAAATAATTAGAATCTCAAATGAATCAATTAGCTTCTATAGTATCAGTTTCTTTGTCATCAAAATGAAAAGAATTGAACTAAATCAGGTATTCTTTATTTGGGTTATAATATGTGGCCTCAAAGGAAGAAAGGAAACCTGATACCAAACGAAAACTTTTGAATGCATGCACATTTGCTGGGAAGAGGGTCCACAGCTTTCTGTTTGAATTCTCAAAGCAGTCCAAAGCTAGGAACACACTAGAAAATCCCCCTGTCCCAGTTATTGTGACATCCTAAGTGTTGTATGACTTTCAACTCCATTCGGGCTCTGATGAAGGAAGATTCCCTTTTTTGCTGAACTTGTCATCTGAGTGATTATATATTATAAAATCTAAATTGCCCTTAGTCCATCAGAAATATTCCCTTATAAATAAAAGCATAGAATGATTAGCCTTTATAAACATATTATTCTGTAAATTAATTGCCATGAAGTTCCTGAAACATTTTTTGTTGCCTGAAAAGATGACCCAAGTTGATTACAAATTCCATTTACGTGGAAACATAATGTCCATAAAAAGAAAAAAAAAAAGTTGTTTTTACATTTAATAGGGTTTGTCGTGAAGAACAGATGGAAAGTAACCCAGAAGCAGGTGGGTTGTGTACACATTTGTTATGTAAGAAGAAGCAAAAGCCTTGGCTTAATGAGAAAGTCATCTTCAGTTAAGAGCGTGGGAAGACATTTTTCCATTGAAACAAAAGCATAATGATGAAATACTAAAGCTGTCAAAATAAAAGTTGCTTTAGCAACTATGTTGAGTTTTTGTCTTGGTGTCTAATGAAGGGAAGACTGCAGAGATGGAGCAGAGACAAAATAAGGCGAACCTGAGCTGGGTATTGACAGAATGAGGTGACGCGTTGACATCTAGTGGAACATGTTTCTGGCTAAGTCAGTTATATCCTCCTGAGCCTCTCTTCTCCTTGTGAATTGTCTCATGGGACAAGAGGCAGACCTTAGGCATATAATAAATTCAACCGTTGATTTTTAATTCCCAGAGTATAAGGATTTTTGTTCGGACATCCTGGGGGCAATCTGTTGTGAGAGTCCTAGGAAATTACTCCAAGTCTTCAGATTCTTAAAAGGATACATTACTTACGTGGATTTTTTTTTCCCAGTCTATTTCAATGTTTTTGGCTTTGGAACTGTATGTACATTAAAGTAGAGGTGGTATAGGAGAAAGGAAGGGGAAGGTATTCCTTCTGGCTGGATCCAAATGATTTGAATTACGAACAAATTAGAGGGGTGTTGGTGTAAGTGGTTCACATCAAACCAGATGAAACATAGTCTATTGACTACTGATGTGAATGCATATGCCTTAATATGAATGCAAGTGCTTTCCAGAAAAAGGAAAGAATCCCAAAGGTGATACTGGAAGAAGATGCTAATGCTAGAATTTACAGACGCTGAGATAGAAGTGATTGGGAGCTTTAAGAAGTGCATTCATGGGGTGCCTGGGTGGCTCAGTCATTAAGCAGCTGCCTTCGGCTCAGGTCATGAACCCAGCGTCCTGGGATCAAGCCCCGCATTGGGCTCTCTGCTCGGCAGGAAGCCTGCTTCTTCCTCTCCCACTCCCCATGCTTGTGTTCTCTCTCTCTCTCTCTGTGTCAAATAAATAAATAAAATCTTTAAAAAAAAAAAAAGAAGACGAAGTGCATTCATTCACTTTCTCCCTGTGTTGTGCATTAAAAATTCAGATAACAAAACAAAATTGCTGCCCCCAAGGAGCTAACAGTTTTGTGATTAAGACAGGTGGAAAGAACAGAAATAAAATATGGGACTGAAAATTTTCAGGATGCAATGACTGATATTAGAAGTAGCCCACAGAAGATTGATTAGAATGTTATGTTTTTTTTGTTTTTGTTTTTTTGTTTTTTTTTTTAAAGAAGAGTAGTAGTAAAATTATCAGTGGAAAGATCCCAGGGACTCTCTCTTTGATGACTACTTAGATGACTGTGGAGAGTGGTTTCGCATTGACCTCAAGGGGCTGCCCTGAGTTTCATGCCTGTGACAGAACTTTATTCTTCCAGACTTGAAGAAAACAAAAATAAAAATTGTCTTGTACTATAGGGTGAAAAGTCCAAATGAACTAGGAAGAAAATGAAATCAAGGAATCAACAATTGGAGGCAGAGAGAAGGCAAGCCTAGAAGAGATTTTTTAACACACGTAAATCTTTTAAGCTAAGAGAGTAATCAGAGGCTGCGTGCCTATCACTCAACTCTTGTGTATAAATTGTATCCTGAGGATCCCTCTCTCTGAGGTAAAAATAGTCATGCATGTGAACGGATGGGACCTGTGCCATAGCTCAGTGAGCCCCGGGAGAGAGGGACACCATCAGAGAAGAGAAAGGAGAGAGACTACCAACATCTGGTCCTAATATGAAAGGGACAAATATACCATAACCTTGACATTTTAGCACTCAATAAATGTCACAGTAATGGAATAAGGGAAAAGAGGTACAGATGTCTGATTTTCCAAAGGAAGACTATTCAAGAGCTATGTTTAGAGAACTCAGACAGAGGAAATTTGTTTGGGCATTAGTCTGGGGACGCTGGTCAGAGACAATTGAAGCTCAATGTTGTAAGGCTCCAAACTCTAGGAAACAGAAAAGTTAAACTGGGATTTGTTTTCTGTGTAAGAGAGTAGGTTTTGAGGATACCACAAATTACCTTTAGGAAGACTTAAAGTTCTATGTTTCTCATCTCACCCTCCAACAATTCTTCGAAAACTTTCTCCTTTCAGAGGTAGCAGGTTTTATTTATTCCTGTGCTCTCAGTGGAAAATAAATGGGAAAGACACATATAGTATCTTGATCACTGCACTATGACAGTACTGATGTTATAATAGTTGCTTGTTCTTGATTATCTAACTTTATCCCTTACCTCCTCAAATCCCTGCCTTTATCCCCTGATGATCTTATCCTCATTATGACTTTATCCCATCCATACTTAACCAGATGGCCAGATGGCCACAGGAATTTATTCTAAGTAATCTAAAACACAGAATTAGAACCATTTTGTAGAGGTTTCCAGGAAACAACTTAAGATAAATAAAAGAAAGAAGTCTCTAGGAAGTCTTAGGCTTTTATGAAGTTGTAATGGCTTGGTTGGTGAAATAGTGAATTCCATATCACCACCGTTATTCACAAAGATGCTGGATGGCCCCTTAGCAGTAAGTGACAAAGAAAGTTCTTGCATTGAGTGGGAAGGTTGTTAAATATCTGATGCTTTGCTTCCTTATAGAAGAGCTGGATAGTAGGGCTCCTGAGTGGGACAGAGGGAAAGAGGCATAACTCTTATTAAAGTTGTGGTGTAAATTGATTGCTCACACCAACTATGTAAACAATCCCACGCGATGTTTATAAACAAAATAATCTGGAATTCAAGAAAGTTGTCCAAATTTCATGAATCAGACAGTTAAACTCAGGAGCTCAATTTACAAAAGACAAGAAAGAGTTTAAAAATCAAACAAATCCAAATACAGGGGGGAAAAAAAGAAAAGAAAAGCAGGTGTTGTCATTTGCAGAATTCTAAGAAAGGAGCAGTCCACAAAAAAATTAAAAACATTTTTTTAAATCAAGTCTTTGGCTTGCCTCTAATTTATGTGAGAAAGGAAGAATAGGAATGCGGGGCAGGATTGGTGATTACCTATTGTGGTGAGGGAAGGCAAAAGCTAGAATCTGAAGAGGCAGTCACATGAAAGTCTGAAAATGGAGCATTTCCAGAAGAAGACACTGTGAGGGTGAAATCCTAAAGTTGAAAACAAGCTTGACGGGTTCCAGCAACCGAAAGGAAGGTCAGAGGGGCTGGAGTATAGTGAATAAGGGGGAGAATAGAGGTAGACAGGTTGAAGACACGGGTGGGGACCTCTTCATACAGAGTTTTGTAGAGTTCACTTAAAATTTTGATTTTTATTTTGTTTCTAAAGAAAGCCACAACCTTTTTGGCCTGAGAAACTAGCGGTGAGAGAAAAGCAATATAAATGGTAAGAGACACACAGTCTTTAGCTCAAAGCATCATGGAAGAGAGGCAGGGAACATTGAAACAAGGGCTTTAGTCTTATTTCCAGGAATGAATGCGATTAGGGTTTTGAGTTAGCTGATCAGCATTCTTCTTGGTTATGGGAACAGGACTCCAGTCTTCAGGAAGACTCAGCCATGAATATAATGGTGCAACGAAATCTTTAGTCCAAGAGAAGTCAGAGAAGTGCTTCAAATCCAGAGGGGTGAATGGGACATTGTAAATCTTAGGAATAGGGGTTACTGATGATTTATAATTCCATAAATAAATCAACATTTGAGAGGACAGAATGAGCCCAAAGCAAGCAGTATGGTCCCTTAGTGGCTAACTCTGAAATCCAGGATCCTGGGTCAGATTGGTTGTGAAAGAGAAAAAGTGTGGAGAGGAAGGTTGACTAACCAATGATATTCCGAAGTCCCACAAATTCCTGGTGCTGATGGTTCTTATGTAATGCCTATGTTGGCCAGTAAGTGGGACAGGATGAAGGCTACAGGTAGGAAAATCTTCGAAGCTTGGGAAGTTATAAATGAAGACATTGAAATAGGGCATATAAGAAAGCTGCACTACCAAGTATCATTTTAAGGAAATGGAACTTACTCAAACCACGATATTTGTAAGTCATACAACCAAATGAATGTTTCTCCACAAGAATCATCTTGGGAGCCAGACACTAATTCCAAAAATGCTTTTATTTCTTGTGGCAACTTCAGAGCTCGGACCAAACATGCCTATGTGCATACCTATGAGAACAGACATGTCTTTCTTCAGTAACATTTATCTTTCTTTGATCTATGACCAAAAGCTGGTTCTCAAGCCAAACCTACATAAAAGAATAAATATATGACGCCACTCGTGATTTTTCTTTTTTTGTGTGTGTGATTTTTCAAAAAAAATGTTCTTTTAAGTTTTAAGGCATTTTCAAAATTGTTTCGCGCATGACACTATCATAAAGCATGGGATTCCAAAGTAACTACAGGATTATTTTGCTTTTATCCATCATGAATTCTTGGAAGTTCATCTGGAAAATGCAGTATAGAAAAGTCAAACAATAATCAGTTCCTTATAACTGGCTTGGAAATGACATTTAAAAATGTATTTAAGTATTTGTGCATTTTTATATTTATGTATTTATACGTATTTCTTTTCTTTCATGATTAAGCAGACAGTTGAATGGCATTAATCTCATGGGTAGACAATTAGAGCTGAGGATGTGCTCATTTCTAGAATTGTCTCAATTGTATTATATTATACCATTTGTTTCACACTTTCATCTATCCATATTTTATTCTTTTTAAGATAAGGAAGGCAGAAAACAATCAAATGTTTAAATAATTGCATAAACACTGCTGTGCAGATAAAGATGCAGATATTAGCAGAGTAAGCTTGGAAGGAGGTTGTCCAGAGTTAGTCCACTGGTGCTGACATTGTTCTCTCCCTCAAATCCCCTCACAGTCCAGGCACAAGCTACTATGTCTGAATTACAGACCAGATAGAAAAGATAAGAGAATGAAAGAAGTGTCCCTTCTAAAAGTAGATCCTCTATAAAAGATTTTCTAGAGATCTTATACATGTATCTACTTATGTCTCGTTGGCTAGAACTTAGTCATATAATCACAGCTTGGCAAGGAGCCCAGTTAAAAATTGATTTATAAAACTAAGGAGAAAGAAAGGGGGGCATGAATATTGGAAAGGCAGCCAGAAGTCTCTGCCAAGATTGATTTCATTTCCTTAAGATATTGCTTGTGCTGAATTCTCCATCTTCAGTTTCCTTCCATCATCTAGACAGGACCAGTAATTTCCTCCATTACATGATTAGTTCTTCTCTCATTTTGAATGAAACCTGAGTGCAGCTTAGGACACTGACATTTAATTTGCAAAATTATTATACTTGAAGCCTGACACTTCAGTAAACAGCAGGTCTTTGAATGAATAGATTCTAGGTTTTTTTTTCTTACTAAAGGACTTCTTTGTATAATATAACCAAATATCTATTTTGCTAAAAATAACACCATAGAGAATGCAATTGAAAATGATGCTATGAAGTTAAAATTGATTAAATCCTAATCAAACTAGTTTGCTGTTATAGTTCTGTTTAAGATGTTCCCATTGGAGAAATTCCAGAATGTTTATACTAGCAAAAATTGGTTAAAATAACTTGAGAAACACAAACTCTCTTTCTCAATGTCTTTGTCTTTTCCCTGCAAAGATGCTTTTTGGAGAAGTTGTCTGACTAATAACTTTCCAAATGCACATCTTGGCTATTGAAAATAATGCTGTAGGGAACATGATTGTGTTTATCTCTTCAAGATACTGATTTCAATTCTTTTAGATAAATACCAAAGAATGGAATAGCTTGATCATATGGTGGCTTTATTTTTTAGGGTTTTTTCTTTGAGAAACCTCTATAGTGTTTTCAATAGTGGCTGAACCATTTCACATTCCCACCCACAGTGTAGAGTGTACAGCAGTGTCCCAATTTTTCACATCTTACCAGTATTTGTCAGCTTTTGTTTGTTTTGTTTGTTGCTAATGGCCATTCTAGCAGAAGTAAGATGATAGATATCTCACTGTGGTTTTTTGTTGTTGCTTTTTTTTTATTAACACATAATGTATTATTTGCCCCAGGGTACATGTCTGTGAATCATCAGGCTTACACATTTCGCAGCATTTACCATAGCACATCCCCTCCCCAATGTCCATAACCCAGCCACCCTATCCCTACCCACCCCTACCCCCCAGCCACCCTCAGTTTGTTTCGTGAGTTTAGGAGTCTCTTATGGTTTGTCTCCTTCCTAATTCTCACTGTGGTTTTAAATTGCATTTTCTTGATTAAAGACGTTGACCATCTTTCATATACTTATTAACCATTTGTATGTCTTCGTTGAAGAAATATCTATTCAAGTTCTTAGTGCAATTTTAAAATTGAGTTATTTGGTTTTTGTCTGTTTGTTTTTTACTATTGAGTTATAGAAGTTCTTTTTTTAATTTTTTTTTTTTAATTTTATTTATTTATTTGACAGAGAAATAGAGAGCACAAGAAAGCAGAGCAGCAGGCAGAGGAAGAGAGAGAAGCAGGCTCTCTGCTGAGCAGAGAGCCCGATGCGGGGCTTGATCCCAGGACCCTGGAATCATGACCCGAGCTGAAGACAGCTGCTTAACCAGCTGAGCCACCAGGTGCCCCAGAAGTTCTTTATAGATTTTGGAGATTAACCTTTTATCATATATATTATTTGGAAATACTTTCTCCTATTTTGTAGATTTTCTTTGCTGTGTGGAAGCTTTTTAATTTAGTATAGTCTCACTGACGTATTTTTCCTTTTGTTGACTGTTCTTTTGGTGCCATGTCTATGAAACCATTGCCAAGACCAATGTCATAAAGCTTTCCCCCTATGTTTTATTCTGTGAGTTCTGTGATTTCGGGTCTTACAATGAAGTCTTTAATTTATTTAGAGTTCGTTTTTGTTAAGGGTTAAGATAAAAGTCCAGTTTTACTTTTTTGCATGTGGGTATCTTGCTTTCCTAACACTATTTGTTGGAGAAATCATCCTATCCCCACTGATATTTTTGTCAAAGATCAATTGGCCATATATGCATGGGTTTATTTCCAGGATGTTTATCCTACTTTTTTGCAGAGTTATTCAAAATTGCTATAATGTTGAGATAACCTAAATGTCCATCAACAAAGGAAAGGATAAAAAAAAAATGATACACACACACACGAATATTATTTGGCCATAAAAAAGAAAGCAATCTTACCTAATCTTCCCCAAAATGGAAGAACTTTAAGGATATTATGCTAAGTATAATAAGCCAGTCACAGAAGGACAAATACTGCATGATTCCACTTTTATGAAGTATGTAAAACAATCAAACTCCTAGAAGCAGAAAGTAGAATGTTGGCTGACAAGCACAGGGGAAAGAGGGAAATGAGGAATTGCTTTTCAATGGGTATAAATTTTAGTTATGTAAGATAAATAAGTTTTAGAGATCTGTACAGCATTGTGATTATGTTACCAGTACTGTACTGTGTACTTAAAAATTTGTTAAGAGGGTAGATTTTAGGGGAGCCTGGGTGGCTCAGTTGTTAAGCATCTGCTTTCAGCTCAGGTCATGATCCTAGGGTCCTGGGATCGAGCCCCTCATCAGACTCCCTGCTGAGCAGGGAGTCTGCTTCTCCCTCTCACACTCCTGCCTGCTTGTGTTCCCTCTCTCACTATGTCTCTCTGTCAAATAAATAAATAACATCTTTGAAAAAAAGAGGGTCAGTTTTATGTTATTTATTCTTCCCACAGTAAAAAAAGAATCAGCAAAATGCACATGTTAATATTTGAGTTCAGAACTTATTAAGATTAATTTTCAACCATTGTATATTACTTCCAAAGAGCCAATTACCTATAAATATGAGGACTTGATGTGTTGTGAATTTAAGTTGAGAATTTAAGTTCAGAAATCACACCTTCAAAAGTCTTTTCCTAAATAGGCAGTCATAATAATTTAATATGATAATGGAAAACATCATACAAAAAAGATATTAAAACAATTAGAAAATAATGAAATAATCTTCTTTTTAAAGTTAATAAAAATTCAACAAAATAAAATAAACTTACATTAAAATTTAGTTCACTTTCTAATTATGAAAATAATGCTATTTTGCTAAGAAATACACAAACTATGATATGGTAAAGGAATCTTTTCTTTTTTTAATTTATTTATTTTATTTATTTTTTTTTTTTGGTAAAGGAATCTTATCTAAAACTTTAGTTGCTTGAAACTGGGACCTAGGTCACTATCCCTGCAATTTTCCCTTTGGTTCAGGTTTTAAGATGCCTTATACCTAAAGAAAGTTAGCTAAAGGGACAGTATTTGGAGTTGAGTTTGAGTTTGAGTACTGAATTATGTGTTCGGTTGACTTCTAATGTCAGTGTGAATCAAAAAGGTTAACATATAATGTCTGGCAATAAATGAAATTAGTGAAACTCCCAAGGGAAAAATAACCTAACCTACATAATATCATTCATTGTAGGTGTCATTAGAAAAGAACTGGTATACTTGTCTCAAGAATTTTTCTTTAATCACATAAAAGGGTGCTGAAATGTAAAAAGTGTTGTGTCACATGCAACTGCAAATTATGTCTAGAAGCAGTAAATTACATTTCTAATAATTAAAAAATGATAGGACAAAAATAATAGAATAAAATTGTGATTTGAATGATTTCTCGATTACTAATCTCTTTAACATCCCTAACTGTTCTTGGGTGAGTTGTTGAATCTTTCTGTTTCCTCGACCCATAAAATGGGGTAAATAGGAGCCTAGTTGATAGGACCACTGGGAGGACAGGGTTTACACACTAAAGAACCTAAAGCAATACATGGTGCATGCTAAGTGCTTAATCAATGTTAACTATTGTTATTATTATTATTTAAAGGAACAAAATAGTTTTTGGTAAATGTGATCATACTGAATTTATGCATATTTTTTATCATACTTTCTAAAGAACTTTCCCTGACTTTATGCAATAATTGCCTCACAGTACTTCTTTATTCCATTACATTTTGCTGAAAGATTTCTCACAAGGATCCAGCTTTCTTGGTAGCAATTATCATTAGTACACAAATAAGACATCTCTCTACCAGGTCATTTTCAAACAGTGTGCATGTGTGTGTGTGTGTGTTTGGATATTTTTTTAATTGAAGTATAATTAACATACAATGTTATATTAGTTTCAAGTGTACAACACAGTGATTTGACAATTCTGTATATTACTCAATACTCACCACAAATGTAGTTGCCATCTGGCACTATACAATGTTATTACAACTTATTGACCATATTTCCTAGGCTATGCTTTTCATCTCCATGATGTATTTTACTTATTTATTTATTTATTTTTTGAACAGGGAAATTTTATTATTTTTTTCTTTTTCTTTTAATTTAAATTAAATTAACTAATATATAATGTATTATTAGCTTCAGAGGTAAAGGTCAGTAATTCATCAGTCTTATATAATACCGAGTGCTCATTGCATCACGTGCCCTCCTTAATGCCCATCACACAATTAGCCCATTTCCCCACCATCTCTCCTCTGGCAACATTTGTTTCCTGTGATTAAGAGTCTCTTATGGTTTGTTTCCCTCTTTAATTTCATCTTGTTTTATTTTTTCCTGTTTTCCCCTATGATT
>CM052899.1:60943185-60962670 GCA_028534135.1 Potos flavus
TGGATCCTCAGGCTTACACATTTCACAGCACTTACCATAGCACATACCCTCCTCAATGTCCATAACCCAGCTACCCTATCCCTACCCGCCCCTACCCCCCAGCCACCCTCGGTTTGTTTCATGAGTTTAGGAGTCTCTTATGGTTTGTCTCCTTCCTGATCCCCTCTTGTTTCATTTCCCTCTCCCACCTCCCACAACCCCCCACCCTGCCTCTCGAATTCTTCACATTTTCAATTTTTTGAGAAACTTCCATACTGTCTTCCAGAGTGGCTGGACCAGCTTGCATTTCCACCAACAGTATAGGAGGGTTCCCATTTCTCTGCATCCTCGCCAACACCTGTCGTTTCCTGACTGGTTAATTTTAGCCATTCTGACTGGTGCGAGGTGGTATCTCACTGTGGTTTTGATTTGTTTTTCCCTGATGCCGAGCAATGTTGAGCACTTTTTCATGTGTCTGCTGGCCATTTGGAGTTCTTCCTTGGAGAAATGTCCGATCATGTCTTCTGCCCATTTCTTCATTGGATTATTTGTTCTTTGGGGGTTGACTTTGATAAGTTCTTTATAGATTTTGGATACAAGCCCTTTATCTGGTAAGACATTTGCAAATATCTTCTCCCATTCTGTCAGTTGTCTTTTGGTTTTGTTGACTGTTTCCTTTGCTGTGCAAAAGCTTTTTATCTTGATAAAGTCCCAATAGTTCCTTTTTGCCATTGTTTCCCCTGTCTTTGGAGACGTGTCTAGAGAGAAGTTGTCTAGGTAAAGAAGTTGTGGCTGAGGTCACAGGGGTTGCTGCCTGTGTTCTCCTCTAGGATTTTGATGGATTCTTGTCTCACATTTAGGCCTTTCATCATTTTGAGTCTATTTTTGTGTATGGTATAAGGAAATGGTCCAGTTTCATTCTTCTGCATGTGGCTGTCCAATTTTCTCAACACCATCTGTTGAAGAGACTGTCTTTTTTCCATTGGGTATTTTTTCCCGCTTCTTCAAGGATTAGCTGACCGGAGAGTTGAGGGTCCATTTCTGGGGTCTCTAATCTGTTCCACTGATCTATGTGTCTGTTTTTGTGCCAGTATCATGCTGTCTTGATGATTACAGCTTTGTAATAGAGCTTGAGGTCTGGAATTGTGATGCCGCCAGCTTTGGTTTTCTTTTTCAACATTCCTTTGGTTATTTGGGGTCTTTTCTGGTTTCATACAAATTTTAGGATTATTTTTTCCGGTTCTGTGAAAAAAAGCTAATGGTATTTTGAGAGGGATTTCATTGAATGTGTAGATTGCTTTAGATAGCATAGACATTCTAATAATATTTGTTCTTCCAATCCATGAGCATGGAATGTTTATTCGTTTCTTTGTGTCTTCCTCAATTTTTTTCGTGAGTGTTCTATAGTTTACTGGGTACAGTCTTTTGCTTATTTGGTTAGGTTTATTCCTAGATATTTAATGGTTTTGGGGGCAATTGTAAATGTGATCTACCCTTTAATTTTGAGAAGAATGTATTCTGTTGCTTTAGGATGGAATGCTCTGAATATATCTTTGAAGTCCATCTGGTCCAGTGTGTTATTCAGAGCCCTTATTTCCCTGTTGATTTTCTGTTTAGATGATCTGTCCATTGCAGTGAGTGGAGTGTTAAAGTCCCCTACTATTATTGTATTATTATCAATGTATTTCTTTAATTTTGTTATTAATTGGTTTACATAATTGGCTGCCCCTATGTTAGGGGCATAAATATTTGCAATTGTTAGATCTCCTTGTTGGGTAGACCCTTACTTATGATATAGTGTCCTTCTTTATCTTTTATTACAGTCTTGTTTTAAAGTCTAATTTATCTGATATAAGGATTGCTACCCCAGCTTTCTTTTGATGTCCATTAGCATGACAAATTGTTTTCCAGCCCTTCACTTTCAATCTGGAGGTGTCTTTGGGTCTAAAATGAGTCTCTTGCAGAAAGCATATTGATGGGTCTTGCTTTTTTATCCAATCTGATACCTTGTGTCCTTTGATTGAGGCATTTAGCCCATTTCCATTCAGAGTAACTATTGAAAGATACGAATTTTGTGCCATTTTATTACCTGTAAGGTCACTGTTTCTGTTTATTACTTCTGTTCCTTCTGGTCTATGTTACTTTGGGGCTTTTGATTTATTTATTTTATAATTGGAAGTTTGTGCCTCTTAATCCTGTTTGTTTATTTCACTCATTCGCCTGCAGCCATCGATTTGTTTTCTGTATTTAAGAGTGTTTGCTTTGTTTGTGTGTTTTAATAGTGAGTCTCACTGTAATTCTATCACTAGTACAGGGTTCTGGTGTGGTGACAGCTGAAAAAAAAAAAAAAAAAAAACATTGATGAGCATTCCTGATAGGATTGAATGATTTCTCCACAGTGAGTGGGGAATAACACTCTGGATTAAACGAAGAAAAAAAACTAAAGTCTTCTTTTCTCAATTAGCCTTTTCTATAGCACTTTTTCACTCTAGTATGTAAATTGTGCTAATATTTAACTTGTGTGTGGCATGTTGGAGTCAAAGTTGTTCATTTTTTATTCATACAGGAAGTACTTTATAAGATCATAATCTCCAAACCCGGACCGTCTAAATTCAAATCTTTGCCACTTACCAGCTTTTTAACTCTGGGTTAAAATACTTAAAATCTCTGAGTGTTGGTTTCATCATCTATAAAACGATGATGATAACAGTCCCTACTCCACAAGGTTGTAGTGAGAATTAAATAAGTTAATATATGTAAAGCGCTTAAAATAGTGCCCAGGCCTGATACCACTTAACAAACAGTATTACTACTGTCTGTGCTTTGGTTTTTCCCATTACCTAGCTTATCTGTCTAAAACAGCTTTTAAATTATGGAACATTTGACTTCATTTTCAAGTCAACACATTTTTGTCATTGTCTTCACAGCACTTAAATTTATTCTTTACATGAGCAACCACTTAATATCATTCTCCAGGAGCTGCTCTACACTAAGGAAACTACTGTTTGATTCTAGGAAGCTAACTCGGTGCCCTCTCCAGCCTGCGAGGAATGTGAGCAGACCTCTGCTCCTCTCCCAGAGCCCCACACTCCATTCAGAGTCCAGAGTAAAAGAGAATGGGCTGACACTTGATTGCAAAAAAGACGATCTAATGGTAGGTTGTACTGGGTAGGGGAATAATTACATGTGATTTTGATTCTTGTTTTGTCCCCACAGACAAGCCTTGCTCAATGTAGCTATTGAGCTGTGATCATTGTCTTCCTTGGGTGGCATCAGGAAGTTCATTCTTTAAGGTCGCCTTGACACTCCTCTAAGCTTTAAATTTATATATTTAACTCTCAACTGGTCATTTCCATTTAGGTGTCCAACAGACACTTCACACTTAATGTGTCTCAACCTAACTCATCATCTTCTCTCTAAAAATACCTCATCAGTGCTCAGCTAAGTTTGAAGACTATAAATTTGTAACAAGCCATTAGGTAGAGCTGTGGACTTTTCTTTAAATTTGCTCTGTTCAGAGAACACAGATTCTGATAGTCAGCCATGGGTTTTATGTATTTTGTGATATGATGCAGAAATTGATCAATTAATGAACAAAAAGAAATATTACTGTGAAAATCTAAGTGGTAAGAAACCTAGTACCCAGAAACCAATAGTTTATAGTTAAAGTGCAATCAAATTACATGTCAATGACATCTGGTAAACTTTTTATTGGTTTATCTGTTCAATAAGAAAGGGTATAGGAAAAAGGTATTTGCCAGGATACTGAGTTTATCCAGACTAAAAACTTCATATACTCTTTTGCATATCTTTTATTCTCTTCTTCATTCTTTGATGGTGTAAAGTACCAAGAACCTAAACAAACAGAAATTTTAAATAACGTTTTTTACATTTCAATTAATTACCATGTAAAACTGACATTTTCTAGCAATGCATGGGCAGTTAGTTCAAATAAGCGCCATAGCAAAAAATAATAATGCCCTGCCCAAAGTCCATATTGTAGATGAGAAATTTGGGCCAAGAGTAGCTATTTACTTTCCAGGACCAAGACAAAATTTACCGTGATAGTTAATTTTACAGGTCAACTTGACAGGGCTGAGGAGTGTCCAGATAGCTGGTAAAACATTGTTTCTGGGTATGTCTGTGAAGGTGTGTCCAGAAGAAAGTAACATTTGAATCAGTAAACTGATCAAAGATCTCCCTAACCAATGTAGGTGAGCATCATTTAATCCACTGAGGGCTTAAATAGAAGAGGAAGGGCAAATCTGCTCTCTCTGTTTGAACTGAGATATGTTCTTCCTCTGCCCTTGGACATTTGTGCCCCAGTTCTCAGGCCTTTATTCTTTGCATTGAATTGTACCACTGGTTTTCCTGCCTCTCCAGCTTTCAGACAGCAAATCTTGGATCTTCTCTGCCTCCATAATTACGCAGGCTAATTCCTATAATAAATCTCATATTCTCTCTCTCTCAGTATATATATAAAAATATATTGCTTTTGTTTCTCTGGAGAACTCAGACTAATACACATAATGAGCCAGATTTATTATTATTGCTTTTATGTTAACCATTTATAACTAGAAACAAAGTCATATCTTAACATACTATCTGTACCATTTTAAAGTTTGTTAAGCTTATATATTTAAGAAGTTGACAACAGTAATAAACTAAGTCATTCTTTTCTCTCTTTTTTTTTTAAGTATTAGTAGTGGCTGTGGGGTGAAGTTTGATGGGCACCGGTACTCTCAGTGGTCTTATCTTATATGGAAGGACATAAGAAAACTCAAGTCCTCCATGTTTCTAATCATATTTACAAAAATATACTTAGTAAAAATAAAGTAAAATAAATGTAATTTAAAAATGAATGTAGTATGTTAGTGGTAAGTAGAGTTTTGTCTGTGTGTTATATGTTTAATATCTCTACTAATGTGAGAGTTGGACAGTCAATCCAGCTATCCTATGCCATTCCCTTTGCAGATGGAAAAACAAGCAAACAAACAAACAAAAACAAAAGTCAAGTTAATTTAAGAGAAATTAGCATTATTATTTAGAGTGAAACAGAACTCAAAGTTTTTAGTAGTATTTTTTTATCATGACTCCTTATGTGAGGCAATCAAATCATCACCAATGAAATGTCTCCAATGAGGAAACCAGATCAAAGAGGTCAAATAATTCCTCCTCAATCCCGTAACTGTGAGGCAGAGCATTGGATCAAAGATCAGAAAACCTGGCTGTAAGTCTTTCTGTATCTTCCACCCGAGAGTCTTGTGTTTTGGAAGTAACAACATTTGACCTCATATGAGTCACCACCAAAGTGCTTAAAACCTGAAGGAAGACAAGGGCTAGCAAAATTTAAATAAATCATAGCCCACAAAAATAGCCACAGTTTTGTCAAACTAACAAATAGCAGCTCTTTCTTTCTTTTCAGGGTTTTTCTTACTGGAGTTCACTTTTGGGTTAAGAGTAAAGATCTTAAAGAGGTTATATTTGTAAAATCTTGTTCCTATTCAGAACTACTCTCAACAGAATCATTGCAAAAATGCTAGTTAGTGCAATTCTAGTTGAGAGTGGAGGTGTGAATTGGGCCAGTTGGTTTAAGCACCACAGGCTTGAAGTAAATTCAAGTCCTAGCTCCACCAGAAGATGACCTCCTGATTAAAAAAAAAAAAGAAAGAAAGAAATAGAACTAGTTATGTTCCCTATCGCATTCTTAAGAGCTAATACAGTTCCTGACACGGTAATTTTGAGTGAATACTCTGCTGAAACATGCTAAGCCTGGGAGTGCAGTTCTTGAGGAAATATTCCCTACTTTCCGTATCATATCCTGACATCAACTTACAGGGGAAGTTAAGTGCATTTTAAGATCCTTTTGGTGTTTAAATCCCTATCCAACTAGCCTGTATGTATGAGTTCTCTAACTGTGTAATAACTCTGCCGAACAAGCAACCAGTAAGCTTCATGGGTATGCCTCAACAAACATTTGTTTTGGTTATGTGTCTCTAGGTTGTCTGGGTAGTTCTAAGGATTAAAACTAGATTCAAAAAAAAAAACCTAGATTCAACAAAGTTCATTCATTTATCTGTGGTTGACTGCAGGGACATTCTTACATACTGAGAATCTGGGATATCTGACCAGTTGGCATCTTGCAACGGGCTAGTCTGAGGATATTTTCTTGACAGGGACAGAAAAGAGAGAAAATGAGAGAAGGGGAAGGTGGAGTAATATCTTGAGGCTTAACCTCAACACTGGTCTTACCGTCACTTCTACCATATTCAACTGTCCAAAGCAAATCATACGTTCAGGCCAGATTCAAGAAGTATAGAAAGATTCTTCTTTTATGATTAGAAAAGCCGCAAAATCACATTGCAATTGGGGCCATTTTTGCAATCAATATAGGACATCCGGGAACCCAAAGCCCAGCATATGATGCACGTTCCTTCTAAGAGTGAGTCACTGCTACAAAGCTAGATCTCCATGCTGTTCCCCAGTAGACCAGCAATAGCGCAATATGCTCTCTAATTTCCTCTCCATTCCTCTCCTTGGTCTTTCTCCCTGGCATTTCATCCAGAGATGTTTCCTGTATACAAGGACAAAATTAACACCCATAATGAGAAAGAGGCAGAGGCACTGTCTTACCAGAATGGCACTGCTGCTGAACAGCCAACAATGCTCTGTGGCTAAACATCAGTCCTCCATTTCCCATGAGAGAAACTTGTCAGAACTGCCTGTCTTAGACCCAAGTTCACCACGGCTCTGAAATGTCTGAGGCAGAGTTTCTTTTGAATTTCAGGGATATACTCTAGGTAGTCCATTGATAATGTGAATCTCAGTACAAAATTCTCAATGCATATGTACCCTCTTCTGAAGAGAAGATCTGTAATTTCCACCAGATCCTTAAAAAAGAGTCCATGACTCAGAAAAGTTAAGAACCACCACTTACTTGGGTTAAACTGATAAATAAATCAGTACACTCAAATGCCACAGAACAGAGTAGACTTCACTCTCCAACAGAGCACTTTCAAGTCCCCTAACAGATATATAATTGATGTCGTCCAAAGGGAGCAGCCTCAAGGCAGGTAAATTTGTAGGACTGCATCTCATACTTCTGAAGAGTTGATTTCCACTAGCCTTAAAAATATTCCCAGCCTGATAATGTTTGGAATAATTTTAATTTAACAGGAATTTGATGATATGTTAAAGCGACCCCACCTTGCAGTGCAGAGCTTTAGTTGTCACTGAGCAGGAGGGCACTAAGAACCATCATAGAGAAGAGAAACTACCCAGGAGAGACTTGAATCTACTCATCGGGTAACCACCATCATTCCTGTTCCATATGGAGAAGTTCAACAATGATTAAGATCATATTCACCGTAATCAAGTGCAATCACAGTCCTCCTGCCTTTTATTAATCATATAATAACAAAGGAAATGGTTGGGATTTTATAAAGAATGTTATTTACTTTTTAGTCAAGGATGAATACTTTCTTCTGGGAACCTGGAGTAGACAAGCCTGTTTGGGCTGAGATCAGAGCACCCACGAGGCTGCCTGGTCCAGCTTTTGGAATAAAGACAGAAAATACAGTGAGGGAAGAAGCATTTTTTTGTGTGATGAAAAACTTTGGGAGAAGGATAGAGGTGCCCTGGAAATTAGTCTTAGAACTTGCACAGTCATAATTAAGTAGCGTTTACAAAATGTCACTTGATCCCAGTGTCTAATTAATCTCTCAAGACTCAGAAAGAAGTAACCTTGAGCATATTCTCAACCTTTTCTTAGAAATCTTATTCTGAAGGCAATCACAGTCTCTGCCATTTCTGGACTTTAACTTGACAGTATAAAAAACCATAGTGGGCAGCTCTGCTCTCTTCTTTATTCCCCTAAACAGAGTCAGAAAGCCATGGTCATTTCTATTTCCCAAGAAGAATCGCATCAATGATTGGTTCATACACACCAACATCAAGTTCAGCCAGTCCTCATTAATAATCCCTTTGATTAATCCTGTTGTTTTCCTCCCTCCAAGTAGGAGGTCTTTTCCTTCTATCAAATGCTTTAAAATACCGTCTAAGTCATTTCAGTATTTTTAGACCTCTAGGTCAGACAAAATATATTTTTATTTTTAAAAGAATTAATTTTTTAATTTTCTTCATGTCACCAGAAACAAAATCAAATGAACAAACAACAATAACAAAACAAATAACACCCTGTAACCAAAATGGACCAGATGCAATTGTGACCTTAAACGGCGTCCTCATTGATATTAGTAAGACTGAGAACATTTTTCTACAAGTAAACAAACCTGCGTTCACCCGTGTTCATGAGGGGCAAATAGCAGGAGAGAGCACTGCAAAAATGCTTGAACCTAGAAAGGAAGGATCTAACTTTGCAAATACTGCAGTGCACGAGACCCTTTGTAGGGAGCTTTCCAGGTGTGATTTTTATTTTCTGCTCACAGAAAAGCTATTTTACAGAGAGAAAAATGTAAGTTCCGGGAACAACTTTAAACAACCCACCCAAAGTCTCTGTTGATGGGTTTTGAAGAAAGAATTTCAACACAGATGCTTGAATACACAGACAATGTATAAAACCTCTGTTCTCACACAACAGCTTTTGAATTCTCGGGCAAAAGCAGAGGAAACTAAATCAAGACTGCAGGTAAGATCCCTTTAATTAGCATGACTAAAATTAGCACCATTCAACCTTTTAAAAATGCTTGAAAGTGTGATTGGAAAAACAAAAACAAAACCTACCACCTTTCCCTGGGGCCTGCCTGCATCCCAGAGGAGGTCTTTCTGTACTTCTTCCCTGTGAAGGACAAATCGCCTTTAGGCCAGCATTTACATCTTATTTTGAATCTATCCACAACAGCTTGTCTTTTACACTTCTGTCCTTGAGAATGTTCTTCAAGCCCCAGCATTTTTTCAAAGATGTCTCTTAATTTGTAGCTCAAATGCAGAAGCAGAATTTCCCCTTGAGAAAACATTTGGAGCCATCTCTTAATTTAGGGGATGAATCAGAATCCAGCAGGGCCATCCCAGGATTCTATAGCATACAATTCACTTTTTGGCATCAGACCAGCAAGACAGATTCATAAAAATAACAACAAATAATAATTCTTTTAAAATCCCATAAAAGTAAAAAAGAAAAGACTGCTTAAAAATTCTAATTATGTTTACAGGCATCAGTGGATTCAATTATGGCACTGTACAAGGAACTGTTAGTATTTATCCAAACATTTTCAATAATTTAATCATATTTTTTCATGTTGCCTAACATTTGCTGGCACCAGCAGCGCGCTAATCTCCATAGAGGGCCCAAGAAATCAAGGATAATGAGCTCCTACTGCCAATCCACAGGAAGGTTTGCAATTTTTACCGTTATGCATTGTAGGAAGTAAACTGCAGATTCGCCATCACTGAACAAACAGCTTGAAATGATAACCGAAACAAAGACGATGAAATTAGGAAGAAATGCGTAGAGGAATCTATAGCCCTAAGTTTAGGCCAAAAAAAACTTCTCCATAAACACAGAGTGGGGAAAAGTAGTCTGAGAGTAGGGCTTGTGACAAAGAATTAAAGATATTTTAGTTTAAAGATATTTTAGGTTTAAAATAAATTACTGTAATGAGGAAGCTCTCCCAAAAGCAAATGCTATTTCAGGCTTTAATAATAAAGGTATTGGCTTAAGATAAATGACGGTCCCATGTGCTGTTGAGTGACCGCCTGCTGAACGGGCTGTCCTCTGGAAGGAGACAATGACAATTTGGAGAATTCCTGTGTGGGGAATGAGGAAAGGAAATAAGAATGCTTAATTTAATTTATGTGAGTGGACTTAACATGAAAATAAAAGACCATCGTCTTCAAATGTTTGACAGGAGGTCATCTAGAAAAAGGATTAAAATGCTTTTCCTTGGCTTTGACAAGCAAAACAAGGCCCTGAAGGTAGAAATTATAGCCAGAGTCATGTTGACTTAAAATATGGAAAAGTTTCTAACCCTGATCATACAAGTGACCAAAATGCACTCAAAGTACTGTCTTGGATTTCTGGTGCCGAAGGAGGAGATATGGGAAGAAAGTTGCTGTGTCTACTAGGAAGTTGCTTCTAAATGACTTCTGTGTTCTTAAACTGTGTAGGGGGCTGAACTAGGTATTTTAATAAGAATAAGCTAAAGAGAGAAAAAGATACTTTTTTTTTTACAAATATAACTTTTTTTTTTTTTTTACAAATATAACTTAAAAGTGAGAATCTGTATAGGAGTAAATCTTCAATCAAAATACAAATATCCTATGACAGATGTCTTCACAGTGTTCTGAAAGTTCTCTTTGGTTCCATGTTTGTTTGCTTGCCTTTTAATGTATTTTGATCTTTTTGAAGATAAGTCTGAAACTACAAAGGGAAGCCTCTGCTTCACTCTTTTCTCTTTGCCTCAGGAAATTTCTCTAGTAGTAGTGGGTGGGGTTAATTGTAAAACCATGATCTTTCTTGGGACACATACAATGGCACCCAACCCTTTGTAACTGAGTAATCCCAAATCACTGGGGATTTTTCTTTCTGACTAGACTGACAAGTCAACTTTCTCAAATCCTCAAATCCAGGTGATGGGGTTGACTCTCCAGGGATAGAGATTAGGGATATCCTTTCCTCGTCCCACAAAATCTAATTAATACCAACAAAATGCCATCAAAATGTCCTTTGGGGGAATTTCAATGTAGTTCTAAAGTAAATCATGCATTTCTGGATCACCTAAAATTTAGTATGGGTATCCACTTTGTGAGCTAAAAATAATAACGAACATTTATTATAAATTGAGGAGTGTCAGACTTGCTGGTACAGAGCCACAGGTGCAGTCCTGAAAGAGGCATGATTATAAATGAGATCAGTTGAAAAATATACCTGAGAATGCTGTAACCCGCTTATACATATAGAGGAAACTTCCAGAAAATGGTGGTTTCCCACAGTTACCTTCTGTACTAACCTTCACTAAGAGTGAAGAATATAACTCTATGCCTGCCCATTATTGAGACTTCCAGAATGCATTCATTTCCCTAGGACTATGTCCTCCTTGCATCATTCTTACTATATATTCTTAAATATTATCAATCTCTCCTTCTTTCCTTTTTCCCTCTACCTGTCCTTCCTTCACCCACCTTTTCTTTCAGTGAAAATTGAGGGCTATTTCTCCGGCTTGTCTTTAGGTAAGCTATAGAAAAATCATATATATATATATAAATATATATATATATATATATATATGTATATTTCAACGTGTTCTCCAGGACCTTGAATGTCACTTGTTTTCTAGAGATAAGTGGACCTAGTTTATATATATATATATATATATATATATATATATATATATTCCTTTGTATAATTCAATGTGATATTTTTAAACAGGAAACTAATTATTCCAATAATTCACATACACCAAAACTGAGATGAAAATTAGTGGATATTGTTTCTGCAAAACAGTATCCGCTTTTACCAAGCTAGAAAGCATTGTTTGTTTTTTTCGTCATGAAAAGAAAAACCTGAGAGCAGTTTCTGGCTCTCCACACCCTCCAGCTGTAGGGCTCTACTGCAGGGCTTATCACCATGCTAGCTGGAAATATTAGATTACCAGCTGAGGGAGCATGGCCTGTGGATCCTACGTAGCCTTCTGCTTGTCAATTTGAGTATTGAAACAACCTTTGAGGACACTGATTTTCTAAAATGAAGTCAGTGATAAAGGAAAGGAACTGCTACCATCTGAAATATTAAATTCTCCTGGGAACAGATTAGAGAACCTTTCCCCAAGGCTAAAAATAATAATAATAATAATAATAATAATAAAGAAGGAACCAACAAATTAGTTTCACGGCAACTGACACTTATTCATACTTAGAGGTTTCACAAATGCTAGGCTGAGAATAAAAGCTTATGATTTTGGTACCAGCTTTCCACAGGAGAGACTAAACACAATTACAGATGATAAAAACTATATACACAGAATCCATTTCTTTGTTTAAAATTGTGTGTATTCAAAGCAGTGGGAAAGCTAGCAAGAGAGAAATAGTCTGTCCAGAAAGCCTCCCAAAAGAATGTAAGCAGTGCAGAAAGAGAGCTACTTTTAAATCAAATTTAGAACTCAAAGTTACCTTAAAACTATTTAATCCATACTTTTATTTTTCAGAAATAGAATTAAAGACAAGTTGTGAATAAAACAAATTTGCAACATTCACATAGAGAGAAATTACACCGAAACTCGGATCTCTTGAGGACTTACTCAGAGTTCCTTCTATCCAACAAACATTCTATTTTGTAAGCACTTACTCAGGCCCTAACACATGGATAGTGGTTGCCGACTTGGGGAATCACATAAAGATAAATATTCACCCAAACAGTTTATGTTATAGGAGGGGGATACAAAATAAAGAGATTTTCTAAAACACAATATAAAGACGTATGTGCCATAAAGGAAAAACAATGTAATTCGTACTTTATGAAACACAGCCTTCGAGAATTGGCAAATACTCAGTTTTATCAACAAAGCCCATAACCTGACAATTTTGTTGTTGTTGTTGACGATGCTGTTAAAATATAAAAAGTCAGTATTTTATGGTTCTATGAAAGCTACTTTGATTACAAATTACTGGGACATACTGTTTCCTTTGCCTTTTAAAAATTATTTTTCTTTTATTTATTAACCTAACAATATATTAACTGTTCTGATTATGAATAAATTTGTAGAATTTTTTAAAAAAATTTTCTTGGAATTGTTCTGATACATTCCCATTGAAAAGTGACTGTGGTAGAACAATTATGAGAGACTCCTAAAATGCTGCATTGCTGTTTAAACCCTAGCACAGTGTAGTACATTGCTTCCAACTAAAAATTAGCTAAGTTAGTCATATAATACATTCTAAATTTTTTTAATAGATCACAAAAAATTAAGTTAACACTCATTATTCAATGAGAATCTAAAGGAGAATATATTAACTACATATTGTCTTTGAAATGAATCTATTCATGTTACATCTTGCATATAAGTTTTACTCCAATTGGCTCTTATGCTGTCCATGAAAATCTCTTCTGGAAAGAAATCTGGGAAGAAAAGCCAAAATGTGAACTTGTTAAAGACAATGAAGACAGTCGAGTGCATGCCAAGAAGTTTAGGGATTATTTGGAATGATCGCTTATGCTAAATTTTTTCCTTTGTTATTGGAAAGAAATGATGGAGATAGGAAGACTCTACAGTTTCATTACAAAATAAATTCCTTTGACAATAAATCCCATCTTTAATTTTATGAATATTTCAAAAAATACCAAGAGAAAATTATTTCATGTTTTTCTCTTCCTGTTATCAGGCCCCTAGAAAATTCCAGAAGCTGTTTGTTTGTAAAGCATTTTCCTGAAATATGTCCTTTTCACATGTGAGCTTTATAGATGAAAACAATTCTTGATTAAATAAGTGGAAGACAATCGCTATGTCCTCACATCATATACTAAATCTGGCAAGCCATTCCAGGATATTGAGAATATCCTACTAATCTAAAATCTGGAAACCACACAAATAAACAACAACAGTAAAAAAAGAAGAAAAGTTCTGAAGAAAATAACAATAAAAATAATTAAAAGCAATTTAAAAATAAATACCTATGAAAGATCTTTTAAATTGAGTCTCCTCAACTCCTGTCCACAAACCATAACTGAATTAGGGAAAAAAACCGACCAATCTAATTTTTCAAAGTAGGGTAGAAATCACGAGAAATTTCCTGGGTTGCTGTCTGTAGGTTAAATGCCAAAAATCTATTTTAAGACTCCAAATTTTGTAGTTTCTGTGAAACTATCTGGGATTCTGCAATCCGAATTGATAAGACCAGATCAAGTGCAAATATAAAACAGATGCTTCTAAAATATGTCTGAAAAAAGTTTAATGGTATTTTTTCCAGTTTTATTGAGACATAATTGACATACATCATTGTATAAATTTAAGGTGTATGGCAGGATGGTTTGATTTACATATACTGTGAAATGCTCGCCACAGTAGGTTCAGCTAACATTCGTCTTCTCATATAGTTACAATAAAAAGAAGAAAGACAAAAGGGAAAAAATGTTCTTCTTGAGAAGTCATAGGATTTATTGTCTTAACAACTTTCCTCTATAGCAGCCTTCCCCCTCCCAGTGCCTTATTCTCAGTCTCACTTCTCATGGTTTCAGTTATCCACAGTCAACTATGGTGCAGAAGCAGATGATCCTGCTTCTGAATATACTCAGAAGGTGAGTAATAGCCTAATTCTAGGTCACAGTGTCTACATCATTCACCTCACTTCATCACCTGTGCATTTTATCATTACTATGTTGCCATCTTAGTGACATCACTCCCTTATGGCACTTTTTTAATGGTACTGGTAATGGTACTTAATCTTTCCCAGTTTAGTATCCTGAATGTTAATAATCATTAAACGTGAAGAGACAACTTCATCTCCCTTACTTCCCGTGTTACTATTCTCGGGCTACCATAACAAAGTACCATAAATGCGGTGACAAGCAACAGAAATCTATTGTCTCAAAGTTCTGTAGGCCAGAAGTTCAAGATCCAGTGTCAGCAGGGTTGATCCCTTGTAAGAGAAAATTTGTTCCATGTCTCTTTCCTAACTTCTGATGGTTTGCTGGAATTTTCGACTTTCTTTGGTTTATGGAGGCATTATCCAGATTTCTGCCTTCATCTTCACATGAACTTCTTCCTGTGTGCATGTCTGTGTCCAAATTTATCTTTTAAATAAGAACACAGTCATATTGGATTAGGGGCCCATGCTACTCAAATATGATTTCATTTTAACTTTACTAAGTACATCTACCAAGACCTACCTATTTCCAAATAAGATTACATTCTGAGCTACTGAGGTTTGGGACTTCAACATATAAATGTGGGACATGGGACCAAAGTTCAACCCATAATTCTCAATGGACAAGGAGAGAAGTGTGAAAACTAATACTGTAACATAAAAATAATAGTTTTTCAATTCAATTTCAGCTGAAATTCTAATCAGGTGATCATGTTTGCAGTGTAGAAGACAAAATAATGAGATATACTCATTTACTTAAAGAAACTTAGATTTTGATATTGATTGTATGCTATTGATTAGAAGGTTAAATAAATAGTTAATAAAAATATTTTTTAAATTTGTAGATAAGGAAATATATTTTTCCAAAATTTTTTCTCTCTTTTTATTTTTACTCTTGTTTTCCTTTTTAAAATTAGATATTATTTAGCTACTCATAGAGTTTTAATGACAGAGATATACATAATGTGTTCAGCACAGTTAGGTCTTGGTTTGTCATTGTTTTATTAAATTAATAGACAGAAAACTCATTCTTTGTAGCATTTGTGTTTTGCTAAAGTTTACTTATCAAATTAAAAAGCAGTACTTGGTATAATTTAAAAATGTGCATATCAACTAAATATACTTAGGAAAATCCCTCCTAAAGAGGAAAGGATTGACAAGGAGTTTACTACAGTATTGTTTATAATAGCAAAAATCTGGAAAACCTGAATTGCCATTAAAAAAGGACACTTCAAATAAAGGTATATTCACTCTATGTAATATTACACAGTCATTACATATAAAGAGTTATATCCACATTTGTTGATCAGGAGCAATGCTTAGTATATGTTTCAAAGTTAAAAAATAAGGAAAGAAAATTTCCAAGAAATGTCCATCGAATGATGCTACTTTTATTTAAAAATGTATATACACATAAATGCTTAGAATCTTATTTTATTTAATGGATTAAAATTCATTTTTCTCAATAAAGTCAAAATGGTTAGTAGTTTTGTTCAAATCTCTTATATTCTTAGTGATTTCCTGTTGATTTATTTTTTGGTATAATTTTCTTTTAATTTGTGATGAAGAAGCATAAAGTATTCAAATATGTTTGTAGATTTCTCTATTTCTCCCTTTATTTGGTCTCTTTTTCTTTTGTATTTTGAAGCTCTTTTATTAGGGGCATGCACATCTATAAATGGCTATGTCTTCCTGACAAATTACCCTTTTATCACTGTGAAATTTTCTTATTTATCTATTAGAATAGAATTTCTCCTGATTTTTCTGGTATTGATAGAGAGATTCCTCCTGTCTTATGCTTACTGTTCCATGGCATATATTTTTCCATTCCTTTCTCTTAAACTTTTTTATACAAAGTTTATAATTTGTGATAATATAAGGTTGGTTACTGCTTTGTAACCGGTCTGATAATCTTAGTTTTTAATTGTAACATCTATTCTATTAGCATTTAATGTAATTATTCATTAGGTAGAATTTGGTTTACCATTTTGCTATTCGTGGTCTATGTGTCCTATTTGGTTTTTGTTCCAGTGTTCTTCCTTTCCTGCTGGTTTTGAGTTAACCAAATATTTCTGTATTCTAATTTAATTCAATGGCCTTTTAGCAAAACTTCAGAGTAACTTTGATAGTTAACATTATACTACTTCACAAAAAATATAAAGATATTGAGCCAGCATAGCTCCATTTATAAGTTTCCTATGTATGTGTGCTATTCTTGTCATACATGACTTGTCTGCACATTATAAATTCCATTATACAATGTTATACATTTTTATTTTTATGCTAAGCTGAATTTTTTAAAAAGTAAGAAAGTATAAAAGAAAAATAAAATAAGAGGAAATCACAGAGGGAGATACACTGTAAGAGACTCGTAACCACAGGAAACAAACTAAGGGTTGGGGCAGGCGGGTGAGAGGATGGGGTAATTGGGTGATGGACATGAAGGAGGGCATGTGCAGTCATGAGCGCTGGGTGTTATATGCAACTGATAAACAACTGAACTCTACATCTGAAGCTAATGACACACTATATGTTAATTAATCGGATTTGAATAAAATAAGATATAAAAAAAAGATATTTTGTATATACATATATCTTCTTACCATTGCAGTACTTTTAATTTCTTCCTATCAATTTAAGTACCCTAAGAGTATCATATTTTCTTTTCAGCCTGAAAAATTTCCTGTAGCATTTCTTGTTTTGTCACTTCTTTGAAAATATCCATAGGTCATGATCTATTCATAGTTTTTGTCTTTATCCTTTTTTTTGCAAATGAGATTAATCTTTAGTCACTTATCTTCAAGTTCACTGGTCCTTTTTTAATGCTCTCTTCAATCTGCTGTGAATCTTATCAGGTGAATGTTTTATTTGAACATTTCAATATTGAGTTCTCGAATTGCCATTAGATCATTCTTTATAGTTTCCATTTTGCAGATGACTTTTTATACTTGTTCATTCATTGTAATTATAATCATATTCTTCTTTTTTGTGCTTGATCATATTTACAATAGCTATAGTGGTCTTTTTCTGCTAATTCAACATCGGAACTGTCTCAATGTTGGATTCTATTTACTGCTTCTCTTGATTATGGTCCTCATTTTCCTGTTTGTGTGTCTGGTAATATTTTATTTTACACTGGATATTTTGGATGACATGCAATAGAGAATCTGGGTTCTATTTTCCTCTGATGAGTGTTGATTTTTGTTATAGAAGGCAGTTAACTTTGCTGTATTCAAGAAAATCTTTGAGTGTAATTTATACATTGCTATCTCCTTTCTAGATTTCCTTTCTCAATTTTCAGCTATTTTGACATGCCTCCACTCAACACTCTGAATCCTAAAACCAGTAAGAGTATGGCTTTCTGATTGAGCTGTATGCACCCAACACCATATGAACTAAATAAAAGAAAGAAAACATATAAATGAAAAACTGACCTAGTCTCTCTTTTATCAAGGCTTGGCTCATTTGGTCCAGTTTCTATCTGCTTTTAGTTCCTCTCCAGTGCTTACAGATAGTAGTTGTTTTTTAAATATATTTTGTTGATAGTTTATAATTATGAATTTTAGGAGATTAATCTTACATAATTTATCATTTAGAGAACTTGGATTTGCATATTAATTTTAATTTAAGAAGAAACAGATAAAATACGATGCATAACAAAATTTGAAAATATATCATTTAAAAATATATGAATGCATGGAGCCTGTTTTGGGAGGTTTTTTGATATAACATTGTATTACTTTCAGGCCATGTCTTTACATATGTGTGTGTGTGCAATTATAGCAGTATCTCCCTTGCCCCTGGTGAAGCAAGGCCTTAAATCAACCTAAGCATTCAAATTAATCTTACAGAGATAGAATTCCTTGAGCAACAACAAATCTTTTTCTCCATTTTCTATAGGGAACAAATTCAATATAAATGTTATTCTCTATTCCTCTAAACAAAATCATAAAACAACATGATATCAAGACATATCCCACTGGGAAATAGGAACTCTCAGGCATTGTGTGGACCATAAACTGGTGAAAACTTTCTGAAAAGCAATCTGGCAGTGCTTAGTCAAATGAAGACGGCATGTACCCAGTGATCTAGTCTACTGATTTCACAGATGTATAGATCCATAGAAATTCTCAAGACTCATGACTGTTGTGGTCACTGAGATGGTAGTTGAAAAATTAAACATTGCTGAGAACACACAAGCATTGTTTATGGTGATAGGGCTTTAGAGGTAAACAAAGTGCTCATTACTAAATGAATTAAGGTAAATGTGGTAGATATACATTATGATATATAGACAGCAGTTGGAATAAATAAATTTGATGTGCATATGCAAAAATGCAGGCATTATAGACAAAGAGTTGAATGAGCAGCAGATGAAAGTGAGATAGATACTTCTTGGGCAACAATATTTATATAAAATAATACTTGATAAATCAAATTAATAAGCTAAATTGCCAGAAAGATATAAAACAAAGACTATTTTTAAGCAAAACATTTGTACTCAAAGTCATGTCTATCAGACCAGAAAAGTAGATGTGTATGGAGAACAGAAATGGGATTGAGACCTTGAATGAAAATGGACCAAGAAGAATGAATTAGCTTCACAGGGACCAATGATAACAATGTCCAACAAACAGAAGAGTAGGTCCACTTAACCGTGTCATTAAATACCCTCAAAAAAAGAAAATAACTCTCATTTGAGCAAAAGAAAAAAAAAAAAGGATAATTTCTTGTACATCTTAACCTTTTAAAACTTTCTGATGTGTAATTTGAAAATAAGAGTCTAAAGTCACACTTCCAGGGAATTATTCTGAGAAAAAAAATACATAAATATGCACTACTGGAAGCACATTCAATCCTCAGTAGTAGGAAATGGTTAAATAAATTATAAGAATATTTAGTCATTAAAATCACATGAATCAAGGACTTAGTGAAAGAAAAAATTGTTACTACATTAAATAAAGAAATGCATACAAGAGTATTATAATTCTGGGGCGCCTGGGTGGCTCAGTGGGTTAAAGCCTCTGCCTTCGGCTCAGGTCATGATCTCAGGGTCCTGGGATCGAGCCCCACATCGGGCTCTCTGCTCAGCAGGGAGCCTGCTTCCCCCTCTCTCTCTGCCTGCCTCTCTGCCTACTTGTGATCTCTCTCTCTGTCAAATAAATAAATAAAATCTTTAAAAAAAAAAAA
>CM052899.1:60963170-61042995 GCA_028534135.1 Potos flavus
TTATCATTGCTGCCAAAGATAGTTATAAAATATAAACATGATTATGATACAGCCCAGATTAAAATATTTCACTGTATTCCCATTTAGCTAGGGTCTTCTAAACTACTTTAACAATTGGGCCAGTTGTTATAACCCTAACATTGGTAATGTAATAGTTTAGATCAAGCGTTAACCTCTAGACTGATAGAGCATTTGGCACCTTCAACATGTGGCATCCAAGGTTATCCAGAATCTCACCATCCTGAGGGGCCGGAAAGAGAAAAGAGAATGGGACATCCCTAGGAGAAGTAGCTATCACTGCTTACTTTTCCCTCACTGGAGCTCAATCGCATTGGCCACAGCCTGTTCTGAGGGAGGCTGAAATATAGTAAAGCTGTAACCCAGGGGAAAAAAAGAGATTTTGGTTGAGAACTATCACTCTTTGCTTTATTTCCCCAGGGATTCAAAGTAAATTAAAATTCCTTCTCTTACCATACTAAATCTCTCTAATTTTTATGTCACCTGGACTAACTCTTCACATCAGTCCATCAATCTATGCTTCTGCCATAACCAACTTACTTTCCTCAAACTCATGCTCAACTAGACCTTCATGGCATCCATGATTATGTTTCCCTCTGGCTCATCACCAGTTTCTCTACTCCTCCTTCTTTCCTTTAGCTAAATTCTCACCTTTTTTTCCAGCTCAGATCACTTTCTATGACACCTGATTGGATGTGCACAAACTCTGGCTGTGTTTCCACAGCCCCTTGTACAAAGCCCCTGAACAAAGTGATACACAGAGTTAGGTTTTCTTGTCTATTTCCCTATTGACTGTAAACCCTGAGAGAGTCTATTCATTCAGTGATTATGTAAGATAATGTTTCTTTTAATACATTCAAAATTATCCTTCTGCTTATCCTAAAACTAATTAAATCAGGCCCATTTTTAGCCTAAAATAATTCAATATTAAAGAAAAATTTGACATTACTACGAAGTTTAGATTTTCGCATTTGTCAATTAGTAGATGTTTCAGAAGTTAACCTCTGGCGGTGTCTGTGAAAATGTGTTTCTTGAGCTCTCCTTATTACCAGTTTTATAAAAATTAACAACTCAGGCCCGTGTGCTATTGTTTAACTAAGCATGTCATAGGAAGCAGAAATATAACATGTCCACACAAAACCACTCTTGCAGGTATGTATACACTTGATTATGAGTATCTTATATTCGCATTTGCATAAACAAGACAAATCACAAATTATTTGGGGGCATCTGCAATTTGATAGACCTCACATGCAAAAGAAAACTTTGATTGGAATTTAAATAAAATTGATTTTAAAATAGTTTTTCCTTGGTTTTACATAAGTAAAAAAATTAGGTAAATTTTAAACACCAATCTATATTAAGAGATCATAATATTTTAATTGAAAGTAATTTACTGAGTGTGTGAAAATTTACTCAAATAAAATTTTATCGTAATTCTAATAAAGTATTAGATTCAGAGGACTCGATTTATGTTTCTACTTTTCTAACTAGTTTACAAACTGTATCATAGTGGGAAAACTAGCAACCATAACTTTTGATATTCTCACCTATTAACTGGATATTTGCCTCACTCACAGAGTTAAGAGATCAACTCTAAGGAGAGACTGAAAAAAGAAAGTATTATTGGAAAAAAGTTATATTTTCAAAATCTTATCCAATGACATAATAATCAGAATTTTGTGGCAAACTAGCATTGAGTCCTAGTCCAGGTTATACTTGAAATTCAGAAGGCCATTTTACCAATTTGCAAGTGAATAAACTTCTCAATACAGGAAGATCTCCATGTATGTGGAGGTTGTATGTGAGTGTGTGGGCAGATTTTTGTGTATATACACCCACATATAAATACTGTGGTGTGGGGAAGTCAGTGGAGGGAGGGGTTCTTTCTGGCACGGAAGAAGATGAGTGTTAGTGATAAGGTTCGTAATTGCCAGCTCATAGTGATAAATGTCACTTTGACTTTTATCGATTTTACTGTTTTCAATTCTCTAATGACAACATGTCCCTAAACAGACTGCACCCCAGAGTGAACGGACCTCACTGCCCCCACCATTGGTTACATTGCTGTCCATAAGTGTATTTATTCACAAAAAGCAGTATCATCAACAGTGTTCTCCCACGAAAGCACTGCTATAAAAGAGAGGTCTATCCCATTAGCTTTCAGTGATGTAGGGCAACAGTTTTTATGCCAAACATCTAAAACTCTGAAATATACAACATCTAATAGGCCTTCTAATACTTTATCAAAGAAAGTTGTCCGCTGGTTGGGGGCTCAATTAAAACTATTTTTTAAAGTTAAAAAAAAAAGTTAAAAAAAAAAAAAAATCCCAAACTACTGCATTCCCGTGTCCTGCCTCCCTACAAGTAGACTCCTGTTTCCCTTAACAGCATTCTTCCTCTCCATAATAATTGTAGAAACAGGGACATGAAAAATGCCTGACGATTTCTCATTCCTTTTAGGAACTGTGTTTACTATCGGGATGACAACAAATGCTGGTTCTGTTTTCATCGCGTGGTGTTCTGTTCTGTGCCAGGAGCGGAGCGCAACCGTCATCACGAAGGGGATTTCGTGAGGCTCTGCTCCTTCTACTTCCACCGTAGGAAGCCAAGGGTTAAGACTTGGCTTTTTTTGCCTGTTTGCACAGATGCTTCTCTCGCCCTCCTGGGGAGAGGTTAAGCCCCTTGATCTCTACCCTTCCTCAGCAGGATCACTTTTTATCTGCTCTGCACCCCCCTCAGGAGGACAGTGGCTGCCTTTTCTATTATTGATAAATTAATTAACAACCTTAGAAACCCAGACGGTTTGGAAGGATTCTAAAATCCTCTCACTTGATGACTTTCACTAAGTAGAATATGTTTATCCATTTCACAGGACCTATATTTTTAGATCAATGACCTTTGGGTGTGTGATTCATTCTGATTTCATTTTTTTCCCAGTGGGTGCAGTTTCACATATGCCTATTTAAAAACAATAAAGCAAAGCAATGTTTTAAATGGAATATAATCTATTCTACACCTGTTTCCTTGGGCTATTTTGATGGATGTGAAAGGTTTCTATGATAAATTTTACTTTCATAAATAATAGACAATTCAAGTATTTACATATTTCCCATTAAGTTTTCATATGAACATTTTAATTTTAAAACCAGTCAATTGAATGTAATTTTTTTTTTTTTTTTCAAAACAGCCATACATCCAAAACAAGGTATTTTTAGTTGAAACAACAGGATTATTTTCTAAGCATAATTTGTTTGGACAAGAATTTATTTTGCAGAGTTTTCTCTGGTTTTCTTGTCTCTTATGTAATAAGAAATATACCCAGATAGAAATAACTCTTTTAGATAAAAATTGTGTAACACAATCTGCTTACATGATTTCATCCATTTGGGTCACCAGAATCTTGGTTGTAATAGTCACATAGATTCCATGTAGATCTTGATATCTCTATGTAACAATAAGAAAAGAAAACATTTACCTGGAGACAAGATGAAAACCGTAAAGACAGTCTCTGGAGCATGTTGCATTTACAACCCAGAAATATAATTACATAATTTACTGTAAATATTTTCATACAATGTACAGGAACATATTTCTTCTTTGTTCTCAGTTTCCTGTTAGATTTACTTTTCATAGAACCAAAAAACAACTCTTTCTCCCCTTTGTACTTGACAGAGTCACTTGCTCTTCCCATCTGTAGATGAAATTTCCAACCTAGGTATCATATATTTTTGGGTCACTCTTGGATTGGGAAACTATATAAGTTATCATTCAAACTATGTCACTGTTGAAAGAGAAAAGGATGGCTATCATCACAAAGGCATAACGTAAAAATCAGGCTGTCCTATGCCAATCAGGATGTATAGTCATATTACTTTTATATAATATAAAAGTTCAATCCAGGGGCGCCTGGGTGGCTTAGTCAGTTAAGTGGCCAACTCTTGGTTTTGGCTCAGGTCATGATCTCAGGGTCATGTTGGGCTCCATGCTGGGCATGGAGTCTGCCTGAGATTCTCGCTCTCCCTCTCCCTTTGCACCTCCCCCTGCTCACATGCTCTCTCTCTCTCTCTCTCAAAATAAATAAATAAAATCTTTTAAAAAATTTCAATCCAGTAACATTCACCATAATAGAAAAATTTCAATTTTTGCCCAATTAATTTACCCATTCCACCAATTCAAACATGCTTCAGGAAATCTACAGAAGAGAAAGCATGGGTACCTTCTTTTGTTTTCTTTTCTTTGGTCTACTTCTCCACTTACATAATGCTGCTTTGGTATATTCTAAGGTGAGGTATAGAAGAGACGGAAAAGACAAGGGGAAAATTGTCTTACCTGATTGGTACAGTTATATATGGTGTTGATACTCTATAGACAAAACAGAAGTCCAAAGCAGGTTTTATTGATTTCACACGGGGGACTCTAGACTGTAGTTCTAGAGTGGTAGGTCATTTGTTTCCTCTATCAGGGCATTTATGATTCTCCACACAGCACTTGAACTACTGCTGTTTCTTCCCTTTGTGGGATCCATCATATCTTTAGACTCTCCTCTTGGGCAGGGTCACTGCCAAATAATTCCAGCCTATGTCTTTTCCATGAAGTCCATATTTGGTCCAAAAGACCATTTTCACTCTGCCATGGATGGAATTGGAGTCTGCTCTTCATACAACATCTTCTTGGTCTTCCAGCTCCAGACAGCCTCCTATGTTAAATTTATCCTAGTAAAAACAGCACCAGCCTGCATCTTCCTGGCCTTAAGGACTGCATCCCAAAACCTCTAAAGAGGAGTCTTGAAACTTCTCTCTGTCACATAGTACAAGTGAGAGTGAAGCATCCTACCACCTTCCTCTATAAGGAGTTATGGTGGTGAGGTAGGGCAAGTCCACCCTATGTCATCAACTCTCTCCAAAATAAACCCCACTGACGTCACTGGCCGCTAACTCTCTTATATAAGCTAGAGGTGAGTGATTGGCTAACACTAGCAGAATTGGTTTCACTATTTCATAGTCTGCCTTGTATAAATGATTCAGTCCTATGCTTCGGGTTGCGGAAGTGGGAGCCATCGACTGTTCACTTGTTGTTCTTGGCTTGTAGGGCCACCCAATCTACAGGATTTTGTTATAGCAGTTTGAGCAGACAAAATAGCGTTACTGTATCTTATGGCCAGAGCCCCAGGGACACATATCAGAGATCCATAGAAAACACTCAAATAGCAAGAAGAAACTTACTGAATAATGTTTTTATATATGAAAATGACATGTGTTAAATTTACGTACATTTATTGTCTAGTCCAGTAACTGCCATATACTAGGTGCCTGGTAAATGGTAACTTAAAACCCAAGAATACAGTGTGAGTAAGGGACTTGATCTGATCATTTTTATCTAACTTACTAGGTCCCAAATAGCCCGAGTCTCATGCCTATGGCTCCTATGTAACTACTTCCTGCTTTAGTGCTCTTCATGCAAGCTCTAATGAGTTGTGTATGTATTGTTCAAAGGGCAGCTTTTAGGCAATTTCTCTTTATGCAAACACTTCTGTTGAAACTATGTTCTGATCTGGTTTGATATTGTAACACTCCTGATCTATACTAAATCTTTCGTTTTATATCTGTGTTCTCCGATAACAGTGTTTTATCAGCAACAGTGGTTTTAAACATTTTGGAGTCAGAGGATCCCATGAGAAGTTAATTAATGCTGTAAACTTTTTCAATAGAAAATGCACATTTACACACACACACACAATATTTTGGTTATCATTTCAAAGGAGTCTGTATTTCCTGAAGCCCAATAGTTGGAGATCCCAGGTTACAAACTCCCCAATTCTCTAAGAATAGGGTTTCTGCATTAGGTAGAGTATGAGATGGGGGTGTGTAGGATTATTCCACAGTCTTTAGGAGGGATGAGAATTTTTTTTTTTTATTGCAATCTAAACTGAAAACTGGTTCCCCTTGAAAAAACATGTGTCCTCCATGACACTTTTTTCTTTTTTAAACATTGCCTGATCCTTCCTCTTTCCTGGTGTCTTAGTTACCACCATCACTATTACCCTCTTCGTTTTAAAAAGCACTAGAAGCTTAATAGGGGTCTTGGTGTTTATTTGCTTCTTGCCAAGATTTCAGCATATGTACATGCTTAATTTCCCCTCAGGAGTCTACTGTTTACTTCAAGATCATCAATGTCTACCCAACACATACCCAAACACACATCCATGCCCTTTGCCCCTTTCTGACCAGAAAGAGCTATAAACACTAATATATAGAACATTTTACCTAAACTATTGCATTAAGAATGACTGAAAAGCCACAAGTAAGAGGTGACAAGGGCAGGGTATGGGGGAGGGAAGAAAGACATATGCTATGGTTCTAGAGGCTACAGTGCATCAGGGGACCTCACAGCAGGACTATGTTGTGAGTGGTATTCACACATCTCTCTGCCTTAGTAATTGTCCTACTTAAGTCCTTGCTCCCCCTACTTTTGGGGCTGTTTGGGACTGATACAATAGCTTTCAAAAAGTAAACAAAATATCAGAGAACCTCAAACTTTTTGGACTTAAGGTTGTTCTCATGTCAAAGACCTTTAAAAAGTATGTTGTTTTGCTTTTCCGAGGGGAAGAATTTTAGGACTAGAATTATATCCTCTCATAATTGTGTCCTAAACAGTGTACATATTGCTTTCTGACAGCCATAAGAAAAAAAGAGATTTCTATTCTCTGGCTTTTGGTTTCTTCTGACCAACTTTAGGCCAATGATGGCAGAGAATATTTCTAGGATTAGGTCTTGGTAAAAATGATAATCTATTCAGTCCTCATTACTCTTCTTTTAAGCTACTTCTTCTAATTAAGCCTTGGCACGTTCAAAACACAATTCCCAGTAACTAAACCTAGAAGCAGTCTGGCAAGCTAATTCCCTAGCCCTTGTGGTCTCTGGATTTTATTAGATTGTGAGCTTCTTGAGGGCAGAGACCATATCTTTTTTTTAAATCTATATTTGATCTCCATTGCCTAAAAGAGTAATTATCCCAAAGTAAGTGAGCAACAAATACTCAGATGAATGAATAAAAAACGATAAACATTTTAGAGTTCATTTTAATATTGATTTTCTTCAAGATTATTAAAATGCTTAAGAATTCTGAAAACCCTTAAACAAGACCATTATTGATTGAAAGAGCATAGTCTTGAACATAACAACCCAGTGGAGGGGCTACAACGTATTCTGATTCTTGCAGAAATTACACACCTTCATTAATATTAAATACAGTCATACATAATTATCGGCAATGCTGTTGAGGTGTTCAGGTAACTAAACTTGAAAAGAATCTGTACTCTGAGTAGGCTTTTCTATTTATCATCTTTGTCCGTAATAATAAGCCAAAGGTGTTCACCAGTATCCTCATAGATTTAAAATTCTGATTTTCAAAGACAGAAATAAACATGTTAATAACTTGTACTCAAAGCCTATCTATAATTCTGTCTTTAGCAATAACTCTGTGGAGGGAGATTGCCTTATAAAAAGTCTTATTTGTCATTTGGATGATTGATCCCTCTGCAGTGGGGTCCAAATATACTGACTTCGGGGGAAAAAATGTTACTGCTCTATTCCAATGTGTGAGGAATCCATTAGAGATGGGCAGAGCTCTGGAGAATTCTTGTAGGGAACAGAATGAGCCTGCTGATCGCTAAAAATAACTAATATTTACTAAAAAATAAATAAATAAGTGTTGGCCATATAAGTAATAGAGATAATCTTAAGAGAAAATGTGTTGGTTTTCATCCTATGATAATATTGAGTTTCTATGGGTATTTCTGTGTTGGCAAGGGAAGGTAGGAGGAGCGCCAGCTATTTTTATATAGTTATGCCCACAATAGCTCTGAGCGATTTATCAGATACAATATGAGAAGATCATTTGGGTATCTGAAGCTTCCAGAATTTTTTTTTCAGCTTTTCAAAATAACCAAGTTTTTTTTTTAAAAGATTTTATTTATTTATTTGAGAGAGAGAGAGAGTGAGAGAGAGCATGAGAGGAGGGGAGAAGGTCAGAGGGAGAAGCAGACTCCCCGTGGAGCTGGGAGCCCAATGCGGGACTTGATCCCGGGACTCCAGGATCATGACCTGAGCCGAAGCAGTCGCTTAACCAACTGAGCCACCCAAGTGCCCAAAATAACCGAGTTTTGTGGACACATGGTGAAATGCTGGCAATTTTTTAGTACACACTTCACATATACCACCTCTCCCCACCATCACACACACACACACACACACACACACATACACACACGATACAGAACTTTTAATTTTCAAAGTAAATCTGTCTTCTGAATTTAATTACTGGATGGTCAATACTAATAAAATCAGAAGATGATTGTCAAAGATTCCCACTATATAGTGCTACACACTCATTCCCCTGATGGTCAAACTCGGTGGCACGTGTGAAGAGTTGTCACACGGCCACATAAATACTGAGATCTATGGGTGAGGTTGTTTTTGTTTTTGTTTTTTCCCATTTGTGCATCATATGTATTCTATTTTGTTCACACTCTCCCGGTTTACTTACTTTATGATTAATTACATGCCTCCGTGAGAATTTGTTCTAGGGTAAGGGCCCCATATATGACCACAAAGCAAAAATAAGAATGATTCATACAAGAAGGAATCTTAAACTACAGTAATTGGCCTTATTTTAATGAAACGAGTATTTTTCAGCACACTAAACATTCTCAGCAATAAGGACTGCATACCTTTGAACTAGTAATAGGCTTTCTGTGACATAGTTCCTACAGAGACAAGACATTCTAGTCTCACCCAGGTCCTGGAAGAAAAATATGGAAAGAAATGACAAAACGAAGCGTCATACCAAAGGCTGCATCAGTTAGCCATTGATGTGAACTCACAGTGACTCCCAGAGCTCGTGAAGCTCACAGGCAGCGGCAGGCCTGCACACTCGTAGGTATGTCTGAATACATTGAGTGATTTCTCACTCTCCGCAATCTGGGAGACCTCTTCTGTTTCTACATTTGATCAGCAAAGGTCATTCTGCTCTTACTCATCGTTTCAAGTTAACAATAGCTCTGCAACTTTTGCTGTACTACCAGTAATTGTGTATAATTCTACCCACAAGAAATCATGTGAAAGATGAAGTCATTAAGTTGAGATGAGATTAAGGTCAACCCCATCATAATGTTAAACAGCAAAAATGCAATTTTAAAACAGAAGTTCTGTTCCAGCTATGCAGAACAATAGGAACCGATAAGGGTCAGGGAAACTGGGTTCTAGCTTGACATGTGCCAGCTTGTCACCAAATTTAAAGGAGTCATGCAACATTTCTGGGCCTTCGTCTCCTTACTTACATCACCAATGAGTGGGATTGCATATCTGCTAAGTCTCTTTCCATATGCAGCATTTCTTTTTGTAGATGTAAGTCCAGTTCTAGCTTTCTGTCATCTCTTTTTGGAGGCTGTAGAGAGGGACAGGTAAATCCTGCTAGTCCTGTACTCACCTAAGGCTTAGTTTGGGGTGGAGGGGCTTTCTGTCACAAAGAACCATTTCAAGCTTCTGCAGAAAAAGACATTTCTGAGAGACATTAAAATTTTCTTTGATGAAAACAACTTCCCTCATATTCCCAGTGATGATACTTGAAAGAACGCTAAAATTCTCTACTCCGGGTTAAAAAAGTGAGGATGGTGGTAAAATGCAAATGTTAATCTGGAAGAGCAAATATGGTAGACAAATTTTTTTTTTTTTTTATGATTTTTGCTCTCAGGACTCTTTTATACTCTAAAAAGTTTTGGGGGACCCCAAAGGCTTTTTTTTAAGTATAGGATATAAACATAGAGATAGTGTTAGAAATTAAAACCGAGACAATTTAAAAATATGTCCTTATGTTTTAAAATAGTAATAACAAACCTGATAGATATTAACACGAGTTGCATGTTTTATGATAAGTAATTATATTTTTCCAAATTAAAAGATTGTTCATTTTGTAAATGTCTCTCATGTCTGGCTGAACAAATTGTAGCTGCATTCTCCGATTTACTTTTACATTCAATCTGTTTTAATGTGTTTGTTTTGGTTGAACTATTTGAGGAAAATTGAGCTCTCCCAGATACAGTTGGAAAAGGGAAGAGTATTTTATAATCCTTTCAGATGATTGTGAATACACTTTTTGATACGACACCAAAACTCGACAACTTGTTTTTTTTTTTTTTTTTTGGAAGAGTAGCTGCAATATGAATTTGAAGCCATACAAATAACTTTTTGCATTTGGATACGTTGCAATCTATCGTTCTATCTTGCCCATTGAGCAGGTCTTCTCCCATGTTTTATTTTTTAACACCATACACTGATCATTCTCATATATTGGTTTGCTAAGTTGTCAAGGGCTTCCAAATTGAATAGACAATAGCAGAGCTTCCTATTCACTAATATCACCATCAATCTCATCAGGAAACTCTTTTAAGTACTAGGAAGCTAGCAGACTCTCAAGTGCTGACACAAGTTTTTGAAAAGTCTAGTCTTTGCTTCAGAGCTCGAATTTTATCATTGACAACTATAACCGTTTGGCTCAATCTGTTCATTTTCACAAAAATATCTGTCAAATGCCCAAGTGTGAATAACCAAAGTTCGTCAGATATCCTTTCAAGTAAAAATATGGTTCTAATAAAAAAAGCCGCCTGTTGATCTCACAGCTTAATCACACAAGAGCTTGTTCTAAAGACAACCGTCCTCCTTTGGAATGCAGCAGCTCTTCATGCAAACTTCTCATTTTGTCACACAGGATGTTAGAAGACTTACCCTCAAGGATTGAAATGTAATAAAATAAATAATGTTCATTGCTTCATCAAGGAGATTTTTAAGTGAAATTGACTTTAAAAAATAGCTAGTTTGTGGCAGTCAAATGTACAGAGGACTAGTGGTTTGGTGTGACTACTTTGATTTAGAGGAAGACGTTAACGGTTTTACCTAACATGGTTTTTACATCATTGCTGCAGATGAAACAATGAAAAAGGCAAAATAAGATAAAATAAAATAAGATAACGTGAAATAACATAACATAACATAACATAAAATAAAATAAAAAAAATAAAATAAAATTGTTTAAACCTTACAGATCTTTTAAAACTATCTCACAGACCTGTGGTCCTGGACTTCTGTGGTCAAAGTTTGAGAACTCCTCCACAAGATTAATATTGTCAGATAGATATAATTTGTCGCATTACCTTGAGCACGAGAGATGCTGGTTGGACCCCCTGGAGTCCTTAGCAGAAAATATTTGACAGATGGAGACAAAGAAATTGACAAGAGGGAGAAGCTGTTACAGAAAAGGGCAGTAGACAGTCTTAAGAGAAAAGCTTTTCATGTTTAATGTCTTCCATAGCTGAGTTTCTCCATGTACTATTGTCCAGACCTTACAGAAGAGGGAGTGTAGGATCCTTGAGAAATGAAAATAATCAGAAACTGAAGCTCTGGCTTTAAGTCCCAATTTTCTCTGTGGACTGAAAAAAATCATAGAATATCCTTGAAACTGTTAATTCTTTCTTCAATAGTATGTAAACAAAACCATCTAACTTAAGTACTTCAAATGTATCTAGCGCCTTACAATTTATCATATCATTTGAACTAGTAAATTCACTTCAGTGAGGTTACTCAGGGATGTAAGGCCCAGAAACTGAACCCACGGGGGTGTTTCCTCTAACGTTATGTGTAAAAATTAAAGACCTCCAGTCCAATAATGGCAGATAACCCGTCCCCAAAAGCACAAATAAATAATTACGGTAAATCCTCTGTACAATATTCCATAGCATTTGTAATTAAAATAACAAGGATTATCCAATAGTGTGTGTCACACTGAGGGCCACACTTGCTTCAAATAGCAAGTAACAATTTTAAGAAATAATACACTCCCATTCTTTTTTTTTCCCTATAATCACATCCAAAAAGTACCGATGAATCTCCTCCCTCACAAAGCGTTTGAAAGCTCACTCCCCAGCCTCAGTGGGAAAAACTAACAATAAGATTTGAACCCACATGTGCAGAGCGCAAGGGATTAGCAGTCCATCACCTTCACCACTCAACCACTTCATCACCTATAAGAAATAATAGAGATCCCCTGTATTCTTCACCCAGTGTCTACCAATGAGAAAATTATGGCGATGCGGAAATATAACATTGCAGTATCACAAAGAGCATACTGGTATTCATAATCAAGATGCTGAATGGTTTCATCACCACAAAAATGTCTCAAATTGCACTTAATAGCCACATACTTTTTTTTTTTAAGATTTTATTTTTAGGGGCTCTTGGGTGGCTCAGGCAGTTAAGCAACTGCCTTTGGCTCAGGTTGTGATTTCAAGTCCTGGGATCGAGCCCCACGTCAGGCTCCCTGATCAGTGGGGAGTCTGCTTCTCCCTCTCCCCGGCCTCCTCCACACCCTGCTCATGCTCATGCTCTGTCTCTTTCTCTCAAATAAATAAAATCTTTAAAAAAAAAAAACAAAACTATTTTTAAGTAATCTCTATACCCAATATGGGATTCACACTCACAATCCCGAGATTAAGAGTTACATCCTCTACCGGCTGAGCCAGCAGGATGCCCCACCACATACACTTTCCTCAAACTCCCGCCCTCTCCTTAACACCTGGTAACCACTAATTTGTTCTCTGTTTTGGTAGTTCTATCATTTCGGAAATGATATTTAAATGGAATTACAGGTTGCGTAACCTTTGGGGATTGGCTTTTTTTGCTCAGAGTAAATCTCTCGAGATCCATCTGGGTTGTTCTATGTATCAATAGTTCTTTTGCTTTTATTGCTGAGTAATATTCTAAGGTACAGATGTACCAGTTTGTTTAACCATTCACCAGCTGAAGGACATCTAGGTTGTTTCTAGTGATTAGTGACGACAAATAAAGCTACTACACATGCTTGTGTAAAGGTTTTTGGGTGAATATAAGTTGTCTTTTTTGCCTCTCTGCCTACTTGTGATCTCTTTCTCTCTGTCCAATAAATAAATAAAATCTTTAAAAAAAAAGGGGGGTGCGCCTGGGTGGCTCAGTGAGTTGTATTTTTTCTTTTTCTTTTTTTTTAAGGACAGGGAGAGAGAGAGTGCGTGTGTGAGAGAGAGGTGGGTAGGGGCAGGGTGGAGGGAGAGGAAAAGAGAGAGAATCCCAAGCAGACTCCATGCCCAGCACAGAGCCCAACACAGGGCTCAGTCTCCGAGATCATGACCTGAGCCAAAATCAAGAGTTGGATGCTTAACTGACTGAGCTACCCAGGGCCTCATAAATTTTCATTTCTCTGGGATAAATGCTCAAGAATCCAGGTTTCCCTCTTAGCTCCTCTTGACTCCCAAGTTTGGAGAGCGAGTGGGAGTTGGTCCTCAACCACTGGGCAGGGTCGGGAGTTCCAGCTTCCCACTAAGATTCCATGGGTAACTCCCTGCATGGGACTAATAAGAATGCCTTGTGATTGTTCCTTTTGTGGCCTCTATTAACTATACTAACACCACTACCAACACTGTTAACATTATGTGGATTCATTACCACCTAGTAGGATAACCCAGGTCCCTACCTAGCTTTCTCTGACATCACCCTGGAAAGGAGATTGAGTGCTTTATCCCTATCTGGCAAGCGTGGAAGCTCAGCTCCCCACCTGACCTCTGCTGTCAGGGATGGGGATAGAGCCACATTTTTTTTCTGTGTGATTGGCTGAGATAAACCTGTTATTGTCTAATAGTTTTCTGTCTTGCTTGACTTCTCCTCTCGTGGTTCTTTGACTAGAGAGAGAGCAGGCTATTGTCGGAGGTGTTCTGTTTGGTTATTTTTCTTCAGGGTGTCTTAGTGTTTCTGGATTGCTGGCTTCTTCATCTCCAAGCCCAGGATACATGAGGCAAAAGTAAAATCCAAATAACCCATCACCATGTTGTTCCTTGGATCCTTAGGCTTGTTGCTGGTCTGCCGCCTTCTCTCCACCTTTCAGAGTTTTCTTATATTTCTTGTACGGGTAAACATACAGATTTTACTTAATGGGAAAAATCAAGGAAAATATATCTACTCCATTGTTCTGGAAGCGGAAGAAAGCCCCCCCTTGCTCTGTCTGGCATACAAGCATGGCTCAAAGTCCAATTTATATTGTATCTTCTCATGGCTTTGCTGGAGAACAATTTTTCACTTATCCTTAAATATAATTAATAATTCCTGTTTTGAATTTTTTTTTTGCTCTTTTGAGCCTTACATGTGAAATCTTTTTGCTGCTCTTTTTGTCTGTATTGAAGGAAACTTGATCAGGGTGTCAAAGCTCACACAAACTTCACTTCCTCTAAGAAGTCGCCCCTGGCTATAACACCTGACAACGACTTCTCACTAGTCTTATAATAGTCACTATCTGTACTATTAGTTTTGTTCTTTATTACTTATCTGGTTATCTAGTGACCTTGTGTTATTTGGTGACTTTCGCTATTTACTTTCCCACCACCTTCTTGACCTCAAGTAAAGAGACTTTGTTCTAAGGACTTTCGTGTTACTTATTATTATAACCATTTTATTTTTAAACTAAGACACTTTCAAAAATTTCCGTTTGCTTTCATATAAATGATGCAGCAGTTTCTGAGCTCCTGTAAATATTCTTTTACATACATAGAAGCTCCTTAAAAATAAATCTGAAACTTCCAGGACAACATTGGCATGGTGCACAGAACTTCCTGATGCATCTGAACACTTAAAAAAAATCTAGTAATCATTGCCTTTTAGTTAATGTTTGCATTGTATAGATAAGAATTGGAAGCTTTAGACAGAATCTGCTAGAAAGGAAAAGGATGAGGCATCGTAATCAGCTATAAGTTACACTGGCCATTTGTTATCTCCTTAGCCAAACCATTAACCGATGACTGAAATGTGTAATCAAGGCTCTTATCAGAGCATATTATTAGCTTCTCTTTCTATAAAATTCCTAGTAAACATTCTACAATTATTAAGCTTCTTCTTATATTTGCTGCTTTGGGTATCTGACGATTTATTATTTATTATTTAAAACTTCATGTTCTGGCCATCTTTTATCTTCCAGGTTATAGTAATAAAAATACATAAGGATTACTTACTTTTATCTAGCAGAAAATTTGCACCAGTGAAAATGGAAACCAGACTGATTTATAAAGCGGAATCTCTGATTTTGATGAGAATTTTTAAAGGGGAAAGAACAAAACGACCTGAGGAACAAGAAGTATTTTACTCCTCAAAAGTAAATACAGCTTTCAGGCTCAATTTGCTCTACTCTTAAGCATTAGCTGCCTTTCCGGAAAGTCATGTGCAAAGCAAATATATCAAATGATATTCTCCACTGAAAATTATAAGCTTTAGAAGCTTATCACTGAAAAAAAAATCTCAAGTCATAAAACCGTTTTCGAACAAATACATTTTTAGCCATCTACTACACACTGTTTAGGTTAGGAAGAAATCATAATGAAAATTTTAGAATAGTACTTAAAAACAATAGTAAGAATTCTTTGCATTTCTACAGTGCTTTATAACTAGCAAAGATCATCCATATACATTATTTCATTAATTTGACTCTCAAAAAAATTCTATATATTAAGCATTACACTTCTCGTTTTGGGGACCTCTGCATTCACTTTTGAGTCACTTTCTTTGCTAACTGGTGGATTTTCCATGCATTATGTGTCCTCTTTCCACGTGAGATGATATCATCAGAGATATCATCAATCCTTACGATATTTGCACATTCATTTTAAGCAAACATATTGAAAAGTATCGGACAATTAATTTCCATTTCATAGGGAGTTTTCCCTAGTTCAACAGTTGGAGATTAAGCAACTACAGTGATGCTATTGTTTCAAGTCTTCACTTGACCTCAATCATTGAAAGGAGGTAGGAGGCCCCTAATCTTCTTGTTTTCTAGTGCCACGTTGTGAACCATCTCTTTAGCTTCTAAAGTCTAGATTAGCCAACTCCTGTTCAGAAGACTCAGTTACCAGTCCACATTAGAATGTAAGTAAGCATTAAGTGTACGTGTGTTCATTAAATGATTGCTAGGTAAATATAGCTCCAGACTGATATTTTAAATCTCATCCCATCTATTTTCTAGAAGTTTTTCTCGTGCTTCAGCAAAATGGATATATGCAAAAAGGTATATCTACACAATCTGTGTACCTAGACCGTGAAAAACATTAAAGGAATTTGCTTGTTGCAGAGACTTACCCAAAATCCATCTTCTCCTCTCCTTCCTGAGCACCCCGCTGGATGACATTTCCCCGCCTCACTTAAATTTAGTTATGAAATATGACTGACTCAATGGAATGTGAGCAAAAGTGAAAAGCATCACTCCCCAGCTGGCCCCCAGAATCCTCCCCTGTACCAGTTTTTGTTTTGTTTTGTTTCCTCTTACTGCCTCAGATGTTGATGACCCCAGAATTACCTTAGAAGCCATATTGGGGATGGCAGAATGTCCGTTCCCCTGGGTCCCTGAATAACTATATGGGGAAGGGCTCCACATAAACCTATTGGCCTATTCCATAGTATTACATGATCAAAAAACCAAAATAAACAAACAAAACAAACCCATTTGCATTACGTTTGAGCTTTTACACATTTTGCATCTACTTATTACATTTGGGGGTGAATCCAGGTTTGGTCAAACTTAAGCTTACACAGTTTGAGAGGCCATCTTCATGAGAAATGAACAAATTAAAAATAGAAAACTCACACAAGTGAACACTTAGAATGAAACTGAAAATCCCAATAAATTATAGAAGGCTTATACATTTAGGTCCCTTTCTTCTGAGATCTATTGAGGCGATTACTAGAATTTCTTCCACAAAAATGCTTCCGGATTACAGCTTGGATTATCCTTTTCACCTAGAATACCTGAAACTCTCAGAAACTCCCAGCTCCCACAAACACAGGTTTGGGGAAGGGCTTAAGTTTAAGCTTCATTAGTTTTCCAGGGAACCTACCTTTGGTAGCATCAGTTAGTGTATCCTTATATTAAAATACGAGCATTCCTTACATCCTACTGTGAGGCAGAGTGAGATGCAGGATAACTAGAGGGCACAAAGCTTATGATAACACAAGTTAGTAATACCCTCTTGGGAAAAAGGGATAAAATTGTTCCACTGATTTCAGCTTTACATCATAGATAGGGTAGTTTTGCAAAGCTTCCTCAAGTTTTTAGTAATTGATGTTTCTTGAAAATATGATTTACTCAAAGGCATTGTTTCTCCTATTATCTATAGGACCCCTAGCCCTTTCACTACTTCCAACCAAAGACAATCAAATTTCAAAGATTTTTTCCTAAATACCAGAGAATTAACTAATTTCACCTGCTTTCAAACTTGTACTAGAGCACACCGTGGAAGATATATTTATATATCTTGTGTTATTTTATATGTATTATATATTATTATAATATAATTCTATATTACATAATTATATAAATACATATTATATGTTGTATAATATATACATTATATAATTACATATTATATATTGTATAATATATGTATATTATATATTATATATAATTATTATATATAATAATATAAGAGTTTTGTCTACAAAACTTTTTTACATTTTCTATTCTTATATTAAAAAAGAATGTTATTCAGGAAGTGCCAATATAACCTTTTGTTAAATGAACTGATGGCATGAAAATTCCTGGATTATAGAGTCATGTTACCTCTAAATTGCCCAGACTTTAAGGCTATTCATTTCTAAAAATTATTTTAAGATTTTTAAAAATAACTCAACATTGGGTGGCTCAGTGGGTTAAAGCCTCTGCCTTTGGCTCAGGTCATGATCTCAGGGTCCTGGGATAGAGCCCCACATCAGGCTGCCTGCTCAGCAGGGAGCCTGCTTCCCCCTCTCTCTCTGCCTGCCTCTCTGCCTACTTGTGATCTCTCTCTCTGTCAAATAAAGAAATAAAATCTTTAAAAAAAAGATTAAAAATAACACAACATGAACCAAAATTATGTGATCTACACTACCCACATTATAATAGTAGTCCAACGATGCCCCATAGTGTTTGAATTTGCACAGAGAGGGAGAGTATCATGAGGGGTTAGATCTCTGAGTGTGGGTTTTGACAGTGAACCTAGTCTGGTTCTGCTCCCCATCCCCATCCCCCTGCCCCTCTTAGCCCTCTAGCAGCTTCCCTTTTCTCCAGGGTCCCCTCAGTAAGGCTGCACAGCAAATACACACCTAAGAATCTTTCTAAGTCATGTAATGCTCTCAGCTCATTCTAAAATCTAGGAGAAGGAAACCAACCATGGTCTCAACCAGTATCAGGAACCCCCCTCCAGCCCCCAGTCCCATCCTTCCCCTTTTGCCTCCGCAGTGACATTTGACAAGAAAATCAATCTCCCAATTAAGGCATTTCTTCTGGATCCAGTATCCTCTGCCATCAGTTCTAAATGTGACTCTCCTACTCCCAAACTAAGTAAAACTCAGTGTCCTGAGAGCCCTCTTTCCATTTATCACATGTCAGAAACAGGAGACAAAGACGGAATGATAAAATAACACAATTTGCTTTCTCTTGAGTGACTTATTCCCTAGAAACGGTTCATTAGCCAGAGAGAAACCAACCCACAAACATACTGAGATTTTGCCTGTTTCACAACCTTGAGAGCTGCAGCGTTGAGCCACACCACCCCCTAGAGATGGTTTGTGGGCACTGAGCAGACCGCCGTGTCCCTGAGAGAAAAGCTCCTGTGTGTCTCAGACACATGGAAACATTTGCTGAGACACATCCTTTGATTTGGAAGATTTCACTTCTTGCTTTCACATCTTGTTGGGATGGTGAAAGGAAAAAGCATGGGAATTCCTGATACTTGTTGAGTAGATACGAGGTTTCCTCCTTCTCAAATTTACAGTGAGTTTAGTGCTCTGGATGACACAGAAATCTTATGAAAAAGAACACCGATACTATTAAAAGACAGAGGCAAATGTGCTTAGATTGTTGAGCACTTGTGGTAATAAGTTTATGAAATATTTCATATATTGCCTGGCACATAGATGCTTAGACTATATTGAAAGGAAGGAAGGAGAAAAGGAAGAGACGGAGGGATAAAAGATCGAAGAGGAAAGGAGGGATGGAGGAAGGGGAGGAAGAAAGGGAGGAAGGAAGGAAGGAAAGAAGGAAAGAAGGAAGGAAGGAAGGAAGGAAGGAAGGAAGGAAGGAAGGAAGGGAGGGAGGGAGGGAGGAAGGGAGGAAGAGAGGAAGGGAGGAAGGGAGGAAGAAGAGGGAAAATGACAGTACGAAGTGGCCAGTCCAAGATGCAAGGCAAGGATGTTGTGGGGGCAGGGAGAGAAGGGGACTAATTCCAGATACAGAGTTAGACTACATCTGCGCAGCCTGGCCGATACCCCATCCAGCCTGCTCCCTCAGTAGCCCTGTCTCACTTCCGCATCTCCAGGTATGCAAGCTCTGGGAAGGAGATGACTCTATTGTAAAGGAAAGAATTGTGTCTAAGAGCTGGTAGAAGAAAAGGCGTTGTTACTCAGCAAAACAGAGAGAAAACCCCTAGAGGGCTTAGCGAAAGGGCAGGCAGCCAGTGGGCGGTGGGGTGAGCCCCATGGGGATGGCAAAGCTCTGGACACCACAGCAGAGGAAGTAAAAAGCTTCAGAGGGACTCTCCCACTTAATTTATGTGTGAATTAGTCCCCTCCCCAGGAACTGCAGACAGAATGAGTACTAGGGAATGGAGAAGATTCCAGAAAAAGACTAGATTTTCTGCATCTTAGGTTACATAGTGGCTCAGAGTACCTCTAGATTTGGGGTTCTGCTGTGACACATTTACTCTCATTAGTAAGTGAAGCGAAGAGGAATTTGAGTTCACAAGTAGTACTTCATGTGTCATTTTCTTTCTAACTTTTGGCATAATATTTTAGTATGATAAAAAAAAAAGTCTTGCTCTCCTTTAATGCTATTTAAAATTTCAGAAAAATCTAAGCCCAGAGCAATGATAACTATAAAAAGAAAACATTGTTTTAATATTAAAAGAAATATTTTCTTCTTCCTTCAATCAGATAATCAGATAAAACCCAGAATCAGATAAAATCAGATAAAACCCGAATCACAAATTTGTGTCAGTTGCTAGTTATAATATTTTCAATTCTAAGTAAATCTGAAGAGAGAACACACTTTTATCATCAAACTTGTTGCACTGTTTTATTTTCACAGCCAAAAGTGCAGAGAAACAAGATTTACAAATGAGTGTTGGTAATAAGGGAAAATCTGATGTGAAACATGTTCACATATTTTAGAATAAACATCTTACTGTAAAATTTTCTGAAGTGATTTTCTGAAAATTACTTTGATTACCAAAAATTTTATGGAACGATAAAAACTTCTTTTAAACATCTTCCCACAAAAGAGTGTTTAAACAGTGAGATTCACATGCTTCTAAGTAGCATTTTTTATCTATAAATATAATTTCACTTTAATAATTTTAAATTACTCTAATTCAGATTTAATTATTTCCTTAGAAATGACTTTTTTTCTTTCAAAGCCATAGCAAGTCAAGAAGAGCCTTTTATTTCCTGTGAGGTCTGACTTTGCTCGAAGTTCAGGTACAGCTTCTCCAGGGAGAATACAATAAGCAATAAATTGGAGTTTTTTTTCATGGCATCTGGGATTCAGTGCCTTGAAAAGTCCCCAATTTATATGTTAAATATGTCTAACTCTGTTGGCAGTGGTCTTTTTTCAGATGTCTGATCTGATCTTTCCTCTGATATTCTAAAAATATAAATCCTGATGCAGGGAGTAGCATTTCCAGAAAACCACAGGCCTAGTCTTACTGTTTTTTGTTTTTTTTTAATTTAGCTTATTTTACTTGAACAATTTTGGCCCCAATACTTGAGAAAACAAATTATTCTCTCTACATTAAATAAATAGCTAGGCAAAATGTCCTCCATCAGACTATTCATCAGAACTAAGAAAAATATAAAGTAACGAGTATCTACAAAAATGAAAAATATTGTTGGCTAAATTATCAGTTATGCATCTGACAGAAAAGTAAGATAAATAAATATTTTTATGAGAAAAAGTCTTGTGAAAATTTTCTTCAGCATTTTGAGGGTTTTTGTTTCTATTTTCTACAATTTATTTTTTTTAAGATTTTATTTATTCATTTGAGAGAGAAAGAGAGCACAGAGGGAGAGGGAGAAGGAGAAGCAGACTCCCTGCTGAGCAGAGAGCCTGACGTGGGGCTTGATCCCAGGACCCTGAGATCAGAACCTGAGACTGAGGCAGATGCTTGACAGACTGAGCCACCCAGGCACTCCTACAATTAATTTTTAAAAGCCCTTGAAGAGTTTCGACTGTATATTTCAGGATATCTAAACTCATGAAAAACAAATGATTAACCTTGGAAAAATATCTTGCTTTTAAAAATAATATATCCCCGTTTTTACCCCGAACAGTGCTCAAATATGAAGGTGAGTTTGAGACATGGCTCAGCAGTTTTGATGTGGATCATAGTATTAAATTGGATGCCATCCCTTGCAATACATGTAGCCTGAATTTGGTGTAAGTCTTATAAAATATTTTGAGAGGTTTTTTTTTTTTGTTTGTTTCTTTACTTTGTTTTGGTTGCTAAATTCAGATATCCAAAGAAAAACTTTAAAAAATTAAAGGAGACAAAAAAGGGAAATAAGAAGGGTATAATCAGGCTATCTGAATGACGGTATAGCAAGTGTTGATTTCAAGATATCTCCTGATGTCAAAGGCTGCTCATTTGCTCGCCCAGCTCATCCACTGATTCAGCAACTATCAATCGAATGTCTACCCTGGTCCAGGAACTGTTCTAAGCTCTAGTACACTGACTAAAACAGTGCCCCTGTTCTTGCATATTCCGTTGATGGAGACAGAAAATTAATTTTAAAAAACCTACTAAATATATAATATGTTAGCGCAGTCAGTGCATAAAGGAAAATAAAGTAGGGAAAGGGATAGAGAGCAGGGAGAAGGGTTGGGGTGGAGGTCTGGTGTGGTGACATCTCTGATGGGTGGCTTCTGAGCAGAAATCTGAACGAGGTCAATAAGTAGAGAGCCATGATGATGCCGGACCATTTCAGGCAGGGGGGCTGCAATGTAAAGGTGAATTGTCAACAGTGAAAAATGGGAAGAGCTACTACTGGTCCAAGGCCAGAGCATGTAGGGTATCATAAACTCTTACAAGATCTGGGATTTTATTTTCACTAATATTTGTGGTATACAGTTGAGCTAGCGTAAATATCATACCTTACATGCACACAAAGAAAATAATAAGTGATAGACATGTGCCACTGACCTTGTTAATTGCATGGCTCACCCCAAATATTTACTACTCTATTAGTTACGTATTTCCATGACCTAAACTGTTATCAAGCTAGTTTTTTTTGTGTGTGGTTCATAAGTTTAAAAACACGTGTTTTTTGTTGTTGTTGTTCAATGTATGAGACTCTAATGTTGAATACAACTTTTTAAACAACATATGTTTTCTCTCATGCCAGCTGCCTTTATAATTCTGATGAGGTCTCAGAATGTACCTTCTGGAAGATAATCACTAAACTAATAGTCATGAAGAGTGGAAGTTACCCAATGATGCATCATATATTAAATTCCCCCAATAACTACATAGATCTACATTTAAGACAGTCGTCCTTTTCTTACTTATAATTCTTGGTTAGTCTAGTAAACTATATATTAAAAACTCTCTGTGAGTTGGATATAAGTTACTATCATACCCACATTACTCAAGTTCTTATACGACAAAGTTCCTCTTTGGAAATCTTTGCCAAAATCAGGAAAACCCATTTCTTTTTACCAGTCCCTAATAATCAATTGAATCTTTTCAAGAGCAGTAAATAATCAGAATCCAAAACAATAGAAATCAATCATAGTGTGATTTTTTTTTCTAAATTTCTATTAAATTCATACAGTTCATGTGATAATGATATATCACTCACATTAATTTCTCTATCATTTTCTGGTGAGACTTCCTTTAATTTCAAAATTCTGAACAGATGAGGTACTCTTATCTTAGAAAAAGTGGCAGAAAAGAGAGACATGTCTATGGCCAAGTTCCATTGATAAGACATGGTAACACTTCAAGGCAGAACCTTGAAGGCTTGCTCTTTTCTTATTACCTAGATAGGATAGCATCTAATCGTAATCTGTCTGATTTTCTTGGGGCATTTAATGACAATTTTTTTAATTAAAAATATTAATCAGTGATTACCATGCATCTTTTTTCATAGGGAGGAAAAATATAAAATATTCTCAGTTTATTTCAAACTTCTATGTGCTTACCTTATAAATTGGACATATTTTCTCAAAGGAATATAACTTTAATGCCTTGTACACCATTCTCGAGAAACAATAGTAAGGGTTTGCCAAATCAATCCCTCCCAAATGGAATAAATATTGTCATATGGCAAACATTCAAGAGTCTAAGTCTACAAAACAGATTTATTCAAAGAGCCCCTGGATCAGTGAGCTAAATCTCTCCCAAATCCACCCACATTCATACCTTTAGTATTTCACAATTTCTAGGAAATGGTCATTCTCTCCTCCTATCCAACTTAAGCTTATTTGGAAAGTCTTGCAGAATGGCTTTACTTCCCATGTTCAAACATTCCTATGTCTAAGATATGCTTTATCTTCCAATCATTTTTATATGCAGCAAAAGAAAATGAAATTCAACAGGACTTTAATTCACATAAAATAGAATCTTGCCTGATGATATGATATATGCTTTATGAGTTGTCTTTTCAGTTAATTTGCATTGCTCTTTTACTCAGGAAAATACTGGATTTGCAAACTTCATCAGACTATCAAGACCAATTTTATTTTATTTAAAATTTTTTTAAAGATTTATTTATTTATTTATTTGACAGAGAGATCACAAGTAGGCAGAGAGGCAGGCAGGGGGTGGGGGAGGCACGCTCTCCACTGAGCAGAGAGCCCGATGCGGGGCTCGATCCCAGGACTCCAGGATCATGACCTGAACCGAAGGCAGAGGCTTTAACCCACTGAGCAACCCAGGTACCCCTATTTTAAATTTTTTTAAAGATTTTATTTATTTATTTGACAGAGAGAGACAGAGACAGAGAAAGAGCACAAGCAGGGGGAGCAGCTGGCAGAGGGAGAGGGAGAAGCAGGCTCCCCAGTGAGCCCAATGCAGGGCTTGATCCCAGGACTCTGGGATCATGACCTAAGCCAAAGGCAGATGCCTAACTTCTATGCCATCCAGGTGCCCCACAAGACCAATTTTATATCTGAGTGGAATGGATAAGCTTGGTCACAGTCTACGTGCAGAATCACATTAGCCCTGGGAAGAGAGACCGACAGAGAAGGGAACCTAAAGCTGAGAGACACATAATCTGAATGTGACCACTATATTCTCTACCAGTTATCTCATTTGTATAAATTCAAAAACTTTAGCATATAGGGGCACCTGGTGGCACAGTCCATTAAGCATCCAATTCTTGGTTTCAGCTCAGGTCATGATCTCAGGGTCATGAGATCAAGTCCCACAGGCTCCATGCTTAGCGTGGAGTCTGCTTAAGACCCTCTCTCCTCTGCCCCTCCTTCCCCAACCCCCCCATCTCTAAAAATAAATAAATAAATCTTTAAAAAAAAAAGAAGAACTTTAGCATATACTTTAATTCCTACAGAACTAAGCAATGGGATCTCTGAACCATAATAAGATTATATATATATATATATATATATATATATATATATATATAAACAGTTTGTATGTCCAAAAACTGAAATCACCTCTTCATATTTTTTTCAATACAGAAGACATCTGCCTTTCATTCATTCTGTACACATCTACTCAGGAATTATTATATTCCTGGTAGCCCTTGGGATAAGTTAAGGGGATAAAGGAAGAAAAGGATTTCTGTCTTGGGGAGCAGGGAGGAGACAGAAAATTAACAACTATCTAATAAGTACATGAATTATACAGTATATGAGAAAATGAAACTTATGGAAGAAAGGCAGAACACTGTCAGAGGAATGTGATCTGAAAGTGACGAAGTGTCTACCAGCAATTTGAAATGAGATAATCAGGGCAAACTTTGTTGAGAAGATGACTGTTGTCTAAAGACACGAAGGAAGTGAAGCAAGCCGTGTGGCTATCTGAAGGAAGAGTCTTTCAGAAAGACTAATAGCCAGTGCAAAGACCTTGAAGCAAGATGCTCCACACAGTGAGGAAATGCAAGAAAGCCAGCGTGCTGGAGATTGGTCAAAGGCGAGGTCAATTAGGAGGATGTCGCGATGATCCAGGTGACACATGATGGTTGCTTGGAATGCAGCAGCGGCGGTGGAAAAGCTGAAACATCTCCAGATTCTTGAAAGTACCTTGAAAGCAGAGTCCATAGAATTTCATAACAAAATCAATTCAGTCTTCACCATCAATATGTCAATATTTATTGTCAGCGAATCATCACTAGGAAAGGAAAGGAAAGAGAATGTAAAGGATTCTGAATGTATGAGTGCTAAAAAAGCAAAAAGTGGGATTATGTTATTGCCTGCTTTTTTATTTTATTATTTTATTTTATTTTATTTTATTTTATTTTTTTATTTGATCTTATTTTTACGCTTCTAAAAGCTTAGTTGTCAGAGAATCCTAAAATCAGTGAGAAAAAAATCTATACAATAAGAAACGCTTATCTGAAAAAACAAAAAAATTTCCCAAAAGGCACTCAGAAGTGGAAAGGAGTGCAGGAAGAAACCTCAAAATAGGAAATTCCTGGGAAGGCAAAGCTGCCAAACAAAATCCTTGTTTGTAACAAAGAAGGGGCAGCAGTGAAGTGTTATTTATAATTGCAAGTCGGGATTATATGGATCTCTTATTCACATAACCTCAGTTAGCCCAGACCTGGAATCATGGTTCTGTGTCCTCTACGAACCCAGAAACCTGGAGGTACTAGAATATTTAGTACTTCATTTTCTCAAGGTTGGTGAAGTTTATTTAAAACAAATATTATGCCAATAATAGATTGCATACTATATGCCAGGAACATGTTAGTTTGCATCATTATCACAACAAGCATATGAGGTAGTTACTCTCAGTATCCCTACTTCAAAATGAAGAAACTCAAGACAGAGGACGTAGTCACGTGCCAGGGGTTGCATAGCCAGAAGTGGAGGAAAATGAGTTCCACCACAGAAGACAAAGAGGGTTCTTGATCACCTCTTTGAGAAATGATGGTTTCTATGTAATAGTGAGATGACTGTCTGCAAGGGTTAGAAAATAAAATTATATGTTGAGCAGAAAACCAATCAGTTGTTCCTTAGTATGTCCCTCAGTTGTGATGAGGGATTGAGTTCCAGTGTCCCAACTACTCCCTGAAGCCTTTTCTTCCACCAGGCTGACCTTCACTATGCCCTTAGCCCATGCCTTCCTCTTGCCTATCTGCTTGGATTCAGATCCCAAATGCCATTCCCTCATCCTCTGCCTATTTGAAACTCACACGCCATGTGATCGTTCTGGCTCATATTGCGTTTTCCCTAAAGAGCTTATTTCTGCACCCCTGCTGCTGGGGCCGGTCATACTACTTGTACTGTATTGAAGTGTTCATTGTAAGGGTAAGCTGGGCTGATGGTTACAGGCAAAAATGGGATGCAAAAAGATGCACCGATCATTCCCTGGAACCGAATGCTGCACTGTTGATGGTTTTCCATTTCCTCTCAGTAGCAAAACAAAACAAAAATCACTTGATCTTTCAAATTTAGAAAACCTGTCAATTCCTGATGCAGAATTCTTTCCGCTCACTCCCACCCCCTTCCCTTCTGTCTGGGTAACTTCGGATTCTGGAAGGGGCTCTGGCAGCACCGTAGAAATCAAGGTAGAGAAGAGATACAGAGCAGAGAGGCTCCTGGGTCTATGGCCCTTCTCTGTTCTCCCAGGTTTGCACAGTGATGCAGTGATGGGTCAGCCAGTTCCCACCATTGTCCTTTGCCAAGACTACATGGGAAGCTGACATCCAGAGTCCATGGTTTTTAATGGACATATTCAGGCCTTCCGCATTTGAATCGCGAGGACTTGTTCAGTTCTCTGGCTCTCTCTCATTTCTGGGGCCTTTTTGAAAACTATCCCAAAACTCTGGCATTGGCAGAATAGGAAGTCATCTCAGACTCTTATCTCTAGTCTCCTTCCTTGCTCTTTTTCTTATCTTTCTTGCTAAGCCACACTCTGGCTCCATGCTGAGCTTCTCTTTGAGGCACGCAGTGCCCTTAGACCTCTTGCTGAGAAAAAAGACACAAATCCTCTATGCCCTGGGATCCCCCTTAAAAAATGTCCGCTGCCCTATCGTTTCCCTCCAAGGCATGGAATGTGTCCCGAGAAGACAGTGGGAGGAATTCCTCATTAATCTCTAAATACTTTTTCTCTTTCCTCTTAACCAAGTTCCACTCCTACCTCCTACATTATAAAAAAGGTCTTTTCTATTAATGTGTTGAAAACCAAAATGTCTTACTTTGTCCTATGTTCTTCCTACTCTGTAGTTTACTGATTGAAACCTACTTTCCAAGTCCTTCAGACTTTGCTTTTAATAATCAATGCGAAGATTTTCAAGTTTAAAACTAAGCATCAAGTCTTTCCTTTTGCTCTTTATATATGAAATAACAAACCTACACTGAAGGCAGTACTTAGAAAAAGCCATTAATGAAGCCTGAAAGATAGGGGAAGAGGTAGTAGTGAAAGGCATTGAAAACGGCATGATTTAAAATCAAAAGTTTACTCCACTAGTATGTCTTTTCTCACTAACTAAATATAAGCTCTTCATCAGCACAGATTTATGCATTTTACGTATTGCTATTCTGGCGTTTTGCATATATTTACTCATTTCATCCTCAGAACTCCTTTATGAGTTGAGTACTATGATGAAGCTCACAGAGGTGAAGCAATTTGCCCGGGGTCACATACCAGAAATCAGGGAGGCTGAATCCCAACTCAGGTAATTTGGCTCCATTATCTGAACTCTCACCAGTGCTGCCAGGGCCACCTCTCAGTACCATCTTTTTTTTGAATACGGCAACGGAAACATGCAAATTTATGCCAAACCATCTCAATGCACGTTGCACAATCTCATCTCTGCCTTCAACCACTTTGAATTTGAAACTGTATTCTCATGTTTTCCTTGACAATCTTCCCCTGAAAATAGTAGATGTTAAGATACTGCTTCTCCCCATTTTTGCATATGATTTCCTCCTTCTTTCTTTAAAGAAGTCCACGTAGTGGACTTTCAGTATGTTTTTTAATTTTTATTTCTTTCTTTCTTTTTTAAATGAATGTGTCTTTTATTCTTATTTCTTAGATGTTGGCTTAGGGAACTCATCTTTCTAACTCATACCTTCATGCCATTATCCTATCTGTGCTTTTTCATTCTCTTTAATTTCCTTTTCTTGGGCATTTGGTAAGATAATTTTCCAGGCTGCCATCAACCATGGCAAAGCCTCTTTTTACTTTACTAATGATCTGTAAACATGTGTTGTTTGAGTCAAGCTGATGTTGTTACTACCAGCTGCATGAGTTTTTCTCTTTTCTGGTTCCAAAATTTCATCTGACTACCTTTCCAAAATCTGAAATAGCTTAAAAAAATTTCTTCTACCTAAAACCCCAACTTCCCACATGTCAGAACTATCATATGAACGTTTCTGTGACAGGCAAAAGATGGTGAAGCCTCACAAACAAACTCAGCATCCCTGGCCCCCACCATATGCTATGTTCCTATCCTGACCCTGTGTAGTACATTTCCTTAATATAGGTCAAAAGCTCTCCAATGACAGGAACCAGGACTGCTCAAACTTAAGCCAATGTTATATATTCCACGGATGCTCAGTAAACAATAAAGACAATGATGGTGATGGCTCATTAGTTCTAATTGGCCTTAAATTAACGTAGAGATGGAGGATCATTTCCTCCTCTGATTAGACTAAGTCAAGGAAATCATGGTTGGAAACAAACACAGGAATATATATATTGTTTTTCATAATGCAAAATTTTGAACAGTAATGTAATTTTTACTAAACCTCACTATTATCAACTGCGTATACTTCTCTGATTATTTAGAAAGAAACTCTCAATTGGATATTCATAGTCATGAATAGCACTAATTTTTGGTTTATTAAACAAAACATACTTGTTAGTTTTAATATTAAAATCTTGATAACTGTCCAGATGTGAATAATAGAGTTATATTACCACATCAATTTTGAGATTAAATTCTTCAACAGAAATAGTGAGAAAATAATTTCACCTTGCTTTGCTTCTTCTAGCTCAAAAATAAGAAAGCAATGAATCAAATTTGTTTAAGATACCTACAAATTAAAAATTGAACAAATCTAATGTTAGTACTTTTAAGTAAAATTTCATTGCAAAAATCACAGTTATATTAATTATTTCTCCTAAAAATAATTAATAATAAATATACATTAATTTGAGATAAATACATATATAAGAATAAAAAAAATAGTAGACCATTCCTGATATTCTAAATGTTTCCATGATAAATACTGCATGCACATACGCACAGACATGCATGTACAAACACACACAGACACATACAAGATTAGCAGCTATCCTTCCAGGTAAATTATTGCAGCATTTTATTGTCAGCTGCTGGTTTACCAAATTAAATTGCTGGCAATCTATCTAAAACATTGCAGATGACCTCTAGCAGTCAGCAAGCTCCATCTAGGCCAGTAGAGCTTCCAATTAGCTTTCTAGAGATTCACTTGTGAAAGGAACAGACCACTAATTATAAACATATGAAGAATCCTCAAGTGTGAAAAAAAATTTTTTAAATGCCAAAAATAGAGAAAACAGCAGTAGACCCAGAAACAAATTTTAAAAAATATCACAAAAGCTGCTAATTAACGTTTTCACAGTGATTTGAAAAGATAAAACAGTCAAAACACAAAGGTAGTAGAAGTAAGCAGAAATAAACCTAAAGATTGGCTGGCCGAGAGATGTTAGGTTATCTTTTAAAAATCGAATAGAAAAGCCCCTAACGGAAGACTAAGAGCAAAGTGCAGTGGGGGCTGTGGGTAGGCAAGAGCTGAAAGATCAATCCACAATGCCCAGTTTCTAAATAAGGAAAGTTTTAGAAAGAGAGAATGGAAGATGAAAAGAGGAAATTATCAAAAGCAGAGCGACATAGCTTTCCAAAACTGAAAGACATGTATCTCGATTAAGAGCAGGCCAAATTTCAAGACCAAAGAATGAAATTATATACACTTCAGTGCACACCATTGTAAATTTCAGAATACCAGGAATAAAATAATCGTTTCTAAAATCTTTCAGAAAAAAATAACAAAAAGAGAAGTTATATTTCGCAACAACAAAATCAGATAACAGAAGACATAAGTGTAATTCCTTCAAATGCAAAATATATATATACATATATATATTATTTCTTATTTAAAAATCATGATGTAGGGGCAGCTGAGTGACTCAGTCAGTTAAGTGTCTGACTCTTGATTTCAGGCTAGGTCATGATTTCAGGGTCATGAGATTGAACCCCACATTGGGCTCTGAGATGGGCATGGAGCCTGTTTAAGGTTCTCTTTCTCCCTCTGCCCCCTGACCCCTGCTCTCTCTCTCTCTAAAAAGAAATCATAATGTAGGTTTATTTTATTGAATTGTGAGAATTTTTTACATACAAGGATGAGAAAAACTTATACCATTTACCTAATCTTAAGAAGTTCTTGGAGGTGACATCAGCAAGATGGTCGAACAGGAGCCCTGGACTATTCTTCCTCCTATGGATGTACCAATTTAACAGCAATACATGGATCAATTCATTTGTGAGAAAGCCAGAAACTAGTTGAAAGGTTCCTGCACCACAGGCAGGTGCAAAATCAGCCACACCAAAACTAGAAGGAAAATGAGAGACATCCTTTTGCCATAACCCACCCCTTGGCAGAGTACCATATGACTAGGAGGAAACCTCCAGCTCACAGCTTCTCTCTAAAGAGTGAAAGAGTTGGACTGCTCATCTAACTTTCAACTTTTCCGGGTACTACTTGAAGGGATGGCTTTTGTCTCACCTGTCTAGGAGCACTAGCAGAGGCCAGCATACTTCAGACCCCTGGGGTCTACAGAGAACAAAGGCAGCATTTTGAACTAGTGTGAGGGCCCTCGCCATAGCTTGTCCCCCTGGCTCAATGCAGAATGAGTAGGCATAAAAAAAATGATTTCCCAGCTTCTCCCTGGGAAAGGAAAGAATTGGCCCACATGTCAAATATTCCAACTTTACCAGGAGTTGATCAAGAGACGAGATTTTATGTTACCTATCTTAGAACGCTGATGGGCATTAGCATGCTGCAGAGACCTAGAGGCCATTAAGAACAAAGACTGGAAGGTTGTTCTACCACAAAGTTTTAAGTGGCCCACAGAAGCTCTGGCTACATTGATTGGTGAAGGTCTTATCCTATATGAGGCCAATCCATACATGTTATAACAGTTTTATTCATAATTCCCAAAACCTGGAAACATCCAAGATGTCCTTCAGTGAGTAAATGGATAAATAAACTATGGCACATGCAGCCAATAGGATATTATTCTGCACTAAAAATAAAAGAACTATCGAGTCATGGAAAGATATACGGAAACCCTAAATGCATATTACTAAGTGAAAGAAGCCTATCTGATAAGACTGCATAATATATGGTTCCAACTACATGGTACTGTGGAAAAGGCAGAATAAAATCTTTGGAGACAGTAAAAAGATCACTGGTTGCCAGGGTTTAGGGAGAAGAGGATGAAGAGGCATGGCACAGAGGATTTTTAGGACAGCGAAAATTCTCTGAATAATACTGTAATGATGAATACAAATCATTATACAGTTGTTCACATCCATAGAATGAATAACACCAAGAATGAACCCTAATGTAAATTATGGGCTGTATGTGATTATGATTCATAAAGCTAGGTTATTCGTTACAAACATAGCGCTCTGTTGGGCCATATTGATAAAGGGGGGCGCTATGCATGTATAAAGGGAAAAGCGTATTTGAGATATCTCTGTTCCTTCCTCTCAATTGTACTGTGAATCTAAAACATCTCTAAAAAATAATTTGCTTTTTTTTTCTTAATGGAGAGATAAACCCTTTCCCAGACAAACAAAAGCTAAAAAGTTTATCACCAGATCTGCCTTACAGAAATGCTAATGGGAGTTCTTCAGCTTGAAACAAAAGTAACATAATAGTACAAGAATGTATAAAACTTGGGGTGCCTGGGTGGCTCAGTGGGTTAAAGCCTCTGCCTTCGGCTCAGGTCATGATCTCAGGGTCCTGGGGTCGAGCCCCGCATCGGGCTCTCTGCTCAGCAGGGAGCCTGCTTCCCCCTCTCTCTCTGCCTGCCTCTCTGCCTACTTGTGATCTCTCTCTCTGTCAAATAAATAAAGCTTTAAAAAAAAAAAAGAATGTATAAAATTTGTTGGTACAGGTATATATGTAGACAAATACAAAATATTAATTTAATGGTGGAGGGTAAATTACTTTTAATTCTTGTGTGAACTTTAAAATACAAAAGTATTAAAAATAACTATTACTAAAATATATATCAATAGACACACAATATGAATAGATTTAAATTGTGATACCAATAACAAAGTGGGAGGGAGAGTAAAAGTGTAGAATTTTTATATGCTATTGAAGTTATCAGCTTAAGATCGACTGTAACTATAAGATATTTTTATGTATGCTCCTGGTACCCAGAAAAAAACAACAACAACAACTATAGAAATTATACAAAAGAAAAAGGAATCAAAGCATACCACTACAAAAACATCAACAAAACACAATGATAGAAAGAGGAAAAGAGGAACAACAACAACAACAACAAAATATAAGACAAACAGAAAACAATTAACAAAATGGCAAGAGTAAATCCTTCCCTATCAATAATTTATTTAAGTGTAAATGGATTAAACTCCCCAGCTAAAAGAATAGAGTGATTGAATAGATAAAAAAATAAATACAACAATATGTCACCTATAAGAAACTTACTTTAGATTTAAGGACACACATAGGCTGAAAGTGAAGAGATGGAAAAAGAATATCCCATATGGGGATGGTCCCATTATCCCCAAGAGATGGAAAAGATTATCCCAAAAGATAATCCCATGGGATTATCCCATTATCCCATAAAAATGGTAATCAAAAGGGAGAAGGGGTGGCTATAGTTATATCAAACAAAATAGACCAAAAGTCAAAACTATCACAAAAACAAAGAAGGACATTGTATAATGATAAAAGGTTAATTCACCAGAAAAATGTAACAATTATAAGTGTATTTGCACTTAACATCAGAGTACCTAATATACAAAACAAACGTTGACAGAACTGAAGAGAGAAATAGCAATACAATAAAATTAGGAGATTTTAATATACTACTTTCAATAATGGATAAAACAACCAAAGAGAACATCAACAAAGAAACGGCAGACTTGAACAACAGGATAGACCAAGTCAACCTAAAAGACATTTACAGAACCTTCCACCCAACAGCAGCAGAATATATTGAAGAGTATAAAGACTATTCTCCAGGATATACCACATGTTAGATAAAAGACAAATCTTCACAAATTTAAGAAATTTGAAATCATACCAAATATCTTTTCCAATCATAATGGAAAGAAGCTAGTAATCAATAACAAAAGGAAGACTGGATGATTCACACACATATGAAAATTAATACACTTTCAACAGCCAATGGGTCAAAGAAAAAAAATCATAAAAGGAATTAGAAAATATCTTAAGACCAATCAAAACGAAAACACAAAATACCAAAACTTAAAGAATGCAGCAAAAGCAGACTAAGAGGGAACTTTATAGCAATAAATACCTACATTAAAAAAGAAGAAAGATCTCAAATAAATAACCTAACATGGCATCTGAGAAAACTAGAAAAAGAACAAACTCAGTCTAATGTTAAAAGGAAGGAAACAATAAACATTAGAGGAGAAATCAATGAAAAAGAAAATAGGAAAACAAGAGAAAAAAATCATCAGAACCAAGAGTTGGGGTTTGAAAAGATAAAATTGACAAACTATCAACTAGATTAAGAAAAAGAAGAAAATATTAAATAAAATCAGAAATTAAAGAGGACACATAATGATGCCTCAGAAATAAAAAGGAACATAAGAGAATATAGTGAACAACTATATGCCAAGAAACTGGATATCTTTAGAATTCCTGGAAATATACAACCTATCAAGACTAAATCATGAAGAAATAGAAAGTCTGAACACACCTATATCCAGTAAGGAGACTGAATCATAGCCAAAATTTTCCCATGAAAGAAAAGTCAAGGACAAGATGGCTTCACCGATGGATTCTAACACTTAAAGAATAATTAATTAATTCCAATTATTATCAAACTCTTGGGCACCTGGGTGGCTCAGTCAGTTAAGCATCTGCCTTCAGCCTGAGTCATGATCCCAGTGTTTTGGGATTGAGTTTCGCATTGGGCTACCTGCTCAGCAGGGAGTCTGCTTCTCCCTCTCCCTGCCCCCAGCTCGTGCTCTCTCTCTCTCAAATAAATAAATAAAATCTTTTAAAAAAAAAAAACAAATAACTCAATTTAAAAATGCACCAAGGTTTAGCCATTTTTCCAAAGAAGTCATGCAAATGGCTAACAGGTATCTGAATAGATGGTCACTGTACTAATCATTTGGGAAATGCAAATCAAAACCAAAAGATGTCTCCTCAAACCTACTAGGATGGTTATTATAAATATACACACATACACACAAGTTGTTGGTGAGAATATGAAGAAATTAGAACCCTTGGGGCGCCTGGGTGGCTCATTGGGTTAAAGCCTCTACCTTCGGCTCAGGTCACGACCTCAGGGTCCTGGGATCGAGCCTCACATCGGGCTCTCTGCAAAGCGGGGAGCCTGCTTCCCCCTCCCTCTCTGCCTGCCTCTCTGCCTACTTGTGATCTCTCTCTCTCTCTCTGTCAAATAAATAAATAAAATCTTATAAAAAAAAAATGAAATTGGAACCCTTGAGACTCTTACTGGTAATGAAAAATGTGCAGCTACAATGGAAAACAGTATGGAGGGTCTTCAAAATATAAAAAGTAAAACTACCATAAGTAAAACTACGTAAAACTGCCTGGCTGGCTCAGGCAGTAGAGCACTCAACTCTTGATCTCGGGGTCTTTCCTGAATTCAAGCCCCTCATTGGACATAGAGATTATTTAAAAAAACAAACAAACAAAAAACAACTACCAAAAGGCTCAGCAACCTACTAGATACTTACCTAAGAAATTTTAAGTCTGGATTTAGAAAGCAATATTAGCACTCCCGTGTTAACTGCAGCATTATTTACAACAGCCATGATGTGGAACGATGTAAGTATCCATTAATGGATGAATGAATAAAGAAAATGCGATATATACAAACAAAAGTGGAATGTTATCCAGCCTTTAAAAGAAGGAAATCTTTCAATATGCTGTAATCTCAATGAACCTTGAGGACATTATGTTAAGTGAAATAAACCAGTCACAGAAGGACAAATATCATAGGATTCTGCTATAAGAGGTGTCTAAAATAGTCAAACTCATAGAACCAGAGAGTGGAATGGTGGTTGCCAAGGGCCGGAGTGGGGGTCAGGAATGAGGAATTGCTTATCAACCAGAGTAAAGTTTCACTTATGCAAGATGAGTAAGTTCCTGAGATGTGCAGTATGACATTGTGCCTGTAGTTAATGATGCTGCATTGTACACTTAAAAATCTGTTGGCGGGCAGGTCTGAAGGTTAAGTGTTTTTACTGCAATAAAATAATTTTTTAAAAGGAAGAAACTCTCAAAGGTTATACTGTAGGACAATAAGGGAATAAATCAAGTAAGAAAAAGACAAAGAATCTAAGGAGGAGTGAACCAGTGTAAGAGATGGAAGATGACAAAATCAGGTTAGATATTTGTAAGAAAGGACTTAAGATTTACTTACTAAAGCAGGAGGATAGAATGTAGGTTTGCAGTTGTCAATGCTTAAAGCTAATATAATGATTGGTACAACAGGGAATCTCAGCAGTACGTTTTGAGAAGTAGAACATATGACACCCCAAAGTCCAAACCTGTTCTCACTACACGTATTAATAGGAGTAAAGAGACAATATAGAAGACTTAATAAGGCTCTGGAGTCCAAATGCCACTTACTAGTCCAGTGACTTTGAGTAACGTATTTTCCAAAGATTGCCATAGAAACACCATATCTTCTGGAATCTTGTCCTCGAATCTTGACAGGCTAGTGACTTGTTTGTAACCAATAGAGTGCAAGGAAGTGACATGGCATGACTTCCACTGCTGGGTTTTATAAGACAATTCAGTTTCTCCCTTATTAGCCAAGACACCTTCCTCCCTGCTTTCTGATTCCTCATCTGTAAAATGGACACAGTAACACTTACCTCAGGATGTGGTGAGGTATTTAAAGGATTTAAATACATAGATGAGGATTTAAAAATATATAGAAGGAACATAGAAAGTGTCTGGCATTTTGTTGCAGTGTGTGGTAGCTGTTGTTGTTTTTGTTCTTCTTATAATTCATCTTACTCAAAAATATCAAGAGAGGAAGTAAGACTTAAGTATCAAGTGCTACCTATAACAATATGCCACTAAGGATTACATTACTATAAGTATTAGCAGTAATGACCTAAATCTCACTAGCGCCCTTGTTACCATTTGGGTAAACAGACTATTTTTCTGTCTTCCCTTTTGGTTTTCAGTAATACACTATGTGTGTTTCTACAAAGAAAAAGAGAATGGAAAAGAGACAGAGAGAGAGATGTTGATCTCTCTCTCTTTCTCTTTTTTTTTTTTAAGTTTAAAGGATGCTGAAGACTCCAAGTGACACAACTCTATATTGGTGGCAGGGTGTGAGTGAAATAAATTGTATCTATTTTACCAGGAAGTATGAAGATAGATGTTTTAAAATTATAAGTCAAGATACAGTAGTTGAATTATATTTTTTAGAGATGATTCTTTTTTTATGGGAAATCATTAAAGCCTCAGTTAAACATTGTTGACTTTAGGGACAGAGGGTCAGAACGGTGGGCTGGGAGAATGAGGGAACCCATTCATTTTGTTGCAAGATTTTCAGTACTATTGTATTTTTAAATTATGTATTAGTTACTTTAAAAACTTGAAGGTAAAAAAAAAAAAGATGGGCTGTAGGGGAAGACATAGACTAAAGGCAGCTGTATCCTACTTTAGATTTTCTGTTGACAAAGGTATGCTTCAAAGAGCAGAAGCTCTGTTGTTTCAGGCTGAAAATTACCAAGATTTTTATAGAGAAGAGTAAATGTCTAAGCAATTATTAAGTAAAATAAAGGGGATTTTCCTGACAATATGAAGAGCTGACTAGAGAAGAACTTCTAGGAATCACATTAATGTCCAAAAAACGGGAGGAGGTGATAAAAAAATCTCTTAAAGTTATTCCCAATACTCACACTAAAGGTCTGAGTATAATCTTGTATTAAAACAATAGATGCTGTAAAAGTTGCTCTTGTAAGCATGCAGCTTTGGAATAGATACAAAATCCTTAGAGACGTTTCAATCTTCAGAATCTCATCATCACCCAGAAAAAAGAAATGGGTTATAAAAGGTAAAATCTTCTGAATTAGGTAAATTTTCTGAGAGGCATTGCTACAAAACATCTAAAAATATGTATGTCATTTTTAATTTTTAAAGAGGCCAGAGAAAGCAATGGAAAAGAAATTAAATTGTATGTGTAGGATTCAAACACGGGAACGCATAGTGGAAATACTTGAATGACTCTAAGTACTTGGTGTTCCTTACATAAACAAGTTCAAGTAAATTGCAGAGCTTGAAAAAGAAATGAAGCTTCATAGCTGCAAAATCTCACATTGAAACCACAAAAGTCTTAAGTAGATTTGTCTAAGAGCATGCAAATAGATAAAATATTTAATGCTTACGTATTCATAAGCTGTACTATAAGGAACCGCTTGTCTAAAGTGAAGTTACAGATTATACATTAATGAATGAAATGCAATTATTAGAATATATGACCACTTCTACATTCTTCTTATTGTATGCCTCCTATGCCACTACTTTTTGCCTTGCCTTTTGACCTATATCTATTATGATTACTTTTACCTAAAAATTTTCCCTTGAGTAACGTAGTAAAAGATTCCTAAATTCGTAAAATGTTTAGCATTTAATGAAAAAATAATAAAATACAGATGTTTGGGATGTTGTTTTTAGTAGAAGCTATTGCATGACAAAGAACATCTGCTAAATATGCTACAAGTCTTTCAGTATCTAAATTCTTCCCAACACGATCATGCTGACTAACTGGACCAATCGGGTCATGGTTGTCTTCATGGAAATAAAAATTGGGCCTGGGAGGTACACACTAGTAATAGCAAGAAAAAGACCCGAAAGGCCAGAAAACCAGCTGAGTCATAATAACATAAGGCATTTGAGTTAAGAGAGTGTCTTAGGTCACTTTCCCCAGAAACAGATTCCAAAACAACTTTGCGTGCAAGTCCTTTGTTAAGGAATTACTCATAGTAGAAACTAGTGAGAGGTGTGGGAAGCTGGACAGAGGAGAGGATGTTCAGCAAGAATGTGAAGCCAGCCCAAGTCCCAAGTAGGCTTGCCTAGGACCGAGGGCAATTCCCAGACACAGGGTTTTCAATGGTGAAATGGAAAAGTGTTGGCAAAGGGGGACGAATTGGTTCCCCTGCCTCAATTGCTCTTGCAGCGGAACTCGAGAGTGTAGATTGGACGTCAATCATCTAATGGTAGGCAAGGGAGGTAAGGCTCTCCTAAGCTTGGACCAGTCAGCCACTTGTTAAGGGCTAACTTGAGAGAATGTGTATTTCTAGAGACTTTGGGCTTTTAGCACGTGAACAGAGAAGGATCCAGTTGCCCAAAATAGTCACCTGAGAAACAGTTGCATGTTCTGGCTGTTAGACATGGAAAATACTTCAAAGGAGGGGAAGGTGACAAACAAATAAAACAAGGAAATCTGGCTGGAGCACTGTCAATACATTTTGCTAAGAGATAAGCAATTATTCTATCTCCAGAGCTATTTGGACCTAAAAACAGTTTTCTCGTTGTAAAAATAGATTCCAATGAAGTAAGATGTCTCTGTTTCTTGATTCCCAAGAGGTTGTGCTCTGGGGATGCTTGCCTTCTTTCTTTTCATATGCATTTTTCTCTTAACAGAACCTGAGCCTCTATTGAAATACGAAGAGCCTAATCAACATGGAATATATTTATTAATGAGTATAAATCAGCAAGGTAAAGACAGGAAACCCAATAAAGATACAAAAAAAAGGAAACAACCTCAGTGTCTATGAGAGGATGAGTAAAGAAACTGTGATATGTATGTATATGTGTATGTATATGCATATATATGATAGAACATTATTCAGCCATAAAAAATGACAAAAACTTGCCATTTGCAACTACATGGATAGACTTCAAGGGCATTATGAAAAATGAAATAAGTCAGAGAAAGACAAATACTATATGATCTCTCTTAAGGTGGAATCTAAATAAATGAATAAATAACCAAGCTCATAGATACAGAGAATAGGTTAGTGGTTGTCAGAGGTAGGGGAGTGGGGAGTCGGGGTTGGGAGAAATGGGTAATTTTTTTTTTGTTTAAGTGAATTGAATATATATATGCAATATATATGCAATTATATACATTGCTATTCACAGCTGGGAATTCACTGAGCTTACAGGAAAAATTATACGATTGCTTTTTTCTTGCTTCCTGATAAATGCCTATTTGTGGAAGAATGTAGAACAGTCTATAAGACTCGATTTCTTTGTAACTTCATGACAAGATTATAGGAAAGTGGTTGATCTTAACCTGCATTTAACTATTGGCGGGTTCTGAGTTTTATTACAATAAGGTAGCAGTCATATGAACCAAGTTGGATTAAGTCAGTTCAGTGGTCTTTAAACATTTTGCTCATAATCTCCTAAGTGAATATTTATAAGTTGTTTCTCTCACAAGCATTGTTAAGTTGATATCCAAAAATTTTTATTAATTTCAGAGATAAAATTTCTAGATTTTTATAAATATTGATATCATGAAATTATTAAAACTATCCAATGTATGCAATAGAATATAAGTAGTTATAATTATGCACTTGACAGAATTAGAACATTACCACAACAACATCTGAGAAAAAGGCATTATCCTAATTAAATTACACTCATTTTCTAAAGTTCAGGGATAATCTGTTATAGATAAGATTTTGGTAACATTTTGCCCAAAACCCTTATAGATGTTCTACTTCGAAGAGTATAATATAATGGTCCTCATTGAAATAAATATCAGAAACAAGAAATGATATTAGCCTACTGGTAATTTTCAAGCTTACCAAAGGTATACTGATAATTTTAATATATGCATTACTGACAGTTGATTTCAAAACTTGCTTATATTTTTCAGTCTAAATTAACCATTATATGGTGTCACATTTGTTAACAGCCCCAATGATCAAAACAAGTCATACGGCTGATACAAAATCAAGAAGCAAGTAAATAAAATCTGCCTTTAATGAGAGGAGTAAAGAAATCATACAGCAAGGGTATGAAGGGTGAAGGGTGAAGGGAAGGGTGAAGAATTGGGGTCATTTCTGCAGTTACATAGATAATAGGGCAGCAAAAGCCATGAAACTTTGTCCTTCTTCTCTCATCTCTCCTATTCTACACTAGCTCTATCCTCCAGATTAGCAAAGCATACCAGGGAAAATAAGTCATCCTAATAGAAATGAAAGAGGGGCAGCGAATTAATTGTTATATTCTTAAAATAGGTAATTCTATGTAAATAGGAAGTCTTGCTAAAATATATCTGCAGTTTAGTAAAAGTGTACTTTTTAAAAAAGAAATATACATTTGGGAATTTGGGTTCTATCTCTGTGTCTATCAGTCAATTGATCCTTCACAGTACAAGAGTCTCTCTCTAACCTCTGGTCTATTCTTTCTTAGTCCCTTTATTATAAAAAAGTGTACAATAGAGATGCAAATGGAGTTGGTCGAGAGAGTGGGCTAGAGAGAAAGAGAAGAAAGGCAAGGTGATAGGTAGTCAAAAGGACAAATGGGAAGGAAAGAAAGATCCATGGCAAGTCAAGAAGAAAAAGTGCAGATAGGCACTGCTCTCCCATGATTTTATCATTTCAGTTCCTAAGATTATTGAAAATAATACCACCCTGGCATTTTTAATGAGAATCCATAATAGTTAAATAAGAAAGAGGGAGCCTATAAGGACAAAGTTGTCCAAAGGGAGCCAGAGGGAGGAGTATCCATTCATCTTGCACTCCAGTCACTATTTGGTGCCGGCCCTCTAAAAATGGCAGATCCAAATATGTTGGTTAATCCCACTCAAGAAATGAAATCTGTGCACCGGCAGTGTCTGCGTCAGCTAGGAGCCTATTAGAAATTCAAGAAGCTCAGAATCCATCCCATACCTTCTGGATCAGAATCTACATTTTAACCATCTGCTGAAGGGATTTGCAAGCACACTGAAGTTTGAGAATCCCTGGTCAAATGCACAAGGAAACCCCTTCACAAATGTACTCCCAGGAGCTAAACAGGCTGGTGTGCAGAGATTAGCATTTTCTTATGACAGAATCCTTGCCTCAACTGCATGCTTATTAAGGCTTAGTAAGCTCATGCATATTTGCTTAAGGCCGGGATGGGCCTTTTATAAATCCCACATTGTCCAACTAGCTAAAGTCTAAGGTATAAAGCTGTACATCCCCATGGCACAAAGCCTCTGTTGTTACTTTGTTTCACAGTTTACTTAGTCTGATTCTCAAGGTTCACATTTATCGGAACCACTTTTAGGGTTTTCTTTTTCTTTATATAATATAAAATAAGACATTTTCAAATGTGCAATTCATTGGCATTTAGTCTGTTCACAATGCTTTGCAACCATCACCTCCATACAGTCCCAAAACATCTTCATTACGGCCAGAAGAAGCCTCGTACACACTTGACGGTTGGCTCCCCATTCCCCTCTTTCCCCAGCCCCTGGCAACTATTAATCTGCTTTCTATCTCTAGGGATTTACATACTCTGGACATTTCACATGGATGAAATCATACAATTCATGCTCCTTTGTATGTTTCCTTCCACTTCCGGTCGTGTTTTTGACCTTCACCCATATTGTAGCATATATCAGTATTTCCTTCTTTCTATGGCTAAGTGACCTTTCATTATATGGATATCCCACATTTGTTTATCTAATCACCAGTTGTTGGACTTTTAGGTTGTTTCCACTTTCAAGCTATTGTGAATTATGTTGAATAATGTTGTGAATAATGTTCCTCTGAAATGTGTGTATAAGTTTTTTTTTTTATTAAATACCTATTTCTAGTTCTTTTCGGTGTACACCAAGGAGTGGGATTACTCGGTCATATGGTAATTCTATGTTTAACTTTTTGAGGAACTGCCATAATGTTTCCCACAGTGGCTGCACCCTTTTGCATTCTGACTTGCAATGCAATTTTTCCATACTCTCGTTAACATTTACTTTTTTCCATTTTTAAAAATTTTTTTAAATTTAATTTTTTTAATTTTTTAAAAATTTAAAATTTTAAGTTTAATTTTAAATTTAGAAGTTTTAAATTAACTTTAAAATTAAAAAATATTTTTTAAATTTTAAAAAAAATTATAGCCATCCTAATAGTGTGAAGTAGTATCTTGTGGTTTTGGGAAATTGTACATTTGGGAATGGGAAAATGTAACCATCTTCCTAATGGGTAATGATGTTGAGAATCTTTCATGTATTTATTGGCCACTTGACTATATCTTCTTTGAAAATGTGTCTCATCAAGTCCTTGGCCCACTTGAGTCTCTCTTAGCAACTTTCAAATATAAAATACAGAATTATTAACTATAGTCACCATCTCGTACATTACATTCTCCCATTGTTTTAAGTTGGGCACTTTGTCCTTGTGTTGTTGGGCTCAGTTTGCACACTCCTGTTCCAAATCTGATTTCAAAGCCACCTGTGAGATAGATGTTGGAGGAAGGCAGATCTACCTTATTGTTGATGAAACCATAAGTGAGGCTATAGCTGAAATGTGAGAATTAAGTGGAGTGCCTCCCTGCCCCCTTCTCCAGCCCAGATCCTGCACCACCTCACCCAACATGTATAGGACCACAGAGCAACACTTTTATTCAGGATTGCTGCCTCACAGTGTTTTAAATAGATCTCTAGAAAGAGATCTTTTACTTTCAGATTTTAAAATGGTTAGGTTCAACCACATGAAAAATACGGATCAATGGTTTTCATAAAGTAATTCATCCCACATCTGTGAGAGAAGTAAAGCATGGGTTAAGGGGCCACAATACTTTAATACGGAAAATTCTTCCTCTTAGGAACCAGAAAGTGGGGAAAAAATCATCTCCCTATTTGAACCATCAGAATAAAAATATTTTAATCTTAAAATCACTCTTTTATTTTAGCAACGTAAATAATATTGAGGTGATTTTTTCCCACAGTCCTCATTTTGTTTTTTAGATTGCATTCCTAAAATGAACACGACATCGACTATCAGATTAAATATTTAGGAGAGCATTATAAGAGTAACAGTTAAGGAACTAAAAAGAAAAACAGACCATTATAGAAAATGTTTATATTGTATTTGGTTTTGAATTCTTGAATTCTTTTTTATTTTTAGTTTTCTTGTTTATTTCATCAATCAAAATAAATTATGTTTGGGTTTTTTTTTTGTTTTTTGTTTTCCCAAATACTTTTATTTTATTTTTTCAGTGTTACAAGATTCATTGTTCATGTACCACACCCAGTGCTCCACGCAATACGTGCCCTCCTCAATACCCACCACTAGGCTCACCCATCCCCCCACCCCCTCCCCTCCAAAACCCTCAGTCCTTTGTTCTGAGTTCACAGTCTCTCATGGTTCTTCACCCCTCCGATTTCCTCCAATTTATGGAGGCATACAATGGTCTTGATTACCCCATTAAAGGGAGTCAAGCAGAGACATTTCATGGTTGAAGTAATTCCTTTGGAGCATATTATTGGAAGTACCAGACAGTATGTGGGAGAGAACACTGCCGGCCTGACATGTCAGGAGCCTCCAGTGAACTAGCCATTATCATGCTGTGGGCAGCACACAGCAGTAACAGTTGTTCCTCGTGATTCTCACACCACTTGACTTCCTTAACATTTGTCGTAGCTCCTCTGCTCTTCCTACCCAAAGGTTTTTCTATAGTTTTTTTTTTTTTAGCCCCTAATTCTCTGTATGATATCCCTTCTGGCTTTCAATACTTGGAATGTTTTCTGCTCTTCTTACTGAGCCCTGGCTCATGGAATATTTGCTACCAGAAGTAGTTCCGGGCCTCTCACAGAGCTTCCATGACTACCAAGAATATCTTCTCCCTCATAGCTCCAAGGCCACTGTTTACTAAAGCAAATCTAAATTTTATGCTTCTGCTTGTAATTACAGCACAAATTGAATTACAGTGCTACTTGAATTCATAGTCTGAGCAGGTCTTCTTTACGAAAGTCAGGACACAGGTGAGAAAGTGTGAGTCCTAAAGTTGGATTTGAGAACGCTAGAGGCCAAGTAACAGTCCTGAAGGCAAATGTGAAGTTACAGGAGTAGGTGCTTCATATTTTGGTGTCATCTACTCTAACTGCATTTCACCTTTTCCTCAACCTAAACAAAGACCACTTTGGGAATTCCCTAGGACCAGCTACTGAGGGGTGGGTGGTGGGAAAAAAGGCAGGCAATCTGCTGATATCAACCAGTAGTGGACTGGTGCAGCATGACAGCCCCTGAAGGAGAGTGAGGGTGAGAAATCATCCAGTGAGCAGCACTGTGGGCAGTCGATCTGCTTATTCACTCTTGGTATAATAAAGGAGGGATGGTAGTTCCTCTACAGCAAGCTACTGATCTGTCTGATGATTTCTTGGAAATAAAATATTACAGAATTGATGACAAGAAGGTTTGTGGAGAGACCATTTGGAATCTGCCCCAATTTTTAGTATATTGTTGTTCTGAGTGCTATATATAAAAGCCAGGAAGACTATATTAGTAATCAGGTGGATAAGATTAGCTAATGCTCTGTGAATGTTAGCCTTTCTTCAGCTACCCCAGTGTTTATTCACGGTGTAATCCTCAACAAGGATGGAGGTTATACATAAACTCAACAAATTAAACTTATCTTTACCAAGGCTGATTTGGCTTCTGTTAATGTTGAATGTCGAACCTTCCAACAGCATACACCAACACTACGCCCCTGCTAGGGCACCATATGCAGATGGGACCGACCAACCACTTTTATACAGTTTGATTCTACTGGGCTGTACTCATCACGGAGGAAGTTGAGATTTGTGATTACTAAAATATACATACTTATTCTGCATATGGCTTTGTCTTCTCTGTTTAGATTGCTCTGCCAGAAACACCACCCAAAAGGTTTTTTGAATGCCATATTTACCATCATGGTATCCAGTGAATTTGACTGAAGAACACTTTTTATAAAAGAAAGAAACGATGTACTACGTTGACCCCATGGGATCACTGGTTGTATCATGTTTCCCCTTACTCAGAAGCAATTGGCCTCGTATTATGGTTGAACGGATCTCAGTTACTGTACTGGTCAGAATAGGGTACTCTCCCACATGATGCAGTATTTGCATTAAACTGGTACAGATATTATGGCTAGCTCTCCCAAAGGTACAGTTTCAGGAACAAGCAAGGAAGTAGAAAAGCCTTGTCTTACTGTTATTCCCAATGAATTACCTGAAGACTGTGTTTCTCATCCCCAAAATGGTGCGTTCTGTCTGTTGCAAAGGTCTTGCTTTCCAAAAGATTAATGCTTCCCCTGGGAGTTAAACAATGGTCCCATGTAGAAGTTGAGACTGTGACCTAGGCATTTTAGGTTTCTTTTGCCAGAGAGAGTAGTTGATCTTGATTAATTAAGGGGCAGTTGGGCTGTGTCTATACAATAGAGATAGGAGGAGTTTATCTGGAACATATAGTATGTATTATATAACATATAATAAATGATAGAAAATGTAATATAAAACCTAAAGGTATATCACATATAAACACATATTCATAGCTCCATCATTGACTCCAGCATTACGATAAATGTCTTCTATGTTATCTTTATTAATTTTCTCAACAGCAATCAGAGAGAGGTATCCCCATTTTTTTCCCGTTTTGCAGAGGAGGACACTGCAGAAAGGTTGAGTAATTTTCCAAAGTCACAAAGCTATTAAGTGGAAGAACCAGGAGTTTAACACAGAGTTCTGATCTTATTGCTCAAATTTAATTGACAAATTAAAACAGACAAAATGCCACTGTGCAAGACACATGAACACAGTGCCAACTGGCAACATCTACTTTCAACATTTTCACTGAAATTGAAGATGTAAAGAAAAGTGGAAACATGAAACAAAATTCTAAAAAACTTATAAAAAGAAAAAACAAAGAACACAGAAGATTTAAATTTAATAAGCAAATAGAAGAAATTAATGAATAAAGACACAAAAATGGTAGGTAAATCTAAGAGCTGCTCATATAAATGAATAAAATTTGATAGTTTTTTTTTTTAATTTTATTTATTTATTTGACAGAAAGAGAGAGATCACAAGTAGGCAGAGAGGCAGGCAGAGAGAGAGGGGGAAGTTGGCTCCCCGCTGAGCAGAGAGCCCGATGCGGGGCTCGATCCCAGGACCTGAGATCATGACCTGAGCCGAAGGCAGAGGATTTAACCCTCTGAGCCACCCAGGCACCCCAAAATTTGATAGGTTTATATCTGGTTTCAACAGGCATTGAGAAAATTTCTGATTTGGATGGCCATTGATTTACAACAAAGAGTTGGTGAGCAGAGCCACAGGTGTGAGTGTGGTCTGTACAGCATTATTCCTGTTAATTAATCAACATTCTTGCCCCCACTGAGTTGATTTCCAACCTTGCCTGTTACCTTGTTTCTGATCTTTTCCTTTCTAAAATATATTTTGATTCATTTTTTCAAAAATTTATTTTTCTCTATTTGCCTGCTATTTATACATGTCCAATGATAAGAATATTCTAAGCTTAAAGGGAATGTCAACAATTAATGCCATCTCTGAATCATAAATGTCCAATTTAATCTTGTAAAATCTCTTGGCCCACTGAAAGAGGAATATTCCACCCATAAATCAGTAAGAAAAAGCCAGGATACAAGAAGATAAGCAGGGTTTGAGTTCACAAATTCATTCTAACACACATGCATGCAATTGTTGAAACAGTGTCCTCTGTACTGTTTTTGAATATTATCTGACGCACTTTTAATATATTACAAAGTAGTCTAAGTTTGCACTCTCTGGGGAGCATAGTAAGAAAAATCATAAAACACTCTATGCTGAAAAAGATATGGAGTAAGATTACTGAAAGAAGTTATGGTAGCTGATTCAAGAAACGATCTGTTCTTCAGGACAAAATTAGCACCATTTCTATCATTACCAGAATCTAAAAGTAACTAAACTCTCTTATGTTCATTGCACTGCCCTTGGGAAAGACAGTTAAGCAAATTTCATCCTTCTCCACTAAAAAATACAAAAATTGAAATAAATGCAACCCTTATCTGAAGTAACATTTAATTAGAAAGACATATAATTATATAAGATCTATATCATATCTACACACACAGAACACACAATATCCCTAACTCTGCATCCATAGAAGTTATATACAAGAATTATTTCACTTTTTCTATAAATGCCCACATATAATAGAGAGTAAATGAGGGAATCTCTCTATTTTAAGATCTGGACAGTGAGGAATAAAGGTGGATACTCAGGGAGAAATTATCACACTGTTTTTGGTTAATTATGAAAGTTTTTGTGGAGGATATAAATACGGGAAAGAGTTTTGAATGATGGTATGTGGGATAATTGGAAGAAATGGCATTTCTATTTAAAAGATGCTTCCAAAACACAGTCTATGTGTAATAATAAAATACAGGTTTGCCTGAATAGAGTGGGAGGTCGGGCTTGGAAGCAGGTGTGCAATCATGGAGTATTTCTCTAACTTTTATTCACATTTTTGATGCTATTAATTGTATCGACCCCTGCAAGATTAGTTATTTGGAGTGCTTAGTGCATTTCCAATAGTAAAGCCGTCACACAAATTGGAGTTGTCTTCCCATAATTGTAGACAAATTAAGTATTACGGTTTTAGGGAAATTGGTTTTCAGGTTGTACAAGAACTAAGAGATTCTTATCTTTCTCCTCCCATTCTCTTGCCTGAAAGAGCAGACTACATTCAACATTTCAGTGGCTATCAAAATTTTTGCCCCTACCTACTGAAAAAAAAATATATTATTCTACCACCTCAACATATGTGTATATACAATATGTATATTAAATTTCTATTTTATACATATTTGTATATTATAAATATTTGTTATACATTTTCCATATATAATATACTCATTATATATATGGGAATACAGGCTTTCTGAAATAGCGCATACTTTCCCGGTTTGTAATGTCTGTGTATTTTTGTACTCTTCTAATCTAGTTTATGCCAGGAATTTCTTTTTAATCTTGATTACAATCAAATTAATGTGATGAGTCATTGGTGGGTCACATTCACAGCTTGGGAAATGCTGCCCCTCCTTGCACACAGTCACTGATGTAGTCAAATCACGTTCTGCTCCCTCCCCTACCCTGTGTTTCATTCTCTCCATCTTTTAGGTAGCAGTCCCTGGTTTTCATATTCTTCCACTCTTACATATATTCCTATCACCTCCATTTTAGAAATGGACAGACACATCTAATTTCCAACTGATTTGTTGAACAGGTGAGGAGATTATCCAGTCCTGTTTATTGTTTCCTGTGCGTGATCTCACTACTCTGTTGGTTCTACCAGTTCTCTATGAATTTCCAGAAAGCAGCAGCTGCAACCACCCTGAGGTCCTCCTTGCATGCCCCCCAACTCTATTCACACTGAAAGTGGTAAAAAAAAAAAATTGAAGTTCTCCTCTAGTCCCCTTTTTCAAGATGTAGCCTTATATTGACATGGATAGAGGAAAAATGGTTAAGATTTTTTTGGAATAACTATGGTGAGAGTGGTGTGATTGAATAGGGCAACGTCTAACTCCAAAAAATAAAAGCAATGCCCAAAGTGACAAAAGCTTTCTTATTCAATGATAGTTTGAATCTTACTCCAAAGCTATGAAAGTCTGTGTGTGTGTTTGCATGAATGTGCAGCAAAAATCTAACTATAAAATCAGGTAGAAATAAATAGTCTCGTCAATAACCAAATGTCTAAAGTTAAAAAATAAAATAAATGGAAGAATGTCTATTGGTGATTGGTGTTTCCTGTAATAGAAATGTAGTTTATCCTAGGATTTGGAATAATTTATATGTAACACTCAAAAAAAAAAAAAAAAAAGAAAAAGAAATCCTTACGTTTTTGAAATTTAGTCAGCCTATTCTATCGATGTCCCCTAACTAATCTTAGAACTACTAGGACTATTTCTGTTTTCATTCTGACTCTATGCTTAAATTCTTTATTTGCTAAAATAAAACTATTACTATCTCTTTTAATAGTTCAATAATTGACATGTCTGGTAATAGTAATTTTTTGCAGTGTAATTCTGTCCACCCAAATCATCTTAATTATCTATAATTTAATTATGTGTAATTAAATTAATTATATTAATTTTAAATATATTTAAATATATTTAACAGTGTTGAGAAATTTTTTCCTTCAAGTTTTTATTTAAATTCAAGTTACAGTATAATATTAGCTTCAAGTGTAGAACTTAGTGATTCATCACTTACACGCAACAACCAGTGCTCATAACAAGAGCCCTCCTTAATCCCCGTCACACTTTTAACTCATCTCCTCCACCCATCTCCTCTCCAGTAACCCTCAGTTTGTTCTTTATAGTTAAGAATCTGTTTTATGGTTTGCCTTTCTCCTTCTTTTTTCCCCTTGTTTTCATCTGTTTTGTTTTTGTTTTTTCCTCCGTCACATTTATTTATTTATTTTTTATTGTGTTTTGTTAGTCATCATACAGTACATCATTAGTTTTTGATGTAGTGTTCCACAATCCATTGTTTGTGTACAACACCCAGTGCTCCATGCAATCCATGCCCTCCTTAACACCCATCACCAGGCTCACCCATCCCCCCACCCCTCTCCCCTCCAAAACCCTCAGTTTGATTCCCAGAGTCCATAGCCTTTCATGGTTCATCTCCCACTCCATTTTCTCCCCCTTCACTTTTCCCTTCCTTCTCCTAATGTCCTCCATGCTATTCCTTATGTTCCACAAATAACTGAAACCATACGATAATTGACTTTCTCTGTTTTCCTTATTCCACTTAGTATAATCTCCAGTCCCATTCAAGTTGATGCAAAAGTTGGGTATTCATCCTTTCTGATGGCTGAGTAATATTCCATTGTGTATATGGACCACTTCTTCTTTATCCATTCGTCTGTTGAAGGGCATCTTGGCTCTTTCCACATTTAGGCTATTGTGGACATTGCTGCTGTGAACATTGGGGTGCATATGGCCCTTCTTTTCACTACATCTGTATCTTTGGGGTAAATACCCATAGTGCAAATGCTGGGTCATAGGGTAGCTCTATTTTTAATTTTTTGAGGAAGCTCCACACTGTTTTCCAAAGTGGCTGCACCAACTTGCATTCCCACCAACAGTGTAAGAGGGTTCCCCTTTCTCCACAACTTCTCCAACATTTGTTGTTTCTTGCCTTGTCGATTTTTGCCATTCTAACTGGTGTAAGATGGTGTAAGATGCCATTCTAACTGGTGTAAGATCTCAATGTGGTTTTGAGCGTAGGCATTTTAACAATGTTTATTCTTCCAATCCATGAGCATGGAATGTTTTTCCATCTTTTTGTGTCTTCTCCAATTTCTTTCATCAGTGTTTTGTAGTTCCTAGAGGATAGATCCTTTACCTCTTTGGTTAGGTTTATTCTAAGATATCATATGGGTTTCGGTGTTATTGTAAATGAAATTGATTCTTTAATTTCTCTTTCCACAGTTTCATTGTTAGTGTATAAGAAAGCACTGATTTCTGTGCATTGATTTTATATCCTACCACATTAACTGAATTGATGTATAAGTTCTAGTAATTTGGGGATGGGGATTTTGAATTTTCCACAAAGTATCACGTCATCTGCAAAGAGAGAGAGTTTGATTTCTTCTTTGCCAATTCAAATACCTTTTATTTCTTTTTGTTGTCTGATTGCTGTTGCTTGGACTTCTATACTATGTTGAACAATAGTGGTCAGAGTGGGCATCCTTGTCATGTTCCAGATCTCAGTGGGAAGGCTCTCAGCTTTTCTCCATTGAGAATGATATTTGCTGTGGGTTTTTCATAGATGGATTTTATGAAGTTGAGGAATGTTCCCTGTATGCCTATACTCTGAAGAGTTTTAATCAGGAAAGGATGCTGTGTTTTGTCAAATGCTTTTTCTGCATCAGTTGAGAGGACCATGTGGTTCTTGTCTCTTCTTTTATTTATATGTTCTATCACATTGATTGATTTGCAAATGTTGAACCACCCTTGCATCCCAGGGATAAATCCTACCTGATTGTGATGGATAATCCTTTTAATGTATTGTTGGATCCTATTAGCTAGGATCTTGGTTGAGAATTTTGGCATCTGTATTCATCAGGGATGTTGGTCTGAAATTCTCCTTTCAATGTAGTCTTTGCCTGGTTTTGCAATCAAGGTAAAGCTGGCCTTATAGAAAGAGTCAGGATGTTTTCCTTCTGTTTCTATTTTTTGAAACAGCTTCAGGAGAATAAGTATTATATCTTCTTTGAATGTTTGGTAGAATTCCCTAGGGAATCCATCAGTCCCTGGACTCTTGTTTTTTGGGAGGTTTTTGATCACTGCTTCAATCTCATTACTGGTTATGGGTCTGGTTATTCAGGTTCCAATTTCTTCCTGTTTCAGTCTTGGTAGTTTATAGGTTTCGAGGAATGCATCCATTTCTTCCAGGTTGTTTAATTTATTGTCGTATAGCTGTGATAATAATTTCTGATAATTGTATTTATTTCTTGGTGTTAGTCATGATCTCTCCCCTTTAATTCATAATTTTATTAATTTGGGTCCTTTCTCTTTTCTTTTGGATAAGTCTGGCCAGTGGTATATTGATCTTTTTAATTCTTTCAAAGAACAAGCTTCTAGTTTTGTTAATGCATTCTACTGTATTTCTGGTTTCTAATTCATTGATCTCTGCTCTAATCTTAATTATTTCCCTTCTCGTGTGTGGGTTAGGTTTAATTTGTTGTTGATTCTCCAGATCTTTAAGGTGTAAAGATAGTTTGTGTATTCAGGATTTTTCTGTTTTTTTGACTGAGGCTTGGATGGCTATGTATTTCCCCCTTAGAACCACCTTTGCCATATCTCATAGGTTTTGGACCGATGTGTGTTTGTTCTCATTGGTTTCCATGAATTAATTAAGTTCTTTGATTTCCCGATTGACCCATTCTTGAGCAGGATGGTCTTCAGCTTCCTAGTATTTGAATTTCTTCCAAACTTTTTCTTGTGATTAAGTTCCAGTTTCAAAGCATTGTGGTCTAAGAATATGCAAGGAATAATCTCAATCTTTTGGTATTGGTTGAGCCCTGATTTGTGACCCAGTATGTGGTCTATTCTGGAGAAAGTTCCATGTGCACTCAAGAAGAATGAGTATTCTGTTGTTTTAGGGTGGAATGTTCTGTATATATCTATGAGGTCCATCTGGTCAAGTGTGTCATTCAAAGCCCTTGTTTCTTTGTTGATTTTCTGCTTAGTTGATCTGTCTATTGCTGAGAGTGGAGTGTTAAAGACTCCTACAATTAATGTATTATTATCAATATGTCTCTTTATTTTGGTTAACAATTGGCCTATGTAGTTGGCTGTTCCTATGTTGGGAGCATAGATACTTACAATTAGATCTTCCTGCTGGATAGACCCTTTAAGAATGATATAGCACTCTTCTGTATCTCTGACTACAGTCTTTAGCTTAAAATCTAATTTGTCTGATATGAGAACTGCTACACCAGTTTTCTTTTGAGGCCTGTTGGCATGAAAGATAGTTCTCCATCCCTTCACTTTCAGTCTGGATGTATCTTTAGGTACAAAATGAGTCTCTTATAGACAGCATATGGATAGGCCCCGTCTTTTTACCAATCTGCAATCCCGTGCCATTTTATGAGAGCATTTATGCTGTTCACGTTGAGAGTGATTATTGACAGATAAGATTTTGTTGTCATCATGTTGCCTTTGAAGGCCTTGTTTCTGTGGATTATCTCTGTATATCTCTGTTCTGTATCACTCTTGGCATCTTTCTCCTTTTATAGAATCCCCCCCTTAATATTTTCTGTAGGGCTGGCTTAGTGGTCACATATTCTTTCAGTCTCTGCTAGTCCTGGAAACTTCTTATCCCTCCATCTATTCTGAATGACAGCCTAGATGGATAAAGAATTCTTGGCTGCATATTCTTCTCATTTAGTACCCTGAATATGTCTTGCCAGCCCTTTCTGGCTTGCCAGGTCTCTGAACAGGTCTGACTTTATTCTGATGTTTTTCCCTCTGTACATAGGAATCTTTTCCCCCTATCTACCCTAAAATGGTTTCCTTGGTTCTAAGATTTGTGAGTTTTACTATTACAAGCCTGGGGGTTGATCTCCCCTCACTGATCTTGGGGGGTGTCCTCTGTGCCTCTAGGACATGGTTGCTTATTTCATTCCCCAGACTGGGGAAGTTCTCAGCTACGATTTGGTCAAATATATCTTCTAGTCCTCTCTCTCTCCACCCCCTCAAGGATCCCAATAATTCTGACATTGGAACGTTTCATGGTGTCATTTATTTCTCTAATTCTGTTTTCATGGATTTTAAGCTGTTTGTGCTAGGCATCCTCCGACTCCTTCTTTTATATCAGTTTGTCTTCAAGATCACTAATTCATTCTTCTGCCTCATTTACCCTGTTAGAGTATCTAGATTAGATTGTATCTCATTGATAGCATTTTTAAGTTCGGCCAAATCTGCTCACTTCTACCCTTGATGAACCTATGTTGCCATTAATAGTTTTCTCCAGCCTGACTATTGTCTTCATAACTGCTACATTCTGACATCTTGCTTAGATCCATATCCATTAGATATGCTGGAAAGGCCATTGTCTCTGGGTCTCTTCTTCGTTGGGAATTCCTCCTCCTTGTCATTCTGCTGAGTTGTGGTTGAGGGGATGTACAGCCAAAAATATAAACCACTATCCAGGCAAGGTGCACCCTGGGAAGTTTTGCAGTAATCGGAAGTCACCACCAAAAGGAAAAAAAAAAAAAAAACAGAGCCAAAATGAGCTGGTCTCCATGGAAACATGTTTTTCAGGCTTTTATTCTCTGGAGGCTTTTGTTCTCTGGCAGCTTTTCACACCTTTTGGGGGGTCAGAGCAAAGTAAACTGTCTGCACCCAGACCTCTGCCTTAGAGGGAAGCCACAGACTGCTGGTCTCTGAGTCCTCCAGAACACACAGTTTCCCCCTCTGCAAACTCCACTGAACACCACAGCCTCCCACAGGTGGTGTGTGCCCCAGCCACCATCTCAGTGGTTGGCCAAGGCCCCACTTGTCTCTGTACCCCCGTGCCACCAAAACCACAAGCAATACAGGTCCAAGTGAGCCCAGCCTGGTGGCTGCTGTCCCAAGAACCTTGGGCTCCAGTCCAAGCCAGGTCCTCTCAGCCAAGGCGGTGGCAGAGGTTGCCACAGGGACCCCAGACTCAAGTATTCACAGTGCCCTCTCAGCCTCGGGTGTTGCGGAGGTGGCAGCAGAGGCAGTTGCAATGGCGGTGGCAGCCGCCAGCCCCAGGGACCGTTAACTCAAGTCCACACCGGGTTTTCTCAGGCACCGGTGGGTGGTGGATGTGACCGGTCCCTGGACCGTGGGCTTAGGTCCGCACCTGCAGCAACCCCCCACCCCATCCCAGCAACTGTCCCTTAAGTTCCTTTTTTCTATTTGAGTGCTATTATCAGTCCCTTCCCTTCTCACAGCCACCAGTCTCCAAGGTATCGCTGGTCCCCAAGCACAGGGCACTTTCCCACTGGGGTATTACTTTCCAATGGCTCCCTTCTGGTGGCTCCCTCCCCTTTCTGTTTATGCTCTGATAACTTTCTGCACGATCCCAACTCTATCCTTTGTACCTCTTGACTGATGATCCTCTGCCCCATAGAGATCCAGACATGTATAATCTTACATCTCAGGCTTATTTCATGGGTGTTCAGAGGGCTCTGGTAGACATCCAGCTCAATTCAGGGGACTGGTTGAAATAGGCTCCCCTACTCCTCCGCCATCTTGCCCCCCTCCTCCATCTTTTTTGTTTCTTAAATTCCACATAAATGAAATCATATGGTATTTGTCTTACTCTGACTTATTTAGCTTAACATAATACTCTCTGGCTCCATTTATGTCAGTGCAATTGGAAAGATTTCGTTCTTTCTTATGGCTGAGTACACACCGCTTCTTCTTTATCCATTCATCAGCCAATGGACATTTGGGCTCTTTCCATAATTTGACTATTGTTGATAATGCTTCTATAAACACTGGGGTTCATGTATCCCTTCAAACCAGTATTTTTGTTTCCTTTGGGTAACTACCTAGTAGGCAATTGCTGTGTCTTAGGAGAGTTCTATTTTTAACTTTTTGAGGAACCTCTTCAGTGTTTTCTAGAGTGGCTGCACCAGTTTGCATTCCCACCAATAGTGTGAGAGGGTTCCCCTTTCTCCATGTCTTTGCCAACAGTTGTCGTTTCCTGTGTTGTTAATATTAGCCATTCTGCTGGTGTGAGGTGGTATGTCATTGTAGTTTTGATTTGTATTTCTCTGGTGATGAGTGATGTTGAGCATCTGTTCATGTGTCTATTAGCCATCTGGTTGTCTTCTTTGGAAAAATGTCTATTCATACCTTCTGCCCATTTTTTAACTGGATTATTTGTTTTTTGAGTGTTGAGTTTGATAAGTTATTATAGATTTTAGATACTAGCCCTTTATCTGATATATCATTTGCAAGGATCTTCTCCCATTCCAAAAGCTGCCTTTTAGTTTTGTTGATTGTTTCCTTCACTGTGCGGAAGCTTTTTATCTTAATGAGATCCCAATAGTTTATTTTTACTTTTGTTTCTCTTGCCTCAAAAGACAAAGCAAGAAAGACTATCCAATGGGCAAAAAGACAGCTTCTTCAAATGATCTTGGGAAAATTGGAGAGTAACAGGCAGAAGAATGAAAATGGACCACTTTCTTGCAACATACACAGAATAAATTCAAAATGGATAAAAGACCTAAATGTGAAACAGAAAACTATCAAAATCCTAGAGGAGCTCTTCCGAGGCCTGCGCTCTCACCAAGGAGAAGGCCACGTTCAGTTCGAGCGCGAAGATCGTGAAGCCCAATGGCGAGAAGCCGGACGAGTTCGAGTCCAGCATCTCCCAGGCTCTGCTTGAGTTGGAGATGAACTCCGACCTCAAAGCCCAGCTAAGGGAGCTGAATATCACGGCAGCAAAGGACATTGAAGTTGGCGGTGGTCAGAAAGCTATTATCATCTTTGTTCCCGTTCCTCAACTGAAATCTTTCCAGAAAATCCAAGTCCGGCTAGTCCGTGAATTGGAGAAAAAGTTCAGTGGGAAGCACGTTGTCTTTATCGCTCAGAGGAGAATTCTGCCTAAGCCAACTCGAAAAAGCCGTACAAAAAATAAGCAAAAGCGTCCCAGGAGCCGCGCTTTGACAGCCGTGCATGACAGGATCCTGGAGGACTTGGTTTTCCCAAGCGAAATTGTGGGCAAGAGAATCTGTGTGAAACTGGATGGTAGCCGGCTCATCAAGGTTCATTTGGATAAAGCACAGCAGAACAACGTGGAGCACAAGGTTGAAACTTTTTCTGGTGTCTATAAGAAGCTCACAGGCAAGATGTTAACTTTGAGTTCCCCGAGTTTCAGTCGTAAACAAAAATGAGTAAATAAAACTTTCACAGTAAAAAAAAAAAAAAAAATCCTAGAGGAGAACATAGGCAACGCCTCTTTGACCTCAGTCACAGCAACTTCTTAGTAGATAGTGTTGAGTAATTTTTAGAAAGGGAAAGCAATTCTCACTAAATAGTAGCAGAGAGAAATGACAAACTACGGATTATAGTAAATACTCAGGGTATTTTCCACTGAAGTTTCATTCAATTAAACATTTCTTGGACATTTATGATTTTCCATACAATGTTTTAGGTTTCAATCATATTATGTAACTACTGAGCCTATCAACAGCCTATCACATAAAGCAATATTATAACTGCAATTTCCGAGTGCTACTGAAGGACAAGAAAACCAAATGTAAGGGAGCCCTGATGTTGCTTTTGCTGCCTTACGAAGGAGAAAGAAGGAGATTCCATTTCTCTAGACTACTGCCAAAAGGGAAATAGCAAAATGAACTTGGCATTAACTCTGGTTAGAAAGACATCCTGAATGTGGATAAATTAAATGTTCTAATGATATTTTTAGTAAATATCCTTGCCATGTACACATCCTTATTAAATTTAAAGGTAATACAAGAGTGAAAAATTGTATGCTGGATGACAAAATAAGATATTTTGTCTAGAAGTTTTCTATAGAGTGAAAGATTGAAAAGAGATGCCCCAAACCAGACAATGATATTTAACACATTAAAATATCACATCCTACATTTTGATTCAAAGTCTCTTTTGAATCATATGATACCTAAAAAAATCACAGTGTTTGGTTGAATACAAGTCCACAACATGAACCAACAGTGGAACCTATCTTCCAGAAAGACGTTGACATAAGCTCAGACTGCTGGCAGTTTTCAGACTTTAAAAAGGAATCATTCCTTTGCATGTGTTAAACCACATCTAGGTTATTCTGCTTATCTTTAGACACAACTCTCAAAGGACAAAATCAAATTATATTGTCCAGAAAAGAACAACCAGGATGATAATGGGTTTTGGAAACAACAGAAAATAGCAATAAAGGGAATGGTAAATAGGGGAAGGGAGTATGCTAAATCTTTCCAAAATGGAAATTTTGTCATGTGAAAGAAGGTTTAGAATTGTTTTCTGAAATTCTGCAGCATAGAACTAGAATCAATGTATATAAAGTAGGGTAGCACATTTTTTTAAGTATGAAGAATAAATTGTGATAATTAAAGCTGTCTAACAATGGAAAACATACATTGGATGTTGGTATATTCCATCTATGTTATTAGGAGTATTCCAACAGGTATTTTTCCCTTAATATTGTCAAAGGCATTTATATACCAAGAATTACGTTATTTTTTCAATGGCATCCTAGGATTCTAATTTATTCTTGCGAGGTGACACAGTTTCATTTAGACAGTAGAACTCTCTGAGATACAATGTTCTTAAATTTCTTTGTCTAAAAGAAAAGAAGCTAAAACATACTCAAATATAAATTTTGAAACTGATATTCATAAACCAGATGCAAAATCATGTCTCATTACTTCATTGTCTCACTCCATCTAGAATAGTGAGATTTGCTTTTTAAAAAGGTGAGTCCAAACTTCCAAAAGATTTAGGTTTTGCAATAATAGCCCTTTCAAAAAACAGAAGAAAAGGAAAGAAGAAAAACAAAGTCTGTTCTATCTAACTTTTTAGACATCACTTTACCAACCCTTGACACATAACACTCCAAAATGCAAAATAAAACCAACGTAATAAAAAACAGGAAAAAAAAAAAAACCAGATTCACTGGCAGCTAATAGGGAAAATTTATCTTATCTAACAGACATAGTATTGGCTGTTTTAAGGGGAAAATTTTGTGGGCTTTAGTCTGCATCAGATTTTTATAGAATACATTCTTCTTTTTTTTCTCCATAATAGAAAAAAATCAGTTGGCTATGGGTTGTATAGACATGCTGTTTAAAACGAAAGGTTGACATCTGGATCCAAGTCAAGGAATAAAAGCATCACCTTATATATTTACTCAGGAATCACAAAAGTTCATTTTAAGGTTAAGAAACTTGCATAATAGAAAGTTTTTATGAATGTTTATTCTAAGTTTGGCTACAGTATATGTACATAAAATGCCTAAAATTGAATCCTTGATTGGGTAAATGTAGTGTCTTTGAAGTTACATAAACTATTTAGTAATACTTTAGCATCTATCATTGCCTGTTTTAAACATTAAGAGCTTTAATTTGTTATTTTGAGTTCCGTGACCTAATGGATCTCATAAGAGCACTATATTAAATAGTGCCTTCCTAATGCTAAGGATAATAGTTATGGAATTAAGGAAATTTGAAATGTTTTATTTTTACCCCCAGAAGAATATTTTCCTGTTAGATTTTAAAATAATTCTTTTTTTCTTTAACCGTTAATGTTTCCTTTTAAAAACTGAAGAAAATATTTTATATTTATGTTTTTACTTGATATGTAGTTTTTTATTTGGTGCCAACATATGACATTTTTTAAAAAGAGACAATTAACCCTGGAGTTATAAGAATAAAATGAGAAGAAAAGTTTAGCAAACAAAATTGCATCTTATAAGGGAGCAATAAGGTATCTAAGTCATGAATAAATTTAGGTGAACACTATTCTTATGTTCTTATGTGTATGTTGTAAAAACCTTTCTGAAAGGCATTTTGGAAATAAACATAAAGCCAGCTAATGTACATATACTTTGACCCAATGATTCCAACTCTAGGATTTTATTCAAAATAAATAAGTATGCCACAAGGTTTATTCAAGGTTGCTCATGAAAACTGGAAACAATCTAAAGAGACAGCAATAATAATTTTAGAATATCCAAAATTGTATAACCATAAAGTAACGCACAACTCAAATTTTAATTAACATGAAAAGATATTCAAGTGAAAAGACCAGGTTATAGAAGAATACGTGTAACCTGGACATTTTTATGTGAATAGGAAAAATAGTATGGAAAAGAATGCTAACTATTAACAATGAACAATGACCATGGCTGAGTTCAGGAGCATAGAGAATAGCTTGGGGTATGAGCAGTTATGCAAGTCTTTTAAAAATATTTATTAAAAAAATATTTTCTTGTCGCATTAAACTAAATTCCTAACATTCTAATATAAGGAAAAGGTTGATCACTCAAAAAGCTTTATAAAATTATTTTAAAAGTAGCTTATTTTTCAGTGTAATTTTAAATCACTCTAAGCATAATAAAACATCCCCAAAATATTAATGATCATGTTCCTGTTATATTCCCGGGTGCTAAATCCTTTGCTGCCATCTTTTGGAAGTAGGTTACTAATGCATGTCATGGATTTCTTTTAACCTGGTTCTTTTAACCTTTTCCAGGTTAGAAAAAGATTAGAAAAACAAGGAAAACTTACATTCTCTCAGGAGTGATATGCTAAAGCAAAATTAGATTTTCTCCACAGTGTTGAAAAATTTGTTTTATTCACATTACCTACAGCTGGATTCTGGCCTCTCTTTCTTTGAAAATCCTGAAAAGGGTGATCTTTTACAAGGAAACTCCTACGGAGCAATGCCCGGGCTTTCCTCAATGCTGCGTCTTAATTCCACAAAAGCTCATAAAATTCTTGTGCAAAAATAGTAATAGTTTGTCTTTTCTATCCTCAAGCCAGACTTGTCTTAAAGGGAAGGTGCACAAAGCAGGAAGGTGCTGAGCAATTCCAAAAAGGTAGACGAAAGAGGGAGCTACACTTGGAAGAAATGACACGTAAAACTAAAAAAATTTCCACAGTGTGGAATAGATGAGGAGTGTGGAATAGATTCCAAATAGATCAGGAAAGAAAGAATACACTAGCTCAGCTTCCTAAGTGCGGATAATGTCATTGTACATATGAAAACATTATTTAAATTGAAGATTTCTTAAAACTTCAGTAACATTATAAAGTCAATATAACAAACCAGTCTTGTCTGACATTTCACAGATGAAAATAACTACTCGATTATCAAGTTGAATAGTATTTTCTCAAACCTACCTGAGTCTCAAGATGGTACACTAGACGTGCTGGTATAATAGACTAGTTAGTCTATTATAGCTGATAAACACTTTTAATCAGTGTAGTTGGTTATCGCTGGCTTCCTCAAGATTCCGACACTTCCTTTCTAGAAGTTCTCACCCCCAAAGTTGGCACCGGTATTGAGAAATGCACTTGCTCTTGGTTCTTACTCTCATTCTCTTCCAACATGAGCATTCAGTGTTTAATGTACATATAGTCCTCATCATTTGACATCAGTGAAGATTTGCTTTTTGTAGTGCAGTTCTCAAAATGCTTTATTTATTCACCCAGGACTGGCTGTGAATACAAGATCCTTTGTCTCTCTCTAACTTGCACTGCCAATCACAGGACAACAAATAATTTGCCTGCTGAGGGGAGGGCAGGGAACTCTTGACGAAGAGTCATTACTCAGTTGCATGATTGGAAATAGATCTTCTCATTCCCCTTGTGACCTGAAAGGCAACACACTATCACTTTGTTCAAATTCTTACATCTACAATGAGGTAGACTTCACATTCATAGACCCTTTCCTCTGCTAAAAATATACTTCTGATTTCTCCTATTTCCTAAACTCATTGATCAACTCACACTTCGTTTCTCTGTGAAAAATTTGTAGAGCCTCCGGGAAGAATTCTTTGCTCTCTCTTGAGACCTTCTCTCTTTGTACTTCTACAGAGAAATTAGCATAATATATAATCTTCCAGCTGTCTCTGGTCTATAAGATCTCTAGGCAGCGACCTACTCTGGTTTACATTTGAACTCCCCAAATCTGACCTAGAATGTTATTGATATGGGTATACTGAATGAATGAATGAATGAGCGAAGGCAAGGTTGAGAAATGAAAAGGATATAAATTCAAAAAATACTTGCTAAGCAAATATGTTTGAGATCAAACATATACTTGAAAAAAGAAAAAGAAAAGAAAGAGAAAATGTTACATAAGTACTGAAATTTTGTGTGGTGTAGTGTTTTTATTTTTTTAATTGAGTATATGTAGCCTTTTGGAATGTTTCAAAAATTATTTTTCAGTTTAAAATGCTATTTGTTTATGCATGAGTTAATGCAACAATTATGCATTTATTGCAAACTATGTGTTAGATAAAATCATAGTATTAATTCGGGTATTATATAATGTCATTACTAATATATTATACTGAAGCTATCTGGAAATATTGATAAAGTACATAATATTCTGCTGCTTAAGGTAACAGTAGAAAAATACTGTGCTTTAAGTTTTGCGTAGAAATAAAGTTGAGTTCAGGTTAACTGCTTTTGTTTACTGTAGCTTTGTAAGACATAGCTTTATGTCGTTTATTATTTTGTACTAAGTTGAAAATAAAAATCCAGCGGGTTCTGTGGAAAAGACAGGATCTTAAAGCCTTTTTCGTTAATATTTTGTGTGAATTTTATTTTCTTAAATCGTATGTAAATGAAAACTACATATTAGGCAGGTGAATTAAAAATGAACAGAGTTTTTTGAATGGATATAAATATTCAACATGAACAAATTAGGACTTCACATATTAGGATGATGTGGATTCTGTCCTCTCACTGTGGGCACAGGTACCATGATGGAATCATACTTGTTTATTAAAATAACTTACATGAATTAGAAAGTTAACAGTAACTGGTAGGAATGAGAAATTTTTGTCTTATGCAATGACTCACTCAAAAATGTTTGAAAACGTCAAAATTTAGCAAATGTTGATTAAACTTACTTTTCCAAACAAGTCGAACATGAACCAAATACAATTTTGAAAAAGTTGAATTGTAAATATTGTCAATATTGCTAAAAGCATAATTTTTAACTAAATTTCATGTTTCTTGTGCACATTTAGTTGTAAATACATTAATTTATTAAATCTGTATATCTCGATGGAATTTGTTTATAAATAATTGTTGAATGAGTGAAAATTAATAAATTTTAGAGATATGGGAAAAAATACCAGGGACAACTTTAATTACTAGTCAATATACTCATTTGGACAATCTAGCTAGGATTAAATATCTTTTAAATTAAAAATCGTAGAAATTCATGTTATTTTGAAGTCTTTAAAGAAGTGTTTGTCTTTTGTTTATTTAAGGATTTCCCCATGCTAATTAAGTGATCTTGATTTGGGTTACTTCAGCAGCATGTGGTCCTCCAGTCTTAGACCATTTGGTTTATTGACCGGTTTGATTTTAACCAGATTATCCACTTCCTATACAAAGGGGGAAACTTTACATTAAAGAAATACTTGTAATGGGTTTTCAGCTGTGTTCACAAGGGATGATTTCTTTCCAGGTCTTTTGTGACTGAGTTGCATAAAAAGTGTGTTTAATATTGACTGAATGCAATCCCAGGCACTCTTGCAGGTATCCCACCTGCATTATTTCATTCAGTACTCACAGCAACTCTCTAAGGTGGCTATTATGATTATGATTATGATTATGATTAATTTTCCCAGAAGAGGAAACTGGAGCATAATTTGCCTGACATCACACGGGTATAGGAAAGGAGTACCAGGATTCAGTAGAGCAGTTCCTCTCCTTAGCCTGCAAATATCACTATGTAGCTATTCTGTGCCATCTGTCTGTACGCTATTCTGTCAGTGCGCTATTCCGATTCGCAGAACTACATATCCTAACTCTGGTAAAACGGTAAATGTGCTTTGGATCAAGCAGCAGGTGGAGGTAAGAACTCACTCCACGAGAAAGCTCTAGGCTTCCTGGTTCCGGGTGGGAGCCGGAGGGTCCGGTCTCCTAGGCAACAGCTGTAGCGCTGTAGACAATAATGTACCCCTTTCCTGGGACCCAAAGGGGTGATGTCATTTCCTTCTTCTGGGCGGTTTCTTCGACGACGCTTCAGGCGGAAGAGCGGTGTTGGGTACCCGAGAAACCTGGCGGTAGGGAAGTCACTTCCTTCCGGATACGCGGTTTCCTAGCAACCGTCTCCCATCTCCGCTTTTAGTCCCTCCTCTTTGCTCAGTCCAGTGCCGGTCTCCGAGAGCTGGTAGGCCCAGGTCAGGGCAGGAGGGTCCTGCCCAAGGCCAGGGGCTCAGTTCTTAGGCTGGCGGGAGCCCACTGCAGGATCGGCTGGGGTGGGTACAGAACACGGGTATTGGAGGGTCTCGGAAGAAAGGGACGTGGACGGCGCTCGGTGTCCGGCCTGGCGAGTGCTGGGAGCTGGGCGGGCAGGCGGCGCGGTGCAGTGCGGAGCCGGCTGGGACCCGGGCGCCACCCGGCCGGGCGGCAGCGGTCCCCGGGGGCGCGCGCTGCTGCGGACGGCTGGGTGGCCGAGGCCCAGGCCTCCACTCCGAGCACGAGAAAAAGTTCACGGGCCCATTCGTACAGTGATTTTAATGCTGCCTATCATGGAAGCTTCGTTTTGTTTTATCTAGCCCTATGAACGCTGTTGTGAGAGGGAAGAGCGACTGGAAAAAAAAAGTATATCGCTATGGCAGTTTAGCATTATGATCTTTGTCTTTCACTAGAACTGTATGTAAGCTTTTGCTTGCTTGCTTGTTTGTTTTGGTTGTCCTTCTAGCTGTATCTTTTATGCTGCCGATCTCCTTGGTAGTCTGTTTAAAACAAGGTATGGCTGTTTCATAGTCAGTGTTATATTTTCTGAATGGAAGAGAAGTGAAAAATAAGGTGTATTTTAATAGCAACATTTTGTCATATTAAGCTGTTGCAGTCGTTTATTTGCTCATCCTTAAAATAATTGCAAAACTCTTTTAGGATAACTTCAATTTGACTTTTCTTTTTTTGATAATAAACTTGTGAAAATTTTATATTCCTTTAGAAGAACTCTACGTATTTAAATGAATATGTAACGCAATGTTCATGAGATGCTTTCTTAACTGTTTTTTGTTGTTGTTTGCTCTTTTTTTAGCACTAAAGAGTAGTAATAGAAATTCTCAAATGTGCAAAAAAGTCTGATTTGTTTTTTGTATATTTCAGATACCATCAGAGTTTTAATTATTCCTATTATTTATTAGCTGTTTTATAAAGGTGGAGAGTAAAAAACAAAAAACACTATGTCTGATGAAGTTTTTAGCACAACTTTGGCTTATACAAAGAGTCCAAAAGTCACCAAAAGGACTACTTTCCAGGTAAAGTATTGCAAACATTTTTATTTTGAGTGATTTTAAAGGTAAACACTGTATTAGCAATGTTGGACTTGAAATGATTCTACGAAGGGCCCTGTATAATGCAAGAGTGTATCTTACATTCCTTTGGAGGTTTTGCAGGTGGTCCAGTTTGGGCTCCAGTGTTACCAACTCTTCCATGTGGCTTTCAGACTACTTAACTAGCTTCACTACTAGGTTCTTACTAAGTTAACAGTTTAAATCAGCTTTTAAAAGTTAAGTTACATAGCAACTTTAAATTTGCATATAACTTTTTTCCGTTACAACAACATTTCAGTTTTCTCCATCTAGTCACTACAATTTTGAACTCAGCCCCTAAGTTTGCAGTATTAATTACGTTTATTACTTCAGTGTGCTAAAACAAAAGATCTTAAAAAGTACCAGTTTCTTCCAAAATGCCAGTTTGTAATAAATCTTGTCTAAATTGAGTCCTGTCATGTTTATTGTTCTCCCGCCCTAATTACACCCTGTAAGTAATTTATTTGCTATTGCCTGTCTTCTCCCATTAAACTGTAAGCTCCATAAGGAAAAGGAGCTTGTCCGTGATGTTACACATTGAGTCTGAGGGCTTGGGTGCATGGCATAAGGTAGGCTTTCATTGAATATTTGTTATATGAATGAAACCTGAGTTTGAAAGCAGTTTTTAATCAAGCATTGTTTGTTTAAAGAATTAATTCTAAATATGAGACCTCTATGTTTGGGTGGAAATTGATTTTAATTATCTCGTTTCAGGATGAGCTAATAAAAGCAATTACAGCTCGCTCAGCCAGGCAAAGGAGTTCTGAATACTCAGATGACTTTGACAGTGATGAGATTGGTATGTGTGAATACGGAAAAGTGAAACACTTTTCCTCTTTTTGCTTCCTTAGTTATGTTTAGCTCATCCCTTCAGAAACAATCACTTATGTAAAAATAGTACCTATAGATACACTGGTTCTAAATTTCCAACTTTTTAATGAGTAAAAAGCCAGTCGGAAGCTTCAAGAAGAAGTTGTATGGTTGTCTTTGTTTATTTCTGAATGGTGCATACTGAAAATATAAATTAACCGATAGCAGGTTTGAAGTAAAAGGATGCCGGTCTGTTGTAAACCGTGTTGGACACAACAATGCCAACCCTATGAGACTCTACAGCAAATTAAAAACTAGAGCCCACAGAACTAAACTTTGGTGCTTTTTTTTTTTTGTAATGCTTTTTGTAAATCAGATTTTTTTGGCTGTAATAAGGGTTCGGTTTTAAAAACCTAGTATATCAGTGCTGGTATGACTTAATTTGGTCTCTTTCGATTATGTAAAAATATTAACATTTTAGGTTTCAGGTATAAGCACACAGAATTCTAAACTTGAAATTTAGCACTTTATAATTTAATATTCAGTGAATAACTTTTAATGTTCTCTGTGAAAATAACCAGAACAGTAGTTAAAGCATTGCTATATAGTTAAGTTGGCATTCTTTAATATTCTTCTCACAGTAAAATCTAATACGCTGGTATGGATGAAATTGTAGCACTGAAATTTTTATGGAAAATAATATAATTAGCAAATAACTAGTAAAATTCTTTCACTTACCAGTGTTTTGATTTCATATAATGAAGTCGTTTGCAAATAAAAGCTCTACAGTTCACAACTTAATTTAAATATCCTGTGTCATTATTATTTTGAGGAACCTTTGAATGACTTCTTGAGCGAGCAGAGGGTTTGGCACACAATTCATACTCAATAAGTATGCTTTGAATAAATTAATGAAATTGAATTCTTTTTCAAAAATACCAGTAACAACTGCCTGAGTTAGCTGTGTTTTAGAGCTGCAGATACTTGCATCCATTCATGGTTGTAAGTTCATTTCTAGTCTTTAAGTAACCTTTTTGATTAATATAACCTTCACAACTTTAAAAGAGACTATTAAAAACGTTTTTTCTCTTCCATTTTTCAGTTTCCTTAGGTGATTTTTCTGACACCTCAGTAGATGAAAATTTAGATAAGAAAAAAATGAATGCTTTCCATTTATCAGATGATGAAGAAAAGAATTCTCCAAAACTGTCTTTTTTGAAAACCAGGAAATCAAACACTGACATAATGAAAGATGAGCCAGTATTCTCCACCAAAAATGATGAGGAAATGACACTTGATGGTTGTGGAGACATGGTTGGAACTCCCTTACCTGAATCTCAAAATAAAGACCAGGAAATTGAAAAAGGCAAAGTTAAAATGAGACCTAAACCCAGAATTCTTCCAGTCAAAGGCACATCTTCAGGTAATTCACATTACTATAATTGCATTTCTTGAAAACTTATTTTATTTATTATTTTTTATTTTTGAATTTTTAAAAAGATTTTAGTTATTTATTTGAGAGAGAGAAAGAGAATGAGAGAGAGCACGAATGGTGGGAAGGACAGAGGCAGAGGGGGAAGCAGACTCCCCACTGAGCGAGGACTCAATCCCAGGACCCGGAGATTATGCCCTGAGCCGAAGGCAGACTCTTAACCCACTGGCCACCCAGGTGCCCCTTGAAAACTTATTTTAAGATAATCACAAAATATCTTTATATGGTAGCTAGTAAATATTTAAGAAATAGACGTAACTTTTTAATTTAGAGTTATAAATCAAAATAATGGAACCGTATAGAAAACTCATAATTCTGACGTCCAGTTGCATGTTAGTCTTGCATGGATGCTGCTGCCTGACCGAAGTCCAGAGTACCTTGCCTTCCATAGCTGTGGCTCCCAAAGCTTCTAGGCCCAGCCTTCTGAGGTCTTTGGGCTTCAGTTTTGTTTTTAGAGATGGGACTGCAGTCCCTTCTAATCCATCTTACACTCCAGAAATTAGCTATAGCAGGAAGGAACTAGTCCTTCAATCATTTCCATGCCATCATTTGCCAGAAAATTTTTTTACATTTGAGTATGTGAACGGAGAGAGTTTTGCTGTTGGTGTTGTTATTTAAGCCTCCAACTTGCCTTACGAAAACGGAATCTGCATTTAGTTTCTCTGTTCCCTGGGAAAATCCACTAAAACTCAGTTTTCTGAAGGGAAGTTCCTGGTGCGATTGGGAGTACAGTAGTTTCTCCACAATTCTACCGAGTCTAGGCACAAGGAAGCAAATATGGAGTGAAGCAGAAACCAGCCTCTCGGAGGTCCCTTGGGCCACTACACAGAAACAGGGGCATAGAAGTTTAAGGGTTTGCTGTCTTGTAGTCATTTTTTCCTGTTTTATAGAAAAATATTAGTCGATACTAACCTTCATAAAAATCTCTTTCTTTTATAGCATCATTAAATACTCTACTGGTAAATATTTCATACTTCACATATTAGATATCACTGGTAACATCAGGCAGAACTTTATTTCAGACATATATTAGGGAACCACTCCTTCCCCCACAATCCTATCGACTTTCAAATATGAACAGAGCAGGCACTATTAGGAGAAAAGCCACTGTATGTTAATTATATGTGACCTTGGCAAATAAGGTAGGCCTTATTGTCCTCATGAGGAGGAGGATAAAACCTGTTCTTCTTGTTCTACTGAATTGTTTCAAGAATCTATTGAAGTAAATTTAAGAAACTATACAGTTCTACCAAAAACATAAGCACAAGGCATAATGAAACAGAATTAAGTTGCTGAATGTACCTTCCCAATGTACTGAATAGCATCAGAAATGGTGAAAAAGGGAGCATGATGGAACTTGGTGAATAATCTAGTAGTTCACCATTTCCCAAAGTACATTCTACAGTTTGTTCCTTGGTATTATTGGAAAAACACAGCATTATAGAAATTTCGAAGTGTTTTCTTTGTGAGAGAACTTCTTGGAGCCATTAATAAAGAAATATGAACGGTGAATCTTCAGGAAGGATGAAACAGTGTTTCCTAGTTCCAGTGAATTTAGAAATCTATTTTTGTGGATTGTATTTATCTTATTTGTCTTGATTCTGAAAAGCTTTTCATTAGGTAAATAAAAAAGCATACAGAAGCTAAAAGTTGGTCTGATATAGGTAGAAGTATGTAGTTAGAACTGGATAGTAGATAATCATAAATAATCTACCTATTTAATACCTTTAAAAAAAAAACCTGTGACAAATTAAAATGAACAGAGAAATACTGTCTTTAAACCACAAGATGGCACCAGGATTCTAAATACTATACACACATGGGCAATACTTATTTTTAAAGTCATTAGCCACTTGCAATTTACTTTATGTTATATAAAAATAATTACCAAAAATAGGTAATCATTTCCACTTACTTATAAAAGAAAGCATTTTGAAAATGTATAGTTTTTTTTTTTTTTTCTTTCTGAAAACTTGACAGTACTTTTGGGAGTGGAATTTTGGTATAAAATATTTTAAAGTTATTATTCCTAGACTGTTCAGATTGAAGAAAAAAATTAAGATTAGTGGTTAATGCCTGGCATATATAATTCAGTAAGTATTTTAATGTAATCATAAATGAATGATTCATTCATGAAAGAAAGAATGTGGTTCACAAGCTAAGCTTTATCCTTTTCTAAATTTTTAGACTTTTTCTTTTTCTTACAAAGTTTGGAACTTAACGTTTTTAATGTGAGACATTGCCGAGTAGCAATTAATGCTTTATAAAAATATTGGAACCTGAAAGTTTCCTTTGTTCTTGCTGTCTTTTGTTAAAAGTGCAATAACTAGACTCTTTCACTTTATTGAGCAACTGTCACATGGGGAGTGATTGCAGAAAGTAATTTTTACAGGGTATGTTGCTTTTATTTTAACATTAAAATGACTTAAGTCATGAACTTTGGAGCCAGGGTGCTCTTGCTTTAATCCCACAAACTACAGTTTATGACCGTGGGCACACAACCTCTTTGTTCCTCATTTTATTTGTCTGTAAGATGGGCATAATAGTTGAACCTGCACTAGAGGTTTGAGGCAATTAAATGAGTTTATATATTTGAAGAGTTTAGAACAATCTGGCGTAAAGCAGTTTTCTAAATGCTTTTATTATTTAGCATTTGTTCGTAAGCAGATCATCTTATTTTTCCATACATATTTATTATGAATACAGTCTATTTTAGTGTGTTACAAGTACTGTAATGATAACTAAGAATACGACATTAAAAAGACATAGTGCCAAAAAAAAAAAAAAAAAAATGACATAGTACCAATCCTCCAAGACTGTCTTAGTCCATTTGGGCCACTATATCAAAGTACCATAGACTGGATCATTTTTAAACAACAGAAACCTATTTCTCACAGTTCTAGAAGCTAGAAGTCTGAGATCACAGTGCCAGCATGGTCAGGTGGGAGTCCTCTTCCAGGTCTCAGACTTCTCATTTTATCTTTACATGGTGAAAGGGGTGAGGGAGCTCTCTGGAGGCTCTTTAATAATCCCTTTCATGAAGGTTCCACCCTTGTGACCTGATCACCTCCCTACTGCCTAAGACCATCACCTTTGTGGTTAGGATTTCAACCTAAGAATTTGGGGGTACACAAACATTCAGACCTTAGCAAAGACTTTACAGCTTAATGGGAAGGTGTATAAAAGATGTAGTAAGAACACAGGAAAGGTGGCACCTAAGTTTACCTGAGGGCATCAGGGAAGGCTTCCTGGAGGAAATGACAATAATAGTTGTAACTGACAAATAATAGTACCCGTAGTCAGGAGTCTTGGTTGCAAATGACTCAACTCAAACTTCAGTGGAAAGAAGAATTTATCACCTTATCGAGGATGGATGTCAAAAGACCTCTCTTTAGGTCTGATTAAGTTTGGAAACAGTAGTTTTATGTTATCTGGATTCTCTACTTCTGTCTTCCCTCCCTGATTCCCAGATCTTCTCACTATCTCCTCCCACCCCAGTCGCTGGCCCAGTTACTCCATCTGTTGGTCCTATATTTTTGTCATTTGGTCTCTTTGTCTCAGACATCCTTTCACTTGGCAGGAAGGAATGCCACTAGTAGTCCCCAAATCATATCCTCCCAGCTTCATGACCTTAAAGGCATATCCTCCAACTATAAATAGAAAAATACTGACCTGACTGCCTGCTGTGGAGAGGGGAAATGAAGTTTCCGTGATAAGCTGGGAGGGTGGTATGCACTGTGGGCACACCATTCGCACTGAGGTATGGCAGAGATGTTTGCTAACCCACTAGAATTACAAGGATGAAGAAGAGGAGAGACTACCCCAAAGAAAACAGGAGTGATAAACAAACCAAAAAAACAAAAAGAAAAAGAAAAAAAAGAAAAGTTTACCACAGTTATTAACGTTCACTGAGCACTTATCATGAGTCAGGTACTGTGCTATGTACTTTATTTTCTCACTCCTGTCCCACAGGTGCCTTAGGAATTCTTTTTTTTTTTTTTTTTTTTTTAGATTTTTTTTTTTATTTATTCATTTGAGAGAGAGAGAGTGAGAAAGCATGTGAGAGGAGAGAAGGTCAGAGAGAGAAGCAGACTCCCCACGGAGCTGGGAGCCCGATGTGGGACTTGATCCTGGGACCCTGGGATCATGACCTGAGCCGAAGGCAGTCGCTTAACAAACTGAGCCACCCAGGCGCCCCCTTTTTTTTTTTTTTAAAGATTTTATTTATTTATTTGACAGAGAGAGATCACAAGTAGGCAGAGGCAGGCAGAGAGAGAGGAGGAAGCAGGCTCCCTGCTGAGCAGAGAGCCCGATGCGGGGCTCGATCCCAGGACCCTGAGATCATGACCTGAGCCGAAGGCAGAGGCTTAACCCCCTGAGCCACCCAGGTGCCCCATGCCTTAGGAATTCTTAACTCATTTTACCAATGGGAAACTGAGCCTGTGGAGGTTATATGGTCATGTAAGGTTACAATGCCAGGAAGTGTCCGAGCCAAGATTCATGTATGAAATATCTGAAATAGACACACTCCTACAGACAGAAGGCAGAATGGTGGTTGCCAGGGGCTCTGGGGCGAGGAAAAGGGGACTTGCTGTTCAACAGGTGTAAAGTTTCACTTACGCAAGGTGAATATATTCTAAAGATCTGTACGACACCAGTCCTTTAGTTAACAATACTGTATTGTGCACTTAAAATTTGGTTAAGAGGGTAGATCTGTGGTTGAGTGTTCTTACCACAATTTACCAAAAAACCCTGACTCAGCACCTTCTTTCAGGCATTATATAATATTCTGCTGACACTGAGGCTCAAATGACAGGCAAGTGTTTGTCAGGAGAAGCAGCAGGAAGCGGACATTCTAGGCAGAGGGATCAGCTGGGTAAAGGCATGGTAGCAGGAGGGACTGTGGCACAGTGGCGAGACAGCAGTGAGCCCGGCATTTCCAGAATGCAGATTACAAAGTGGGTGTGCGGGTAGACGAGGCAGCGCCAGCAGCCAGAGAGAAGACCATAAGACCTTTTATCTTGTTCCCGGGCACTTACGCTTTTATTCTGTAGGATTGGACGCTGGGGAGCCATTGAGGCATTTTGTGGAGAGGAGCAATGTGATCTGATTTTCATTTATAAATACCTCTGAGGCAGTAATCTAGGAAAGAGCGGATGAGGAGCTGAGGATGGGAATGCAGAAAGTGGGATAAATGAGAGATGTAGGAAGAAGAATCAATGGGGTATCCTGATGCGTTGGATATAGGGGGAACAAGAGGGAGGAATCCGGAATGGCTTGAACATTTGGCCAGAGTTTAGAACACAGCTAAAATTGGCAATTGAAACATTTATAGCAGTGCGAGCTTGGTATGATGATGGAATCTTCTAGCAGCTTTCATAAGGGCGTGTACAGATAAAGAGGAAGAAGGTATTCATTATTTCAGTTTTGAAGTTTTGTCAGAAGAAAACACTGGTAGAACAATGAAGAAATGAATATGCTTAACAGGTAAAATTTAGGCTAAAAGTTTATGTAAAAACTTTCTTACATTTTGAGGGCTGAAAGTATACCAGCCTTAGATTGTTGTTTTAAACTTGGAAGTAACGGAAATAGTAACTGAGAAATTTTAATAACTGCAGAGACGTTTTATGGACTCAAAAAACAGCAGCTCATAAATGTAGTTCTTCATTCCTCTGTCCAGGGAGAGCGAACACTTCTGCCCCTAGTACCCACATCATCTTCATGCTTGTAACAGAACTTACCTTTCTCTCGGAATTTCTTTTGTTTAGAACCACCTCCCCTCCCAACCTGTAAAATCCTTGGACAGGGTCATGGTCACTGTCTTGACTATCAAGTCCGGGGATGTGAGTAATGTGTACGGGGCCTGGCCGCAGACACTGGCTAAAGGGTCATGGATGAGCCCCCCTCCTGTTAGAGAGGTAGAAGCTGGGGCACAGTTGATGTTTTATTTTTTATTTTTTATTTTTTTGAATGCTAGGAGAGTTCATAAAATCGAAGAGTTAACTTTTCACAAAACTAAAGTATACTAGTTCCTTCCAGGACGGCAGCTACTTTTAAAAAGGAAAATTTGATCGTGAACTATTTCTTATTTGTGCTCCCGGGAGCTCTGTGTAGAGAAGGGTTGTGGGCTTCTTCTGGACTCTCCAGGACAGGGAGCCACGGTGCGTTGGCCCAGGAGGGAAGTGGGGTGGCGCACCGGTGGTAGTTGAAGACATGGGCATTGCTTGGTATGCTCACCTTGAAACGGTTTATTTTTCAACAGAAAACAGCAGCAGCCTTGAAGCAAACAACCACTTTAAGCCTTTACCTCGGCCACGGAGCTTGTTGAAAAAACACAGCCACAGGGAGGAGAAAGATGGGCTAGGCGAACATAAGACAACTGCCCTCCATGAAGAACTGGAGGCACATTCTGTACCTTCGCCCCTTCCAGAGCTGAGCGACAGACAACTAGAACCTGAGAAAAAATCGTTCTCCGAAAACCTTGATCCTGAGGTTAGCACTACTGTTGAACTGCTGGATTGTGCTCTTGAACTGAGGTCTTTGAAGCAGATTATGGAAAAGAGGATATTTGCATGCATGCGTGTGTGTGTGTTTATGTGTGTGTCGTACATGTTTCCTTCAGCAGTTGATAGGAAAATAATCTAAAGATTTTTTTTAATATACAGTATTCCACTGGGTCTAAAACTTCACCAACTCTAAGATATAGCAATGATGTAGCATTATGTTATGCACTGCTAGAAAGAAGAAAACTCTGCCAATTAACCTATAATACACCAGTGATTATAGAATGCATCATCCAATTTCGGAGAAAGTAAAATGTGAAAAAAAGTTGCCTTTTGGAATCTATGCAATACTGTCTATCTTTCGTCATAAGATTTTATAGTTTTTATTCACATATCTTTTTTTTTTTTAAAGATTTTATTTATTTATTTGTCAGGGAGAGAGAGAGACAGAGAGAGAGCGCGCACAAGCAGGCAGAGTGGCAGGCAGAGGTAGAGAGAGAAGCAGGCTCTCTGCCGAGCAAGGAGCCCGATGCAGGGCTCAATCTCAGGACCCTGGGATCATGACCTGAGCCGAAGGCAGACGCTTAACCGACTGAGCCACTCAGGCGTCCCATATTCACATATCTTTGAATTATATCATTTGTGGCTAAGGACAATATAACCAGTGTCATTTTATTCATTTGGTTTTATTCACGCAACAAAGGTATATTGAATGATCATGGCACTGTCCTGTGCTTTTGGGGATCTGTCAGAATGGGAGTAAATGTGACACTTAAGGATTTCATCAGAGAGTTTACTATGTATTGTTATTAGGGGAGAATGCTTGGCCTTGTGTTTTTACATTGCACTGCGGTTAGTGAATTTCCACTTAACGTTTCAGAAGGAGTAAGTATGGGAAGAACATTCCCCCTCCACAATCTGCTTGAGCAAACTGGAGAAAAGGAACTGAATGGTACCTGGTTAAGCTTCTTTCTTTTTCTCCTCACTCCTCTGCGGTAGTGATGTGTATAAGGATCTGGTCCCTGGGAGGTGGTACAGAGGGAGCAGGGGCAACTCCTGTGTGTTATGAGTAAATAAACCTTTCCAGTTCCAACAGGAAGTATGAGCACAGTAGACGACAGGTTCAAATCTGGTTTTGTAGTTTAGCTTTGCCAGTAAAGCTGACAATTAATTTGATATAAATCTATCTGACCTCAATGTGCTCTTTCCTAATTTGTTCTGAACATTCAAGAGAAGAAAAGGGGGTGTTCTCAAATCCAAACAGTCATTTTATATTTAATAAAATTATCTGGTCAAGTGGATTTTGTGTTAGTTTACTGTAGCTATAACAAGCTGCCACAAACTGAGTGACTTTAAATGACAGACATGTGTTCTCTCCGTTCTGGAGGCTGGAAGTCCAATGGACAGCGCCATCTTCCCTCCAAATCTTCTAGAGAAGAATCCTTCCCTGCTTCTTCCAGCTGCTGTTGGGTAGCAGCAATCTTTGGCTCTCCTTGGCTTATAGCCACATCACATCCTTCCTTTGCTCCATCATCACATGGCCTTCTCTTCTTCCCTGTGTCTCAGTGTATCCCTCTCTTTTCTCTGCAAAAGACACCAGTCGTTGGATTTAGGGCCCACCTATTCCCGTATGTTCTCATCTTAACTAATGCCATTTGCAAACACTTTATTTTCAAATAAGATCACATTCTGAGGTTCTGGATAGACATGAATTTTGAGGGATCGCTATTGAAAGTGGTACTGATGCCTCGTTTTAAATGCTCTTTGCTAGCATTTCTGAATCCCTTGATTTAAGGGGGAAAAATGGTATTCCTAAAGTTTTTAAAGTAACATCATAATACAACAAAATTTAATCAAATAAGATATCAACCCATAATCCTGCTATCTAATAGTAACTATGTTTATCATTCTTATTCCCTTTCAGCCTATTTTTATCATATTCATCATCTTAACATAATGTTTGTATCATGCTTTTTCTTTATCTCTTAGCATTAGATCATGAAGTGTTTCCATCCTTTGGGTGATCTGGAGACTATATTCTCTTACTGATTATAACATAGCCCATAATGTAAAACTCTTAAGTTATTGTGGGGTATATCGGATACTTCTATTTTCAATAATCTAAATGTTACATATTTTTCATTATAAAAATCTTCCTGACTGTGCTCTGAATCTTCTTTAAACCCACCTTCTCAGGGATTTCCCACTTATTTTTTTGCTCAACTCTTCTCTCTCCTGTATCTATGATCTTTGGCCCTTCACTGGAAGAGTCAAAGACTGGAAAGGTCTGTTTCCATCCACATTCAACTATGATCAAGCCTTTTTAACTTTGTGTACACTCTTTCTTGACACCACGCCTCTCCTCCTACTGCCTTACCTTCCTGCAAATGTCACTAGATCTTGAAACGGTGACATTTGCTTTCTCACCATCCTCATCTCCCACCTTTCCTTTGTGTGTGTCTGTGTGAGAGAGAGATAGAGAAGAGAGAGAGGAGGGTGGAGATGATACATATATATGTATATATGTCAAACTAACTTAGCATTCCTGGGATAAAATCTGGTTGATCACAGTAGAATATTTTATTGTGGGATTTGATTTGTTAATGTTTTGTTAAGACTTCTACATCCATATTTATAGAGCTATTTGTCTATAATTTTTTCCTTGTAATGTTACTGTCAGGCTTGGGTATCATATGAATTGGGGAGTGTCTCTTCCTCTTTTATTTTCTTAAAGTTTGTTTGGTATGAAACCGAAAGTTTGGTATCATTTTTTTTTTTCCTTAATTGAGAGAACTCACTAGTGAAATCAACCTGGAATTTTCTTTGTGAAGAGATATTTGTCAGTAAATTTTTTTTTGATAGATATTTTGGTATTCAAATTTACTGTTTCATCAATTTGGTAATTTATGTCTATTAAGAAATTCGTCCATTTCATCTAAGATTTTTAATTTATAAATGTGAGGTTGTGATATTTCTTTACCCTTTTGATGACAGTGGGATTATCATAACACTCCATCTTTTATTTCTAATAAAAAGTTTATGTTTTCTGTCTTCTTTGTTAAATCTTGATAGGCATTACCCAGTTTTATTAAACTTTTCTAAGAACCAACTTTGACTTTGTTAATTTTCTCTATTGTTTGTTTCCAGTTTCACTGATTTTCACTTATTATTGTTATTATTTTCTTTGGGTTTAATTTGCTTACCCTTAAGTTAGAAAATGTGTTCATTAATTTTAAGCCTTTTATCCTTTCTATTAAAACCATTGACAGCTGGAGCGCCTGGGTGACTCAGTCGTTAAGTATCTGCCTTCGGCTCAAGTTATGATCCCAGTGTCCTGGGTTCGAGCTCTGCACTGGGCTCCCTGCTCAGCAGAAAGCCTACTTCTCCCTCTCCCACTCCCCCTGCTTGTGTTCCCTCTCTCGCTATGTCTCTCTCTGTCAAATAAATAAATAAAATCTTTAAAAAAAAACAAAAACATTGACAGCTGTAAATTTCCCTCTCTGCACTGCTTTAGGAGTACCCCATTTTTTGATGATTTTCATTTTCACTATAATTTCTTTAAATATATTTTCTTTAAATGTATTTTCTAATTTCCTTTTTGACTGGTTGTGGTGAATAGTTTTATTTTCAAATATTTGGATCTTCTCTAGATGTAATTTTATATTGATTTGTAATTTGATTTTGTTGTGATCAGAGAATATATCTTACATGTTTTCACATTTAAAAAATTTCTTTAGGTTTATTTTTTTTTTATCAACCTAAGTGTATCTTATGAAAGTTCGATTTGCATTTACAGAGAGTTTAAGTTTTGCAGACATTGGGTGTAATGTTCTATAACTTCAGTTTGCTCAAGGTGGCTGGTAATGTCACTGAGATCTTCTTCATCCTCACTGTTTTTGTGTCTAGTTGTTTTACCAAGTATCAACTAAGGGGTGTTAAAATCTCCAGTTATGTTTGTGAATGTGTCTATAATTTCCTTTAGTTCTGTCAGTATTTCATGACTCTGTTATTAGACACATACACATTTATTATCATTATGTTTCAACCCTATTTACATTATGAAATGTTTCTACCCCTGGTAATACTCCTTATCTTGCAGTTTGCTTTGTCTGATATCTCAGCTTTCTTATTATTGGTGTTTGCACGGTTTTTCTTTTCCTATCATTCTCTTCAAACTATTCGTGACTTTTTCTTTTTTATATAATTTTTTATAATAACTTTTAGAATAACTGGTGTCACTTTTTTTTTTATCAAGCCTGACAGTCTACTTTTTAATTGTATTCCATTTATGAGTGTATAATCCATTTACTTTTAATTTGGGACCAATTTGTTGCTGTGTGTTTTCTATTTATTCATTTTTTTAGTTGATTTATTATTCCTCTATAACGTTTTTCCCTGCCTTTTTTTTTTTTGAGAATTAATCACATAGGTTTTAGTTTCCAATTTTGATTCCTCTGTTGCCTTTTTAGCTGTACTTATTTATGTTATATTTTTAGTAGTTGCTCTGTGGATTATAAAATGTAGCTATAAATTATCAGTCTACTTAGATACTACACTATTTCATATTTAATATAGAAATCTTGTAATAGTGTAGTTCCATATATTCCTTCATCCATCCTGCTATTGTCATATTATACTACATTTATATAGGATATAATTCCCAAAATTCAGTGTTATGATTTCTCTTTAAACAATTTTTTGTCTTCCACTTTTAAAGAATTAAAAGAAGAAAAGAATAAATATTTATAGTTTTCTTAAATATATATACCATTTCTGAGAATCTTTATTCCTTCCTATAGGTCCAGATTACTTTCTAATATTATTTCCCTTCAATTTTAAGAACTTATTTTTGTCTTGCTAGTGATGGGTTCTTCAGTCTTATCTAAAAAATATTTGTTTCACCTTCATTTTTGAAGGATGGCTGAGCTGAATATATGCTTCGGGGCCAACAGTTCCCTTCTCATCCCCCTGCTCTTTATAGGTTTCCATTGTTCCTGGCTTGTATTATTTCTGGTGAGAAATCAGGATAATTCATTTTGTTGTCTTCCTATGTATGTCTTGGTTTTTTTTCTGGCTGCTCTCAGGAATATTTTCAAGAATTTTTTTTTTTTTAATTTTATATTGCAACATTTGACTACAAAGTAACTAGATGTGTGGGTTTTTAAAAAGTATTTGCTTGGGTTTCATTGAGTTCTCAGGATCTATAAGCTGATAATTTCAATGAAAACGGGAAGTTTTAAAATATTTTTTCCTGCCCTCGTTTTCTTTTCTCTCCTTTTAGTACTGAAATCTTTGTATGTCTAATCTGATCTCTAAAATTCTGTTCATGTTTCTTCAGTCTTTATTCCCTTTGTTTTTCAGATTGAATGATTTGTATTGCTCTGTCATCAAGTTCGTGGCCCTGTTCTGCCATCCTGATCTGCTGTTGTCTATCCAGGAAATTTCTTATTTCAATATTGTAGTTTCCAATTCTATGATGTCCATTGGTATTTTTTGTATTTCTCGTATCTTTAAGATCCCATCTGTGTGAGCCTCTGTGTGTGCATTTCCTCTAAGTGCTTGAACATATTTATAATGCCTACTTTAAAGGTTAATTGCAACATCTGGGTCATCTCTAGGTTGGCTCCTGAGGACTGTTCTTTGATTTTTGTTTTTGTTTTCATGAGTCTGTGCCACCGTTTTCCATTTCTTCACCTATTTAATAACTTTTTGATTGAATACAGGATATTATGAATGATTATGTTGTAGAGATTCTAGATTCTGTTATGTTCCTCTGAACAGTGTTTTAGTATACAGATATTGTGGCTGGACTCAAATTCCCAACTCTATCTCCCTTGCTGCAGATATCAACGGAAGTCTCTGCTTAGTTCT
>CM052899.1:61043495-61074083 GCA_028534135.1 Potos flavus
GAACGCATTGCATCGATTAGCAGCTCTAAAGAATCCATTGATGATACTTGGGAGTCATGAGTGCTCTCCAAATGAAAGGGTCTAACTCTATTACAAAATTATTTTAATTCCTGCTTACTTCAAAGCAGCTTTCAAAGATGGCTTTAATGAAAGCAGCAGAATTAAGACTTTGACAATAACGAGACAAGCTTGGCCAGTAGGTGGCTCCAAGTAGAACTGAAAGTTGGTGATGACTGATTTCTTTCCGTTGAACATTCCCAAGTGGGAATAACGGAAGCAGTTCTGTGATAGCAAAACTGAATCTTCTCATGCCAGAGCCTGAGTCTGTCCTTTGGGGCACAGAAAGGATAAGCAACAGGCCCACCTTTAGTGCCTGTTAGTAAACGTAGGCATCGGAGGCAATACTGCATCTTAGCAGGGGTAAAGCTGTCTAGAAGATAGCTTTATTCAGTGTGGTGATTCTTCTAAAAGTGCATGAGTTCTTGGTTCCCCTGCACCTATACAAGTTTACAACTGTCCCGATTGTGCCTCCTATCTCTATGGTAACATAGAGATGTGTGCCTCCTGCTCACACAGCCTCTTGTTCCAGCTAAGAAACCCAGGCTTTGAATAGAATAGATATTGCCATCCTACTTACTTGGTTTATCATCAACAGGAGCTTTTGGTGTATCTTTGGTTTAGGATAGTTATTCCATTCTCTTTACTAATATGATGGTTTTTTTCTAGGTATTAGGTATGTCAAATGTTTTAGTAGATTGAGTAGTCATTTTCTCTTTCTTGATCACTTTGGAGAAAAGTTTATTCAAGTTGAATGTAATAGCTCTCCTTGTATTTTATTCTGCAAGACAAAGAGGTCGTCCTCATTTAGTAGAAAGCAAATGAATCTTATTAGTTCAGAAGGGAGTTTTAGTTTTGTGACTTTGTCTCAAAATAGGTAAGAATGAAGAACTCCCTGAAAACCACATGAAATCAAATGAAAATGAAGAGAATTCATTTTTGATAGACTTTGTTACTCCTCCAATTGAGAAATCCCAGGAAAGCCAAGTGATTACCGATGACCTTGAAGAAGAAAAGGAGAAAGCTGAACTGATTATGAATGACTTAACAGTTGATCCACCACTATTGAAATCTCAGAGTATCTTAATATCTACTGATGCAATGGAGTCTTCAAAGGTATTTATATGAAGTTATACTTTTTATACTAGAGTTTAAAACTCAAAATAGATCTTTTAAATATTTTATCTGCCACATTATGTACTTTTGAATTGTCTGTGGAAAACTCATCTTTTGATAATGGCATATTGTCGGGTAGACAATACAGTCAGTAGAGTTTTACTTCAGGTAAGGTTTGCAGTGAATATAATAAAAGTCAGTATTTCCTTAAAAATTATCAAAGGTGTATGATCATAATATACTCTTAAATATCTCAGAAATACCCATCCATAAGTGGGTAGGTTTCTATAGGTTATAAAAATGCAAGGTTATAGTGTTATAAAAATGCAACTATAGGAACAATTTCTGAGGTTTTGAATCAGTGAAAGTTACTCCTTTAGATATCATTTTTAAATATTTTATGAACTTTAAGGAAGATCTTTAAGAAATGTTTATCAACATCTTGCTTGTTTAAATGGATGGACAGGATTATTATCAGAAACATTATTATTATTATTATTATTATTATTTTCATCTTAAGAACCAGATTTTTGGTGTGATTACTTGTCTCTATACTATAACGTACCAGAATACTATATTTTTAAAATTTATGGTATAGCATTTTTAGTCTTTATTTCTCTTGAATTTAGTCTTTATTCCTTATAGCTGTAGTTAGCTGGTGGCTGTGTATACCTACTCTTGGGGAAGATAACAGTGCTAGTTGAAAACCTGTGGTTGAATAGGACTTTTATAATACAGAATATTAGTGCTTTGTATTAAAATTTATGGAGACAGTTCATTAAACCATGTGCCAGGTATATTGTTCCTAATAACCTTCTTCAGGAAAAGTCACTATGCCATGTTAGCAATGTGCTTACATCTGTGGTCTCACTTCAATGCTAGCACCTATCTGTCTGTGTAAAGTAGAGAAGTTACTCCTTAAAAAGAAAAAGGGTATTCTGGAACTTATAGACAGGATCCTAGAAATATCTAATAGAGGCAGTTCTAAATAATCACAGGCAATTTCTGTATAACAAGTAAGATCATAACATTTCATTTGACTGAATCCTTGGCTTTATCCTTACTCCATCCTGAGGGATCTTCCTCAAGTCTGAATCACATCACTCCCTGCTAAGGTCTCTTGTTTGGATTGTCGTCAGAAGAATAAAATGCACACTCCTTCCCACATCCTCAGGACCTCACACCATTCTTCTCTGACCATATATTCATCCACTCTCGCTGCCATTTGCTGTACTTTGGCCTCATTCACCTTCTTCTGTTTCTCAGAATTATCAAGTTCTTTCCCTTCTCAGGCTCTTAGCACTCACTGCTTCTTTCTTTCCACAGACCTTCCTTCATGTGGGCCCCTTTCTTCCCATCATTTGTCTTGGCGCTGCTGTCAAGACCTTAGGAGGACCTTCTCTGGTCACTGTCATTAACGTAACCCCTCACCCTAGTCACACTCACTGGACCCTAGTTTATCTCCGTCATGACTCACATTTGGTTTTGTGTTTCATGTCCGTCAATCTTTGTAAAATGTAGGATCCTTATCAATTTCCAGTGGCTGCTATACTTGACACATAGTAGATGCTCTAAAAACATTGATTTCCTGGCAGTTTGGCCTCTAGTCCTAACTGTCATGGTTACGGTGAGTAATCCATCTGTGGTATTTTCTCTTTAATAGAAAACAATTGAAGATAGAAATATGAAGACTAAAAAGTCAACAAATAATAGAGCTTCCAGTGCATCTGGCAGGTAATAAAGCTATCATTATCCCTCGTTAATGAGTGTACGTTCCAATAAAGCTAGTTGTAATTTAACTTCTGTGAAGTGAATTTCATTTGGTATTATTTGATTTTCTTTAAACTCCCATCTCATGAACTGAATGAGGTAGTTACTTCATGATAAAACTGCCCAGTGGATCATATTCTTTTATGAAAAAGAGTTGATTAGGGGTTCTCTATACTCTACATTGTTCCTGGGATGCAGTTTCTGTCCTGTTTTACCTGAGACAGTACATATCAGTAATAAAGCTGAAGTCCAGGGGCACCTGGGTGGCTCAGTTGGTTAAGCAACTGCCTTCGGCTCAGGTCATGATCCCAGAGTCCTGGGATCGAGTCCCGCATCAGGCTCCCAGCGCAGGGAGTCTGCTTCTCCCTCTGACACTTTCCCCTCTCATGAAGTCTCTCACTCTCTCTCTCTCAAATAAATAAATAAAATCTTAAAAAAAAAAAAAAAAGCTGAAGTCCAGCATTATACTTCTCTATGAAGCACCTTTGTCACACACATGAAAATTGTACTTAAAACCTCGAGGTTCTGTGGACTAAGTTGGTTTATCGAAATGATAAGACTCTATATTGCTTCTTTCACACTGATGATAATGAATGCCTAACTCATAAAAGCTAATCAAAACCTTCTCAGGCTTTTCAATTACCATAAATCAAATAAAACAAGAGTCAGCAAACTTTAACTGTAAATTGCCAGTTAGTACATGTATTCGACTTTGTAGGCCGTATAGTCTCCGTTGTAACTACTCAGTTCTACTGGTGTAGCAGGGAAACGGTTGTGGTGCAATAAACTTAAGAAATAAATAAACTGTGCAAAACCAGATCATGGGCCATATTTTCCTGCCAACCCCTGAAATAGAGGATGCTGTTCTAACTTTATATTTAGAGTTTTTTTTGTAATGAAATGATACAAGGGACTTAAAATCTACTTTATTAATATTTTTTCCATGTAACTTGAGATGTAGTCCATTTTTCTTAAAAATGTTCTAATTATAAATATCTCGAAAGAGCAATCAGTTTGAAGCTCTTAGTAGACCAAGAAAAACTATCATTTTCCTATTTTATCATCACTTTTAAAGTACTTATAATTTATTCATTTACAAAATAATTTCAAATATAGTAGTTATAAATTCTAATAAATTTTTCTTCTACCAAGTGCAACTGTAATATTTTATGTTGATTTATTTGGATCTTTTCAGATTAATGACCTCTGAGTTTTTAAAGAAATCTAGTTCTATAAGAAGACCTCCATCAACAACTACCTCTTCTCACTATTTAGGGACTTTGAAAGTCTTGGACCAAAAGCCCTCACAGAAACAGAACATAGAACCTGAAAGAGCAGACAGCATAAGGGCAGCTGTTTATCAGGTAAAAAGGAAAACATTTAACAAAAAATGAAGAACTGATCACGTACTAAGGTTACCTGTTTATCAAGGAATAAAAGGACCCTATCAGAAATGGTAGCTTAATACTTAATTTATTGGGAAAGATGTTCTTTTATAATACCTGAGCAACCCAAAGGGTTTTTTTTACTAAATTACTTCCTTCCAAGCTTTGCTTAACTGATGATCATGGTTAAGAAAACATGCCGTAGCAACTTATGAAAATAGAATAAAAGCAAAAATAGTGTTAAGGTCCATATATGTTTTTATACTTTTTCTCCTTAAAATGTATATTGTTAAGAACAAAAAGAGTTTTAATTTTTTCCTGAGAGTTTGCATTAAGCTTACACAGAACAAGACTTTCCTGATTTTTTTCACAGTTCCAAAAGACATCCTTTTTTTTTTTGTCTTGTTTGTTATACAAAATAGTACACTTTAGAAAATTATACTTGTAAATTTCGGAGAAAAATGTTAACTTATGTAGCCATTATGTTCAGTCTTTGAAGTCTGTTGTTAAAACTAAGAAAGATAAGGTTTATTTTCTTAACTCATCTTTATATATTAGAATATTGTCAGAAAAAGAAAAGTGACACTAGTTTATATAGAATTTCTAAATTTTGTGTTTTGCTTTTTTAAAATTTCTTGAGTGCCTGGGTGGCTCAGTTGGTTAAGTGTCTGCCTATGGCTCAGGTCATGATCCCAGGGTCCTGGATCGAGTCGCACATGGGGCCTTCTGCTCAGCGAGGAGTCTGCTTCTCCCTCTGTCCCTCCCCCCTGCTTGTTCTCTCTCTCTCTCTCTCTCACTCTCAAATAAATAAATACAATCTTTTTTTTTTTTAAAGATATTATTTATTTATTTGACACAGAGAGGGAGATCACAAGTAGGCAGAGAGGCAGGCAGAGAGAGAGGAGGAAGCAGGCTCCCTGCCGAGCAGAGAGCCTGATGCGGGGCTCGATCCCAGGACCCTGAGATCATGACCTGAGCCAAAGGCAGAGGTTTTAACTCACTGAGCCACCCAGGTGCCTCTAAATAAAATCTTAAAATAAAATTTCTATAAAATATTTCAGAAATGGATAAGAATTCTGAATCATTTGGGAAACTGAATATTATATACTTTTTTTTCTCGTTTTTACAGGAGTGGTTAGAAAAGAAAAATGTGTATTTACATGAAATGCACAGAATTAAAAGGATTGAAAGTGAAAACTTAAGGATCCAAAATGAACAGGTACTCTGAAATATAGAAGTGGAAAATATTCTGGGTTTTTAAGTCAGTAAAATATCTCTGAGTAACATTTCTAAATCCACTATTATTTATTTATTTATTTATTTTTAAGATTTTATTTATTTCTTTGACAGAGGGAGAGATCACAAGTAGGCAGAGAGGCAGGCAGAGAGAGAGGGGGAAGCAGGCTCCCCGCTGAGCAGAGAGCCCGATGTGGGGCTCGATCCCAGGACCCTGAGATCATGACCTGAGCCGAAGGCAGAGGCTTTAACCCACTGAGCCACCCAGGCGCCCCTAAATCCACTATTTTTTAAATGGCAAAATAACATGTATATAAAAGAATGGATTACTGATTTTATTTCTGGCACTTCATACATTTTTAGTTTGATATAACCATCTTACATGAAAACAGATACAGAGATTTCTGATTTTTATATGTGTGGAATATATTTAACACTACTGAACAGGAACTTATTATTATTAGTGACCACCTATTCATTCTTACTTCACTTTTCACTGTTAAAAATTGACTTCAGTCTTATAGCTTAGCCAAGAACATAAAGGGTTATCAGATCTGAACCTCCATTTTTCCTCTTTTCCATCTTGAATTTTATATGTGTCCTTAAGACTAACCCCTACGTGAGGTCTTGACCAGTAACCTTCCCACTCACTGGAGCTGGACTCTTGTTTCACTCTGGCCTGTACTTCAGTCCCTACCTCTAACTCCTGCCTGGGGCCCACAACATGCTTAGTTCCCTCCCGACTTCTAAACTAGAAGCCCTTCCGTGTGCAGTCCAGTACTAAAGGGATTTAGAAGGGAAGCGGGTTCCCCAATGCCCGGTACTGCATGGAGAAGCGTGCAGGGGTGTGCCTGCGTCCCTGTCAGCACTTCTGCGGCCTTAGATGGCTGTGCTCCAAGCCCCACACCTTCTCGTGTCATCATCCAACTCGCTGAGGTGGCTTGTACCTTTGTTTCTAAAGCATATTTTCTCTTTATAAGGCTTCGTGTCATTTAGCATTAAGCAATAAGGCAAAGAATACTATGGGATTAGATGGAGGTTAGTCAAGTAATAACATACTTACCTACCCTCACCTAACATCTTTCCCAGTCTGGCACCCAGTTTCAGCATTCGGGCTGTGTTTTTGTAACAATTTTATGCTTTAATGTCAGTCAAAACTCGGGTTCAAAGCAAAGATCTGGGGCTTCCTGCGTGACTTGGCCGGTTGACCTTACTCTGACTTACTTTATAAGCCTGAAACTTTCCTGATATTTTTCTTGTAATGGAATGTATTATTTTGAGCATTTTGCAGTAGCACTCAGCCTATTAGAGTTTATTTTGATAACATTTGTTTAGTAGGCTTCCAAAAAAGAGTTCTTTCCCATGAATAGCAGATCAATATCTGATAAATGGGTTTAGAAAAGGACATTTTAAACTGCAATGAATGATTCCGATAACATTTTTTTTCTAAATCCTCTTGTCTCAACCATTCTAAAAAAATTACCTGTCTTTGACAACATCTAGAAACGATGACGATGAAGGGAATTCAACACAATCTGTATGTGTCTATATCTACCGCCATCTGTCCGTCTGTTTATACACACATGTCCGTCTCTTATTTTTTTGAAACAGAAAAGAGCTGCTAAGAGAGAAGAAGCATTAGCATCCTTTGAGGCCTGGAAGGCTATGAAAGAAAAGGAAGCAAAGAAAATAGCTGCCCAAAAAAGGCTTGAGGCCAAAAACAAGACGAAAACGGAGGAAGAAAATGCCGTGAGGAAGGGAGAAGCGCTGCAGGTACTCAGTGGCTTGGAGTCCCTAGCGGCATGATTTCACCTTCTCCGACTACTGGAGATTAGTGACTAGCTCTGGCTCTCCTTATTGATCATTTTCACAGTTAATAAGAAAATCGTTGTCAACTTTTTCAGGCCTTTGAACGATGGAAAGAGAAAAAGATGGAATATCTTAGAGAGAAAAATAAAAAGGAGAGAGAATATGAAAGAGCAAAGAAGCAGAAAGAGGAGGAGACAATTGCTGAGAAAAGGAAAGATAACCTAACAGCCGTTGAGAAATGGTAATCCCAAATGAGAGCTATTTGATAGATTTCAAGTGAATAACACTTAAAGGCTCTTGAAAAGATTATTTGTTTGAAACTTACAAATGCATTGCCATCTCATTATTGCAAAGCTATATTCAGAAATCTTTATTCTATCCTCCCCTTTAATCATCCAGTGTTCTATACTATCCTACATAGGAATGAAAAGAAGGATGCTTTTTTCAAAGAAAAGGAAAAAGAGAAAATAAATGAGAAAAGAAGAGAAGAACTGAAAAGAGCAGAGAAAAAAGATAAAGATAAGCAAGCTATTGATGAATATGAAAAATGGCTGGTAAGTATTGTCTGTTAATGCACTTGTGTTTTGTGAATGCACTTTATTCGTGACTTTTCCATCTGTTTCCATCCAGTTCTCTTTGTCTCTGCCTACTGACCATTTTTACCTGAAGCTGCCTTGTGGAATCTGTTCTCTCCCGCTGTCTGTCCTATTGTTTTCCATTTACTCATTTCTGTTGATGCTTTTACTATTCCCTCAAGCACTCAGACTTCAGGCAGAATATTCTTCGTTATCTGCATCCCGACATTCAGTTACTTACCAATCACGCCTGTTCTTCCTTTGCAATGACTGTTACATCTAAAATCATGGAGAGCTGACAAGTGCACTGCTGATGGATTGCCAGGCTAATTTAGGTGGAACTTGTCGTGACACATAGTAATACTGAATTGAATAGTGAGAAAGTTACTCCATTTTTTAAGTTCTCTTTTGATCTTTCTAATTACCTCAAGGAGAAGGTTTCCTTTTGGTGTTTTTTAATGAAAGAAAGTAAGTAGGAAGTTTGGGAGGAAAAGGTCTAGCGGGACTTAACATTATTTTGTTTTTTTTTTTATATTTTTTGTTTGTTTTAGTGTACTTACGTTTATAATCGCTTTTCATTGATGTTAAGCAAAATACTGTTTTCTGGCTTAAAATAGCATTATAAATATGCATGTTTATCAATTTTTGACCAAGTAATGCATTCATATGAATAAGTACTTTAAACATGACTAGGTGACGCATTCATACGAGTGGTTACCACATCCCACGTTGCGGCAACCAAAACATGTAAAATTCCTCTGCTGGGTTTAGGATCTAGTAGGGTTTCTTTCCAGTAAGAGTGCTTGTCAACCTTTTTTTTGAATTCACATCCATCAGCTAGTTAAAAATATCGTCCAGGGTGTTTTGTGGTTGTATTCCTCTGGTTAGGACTGAACTTGAGCAGCTTTTCATTTGTATAAGGGTCATATGTAATTTTTCTGGGAAACCGTTAATTCATAGATTTTGCACATTTTTATGTTGGTCTTTTTCTTCTTGATTTTTAGAAGCTTGTTTATATATTAGGGAAATTAACCCATCGTTTCTGGTAGGAGTTACAATTACTTTTTCCCCATTGCTTTGTTGGTGTCTTAACTTTACATATAGTATTTTATGCCGTGAGGAATTGATTTTATTTTCTGGTGTCAAATTTATCAGTCTTTTGGGTTCTGATTTTCAAGCATAGTTGAAAAGGCTTTCTTTATAACTTGACACTAAATGAAGTGCTCCCATTTTTCTTCTGGTAACTTTATGATGTTAATATCTTGACATTTTAACATTTGATCAGCTTATAATTTACCTCGATAATAGTGGGGTATATGAGTCTGACTTTATCTTTTCCAAACACATCTCCTATGAAATAGCCTGTCTTTTACCCATTGGTTTGAGGTACTGCCTTTGTTATATGATACCCCCCCAGATTTTAGGGTCAGTTTCTTGACTTTCTGTCCCATTGGTCAATCTCAAATCTCATGGTACATATTCCAGCACAATACTGTCTCATTATCAGGGCTTTATATGTTTTCATATCTGTTTTGGTTAATCTTTCTTCATAGCTCATCTTTGAAAGTATTTCTGACTGTTACTGTTGACTTTTTCACATCAACTTTAGAACCAACAGTAGCTAGAGAGGCATGCAGTTCACAAAGCCCGCTATTTAAAGATAGGGTAAAAAGATGAATCACTTAGGAATGAACTTAAGAAATGTGCAAGACCACTATGAAGAAAATTTTAGAACATTCCTGCAGGACACAAATGAAGACTTGAGAACATGGATCAAAACTGCTCTTGGATAGAAACACTCAGTCTTACAGTGATGTTATAGATGTCAGTGCTCCCTGAAGTAATTTACAGATTTAATGCAATCCTAATAAATATGCCAACAGAATTTCTTGTTAATGTGTTGATTTTAGTGCTATTTTATGCTAAGTCCATGCAGAAAAACAGTAAGAAAATAAAGTGATCAAAATTGGTTGGATGGTTTGAATGAGAAAGGTAGTATTTCGTGATGGCTTCTTTAAACTCTTAAATAGTGCTTGGTTCAAGAAAAATTAAAACTTCTTCTATCAAGGAAACATATACCAACTGTGTCAATTTAGGGCAACTAAATTGACATGTTTTTCAGTTTTATTTTCACATACTTTTGACAATGGAATAGAATTTTCTTAATGACTAAGTCACTGTTAGGTACATTATGTTTTATTACAGTATTTAGTCACTTCCTTATTCTAATCAGTCCTTTGGAGAACAAAAACTTATCAAAGATGAAAACGAAAATAACTTGTTTTGATATGTAGTATAACCTTGACAAATATAATGCTACTTATAAAAACATCCAATCACGTTACAGAACTAGTCCTCCAACTTACCAATTTCTTATTGCAATTTGTTTCTAGAAAGAGTGGAAAAATACCCCCATATGGAAGTCTAAGAACTTCAATTTTAATGTAAAGTTACGTCTCAAAATTTTGTTTTAAAATCTACTTTAAGTAATGAGCATTGGATGGGTTATCGTTTTAGGGGAAAGTTACAACCAAAGATCAGTAAGACTCTCTTCTTCATGCTGGTTCCCAGATTAATGAATAGTTACCATTAATAAGAAAATGAGTAAAAAATTCACACTCCAACAGACAGCGCTCAGAAGGACTGTTTAACAAGGTTCATTTAATTATTACTCCAGATAACCTAATTGATCATCTTAATTGATATTAAGGTTGATAATTAGTTCCCTGTTTCCTATTCTGACTTTCTTAGCACCTACTCATAAGAGCAAACTTGTTTCAGTGTTTCCCTCTCTCTCCCCATGTGAAACGGAATGGACAAAAAGAGGTGTGCTCAGTCAGTTTCTGTGGACACAGCCCCATCACTGCCTTTCTGCTCCCTAGCTAGAGGGTCTGCCTCTCTCTAAGATACTAAAATGATCGCCAGTGACCCAATTACAGTTTTTTGTTGTTGTTGCTGTTTTTTTTTTCTCAATTAGGATTCTGAAGGGAGAATCACTCTTTGCTTTAGTAGGAGTAGCAAGCATGGGGCAAAATGTTGAGACAGAGAAATAGAATTTCATACCTCTCTTCATTCCTTTTGTTGTATGTGAATAATTGTATGCTGACGGAAACCTTGCATTATCATATTCTCCTTGTGACACCTATCAATTCCATACATGTGCTGGTGAAAGAATCATAGACACCTCATAATATACCAAGATGCTGCCCTTCCCAAGCCATCCAGCCTGCAAAGGCAACACTGTCTAAGGGTTCCTGGATACTGCTGCTCTTTAAGAAAATCACCAGTATGAAGGAACCACGGAACTTTATAGTGTTAGCAGAGACTTGGAGAAATGAAGAGACAATCTGAGCCACAGGATGAAAAGAGCAAGTGCTGCTAACATTTCAGGCATTCCTGGGTTAATGTTTAATTTTCATAGTAATCCTCACATAGTCATTTCTTTGAAGGGAGTGTGTGCAAGGAAGCAAATGGTTCTAAAATTCATCCGGTATAATAAAAATGGGCGAATATGGAAGATAATATTTTCAAAATAAGATGAGGTAGAGGACTGTTTCCATCAAGCAGTAAAATATATATTTACCATTCCACTCTCCCATGAAGCAGCATTCTTCTCTCCTGGATTTGTCCCATCACTTTCCAAGATGTATAATTCTTAATTCCTCATTTGCCTTCAGATGTGGTTCAACATTTCACTGCCCTTTTTGTAATAGCTAAACTTCTAAGAAAATTTTTTTACACTTCTTGGTTCTCCATGCCCTTTTCACCCCCAGCACACTCCGCCCTTGTCTCTTTTGCCATCACTATACCGAAACTACACTTTGAAAGTTAGTTTTGCCAAACCATCCAGCAATCCAGTGTGTTGTTTTCTGCTGCATTCCCCAGGCCTCTCAAACATTCTCCCTGGTCGCTTCACCTTCTGGCAACTGTCTTCTCCCCTGGGTGCCCTGCTCCCCCGGTATCTCTCATTTCTCCGCCTTCCTCTTCAGAGGCGCTTGTTGACTTCTCTTCTTTTACCTGTGTTCCAGATGTTACCATTGGCCTGCAGGCCCCACAGCACCTCACTCACCTAACTTTCTATTCTGGTACCCTCTCTTGTCTTCCGCCCAGTTTGAGTCACACTGGCTAGCACTGGCCCTCTTGTTTCCTCTCCCATTCCATATGTCTCCTACGTGTCCGAGTCCTCACACATACTGCTCGCTCTGCTTGAAATGCTCTCTCCTCAGTGCCTCTCACAAGGGGCTTCTCTTATCTGGCTTGTCTCACTTTGAAATGACTTTCCCTGAATCCATTTTCTTTGAAAGTAAGCACTCCCTTTTATTCCTTAACAATCATAACAACTTTTTTACATGTTCCATAGAAATTCTCACAATTTGAAATGATCCGTTGTTTATTTAATTGTTTGTTAACTGTCTGTTTTGAAAATCCCCTGTGGTACAAGGACCAAATCTGTGTTTGGATTTTAGAATCATGTCATGCGTGGTCCCCGGTATATATACTGCTTGACTCAGAGTAGGATCTCGGTGCTTAACGGTTGAATGAATGAACACAAATCAAAGCAGTATAATACCAGTAAAATAATAGATGCCCCCCAGGACCTCTCAGAACCTGTCACAAGGAAGGATGTGCTATGTAATAAAGTAACACAAATTAATAGACGCAAGGAAACTATAACTTGGGTTATTTGTGTGACATTTGGGCATGAAATCACTTCAAAGAAAAGCAAAAGCACCTAAGCATTAAATATAAAATGCCAAACAATAGAAGAACTGAAGGAAAACAAAACACTATCAAGTCTCACGAGGATAAGATGCTTTTCTAAATCGAGAAGTGCTGTAGAAATAACAAAGGAAAACATGAACAGATACTGAATTTAGAATCATTAATGCGTTAACATAAAAAGTCCGTGTAGGTGCTGCTTGGAGGGTGGATTCCTACAGCTACTTTGAAAAAGAAATCATTACCCAGCAAAGTTGAACATATTAATACCCTAGAAAATCAGCAATTTCACTCCTAGGCAGATACATGGAGAGAAAATCTTGACTTGTAAGTACAAGGAATTAAACAGGGATGTTTACATGGGAAAAAAAAAAAATCATGTTTTCAACAACAAAAATAGGTTAACAAATGGTGATAAGTTGACATGCTGGAATTCAATGAATATTCTATGAAATATCAATGAACTAGAGCTATAATTCACATAGGTGGATCTTAGAAATATTAAGATGAATAAAAAAGGAAGTTGCAAAAATACAGCATGTTACCTTTTACTCTAATTATAAAAGCATGCAAAACAAAATTACTTGTTTTGGGATTAATACATTTATAATACAAGTATTAAGAGATGCACTGAAATGATAAGCATCAAATTGAGAGTAATGGTTACCTCGGTGGGGTAGAGAGGAAGCAGTGTGATGAAGAAATGAACACACAGACCTTCGAAAGTATTGGTCATGGTTTTTTTGTGTGTTTTTTTTTTTCATAAGGCAGATGGTGGGCACACAAGTTTTCATTACATTACTCTTTAAACAATTGTCTTGGCTGAAATAGTTCTTAACTTTTTTTTTTGCTAAAAAGGACTAAAAGTAATGTAGATTAAATGTGTGCCGCAAAGATAATATATATTATATGAAAATATACAAATTGCTAAGCATTAAAAGCATCGATACCCATATGGTTAGATAAGCCAGATAATTGAGCAAAAAATTCACGAAAGGGCTAAAGAAAAAAAAATGTGCTCAAGCTTAATAATAAGCAAAGAAACATGAGACTCCATTTTCAACTATTTATAAAAATATTGAAGTGTCCCTGCTGTCATGGCATATTCAACCTTTTCACCCAGTAAATTTAGTTCTGAGAATCTGTTCTCAGAAAGTCATCACTAACTTCTCATAATTTTTCTCTTTGAGTTATGGAATTATAGGTTTTTTCCCCCATTTTTCATAATTTTTTCTAAATATTATCACTTTTAATATTAAAAAATAAGTGATTCAGTGATGCATGAGCAATATACTGAGCCGCTATTCCTTTATAACTAGGAATATATATAAATAGGAAGTGACATTTAAATGTCTTAGATTACTTTGTTCTTTAGCAAGCAACTTGATTTGAAAATAATGTTCATATATGTATATAAATTTAAAGTTTTCTATTTTCTCTTTAGGAAAAGAAAGAAAGGCAGGAAAGAATTGAACGAAAACAAAAGAAGCGTCATTCCTTTCTGGAAAATGAGGCACTTCCTCCCTGGAGCCCTCCAAGCAGAACTGTGTTCTCAAAAGTGTTTTGATAATTCTCATTTTTACATTATTTCGTTATTTATCAATTCATTTTAGCCACTATTTATTCAATTAGTTATAGTTAGAAGAGTATTTTAATTAAATGCCAGCCATTTCCACTGACATTGGAAAAGATGCTTTGGAGTTTAATCAGTGAAGTAATTGAAAACATTTTTTGGACTGTAGGTAAACTGCCTCAAATGAGAAGCTAATAATCCGATTGCTCTTACCATTCGAATGACTCTTTATCATGTCCTGACAGTCCTTAAAATCAGATGATCCATGGTCACTTTCCCGAAGCTGTGCATGGTGTTTAAGTGTATTTATTCCCCAGAATGAAAAGGAAACCATCTAGGTACTATAATCATAGAAATAATTGAATCTGTGAATGATTGTGCACCTAGATTCAGGTTTTAAAAGGAATCATCGCTGGGGGTATGCATATATATATATATTATATATATACTTTTTTTTTAACTGATCTTTAGTTCGAGCAGTTGCACTTGCACTGTGCAAGTTAGAGTTTTGGTCAGTTGAGACAGTAGTTCAGTAGAACTTGAATCATCGAGGCATTTTATTTAAAAAGTTTGCCTTACGTTTTAATATGAGTTTTATCTGTCCCAGACTTAATGTGACAATCATAGGCACTTTATAATGAGTAGACCTCTAAAATTTGTCTTCTAAATTCTATCTCACTTTATTATTTCTGTGGTACCAAAAAAATATCCATTTCTTGGTAGTGATATACTTAACGCAAGAGTTAATGGAAATTCCACAAGAGTTCAAGGTCATTATCACTATTAATATTTTTTTCCAGACTAAAGCCATAAAGGTGATAAAGGCAATTTTCAATCTCTTAGCTTATTCCAGAGTCTTACAGCTTATATTTAGAAGATAGCTGTATAGGAAGGCAATTTGTAGAAAATGACCAAAGAATCTTTATTTATTTGATTTCTGCACATCTTTATATTAATTGGACTCATACTTGAACTGATTAGCTGATTTATCACAGACCAAATGTATACTCTCAGAGCTGACATACTACTTTAGCCAATGATGCGATGCAATGATGGATATGAATAATTACTATTTATTAAGCACCTAATGTATGCCCTCTACTGGATCTTTACAAATGTCAATTCTTACCTTTTCAACAATTATATAGTGTAGGTGTTATTTTGCAGATAAAAAATACTGAGAATCGGAGAAATAACTTGCCATACGTTTAGCATGTGACTGAATTGGGATGAGAATTAAGTCTTTCTCCCTCCAGAATCAATATGCTCATTTTTATGCTCTGTATTATATCAACTTTACAAACACATTTTACCTCTCAGATCCTAAAATCATGTATTGTTATCCAGAGATTATCTTTCCTTTAAGAAATATCTGTTTGTTATTAGAGATGGTGAGCTTTACTAGATCTATGAAATGAAAGAAGTTTCCATAATAGTTAAAGATTTAGTCAAATGCCTTGTACCTGGTGTTAGAATTTCAGGAAAGCCAGCAGGTTGTGGAACATGGGCTTTGAGATAACCACTCAGGAGGTTTCACTCAGATAATTAACCTCGCTGCGGTGCATGTACAAAATAAGGAAGATATCATGGGTCACTTTCTATGATCACATCAGTGCTACAGATAAATTTGTTTTAAAATTATAAACAAAACTAGAAGTATACTGCTAGGAACTAGGAGCATGTTTCATGAAATTGAAACTGTTATCATCAGTGTGTATGATCAACGTGGGATTTAGCTCCTCTCTTTTTCACCAAATATATACATAGTGCCTACCAGAATGAATCGTTGTTTTTGATATCCAATTAGCTATTCACAGCTAAAAAGGAATTTGCAAATTCCAGGGAAGTAAAAGGAAAAAAAAAAGATCAGGGATATGAGATCATAAATGTATATGTCATAAATTTCATATTAAATATTTGCTTACACTTCCCAATTATTTTCTTCTTCATTATCATATTGAGTAGCTTGCCATTATCGCTTCTTAGTTGTTGTGAGCATTGAATGAAATTAGTAATTAATGTAAAGCACATGGCATTGTTTTCATTTATTGACTATCAAGAGCCCTGCATTTCTGCACTTCATGTATGTGAGAAGAAGGTTAACATAGGCGGGGTTGATAATGGTTATTTGACATACATTTTTAGCATACAAGAAGAAATCTCCTCTTTCCTGGCCAGTCTGGCACTCAAAGGAGGATACGGAGGTGACCTGTATTAGGGAGTTCCTAAAAAGAAACCTAAATGCTAATTTCTTAGCAGTGCTTGTGAAGTAGGATGAAAAGAGAAATTGAGGTGTTTGCAAAGACTGAACAAGTCATTTCCCTCAAATGGGGAAGTTTGTCTTACTATGATAAATAATATATTATTCCCAGTTTACAGCAACCCGTGCTGGCCAGTTATCTAGTTGAATGAAATCCTCTCTTCTGCAGCAGAAGTAAAGCTGAGTTTTGGGAGCTGGATGGAAGTAAAGTACTATTTATTTTCTGAGATCGGAAGGGGTAAATCCAGCCTGGTAATATTCTCTTGAATGTATTTATCTGTTTAAGGGGTATGAGTTCCCCATATATCCTTAAAAGTATCAAATATCAATATACATATTTGCTCATCAAGTTTTCATTAATTTATAATAAGAGGGAATTCAAATTAAGGTCACTAAAACCTATAGATTTTCAGGTGAAACTTCTAGTTTTGTAAATTGTATTGATCACTTGACACTTCAAAGTAAAGAAAATAAGAATTTAGTGAATATTCTAAAACATTACTGAAAAGAATTTCCCTAGAAATTTACTTATCAGTACAAAAAATAAAATTTTTTGCACAATGTATTTTCCATAACAAATAGTGTTTGTTACAAAATAGTAACAAAATAGTGTTACATAAATAAAGAGAAACTATATGGCATTTTAGATCAGAAGGAAGAGGCAGTTTTCTTAAAGAAGATAAGAAATGTTAAGGGATAACAATTTTTCAGTGATTTGTATTATATCATGTTTTGAAAATGTTAGTGGTTCATTTATTGTTTTAATAGTATTGAAACTGATATTTTTCATTGTTGCCAAAGCAGTAGCTGATAATAGTTAAGTGTCCACAGTTGCATTACCTTAGAGTAATAAAACTGCATCTGGGAGGGTTTTAATACTTTAGTAAAACTGGCCCAAACCCTATTTCCAAGTTGAACAAAACTACTCTGACTTGCTCAAGCCCATACCACTAACCATAAGAATCTGGAGTTAGAGATCAGGTGTCCAGTTTTCTAGTTGTAATCTGCCCCCCATTCCATAATTTTAAGAATCCAATAAGACTTTGCACGCTAACTTTTGTACCCTGGTCATTATCAACTTGGTTCATTGTGATCCTCTCAGATGGTCCCTTATCCTTCCACTGCCTTCTCCATAACTCCACCAGATCAAGTCTCTTTGGGCACCTACACTACTACTTCGTGGGTGGGGAGGACTAAAGTTTCTCAAGCCCTGAGTCACAGGCGAAGTTACAATGGAAAAATGGAATTTCACAAAATGGGAGAAATTGCATGTTAGTCAAAGTAGTTCCCAAAAATAAACTGGTACAGAAGACAAACTTTCCTGGTGCCATGTTGGCTCTAATTTCAGTAGTTCTATATTAACAGGTATTTAGACCCATAAGCTCCCGTGCTACACAAAGATACTATCAATTGCCCTGCTTCCTAGGTACGCTGGCTGACAGAATAATGAATGCTATGTAAATGCTTAACTGGAGACTTCCCTGAATTCTTTTTGTTTCAAAATTTCATGTGATTTGATTATTTTGAAACATGTTACATGTGATTGTATAATGTTAACTAAATTATTGGTATTAAATTTAGGATGTTGTTTATAAGAATTACCTGAGGAGATGTATTTAATGTCTGCTTTCTAGTAGCATACTTCATGTCGTGCTGAATTAAAGTTTGCCATTCAAGATTCATTTTATTGGGTGATGATGTTATTTGTTGATTGTGCCAAATTTCATTTCATAACTTTGGAATATGTAGTATGAGTTTCATTTGTGGGCTAATGATGAAATAATCATTGCCATTTGCAGCAACATGGATGGATCTAAAGAGTATAATGCTAAGCGAAGTAAACCAGTCAGAGAAAGACAAATACCATATGATTTCACTCATGTAGAATTTAAGAAACAAAACAAAGAAAGAAAGAAAAAAAACAAAAAAAAAACACTCTTAATTATAGAGAACAAACAGAGGGTTACCAGAGGGGAGGTGGGTGAGGAGATGGGTGAAATAGGTGAAGGGGATGAAGAGTAGTACACTTACCATAATGAGCATTGAGTAATGTACAAAATTGCTGAATCGCTATATTATATACCTCAAATTAACAACACTGTATGCTAACTACACCAGAATTTTTTCAAGAAGATGAAATGATCATATTATGCTGACACATCTTTTACTAGAAATGACTGAAAAATTTTAAAAAATGACTGAAAATTTGGATATAAACTTTTCTTTTAATTGAAATGCTACACAAATTAAAAGGTAATGTAATTATAAATTTATCAAGTAATTAGAAAGTGCAAATAGCAAAAATAACCCATATTCCCATCTCCCCAAAATAATCATAGTTAACATATTCTGTACTCTTCTAGCTTTTAATTTCCAGTGCATTTTTTCCTGTAGTTGGAATTAAAACTACAATTAAAATTGTATTAAAATAGAGTGAGGAAAATAGAGATACAAATCCCTCTATATCTCTCGTTCTGTTTTTCTCTGTGCCTCTGTCTCTCTCCCATACTACCTGTGTGTGTATACATATGTGTTGTATTTCTATATATATATATGTATCTTTCCACATATTTATTTATTATTAAATATATAAATATTTATAAAATATATAAATATATGTTAAATATATATTATAAATTTATTTATATAAATGTATATATTTGGGTGGAAAACTCAGGTAACCAAATACGCAGTTTTGATCTCATTACCTATTTTAAAGAATAAAAAGTTTGAATATATGCATGTATACATATGTGTTGTATTTCTTTTTTTTTTTTAAGATTTTATTTATTTATTTGACAGAGAGAGAGAAAGATCACAAGTAGGCAGAGAGGCAGGCAGAGAGAGAGGGGGAAGCAGGCTCCCTGCTGAGCAGAGAGCCTGATGCGGGGCTCGATCTCAGGACTCTGAGATCATGACCTGAGCCGAAAGCAGAGGCTTTAACCCACTGAGCCACCCAGGTGCCCCTATGTGTTGTATTTCTATATATATCTGGTTACCAGACTTTTCCACTCAACAATACGTAATGAACATATTCCCATGCCATTATGCTTTTTCTAATAATCTTTAATGCTGCAACTACAATCTAACCTATTTTGGGCAATTTGTTTTCTTATAAATGTTTACTGTAATAAGTAATAAGACAGCCAACATTCTTGTACTCAATATCCTTGTTAAGAGGGTGGACCTCATTAAATCTATAAAATGAAAAAAGTTCATAATATTTAAGGAATTAGTCAAATTCTTTATATTTGGTATTAGAATGTCAGGCGGGGCACCTAGGTGGCTCAGTCAGTTAAGTGTTGGACTCTTGATTTCGGCTCAGGTCATGATGTCAGGTTCATGAGGAGCTCTGCATTGGGTTCCACACTGAGCGTGGAGCCTGCTAAAGATTCTCCCTCTCCCTCTCCTTCGGGCCTCTCCCTGCTGCCCTCCCTCCTTGCATTGTCTTTCTTTCTTCCTTTTTTTCTTTCTTTCTTTTTTTTCAAGATTTTATCTATTTGTCAGAGACAAAGCCACCACAAGCGGGGGAGCATCAGGCAGAGGGAGAAGCAGGCTCCCCGCTGAGCAAGGAGCCCGATGTGGGACTCAATTCCAGGACCCTGGGATCATGACCTGAGCTGAAGGCAGATACTTAACTGACTGAGCCACCCAGGCATCCCTGCATTGTCTTAAGGGGGGAAAAAAAAAAAAGAATGTCAGGAAAGCCGCAGGTTGAGAAACATAGGCTTTGAGATTGTCACTCAGGAGTGAATCTCAGGATTAACCACGCTGCAGCGCCTGTGCAAGAAAAGAAAGACATCATGAATTGCTTTGTCAGATCCCATCATCACTATAGATAAACAAAAGAAATTTCATAAACAAAACTAGAAACCTTTTTATATTGTCAGAACTACAAGGTACTACATGGAATAGGAGTTGTTTAATGGGTGCAGAAATCCAGTTTCTCAAGATGAAAGGAATTCTGGAGATTGGCTGCACAGCAGTTTGAGTGTGCTTAAAATTTCTGAACCGTACATTTAAAAATGGGTGAGATGGTAAATTTTATCTTACACGTATGTTACCACAATTCAAAAAAAAACTGCGCAGCAAAACAAAATGCTTACTCATTCATTTATAGGAGAAATATAGAGAAAACTTCTGCCCTAATCAGACATATGTCTTTTCTTTTGTCTGATCAGATTGATTTGTTTATCCCGGATGACACATCCTTGATTCAATTACAGTTTCGAGGAATGTCCTAGCTGCTGGGCTTAAACCGAGATTGAACACTGAGTAGAAAAGAAACATTTCAACCACAACTTCTGATCATTCCTTCTTTCAGATTTTTTTTTCTTGGATATTCTTGCCCACGTAATTTTGAGATAAGCTTTAGGGTTCTTTTGAAGCTTTTAAAACAAAATTACGATTCTTGGTAGAATTGCAATAATCATGCACAGTAAGAAAATCTGTTGGTTTGAAAAAGATAGAATAAAACCAATCCTGTTCTGAGACTGATTAATGTTCACTTCTGTTTTTGTACAGAGAGCCATTTCACTCTTACAGTTAATGAACCTATGGTGCTCATGGATTCCCTTTGGGGAAAATCCATTGTGATCCCTACCCATCCTCCATATACCCAGAGTAACTTTGTTACTTTCTTTTCTACACCGTTTCCTTGCCTTAAGTAACTATTATTGAAGTTCTCACCTTTGTAGGCGAATGTATGTATTTCCCCAACTTAAGAGCTTTATGAGAGCAGGAATGATATTTTCTACATCTTGGTATTTCTACTTTCTACTTGGTATTTCTACTTGGTATTTCTATCAGTGGGGCCTGGATGAATATTTCTTGGCTGATAAAGAACAAGTTAAAAATAGAATATAAAAGACTGCATATGTGTTTATAATGACTATATATAATAACTACACATATGAGCAAGGACTCTACTACTTGATAAAATTATATAAATTATTTTATATATAATTAAGATGGCTTTAAAATGAGTATGATAACTATTGCAAATAGCTTAAATTTTTATTTTAAATATTACATCATTTTTTTCAGCCCAAAACAAAACAAAAATTTTAAAAGTGGAAAACTCTCTGTATGTGTGTGTGTGACTGCATTACGTTGGAAAACCTCATGTATATTTTAACATTCACAATTAAATAGATTGAGCCCTATCAAGAGAACTCTTTTTCTTTCTTGGTATCTTTCCCACGGTACTATTCAGCAACAAAAAAGGTGGATTGATGTAAGACAGGAAAGGAGGGAGGGAGGAAAGATACCAAGCAAGCCCAGGGCTCACTGGCTCATTCACTCTAAAGAATGAATCATGGTAGAATAATCTATTAACTAAAAAATTCAGATATGCCAAGTATGGATGCTGAAACTAGACTCAACAGTGAGCCTTTCTTCCGGGCAAGTGGAGGGTGTTGAGTCCAACAGCCCAACAGTCCAGGCTGATCTTGCTGTTCGGAAAGCCTTTTTTGCCTTCTCCCACTACACTGAGCAGAAGGCACTTCAGGACATCATGACAAGGGGTCACGAAAAAGAAGTATCTCTGTGTTTTTACTTCTGGGAAGCTGCTTGGCCCCTGTGCCACTTTCATCAATCTTTTTCCAACAGTTCTCCAATTCTGCTAATAATAAATATGTATGAAGATCACTGTCAAGCATAACACAAACACAAACTTAATATTGTATTTCAGAGCTAATAGCTGGTAGGCTCATTAAGTCCGAGATTCACAGGGGTGACATTGTGGTAATAAATATTTCATATTCACTTCTGGCACAGAGCTCCTAAAAGTCTTGGAATCTCTTAAGTGATCACAGCAACCTAGGTGTCTTTTATTATGTTAATAAGGTGACTGTACTTCCGGATGGGGCTGGTTGCTAGGAGACCCAAACGCAGGATTAGAAAGTTGGAACTTTCAGTCCTACTCCAGGGTGGGGAGAGGGGCTGGAGGTTGAATCAATCTCCAGTGGCCGATGATTTCATCAGTCATGTCTTAGGAAATGAAGCCTCCACAAAAACTGAAGTGAATGGGGTTTGGGGAGCTTCCAGTTTGGTGAACACGTAGAGATTTGGGGAGAGTAGCCACTGGGATAGGGCATGGAAGCTCAGCCCCTTTCCCTATACCCTGCCCTACAGATCTCTTTCTGAATCCTCAGGCTGTTTCTGAATTACATATTTTTATAATAAAAAATAAATAAAAATAAATAAATAATAATAAAAATTAATAAAAATTAATTTAAAAATTTACTCGTAGTCGAGTAAGTAAAATGTTTCTCTGAGTTCCACAAGCCACTCTGGCCAATTAATCGAACCCAAGGAGGGGCCATGGGAACCTCCGATCAGAAGCACAGGTGATATGGGTTTGCATATGGGCTTTTGATGCCCGCCTTAAGAAATGTAGTGGCAAAGGTCGACCCAACTCAAATTTCAGTTCTTTCAAAATCTGTGTCTCCATCTCTCGGATTTGGGAACTGTTATAAGCATTGTCTGTGATGTAAACGAAGTCTTCAATGTTTGGAGAAAACATCTCTTCATATTTGGAAGCCGAGAGCAGAGCTGTAATCCCAACCAGTTGAAGCTTCTTACGGGAAACTGGCTGAACCTGTAAAAACTGGTCCATGATGGCGATGCACATGCACAGAGTCTCCTGCAGCAGCCTAAACTTGGAGTGGACTTGCACCAGCCAGTCCACCAGGATGGTGCGCATGCGTCCATTTATCTCTCTTCCATCTAGGAAATGTGCATTTATGGATTGCAGAACCTCGAGCTGCCTTAGATACTGGTAGATATCCTTAACATAGTCGCTGCAGAACTGAGGGTTCTCCCAGTCCTCGTGATCAATGTCCTCGATTTTGCAGAGCAAGGCATCAGAGAAAGCTTGGCAGAGGTTCTCTTCCTTCATGGAGATATCCTCCGGTGGGGGGGAAGGACCCTTTGGATCCAACACTTCCATCTGTACTGGTTTCACAGAAGCAGTAGGTTTCAGTTGTTTGTTGACATTTGTTTTGGTGGGTTGAACAGGTATTTTGGTGTTCTGAGCTTTCTTAGCTACTTGTGTAGCTCTGGTTGTAACTCTATTTCCAATTTCTTCTAAAACTACCCGTCTATTGTCACATGACTCTTAGCTTTAGAATTAACTCCAGTGTCAGCATTCTCCAAATCAGTGGACACCGTCGGGCTTCGGGTTTGCAACTGGCATCTGAGGTGGTTGGTGGGGGGCAGGGGGTGCTAGGGGTTAGAGGGGTGAGGATTCATGTGAGACGGAGCTCTTAACCTGTGGAATCAGATGACCTCTGGGTACAGATTGTCAGAATTGTAGAACATTCAGCTGGTGTTGCAGAATTTCTTGTCAATGGTGTGGAAAAATCTCCACACATTGGAATTAATGTATAGAATCCATTTAACAAGGTATAAAAGAATATACAGTAAAAAATGTCTCCCTTTGCTGTTCTTGGCCACCAAGTTCCCTTTCCAAAAGGCAACTGTTATTATTAGTTTTTTGTTTGTCCTTCCAAAGATATTATATATATTAAAAGCATATAATTATGAGTTCTTTTTATCACCCTCAAATGATAGTATCCTACGTATACTAGGCTGCACAGTGCTTATACCTTGGAAAACTTTCCGGACTAATGCATATAGAAATACTTTGTTCTTATTTATAGTTTTATGCCATTACATTACATGGATATTTGGTAATTTACTTGGACACTTCCCTTTTAAAAAACCATTTATTTCCAATCCTTTGCAGGTATTACAGTGTCAAATAATAAATCAGACATATAGTTACATGACCATTAACATGCTATTTTATTTGTATATGAGGGAAGCCAATCAATAAATTGATTTATCTTTAAAAAAAAAACTAACAAGATTTATATAAAAGGAAAAGCAAAGGAAAAAAAGGAAGAAGGAAAAATACCAACCATGTAGAAATGTGACCTGTGTTTTCCTCTCCTTGGGTAAACTGCTAATTAGCTGGCTATTGTCTGGGGCCGGTGGGGGTATTCTGCCTCGGACAGCTGGATAGGTCATTGAAGGAAACAATTTCAGTTACTATGGAGTCTTCGAAAAACCTTGAGTTTTTTTTTTAATGTTTTCATCCATTCCTTATTTTAGTTTCTATTTTTTTAGATTTTTATTTATTTATTTATTTATTTATTTATTTATTTATTTATTTGAAAAAGAGAGAGAGAGAGAATGAGCAGGGAGAGCAACAGAGGGAGAGGGAGAAGCAGACTCCCCACTGAGCAGGGAGCCCAATGGGGGGCTCAATCCCAGGACACCAGTATCTGAGCTGAAAGCAGCCGCTTAACCGACTGAGCCACCCAGGTGCCCAAACTTGAGATTTTTTAACCATAAAATATACCTGCCAAGCAATGTCTCTCCATGTCTTTGGTTGGCACTCTGTCCTAATCAGGCCAGGTCTGCACCAGTCTCTTTATAGTCATTTCTCACAGATGACATTGTAGAGAAGAATCGTGAGCACGTTATTTTACACGTGGATAAGCACCACCATAGCAACAATGCTGAGAACTTGAATTGCTGCATCAAAAGATCCATGCATTTTAACAATGAAAGCTATTGCCATGTTGCCCTTCACAGAGGTTGTACCCACCGGGAAAAGAGGCAGGACACCCTTGCCTATGCAATGTGACAGCCACCTTTTCTTCTTTAGCTCTAAATCACATTTAATTTCTAGTTTTGCAACCCACACTGACTTGGCGTAGAACACATAGGTGTATTTCACTTCCACCAAGAAATGTGACCACTTCTGTTCTTCTTAAAGCATAAAGCCATCTCTATCTTCAGGTTTCCCACTTTAACCAACGTGATTAAAAGAAACATTTGACTTTCTTTTGATCTTGACAAGTATGTTGATAAGGGCAACTGTCACGTGACCTCTGTACTGAACAGGCAAAAAAGGAAGGTTGAAGATCATGACAAAGTAGGGATACAGAGCATAGCTCTTTCTCAGCAACAGAATTCATGTTTTTACATATTTAATGAGTTTCTAGATGAACAACTACATCAACTAAACCAACAAGACTCTTAGTATTAATACTGCGAGGTCCGAATGAAACAGCTCTGCAAGTCTTCCTGGTTCTGTTTCCTTTCCCCCAAATTCCAAACTGCCAGGCCAGGGCACATGAAAGAGCAAAAGCACGTTGATGTTGCCCGGATGCAACAAGTATGTCTCTCCTTGTCAGGGCAGCCAGGAGAGGCTTGGGGCAGAGCTCCAATCAAGTGGATCACCTCCAGCTACAAAGTGCTCCATAGACGTTTCTAGAAGAGTGCTACAAGGCAGCTTGCAGGTAAACCACTCTGTACCTGCAGATTACTACACAGTGAAGACGAGTGGAATTCACTGCTCTCCCTTGACTCCAAAGATCCTCAACCATATGCAATTTATTTCAATAGCTAACTGTAGTGGGAGGAGTTTGTTTCTTGGGTCCCCAAGAATCACAACTATGGTGGGCAGCCCAGGTAGAACCAATGAAAGTTGGATAGCTCCTGGAGGTCAGGGGGAGTCTCCCCGAAGGCACAGTTCTGTCTTTAAGTATATGCTGACTTCCTAGTTTGTGTGAAGTTTTAGGAACCTCCATGCTAGCTGCAGGCTCACGGCTCTGACCATTCAAACAATGTGGGTGCTATTCTACAAGCCAGAATTCCATGATTGTTTTGATATACCATATTTAACATGGAAATAGTCGATATGTGTAGAAGTTAATTTGCTTTGTACGAGAAACTTTAACTTTATAGCTGTTAATGAAAGAAAAGAAGTCTGTTCAGTTCTTTAAATAAAATTCCAATTGTAATGTTTTGATTTATATCAACCAAATTGGTATAAATTATAATCACCAATTTGTAAGATATGAAATATTTTTTCAAAAATTTTATCATCTGGGTTCTTGGGTGGCTCAGTCGGTTGAGCATCTGACTCTTGATTTCAGCTCAGGTCATGATCTCGGGATCATTAGATCAAGGCTTTTGTGTGGCTCCCCACTCAGCGTGGAGTCTGCTGGAGATTCTCTCCCTCTCGCTCTCCCTCTACCCCTTCCCCAGCTCTCTCTCTCTTTCTCAGATAAATAAATCTTAAAAAATATTTTATCATTTATCGATATTAATAATATATCTTGTCTGCTGGAACTATTAGGAGTTTGATGGGATTATCTTTAAATGTCTTGATTAGGATTGTATCTGGACATCTCATCTAGAAACCCTGACTTAAAGAAGTCATGTCCACAAAAGACAATTCAAGTCTGTCATTTTAAATTTTTAAATATTTTATTTTGAAATGTTATACAAGATTGCTATTTAATTTGTTCTCTATTAATTTATGTTTTTAAACACATATGGAAAATCCAATTAATTTTGTTAGCCAAGCCTGAGACAGGCAACCTAAAATACTCAGAGTCATCAATAATAGCATTGTTTTCCTGATGTCAGACGAAACATCTTGGACACACAGCTCCACCCGTCCCCAAGAATGGATGTTTCATGTCTCAGAAATACATAACCAAAGTTGTGACTCTTCCAGAGCAAAGATTTGGCCAGGTCAATTTACTTTCTCCATGCTAGTTATAGAGGCAGGTGACAAAATTTTCAATGATGCTTCTTTTTGTTAAAGAGGAAAGAAAATATGCATAATATTAAGTGGATAAGCTTAATTAAAAAATTTGAAGGGGGGAAGCAGGGTCATGAGATAGAGGAATGATTTTGGCGATATTAATGATTCTATATAGTATGGAAGCCCAGTATATAATATAGACATGCCAAGTGTGAGTCTAGTTATAGAATAGAGTATAACTGAATGGATCAAGCAGAGTTCCTGCCCTCATGTAGTTTATATTCTACAAGGGAAGAGAAACACTGAACAAACAAGCACATGTGTAATGTAATGTCCATCAGTTCATAGTATAATAACCTCAAGCAGGTTAAGGAGATAGAATAAGAGAAGCTAATAGAACTATGAAGGATTATCAGATGTCTATCTAAAGAGAATAATTGTAAGCAAAAACCTAAAAGGAGTGAATGAGAAACCATGTTAGTACCTGTAGAACAGGATTTGGACCTGTCAGATCTCATGGGGCATGATGTAGACTTTGGTTTCATTCTGAGTATCATAGTATAGAATTGGAGAACTAAGACTGGTGACCTCACAAGCTCTTATGATATAGAAAGTTTCCTTAGGTGTTCAGGTGGACAATACACTTCAGCAGGCAAGAGTACAGACATGGGAAACTGTTGTAATTGTTCAAGAGATAGATAGATAGTGCTTGAAGGAGGAGCTGCATCACCAAATTCCAGATGTGTTTTGAGGGAGATGCTGCACCATTTACGCGTGAGTTGGGGGAAGGTGTGAGGAAAAAATAGAAGAGTAAAAAATGGGCTGAACAATGGAGTCAATCCCATTTATCGAACTCCATGTCCCTTATCAAATGGTGCCATTTATTAAACTGGGGACACTCGTAAATCAACTTTGGGAGGCAAGCAAAGAGTTTTTTCTGTAAATACTATTTCCAAAAGGAGAGATCATGTAGTGTGAATATTCAGATCAAAGGAGAGAAGCGCCAGAAATATAAATTTGGGTGTTGGCCACATATAGATAGTATGGTATAAAGTCATGGGATTAGATAAGATCACCTAGAGAGTGAGCATAGGACAAAGAAGAAAAGGGGAATCCCAGACTAAACCTTAGGGTGACCCAACATTTCAAGGTCAGAAAGACAAAAGGACATGGTGCATTTGATTGAGAAACATGAGGCAGTGTGAAAAGAGCAAATCCAAGAGAGGTAGATTCGCTGGAAATCAACAGAATAAAGTGTTTCCAGAGACAAATGATGTACAGTGTCAAATCTTTCTGATCAATCAAGTGATCAGGAGACTAATTATTGGACCTTTTGGATAAAACAGAAGTTCGTGTAAACTGAAAATGAGATTTCAACAGAGTGATGGGATGAAGACCTGGTTAGGGGAAGGGGGAAGAAAGGAAATAAAATTATAAGTATACACCACTCTGTCAATATGCCTTGCTATAACCAGAAACAGAGAAATGGGAGTGGGTATCATTGCTGAAGGGGACGTGGGGTCAAGGCTGGGTTTATTTGTTTTTAAGATAGAGAATTTATAGCTTATTTGCAATAATTATTTAACCAAAATGAAAAAGAATTATGCCTCATGTGCTTTTAGGCAGTACAGAAGCAACTAATTTAGATGAGAATTATCTATGCCATTCACACAATATTAGTATTTCCCCCCTCAGCAAGCACAATCTAATAAGGAAAAAATGTCTCGAGTAATAAAATTAAAATTCAATGTCTACGTATGGTAAAGATTTGTTACCCGTCAAGGTTTTTAGGTCAATGTTACACATTTCTGCTCTCGCTTTAAAAAACAGAAAAAAAAAAGTTGGTTTTTTTTTTTTTTTTAGTTTATTTTTTGACAGAGAGAGACACACAGAGATAGGGAACAGAAGCAGGGGGAGTGGGGGAGGGAGAAGCAGGCTTCCCACTGAGTAGGGAGCCTAATTCGGGGTTCAATCCCAGGACACGGGGATCATGACCTGAGCCGAAGGCAGACGCTTAATGACTGAGCCACGCAGGCACCCCAGAAAAAAAAAAGTATTAACCAGTCATAAAAGCTGGCAACATGAATGTTTATTTGTAATATTTACAGACAAAAAAAACAACAACATGGCTTTGGATAAAATTCCCTAGGTAACAAATATGTCTACTTGGAAATTCATTTAAATAATTGTAATTCATATATTAACATGTAATTACAGAAAATGTATTAAGTAAATATATCCACACACAATTATTTTTTTATGTTGAAGGAAACATTTGCAAGGAAAATTAACAGAATATATGAATACTGCAGATTCATGTATAATACACCAAAATTTTCATTAGTTGCTGAATGTCTCAGCTTAAACTACCCCCACATCAAGAAAAGGAAGGAAATGTCAATCTTCAAATCAGTGATAATTATTATCATCCATGATTCATGACAGCAAGTGAAATCTGTCATAAATATATAAATGTGGCTTCCAGATGTTTTTGACTGGGTGAAAGGTTTACTTATGAGTCATATAGGAGAGTTGCTTAATTAGAAACTCCCGGCAAGATAAATAAGAAAAAGAAGCTAATGTATTCTTCACCTGCCATCACATACTCAAACTAAACAAGAAGATTGTCATCTGATTAATCAAAAATTAAAACTAAGTTAAATTGAAATGTAAAAAGTTGATTGAATGAGCCAGTACATGGGAGACTTGGAGGGTTTAACCCAGAAAACTTTCATAAGTACTTTCTCATTTTTTTTCTTTCCCCACATCATTTTAAAAGTATTTGTGCACATCTATGTTTTTATCTCTTTCTCATTGTGTCATGAACAAGAAACAATCACTTGAACCCAGCTGTCTTTTCATGCTGCAAGTGGTCTTCCACATGGAAGCAGAAGTCAAGTACAGCCCTTGCATACACATGAATATTTCTGTTAACTTTTGGCATTTGGTAAAAATAGACTTCTTTCTGATTGGGGTGCCTGGGTGGCTCAGTGGATTAAAGCCTCTGCCTTCGGCTCAGGTCATGATCTCAGGGTCCTGGGATCGAGCCCCGCATTGGGCTCTCTGCTCAGCAGGGAGCCTGCTTCCCCCTCTCTCTCTGCCTGCCTCTCTGCCTCCTTGTGATCCCTCTCCTCTCTGTCAAGTAAATAAATAAAGTCTTAAAAAAAAAAAAAAGACTACTTTCTGTTTTTTTTCTGGATCTTTTTATCCCCCATATAGACAAATATGTGTAACCAAAAATTTAACAGGCTGGAGTTCATTATTACCCCACTGTCATTTACTTAACAAATATTTATTTTCCCATTCTCCTTTGATAACAGAACCATAATTATGTCTAGGCAACAAGGTATCTGGTTAAATAGAAACTTTCCATCCTTCCTATGGATCCTGGTGACAAAGGACACACTGGCAGAAGCCTGTGAGATTTAAGTTGTTGTTTGCTGAGAAGTCTCGGTAAGTTTTGACTTTTCTAATAGGATACAGATGGAGTGGGCTTTTCTACTTTCTTCCTGTCTTGA
>CM052899.1:61074583-61103855 GCA_028534135.1 Potos flavus
ACCATCCATGCCAGAACTTTGTGTGCATATATTTTGCCTTCCTTCCTATTATTAACGTGCAATGTCTGCCTTCCCACATGTTACAGAAATGAAACACCTCATCAACCGGCCAGTTCGTACCCGCTGCACTAGACTCTGTGTTCTCTCTCATCTCATCTACTTAGGAATATCGCTGCACTGCCTAGCAGTTCCCTCCTGTCTCTTTCTCCAGTGTCATCAATAAACTCTCCTGTATCATTCCCATCAGTGTAACCGGGCTTTTGGTCTCATCCCTAACATATAAACAAACAAAACCCAGAAAACCTGTTGACCTTATTTTTCCATGTATCTACTTACACAGTCCTTTGTTCAATTTCACACCAAAACTCCTTACTAGATTCACTTTTTCCAAGCCCTTCGCCATCCTCCTTAATTTACTCCAATCCAGCTTTTGTTCCCAGCATTCCATTTAAATGGTGATAGCCAAGATCACCAATGACCTACAAGTTGCTGAATCCTGTGATCCATTTTCAACTCACATCTAACTTCCTCAATGTCATCTGGCAGAGATGATCATTCACTTCTCCTGGAAATTCTTTCTCCTCTTGGCTTCCAGACCTACCCTCTTCTGGATTTCTCCCTGGTCTCAGGCCATACTTTCTCAGTCAGTGTGGCAATTCTTTTTTCAACTGCCAGCTGAAGAAATGTCTCAGAGTTCAATCTTTAGCATTCTCTTCTCTATCTACACTCCAGTAATTGATTTGATATATGTTCTGTATCTTGAAGACCCCCACAATTATATCTTCAGCTCTGACTTCCCTTCTGAACTCCAGATTCACATATTCAACCTCTGTTTGCCTACTATACAGTCTAATAGACATCTTAAACTCAACATATCCCAAACTGATCTTCTCAGCTCCCAAACCCATATGCCCTAACCACAGTGTTCATCTCAGTCAATAACAGTTTAATTCTTCCATTTGTACATTGACTCTTTTGATATCACTCTTAATTAACCTTCCTCTTTTTCTTATAATCCGCACTTAATTTCATCAGAAAATTCTATCTTCAGGGGCGCCTGGGTAGCTCAGTGGGTTAAACCCTCTGCCTTCAGCTCAGGTCATGATCTTAGGGTCCTGGGATGGAGCCCCGCATCGGGCTCTCCGCTCAGCAGGGAGCCTGCTTCCCTCTCTCTCTCTCTGCCTTCCTCTCTGCCTACCTGTGATCTTTCTCTGTCAAATAAATAAATAAATAAAATCTTTTAAAAAATTCTATCTTTAAAATGTATCCAGTGATATGTTTGTATCAAAGCAAAAATTGCACTGGATGAAGTTAAACAGGTAAAGAAGATTTTATTCAAAGGTACTGCTTTAGGGAAGAAGGGCTTACTTAGTCTAAGCTCAAAACTTTGACAGGGCTGCAGAGCATTTAAGAGCTGGGGTGGAAAGAATGGGATTGTAGGCCACCTGTGTTGGCTAATTGGCATGCATTACCCAAAGAAAAGTAAACTTTCTCATATATGACTTCAAGACAAGGAGTAGTTTTACAACTTGGAACAAGACATCCCCACTATTAGGCTCCTATCCTCCCACAGAAACTCAAAGATAAGAACGTTATCTTCCTTGATTTCTTTTTCACGGGATGATTCTCAGATCCTTGAGAAAGACATTCTTGGATTATAGAACAAGAAGCTTTTAAAAGAAGTACATCTCAAAAGAGCAGTGAGAGAATTTATAATTACGAGTTTTCAAAGGTAAATGTTCTAAGACGGGAGATCTGGGACTGGAGCCTACAGTTTTGTCAAGCTGAGGGACTCGTTGAGGCTTGTCTTGGTCAACTGCTACCCTAGTACAATATGCCATCATCTCTTACTTGGATTAATGCAATAATCACCCTACTGGTCCCCCACTTCTACCCTTGCACCTTTTAAACCTATTCTTACCAGAAGGAGTCAGAACGATTTTTTTTTTAATCGTAAGTCAGTATGTGTCACTCAGTCTAATCTAACCCTCCAATGGGTTCCCATTCTGCTCAGTATAAAAGCCAAAGCCTTGCACAACAGAAAATCCCCTGCTTACCCTCTCTCTGTTCACAATTTCTACTTGTCTTCTCTCCACTTCCTCTGCTCCAGCCACATGTCTCCTTGATGTTCTTTGAGTATGAGAACCGCACTCCCCGCCCAATGTTTTAGCAATTGTGTTTTGGGCACCTAAATATATACCTTCTCCTAAAAAATCTTAGAGATTAAGATACATCTACCTAAGACAAGAACAATTAAAATTTACATATACATATAACTTTGTGTTTCTATTATTAAGGTTAATAATTTCCTCAAAATATCATGTTGAGCTTTATTTTTTTAATTTTTGAAAAAAATTTTAAAAGATTTTATTTATTTGGTAGAGAGAGAGGGAGAGAGAGACCACAAGCAGGGGAGCAGCAGAGGGAGAGAAGCAGACTCCCCACTGAGCAGGGAGCCCAGTGTGGGTCTCGATCCCAGGACCCTTGGATCATGACCTGAGTTGAAGGCAGATGCTTGACCGACTAAGCCACCCAGCCTCCCTCATGTTGAACATTAAAACAATCCCTGGTAGAACATAGAAGAACGGTGGGATATGTGGCTGGAAAGACTGTCAGAGAGGCAGTGGAGAAGATTCTTTGTGCTGTCTTAAGGGTTTGTTTATGATTAAGACTGGGACACAGCAAGTGTTTATATTTTAATGAAAGAGAAAGAAAAGAAACAATTGCAATCCATGAAATTGCTAGTGTTGAACACTGAGTGTTCTACGTTCCTCTCAGAGCTTAATTTCTTGTCATTAATAGTAGGCAGTTGGGCCAGGATATTCTTTAAGATCCCTTCCTGTTCTTATAGTATAAGATATTGATTCATAATGTTTTTCCATTTGGCTAAATACAAGAGCATTAATTTCCTCAAGTCGCTGAAACAATGAACAAGAATCAGTTCTCTTTTCACAGACGATATTATTCTCAAAGCTAAAATTCTCATACAGACTCCCAAATAATTATCTTTAAATACATTGACTATATTCTGAAGACAATAAGTTTTCAATGGTAATTTATTATGAAGATAATGACATGAGAAGACTCTATATAGGAGGGATATATTTTGATCGGGTTCTGCATACTACAATTATAAGTAGGTAAGCCATTACTAAGGACAGCTACTACACAGAGAGCACACGATTTCTAATCTGAACAGTGTATATTCAGGACTAAGCTACAACACTGTCACTCTCCCCCCCAAACTCTATCTCTCCCAACATAGACCATCTCCCCCCACTCTTGATAAAAAAAAAAAGTAGGTCATACAATTTATAAGACTTTTACTTAGACCTGTTAGATTGAGTAACTACAGTTTCTTCTTTCTTTCTTCTCTCCCCAGAGTGAGCTGTCCATCTATAATAGTAAATGCCAGTAGGATTGCATCTCCATGAAGAGAAATTTGTTCACTAAAGGGTGTACTCTTTTTTGTTGTTTGCAAAACACAGGATGTTTATGGGATCCGTCTCATACTTTTATCGTTTGGCTGTTTTGATCTTAGACAATTCAGTTAGAATTGTTAATGCAGTAGAGTTTTTCTTTCGAACAATATGTATTTCATAGGAAGTACACTGTACCTGTCCATTGTAATTAGTGTAGCATGTGTCCGCTCTGAGCAGTAATTTACTTACATGATCCAGTTCCTTAAGCAAAATAGGTCAACAGAGCACTCCCAAAAGGGTCCTTCTTCATGCACTCATCAAGACTATTAGACATGTGACAGCAACTTAGTAGCAAATTGGAACTATGCTTGTTCCACCCAGAAAATGAGCTGCCCTACAACCAAATGCGGAGCACTGGCACTAAAAATGGACTCCTTCTTCAACATGTACATTCCCCAGAACCAGCTCCAGGAGGTGGCCTGGACTCTGAACCTCACGGCAACGTCAGTATCTAGCTCTAGGACCAAATGATGAAAAGAAAAAGAAGAACAACAACAAAAAAAATGCCTCAAAGGAGATTAATCCAGGACTCTCTATCAGTTTTACAAAAGCTGACCCAAGAAGGCACTGCAAATTTACTAGGGAACGCAGCCAAGATCGGCTGAACCTGGCACAGTTCAGGTGATCTGTAGATTCTTTATAAATAATACACAGCTGCTGTCATGTGTTATGAAGCAATAACTAGTGATATGGTTTTACCTGTTTAGGTTATTTCTTACCTCCCTCTTCCTTATTGGCAGAGCCCACCTCCCATGTATCTGCTTTCTCAGCAATCCTTGCAACTAAGGGGTACGACCAGAGCTGGCCCGTGGGACTTGAAGAGAAGGCTTTTAGAAACTTCTTACAAGAAACTTCTCCCTTGTTCCATGGTTTGACCTTTTTTTTGGAAGATACGAAGCTTGCTGCTGCTAAAACCACTCGGTCACCATTAATATCCCCAGGGAGGTTGAGTTAATTGCCAATAGCCCATGATTGAGTCAAGCGTGCCTATGTAGTAAAGCCTCCAAAAGGATGGGGTTCAGAGAACTTCTGGGTGGTGAATAGATGGAGATTCAGGGAGAATGGCACACTCAGAGAGGACATGGAAGCTCCAAGCCCTTTCCTCATATCCTGTTCTATGCATCGTTTTCATCTGGCTGTTTCTGAATTATATCCTTTTACAATAAACTGGTAATCTAGTAAGGAAAATGTTTCTCTGAGTTCTGTGAACCATTCTAACAAATTGATAAGCTTATGGAGGGGGTCATTGGAACATCCAATCTGTAGTTGGTCCTGTCGGAAGCACAGGTGATAAACTGGACTTGTGACTGACCTATGAAGTAGGGGGACAGGAGTGGGGACAAAGTACTTACCTATGGAATTTGATGCCATCTCTAAGTAAATAGTGGCAGAACTGAGTTAAATTATTGCGTATCCAGCTGGTGTTGGATTATTGCTTGATAGGGTGGGGAAAGACCCCTCCTGATCAGAATAGGGTACAGAACTCTTACTACCTAAAACATAATTTTCTTGTTCTGATCATAATTTTCTTGTTCTGATTATGGCTTCTTTTCCTTGAAAACAAAGCATGAGCTTCATTTTTAATGCAACACTGTTTACATTTCAATGTTATTCTTAATTTTGTCATTGTTAATGTGAATGAACAAAATTATTACAATGATTGGAATAACAGACCAAAGTGGAAAAGCTAAACTAGCAACCAAGAGACATGGCTGGTTGTTTTTGTTTTTTTTGGATATTTTTGGTTTTAGTTTTTGTGGGGTTTTTTTCCATTCATCTACCCAAAAGAAGTATGGCCTTGATAAATGTTTGAGATTTCTGCTCCTCCCACTTATTAATTTTTAAATTGAGGAGATTGAGTAGATTACTTCTAAAACATTTTTCAAATATGAGGGTTTATCTATTTAAAAATTCTTTCATTGTAACATTATTTACAATAGTCAAGATATGGAAGCAATCCAAGTGTCCATTGATAGATGAATGGATAAAAAAAAGGTGATCTATATCTTTATCTATATCTATATCTACATAATGGAATATTAATCAGCCATAAAAAAAGGGTGAGGCATTGCTATTTACATCAACATAGGCAGATCTGGAGAGTATAATGCTGAGTGAAATAAGTTAGTCAGAGAAATACAAATACAATATGATTTCACTTACATGTGGAATCTAAAAAAAAATGAATAAACAAATAAAAAGCAGAAACAGATACATAAATACAGAAAATAAAGTGGTGATTGCCAGTGGGGAGATGAGTGGGAAGATGGGCAAAATGGCTGGAGGGAAGTAGGAGATACAGGCTTCCAGTTATGGAATGAATAAGTCACAGGGATAAAAGGTACAGCACAGGGAATATAGTCAATGGTATTATAAGAACCTTGTATGGTGACAGATGGTAGCTACACTTGTGGTGAGAGTAGAATTACATATAAACTCGTTGAATCACTACATTTACACCTGAAACTAATGTAACAATGTGTGTCAACTATACCTCAATTTTTTTTTTTTTTTAAGAAAGAGAGCACAAGTGCATGCAGAGTGGAAGGGTGGCGGGGAACAGAGACAAGGAAAGACAGAATCTTAAGCAGGCTCCATGCCCAGTGGGAGTCTGACACGGGGCTCAATCTCAGGACCCTGAGATCATGATGTGAGCTGAAATCAAGAGTCAGACACTTAACTGGCTGAGCCACCCAGGTGCCCCAACACTACTTCAATTTTTTAAAAAAACCTTTCGAGTGAATCCTAATCAAACCATACACTATTTTATATTGTCAATAGCTGATTGAAAAACCTTTGTAATATGTTCATCCTTAACTGTTTTTATAGGTCTTTTTGTCCTTGTTATTGCAGAACGCTTGGAGCAATTGTTGCTAGGACCGAGGGCTTTCTGTTGGAATTGAGCACTTAGGGAAAAGTGCAGGCTTAGACCAGTAGGGTTCATTGCATTACTTCTTTTTTTTTTTTTTTTTTTTTTTTTGAGGTTTTTCATTGCATTACTTCTTTACTCGCTCCCATAAGGGACAGACTTAGGCTCTGCCAGGGACAACACCCATAAAGGGTCACTTAGCTGAACATTTTGTGTGAATTATTTGTCCATTGCAGAAAGAGAAATAAAGCATTAACATTCAGAGAAGGTACAAGTTTGTTGCAGGGATTTATAAAAAGGTCTACCTAAAATGGCTTTGTGATTTTGTTTTCCATTACATAAATGGGTACCATTAAAACTGTCAACACTCTCATAGAATAATTGTTGTTCTTTCAATTTCCATCATGCTCTATCTAGTACATGTTATATAGTATGTAACATTTATTTACATTCATTGTATAATATATACATTTGATCCGTACATGTGTATACTTATATTTTTTCTTATAAAGATGTCCTTTTTTAGCTATTATATATATAAAATATCTACATAGACTGGAGAGAAACTTTGGCGAGCCTGGTCTTGCTCTATATGTCAGCATTCAGTATAAAAGACCATATTTGCAGGTCCCACAGCTAGATTATTTTATTGTTACTCCAACACCATTGTTAAAAGATTTGGGACATTCACATACTCTTAGGCCCTTCCCCAGTCCCCGAGGAGGAGTACAGGTTTTTCTGGGCTCATCAAGACAATTCCACCAATTGCTAATGAGTCCTTTACCACAGGTATCCTGGCCAGGGGAATTTATTTATTTATTTTTTAAAGATTTTATTTATTTATTTGTGAGAGAGAAGGAGGGCACAAGAGCAGGGGGGAGCGACAGGCAGAGGGAGAAACAGGCTCCCCGCTGAGCAAGGGCCCCAATGTGGGACTCGATCCCAGGACCCTGGGGATCATGACCCGAGCCAAAGGCAGACGCTTAAGTGACTGAGCCACCCAGGCGTCCCCTGGCTAATGGAATTTAAAGGGAAGTGTGGTGGGGCTGAGAGCTTGGAAACAATTTAACTGAGTCCTCTAATTAGAATCTCATCATCAAGGTGTTGGGCAAGATGCATACTTATCTGGAGACTATGGGGAAGAATCCACTGTGAAGCTCACTCAGATTGTTGGTAGAATCTTTTTTCCCATTTCATTATACAATTGAAGGCCTCAGCTGCTTTTAGGAAATGGTAATGCAATGTAATGAGACTGCCTGTAGTTCTTTGCTATGTGGTCTTCCCAACATAGCCACTTATTTAACCAAGCCAATGAGGAGAATCCCTCATATGAGTTGGTTAGCAAGAAAGAGCCTTATATACTGTAATACAACCATAGAAGTGATAGCTCATCACTGTTGCAATATTCTATTGACTAGAAGCAAGTCATAGATGCTACTCACCCCCAAAGGGAGGGGATCATACAAAATCACAAATATAAGAAGATAGGGATCATGGAAAGCCAACTTATACTCTGTCTACCACAGGAGAGATTGGGGACACTAAAAAATTATATAGAAGTATTTCATTCAACTCTTCAATTCATTCGGAATTAATTTTTGTGTATGGTGTAAGATAGTAAGACCTGAATCCATAAATGTCCTAGAAGAAAACATGGGTGGTAAGCTCTATGAAATAGGTGTTGGCTAGGATGTTTTGAATCTGACACCAAAAGCAAAAGCAACAAAAGTAAAAATAAATAAGTGCTACTACATCATACTAAAAAGCTTCTGTACAGCAAAGGAAACAATCAGCAAAATGAAAAGGTAACCTACCGAATGGGAGAAAATATTTGCAAATCCTATATCTGATTTGGGGTTAATATCCAAAATACGTAAAGAACTCATACAACTCAATAGCAAAAAAGCTCAAACAATCTGATTAAAAAATGGGCAGGAGATCTGAATAGATATTGTTCCAGAAAAGACATGCAGATGATCAAAAGGTACATGAAAAGATACTTAACATCATCGATCATCAGGGAAATGCAAATCGAAACCACAGTGAGGCACCACTTCATATCTATTAGAATGGCTTTTATCAAAAATATAAGAAATAACAAGTGTTGGCGAGGAATGGAGTAAACAGAAACCTCATGTTCTGTTGGTGGGAATAGGAACACAACCCTCTCATCAAACCCATTTGAGTCAAGAGCTTAACAGATCAAGTGTCCATATTTATTAAACTATTGCGACCACCAGAAAAGATATACCATGTCTACTGAAAATTTAAACTCCAGTGGATCTTAAAAGAATTCTTCTAAGCTGTTCTTATATTTCTACCATTTGTCATAATAAATAAAAAATTCCCAGAAATGATAAAGCCAAACAGAAAATATGCACTGAAATTGCATATGCACTGAAATTCAGATAATTTACCACCTCTGCAGAAATAGATATCATTTTTCTCCTACGGATACTAGATTTTTTAAACCTTTTTTCCTTCCCACAGTTATCTGTACTAGCATAAAAGCACAAATCTGCACATTAATATGCTCAAGACCATATAAAATGTATTTCAAAATTAATAGCTGGCAAATGATATACCTCAATACACCTTGATCAATGTCCCTTACAGTGCTCAAGTCCCGGATGAGTAGGCTCAGAAAATAAAACTTTAATGTAAAAGATGATGCAAATATTTAATCAAGGCTATCTTGGGTTCTTTCCCATTAATTATTCCTTCTTTGCATATCTGAGAGTGGAGATATACAATTATGCCACCTAAACACTGCTCTGATTTATTTCCTCCTCCCCATCTTAGTTATCACATCTGGGCTATGATCACTGTCCACCATTTTTTATCTTTCTACGTTGTAGGCCATGCTTTGCACAATCATGACTGTGATTTTCTCACTGAAGACTTCAGTGGCTTCTCATTACCTGCAAGGGAAGCCCGGACTACTTGGCATGACATACAGACTCTTCCCTTATCTGACCTCAATTTGTCTTTCAGGTTTGCCTTGTTGCTTTCTGTCTAGCCACACTGAACTCCACTCTCTCATCTCTAAACACATGGCATTTTTGCATGATTCTTTCTCTTTAAAAAATATACCTTTTATATAAGTTGTTCATGAAGCCAGTTCTCTTGTCCTTGTTCTTTTGATGTTGATCTCTTACGCATCTGGCAAGACCAAGCTGAGATGTCTACTGCCTTGTTGACAAGGGGTGCCTTCTCCACCTTTTCCAAGTAGTAAAAAGAGCCTTCTTATGGCACTTTAATAAAACACACATGATTGAACTATAGTGTAATTACTTGTCAGTCTCCTAGCTAGACTGTGAACTGTTCAAAGTCAGAGACTTTATCTTATTTTTCTTTTATTCCAAGCACTTTCTGTGGTGTCTGTTCCATAGTTGTCAAGGGTCTATAATTGTATACTAAATTAATATTTTTTGTCCATATCTCAGGTTGATTGATTTTTTGAACGACTATTGATTTTTATAATTAAAATATAATACATGTACATTTCCCTATTTAGTCAACTGTGTTGTTTTTTCCTATTGAGAAAATAGAGATGTTTTAATAAATATACTTTTAAATTCTTCAAATATAAATTCATCAACATTTATTAATCCATACTATACTTAAAAATTCATTTACTGTATCCTTACCGTGCTTAAAATACTGTTTAAACGTTGGGAATAATCTCATAGTCTAAATGTAAAAAGATAAATGATAAATGTAAGCCCAAAAAACTACAACATATTCAGTGCTGGACTAGAGATATTTATTAAATATTTGTAAATGCATGACAGCATAGAAGAATAAGTAATTAATAATGATTAAAGAATTTGAAGAATAAATCACTGGTGTGTTGGCATTCAGGCTGTATCTTAAAAGACACATCAACAACTTTGAAGTGTGGTGGTGAGGGATCCTAGAGAATGCCACGCACAAACATATACAGACATGGAAGAAGTAGGAGTTTAGAGCAAAAGGGATGGAGGTGGGAAAGTTAACTAACATAATTCCTTAAAGATAAGTGTGACTTCGGTTACGTAAGAGGAAAGCATGGGAAAGAGTGGGAATTGTACTATGTTGCCAATAGGAAAATTTCATAGTCTACCCCATTTGACTTTCATTAAGTAACCATTCCATTTTTAAGCCCATATTAAACTTCCAAACAACAAAAAGAATAATATCATGCTTCTATTTAAAATGATACAGTTCTTCCTATACAAACCATGATGAGCTTACCTTCTTCCCCCAACATGAAAACATGAAGTCCCTAAAGACACAGCATTCGTATCTATATTACGTTATTTCCTCTTTTAATTGGTTACAATCCTGAATATTTTATAACCTAGAAACTAAATTATTAAATTAACTACCATCAATGCTCCTTATGAAAATACTCAGATAAATGAAGAGGGAAAACACAAACATAATGAATACATACATAACAAAGAAAGGAAGAAATCATGTGTAGCTGTGATAGTCCTCATCTCTATAAGTGTTTAGGAGGCCACAGATGATATTAATTCCATCCCTTGGACCTACGAGCTCTTGGCAGAGCCCAGAGTTGCATTAATGCGGATCACACATTCTGTGACTATGTCGTTAGGTGTAGGGCAGTGTTTATCAGGCCTAACTCTGTTGACATTGGGGACTGGATTCTTCTCAGTTGTAAGAGCTGTACTGTGTGTCGTAGAGAGTTTAGCAGTATCCCTGCCCTCTACCTTACACACCAGTAGCACCCTCAGAGTCATGAAAATAAAAAATGTCTGCAGGCATTACAGATGTCTTTGGGGGCAGTGGGGAGGAAGCTAGGCTATTCCACCATTTCATCAAGCCAACTGATGACATGCGATGTGATGACACCTGTGAATCTCGTGATTCGCCTTTTCCTTACCTTCTTCACTGCAAAATAAGTTCTTTTCTGAGAAAGTTGTGTAGGATACCACAATGGCAAGTAAGGTACAAAGTAACTCCACAGACGGTGATACTGATAGAAGCAGTGCAGGTAGGGAAAGAAAATTTGTACCCAGAGTAAGTGTCTGTTGGAGAACAAATTGTCACTGGTGCCTCTCTGTCACCAATCCACCACCAACCTGTTGGTTGATTCTCTGAGGAATGAAAATAAGGGGAGGACTCAATAATGATCTCTACTCTTGACAGGTTGGACACTCAGCTGGTGGTTTAATAGCCAGATAAACCATCATGTCTGCCTCACAACCTCAGACTTGGGTGATAAGGCAGATCATCATGCTCTCTGCACCTGGGAACATTCTAGTTGATTCCAGTAGGAAAGTAGGCACAGTAGGAAGTTGGGAGAAGGGCTGGGGTTCTGACAATCTATTTCTGTCACTCTTTCCAAGGCCCAGTCACGAGGTGACTTGCTTTCCAATCCCTCATCTTTGTCTTCATTAATTTGACATTGTAAAAAGAATTAAGGATTTGTAATTTGTTTAGACCTATGGCAGACTGACTTCCAGAAGTCCAAGATCAGATTTCAAAAGAGCTCTTTTGCTGAAAAGAACTCAAAAGAGTTCATTATTGCTGCAAGATAAGTAGTTCAAGATATAACTACAACTCTAAACAGCTCAAATGTTTTTTGTCCAGTGAATAGAGAAGCAAAATAGGTTATCCTAATACAATGGAACACTATGCATCAATTAAAAGGAGCGAACTACTGATACGCACAATAAAACGGATAGTATCTTAAAAATATTATACTAAGAGGAAAGAGTCCAGAAACAAAACTACACATAGTGCATGATGTCATCTATATGAAATTCCAGAATTGGCAAAACTCATCTATAGATGGCAGAAACCAGATCAGTGGTTGATTGCTATACTTGGGGATGGAACAGATAAATGCAAAGAAGTAAGAGGGATTTCTTTGGGATGACAGGAACTCATATCTTGATTAGGGTAGTGGTTACATGGGTAAATGTATTTTTCAAAATTCTTTAGTCTCTATACTAAAAATGATGTATTTTTAATATAAATTTGCCTCAGTTGAGTTGGTTTATAGAGAAAAAATACAGAAGGAAGAGCAGGCTTCAGAGATGAAGGTAATGAACTCATGTTTTCCAAACATCCCAGTAGGCAGTTGAAAAAAATTACTTCAGGTTCCTAGAAACATATTAGGCAGAAATTTGACTGTAGGGTCTTAGGCATTTAAAGCAGTGACTCTCAACCATAGCTGAATGTTAGAGCCATTAGGGAGACGTTGGATACACCAATACCTGGGTCTTCCCCGTAGAAATTCTGATTTAATTGGTTTGGAAAGAAGCATAGGAAGTAGTTTTTGTTTTTTTTTTTTTTTTGTTGTTGTTGTTGTTGTTGTTTTTTTTAAGGCAGCCAAGTATTCATCATGTGCAGTCAGGCTTAGATGCTGTTAATATAAAGAGTTATTGAAATTATGGATGTAGACAAGACTCTTTCAGAAAACTCATAAAATGAAAAGGAATAAATATCATAGACTAGGATATATTAATATTTAAAAGGTTAAAAATTTTAAAGTAAGGAGTCTTTGGAAAAAGTCTTCCGATGGTGTGCTTATCAACAAAGACAACTAGAAGTTAATAAAATAATGCTATGAATAATTTTATGCAAATTTGACAACTTAGAAAAAACGGACCAATTTTTGAAAAATGCAACTCACCAAACCAACACAGGAAGATACTGATTTATATTTATTATAGAAATTTAATTTCTTATCAAAAGCCTCAGAAAAGAGAACTCCAGGCCCAGATGGTTTCAGTGGTGAATTATATAAAAAACATTCAAGAAGGAAATAGCACTAATCTTGCACAGATGATTTAAAGGAATAAATGTTCAGCTCATTCTGTGAGGCCAATATAACAGTAAATACCAAAATCTGATAGATATTATTTAAAAACAGAAAAATATTAAAGACCAACAGGGCTCATGTAAATAGATGAAAAAATACTTATTAGAATATTAGCAGATCAGGGCACCTGGGTGGCTCATTTGCTTAAGCATCTGGCTTCAGTTCAGGTCACGATCCCGGGGTCCTAGGATCGAGCCCTGTGTTGGGCTCTCTGCTCAGTGGCGAGTCTGCTTCTCCCTCTCCCTCTGTCCTTCCCTCTGCTCTCTCTCTCACTCTCTCTCAAATAAATAAAATCTTTAAAAAATATATAATAAAATATTAGCAGATCAAATCCAACAGTACTTAATTCATAGTGAATTGCCCTTGAACACGGGGACTGACGAGCACACAAGAGCCACGTGGGAGGGCAGAGAGCAGCTCCACAGAGTAAAGATGGACATCTGGAAAAGACAATAAACAAACAAACAAAAATAACAAGTGCCAACTACAGATGGTATAATTTCTGATTATTTCTAATGGATTATTTCTAATACCTATTTTTGCTAGGGGTAATTCACCCTGATTTCAGAGAGGTTATTTTCTCTTGAGGAAATGATATACCTCCCTGAAAATCAGTGGAGAGGTATCTAAGACAGAGAGAGAAATATATCTTACTTAAAAGACTCCTAAACCTTTAGAGAGTGGTATGAATAGGATCTTTATCTCCTAATCTTCATTCCATGACACTCCTTGAGTTACCATAATTAAACTTTCAAAAATGAGTTCCAGTTTCTAAGTCTTGCTCATCCTTCACCATTACCGTGCACTTAATATACTCCTTACAAATCTGGTCATTATGACCTAATTACTACACAGTGTCTTGCTTCTATATAAGACACATTTAGATGATTTCGCTCATCTCTGTGAGATGTAATCATCATAAAAACTTTCTTACCAATAGAAACTATTACTTGTCTCTACTTTAAAAAACATACCATAATCATGACATCTAAATATAGCAATATATAGCCAATTAAGCCTACTCTAAGTGGAACGTGTGAAGCTTCAAGAAATAGGCACTTTTATGTCATTCCGGTAGCATTTCAGGACTTACATCTTGTGATCTGGCATCCAGGTTCCTATTTATCCTTTGCATTCTTGGCTGGTAGCATAGAAATTTAAATTAAAACCATCATTTACGTGCTGAGTTTCTGTCGGGTTTAATCCAGTAACAAAATTGCCTAGTAGGAACTTCTTTTTGTATCAGTCTTCATTCTTATCCACAAACTGAAAAGAAAACTGAAAAAAAAAGAAAAGACAATGAGACAATAAAGAGAGCACTTGGCCTCCTGGACGTGGCAAGCCTGATCTCTCAGCCAAGCATCCGAAACACCAGCTGAAGGCCTGATGTCTGTGGTTCCCCCAGGGTCACGGTAGGAAGCTTAGCACCTCAGCCAGGCACTCAGCAAAGGTCAAAGAGAGAACCATTCCATAATCGTGTGGGGACGGTGGCCAGACCCCTCTGATAATGGCCTTCACTTCAGATCTGTAGGAGAGAATGGATTTTACCCGAAACCTACCTAAGTGAGAGACCCCAGGGGTACCTATGATCCCTTGCCCCTCATTATTATCACTCAAGAAGACGGCAGGTGGGAGCCACAGTGCTGTTTTGCCAATAAATTGTAGCCCAAACCCCAAAAATAAAAAATAAAAAAAATAGAGCACTTGGCTGGTCAAGGCTTACCGCCTTAACATGACCCAAGGGAAGGAAGACAGAAGCACTATAAGTGATGCTAGCTTATTCCATAGCTCAGGGGAAGTACTTCTTTTAGCATCAATGTCAAAAATGGAGCTAGATAGTATTTTGAAGCGCTACTTACTTGGAAAGAGGTGGCTGGGGTGATAGGGGTGGCAGGGGAAGGTGGTGGAGGGGCAGGTGGCAGGGGGAACTAGTGACAGGAAGGAAGAAAAAGGTAGAAGAAACATAAAGGATAAAATGATGAAGAAATAAAAATAACCAGCTGCTCTCTAGAATTAAGTGCTAGAAGGCAACAGTCATGGTGGGCTAGAGCATGGGGTAATAAAGAGTAACCCCCGAATCTCTAAGGCTTGATGTCACACGCAAGCCACATGCTCTGTGCCTATCAAGGCCCCAGGCTAATGTAGCAGCTATTGTCTAGAACATTACTAGTTTTTTGTTTGTTTGTTTGTTTTTTTAAGATTTTATTTATTTATTTGTCAGAGAGAAAGAGAGCACAAGTAGGCAGAGTGGCAGGCAGAGGGAGAAGCAGGCTCCCCGCCGAGCAAGGAGCCCGATGTGGGACTCGATCCCAGGACCCTGGGATCATGACCTGAGCCGAAGGCAGCCGCTTAACCAACTGAGCCACCCAGGTGTCCCTGGAACATTACTAGTTTTGTACCAGAGTAACAAATGCACATCAGCTCTTAGTTTTCCCCAGGAAATGACACATCTCACTTGAGTCAATGCTGTTGGCTAAAAAGAAAACCATGGCCATGCGTATTTTCAAGGAGGTGGGGAAATATTACTCTGACAATATGCCTTGTAGGAGAATCATAAATATTTGGCCAAGTAACAATCATACAGGCTACTATTATTGCCCCTGCTGGGTAGTGAAGTGTATACCACACAGAGCACAGAGTGTTCCATTGATTACTCGGTATCCAATCTCCCTTTATTCCCCTTCAATGAATAGTGGGTTCGTTTAGACGATAATCTCAATACCTACACCCACATTTTTCATTTTCCTTTGTAGATAGAGGTAGCTATTGAAACAGTTCCGGCTAACAAGACCTGGAAGCCATTGCCTGGGCTTCTAGAAATACTTTGTAAAATAGGCACAGGCTTAGCCAACTCATGTTTTTCTTCCTTCCTTCTGGAAAACAGTTGTGATGTCAGAGGAATTGGGAAAAGAGACATCTTGCAACCACGAGAACAAGAGTAAGCCTGGGCCACTGGTGGGAATGTGGTGCTAATGTACTTGCCCTGATACCAACTTTCAAATTCCTCATTGTATGAGATAAAAATAAAAAATAAAAAAACTGTATTTTGTTCAGCCACTTTTAGCACTTTATTTCATATATGCTGCTGAAACTTTTTCTTAAGAAAAAAATTTTATTTATTTGAGAGAGAGAGAGAAAGAGAGCACAAGGTGGGGGGAGGGCAGAAAGAGAGGGACAAGCAGACTCCCCACTGAACATGAAGCTGGATCCCCAGCTCTCAGTAGATCCCCAGATCTCAGTAGATCATGACCCAAAGGAAAATCAGGTGCTTAACCCACTGAGACACCCTGGTGCCCCTGCTGGACCTATTTCTAAGTGACCTGAAATTTGAAACCAAGAGTGTGGTGAAACAAGTAACAGATTCTAAAGTACAGAACTGACTTAGTGGAGACCTCACAGTAATTCCCCCATTGTTATTTCCCCTAAATCTTGTTCAGCACTAGGACAACAAAACGACTTTATTTCCTCGACGAATACCTAGAATCACTTTCCACACTGTTCATGCAGTCTTTTTGTTGTTCTGTTTCTTTTTTTTTTCCTTTTGCTTTTTTAAAAACTTTATTTATTTGAGAGAAAGAGAGTGAGAGAGAGAGTGCCCAAGCCAGGGGAGGGGCAGAGAAGAAGACTCCCTGCTGAGCAGGAACCCCCAAGAGGGACCCGATCCCAGGACTCTGGGATGATCACCCCATCAAAGGAATATGCTTACCGGACTGAACCACCCAGGCCCCCTGTTGTTCTGTTTTTATGTCATGAAGCAAAGTGGAAAACTTGAGCACAGCAACAGCTTCTGACTACACTAGTTCTGAGATGTTCTCCTAGCATTGCCTGACTTTACTAAGTATGAGGGTTATCAATAACTTTCAGCTGTCTACCCTTTAAACCACTTTCCCTCTTAGGACCTCACAATGCCCGTACTGTTTCCATTTACACTGCCCCAGGATGCACCTTACCCTCCCTAAAAGCCTACAGTTTGCTTTCAGATCATTTATTCATAAGACAGGCATATTAATGATATTAGGTGATTCTAGAGGTGGAAGCAAATTCTTAAGACTAGAGGGGATGAAGCGAGGAAGGAGGGACAAGTAGGTAGGGAGCTCTATTTCTTGAGTCACCATTGGGAGAATCATGCAGTGAAAGTAGAAATTGACAGCTTTCGTATATTAAACTTTTTGGAAATGTCTCCAGAATTGCTTTCTTTTTTTTTTAAGATTTTATTTTTATTTATTTATTTGAGAGAGAGTGAACTAGAGAGAGAGAGCACAAGCCAGGGGGAGAGGCAGAGGGACAAGCGGACTCCCTGCTGAGCAAGGAGCCTGATTCCATTCCAGGACCCCGGATCATGATCTAAGCTGAAGACAGAGGTTTAGCCAACTGGGCCCTCCAAGTGCCCTGGCTGAGATTTTCTTACAGTCATAAAGGTCATGCCACATCTTGGCCTTTTAATAGGTTTTCCTAATAAAAATGCTCTTTAGATATATTGTGTGCGGTATCCAGGCTTCCCCTCCTGTTTGTTATTCCTCTCTTATTGCTAGTAGAGTGCTCCACAGAGTAATGAAGAAAATGGAATGAAATGACTCTAGATTGAACCACAGTTTCGGGAAAATGAAGAAAAAAATGACCAGGAACTAGCTGAGTTCAGTGTTTTTCTGGGAAAAGGAGAGAGAAGTGCATGCATCTCTCTAATCCTTTATTAAATTACTCTATCTCTGAGATGTGTGTGTTATGGGTTGACAGGTCCATTAAGAGAAGTTCTATTAAAAATAAGAAAAATGTTATCAGTAAAAGAAAAATGTTAACTTAAAATTGCCTTAGGGAAGGAGATAAAGAGCACTCCTCAGGTGTTTTGGCATATATCCTTCCAGGAAAAGATGCTCCACAATCATAACCACTTCCAGAAAGATAACATTTCCTTAAGTTTTCTCCATACACTAAAGCAAACTTTTGTTTACACAACAATAGTATACTTCTACTTTTTCCTTTCCAATGAAAAGTCATTTGAAGTTCTGCAAACAAATATTTTCAGAATTATGTTTTTAAATGTATTGGTATCGAGCAAGAAAGTAAGATACATACAGAGGCAAACAAACACACAAATATGGCTACAAAACCAAACCAAACTACAAAAGAAAAGCAGACTTCTATGCACCAGCAAGTGCGTAAGCCAGGTGCCATCCCAAAGATATTTTCTCAAGCTCAAGATGACAAATTTTCATGGTGACAGCAATCGGAGATAGACATTAGGTTCTGCATATGGTAGGCAGACCAATGGGTAAGTCCATCCTTAAAGAAGGAATTTCAATGTTCACAAGCTAATGAGAAATAAACTCACTTTGCAGAAAGACACAGTGAGAAAAACTAGCTAGTAACAATGATCATGCTAGGGGTGTCTGGGTGGCTCAGTGGGTTAGAGCCTCTGCCTTCAGCTCAGGTCATGATTTCAGGGTCCAGGGATCAAGCCTGGCATCTGGCTCTCTGCTCAGCAGGGAGCCTGCTTTCCCCCTCCCCCGCCCCGCTCCCACCTGCCTCTCTGCCTACTTGTGATCTCTCTCTCTCTGTCAAATAAATAAATAAAATCTTAAAAAAAAAACAAAAACAAAAAACAATGATCATGCTAGGCAAAGGGGGAAAAAATATTCCGTGAGAATTTGAAGCCATTATGCAGCCCTCATGTGAGTTTTCAGGCCTCATGCGTGACAGAAAAAAAAACCTCAATCAAGTAATTCTGAATAAATGATTCTAGGATTGTAGCACTTCTGGACAACTGGGAGAAAGAAAAAATAAATTTCTTTCTAGGAAGGTATTTTCATCCTAACCCTCAAAAGATTGCACAGAGAGAATTCCAGCCACCATCCACTTTGCATTATAAAACAAAGCACATATTTCCACACCAGAATACTGGTAAGGCAATGAAGACGTAAGGGGCCAAAATTCCAGAAAGAAGGGAAGCTCACAGTGGTGATCTCAACATATGGTGTTGCTTTCCCCCTGAAGGTAAAATATAAATATATATTTTATATTTTATATATGTTTTATATATATATATCTAATGTATAAAATATATATTATATATATACTACATATATATTAGAGGCTGAACAAAGTTTTTGACAATCTCACATTACTGGAGCCAAAGAAGCAGAATACTGGCTTTCAGAGACACAACAAAAACTAATTCGTAAGTGTAAGAGTGGAACAGAATTAACAAAACTAAAAGACTGAAGCTTCTCATGGGGCAGCTGGGTGGCTCAGTCGATTAAGTGTCTGCCTTCAGCTCAGGTCATGATCCCAGGGTCCTGGGCATTGGGCTCCCTGCTTCTCCTTCTCCAGCCTGCTTCTCCCCCTGCTTGTGCTCTCTTTCTCTGTCAAATAAGTAAATAAAATCTTAAAAAAAAAAAAAGACCAAAGCTTCTCTTTAAAACAGATCAATCCCATATTATATTAAATTCTGCCCCCACTTCCATGGGCTGACAAAAAAAGCAAATCTTCTCTGGAGGACAATGATATCATATAGCATCTCAAATTAACTCTATAGGTTTTCACACACGATGTCTAACATTCAAAAAAGAAAGCAAGCATTGAAAAAGGCAAAAATTGAACAGCAACCAAAAGAAAAAGAGAGCGAGTATAAATAGACTCACAAGCTACCAGGCGGAAATAATTGCCAGTACATCACTAGGCATTCTACGTAAGACCTTCTAACAAGTAACTAACTATCCTGGGGCAGGAGGAAAGGTTTTGCCGACTTGTGTGGGTTTAGGGGAAAGAGAACAACCGCCCCCCGCCCCCAACCGGTAATAACTAAAAGCAAGGTGACATTTCTTAGATGACAGAAGTTCCTGAGTGAAATTTATGAAGCACATCTGTCAGAATCTCTTGGAAATGGAGTCCCACCCACACATACTGAAGCAAAACGTGGGCCTAAGTCCCCCGTAACTGCGTATTTCATGGACACATAATTCTGGGGCCTGGTGGCGCTACCGAAGAGGGGGTGGGCCCTTCGCTTTCCAGGGTGAGTTTTTCTCTTTTATATAACTTAACTGGAAATGGAAACGTTCTTATCATCCTTCATTTGAAGATTCTTTGAACTTTGGAAATTCAGCACTTTATCACTGTTCTAGCTTTTTGACCCCTTGCAAGGCGGTGCGCTGAGACCTGTGGCAAGAAGGGAAGAGGAACAAGGTCCGGTTCTAGCTTTAAAGATTTTAGAATCTAGGTGGGGCCACAAAAACAACTAGGATTTGGCCGTTTGGGTCAAAGGTTCTGAAGTTGGCTACAAAATCACAATGTCCTATTCTTTGAGAACTGCCCTCTAGTTCAAAAAAGGGTTGATTTCCATCAGACGTGTTTCTATTAGTGAGTCTCTCTCACTTACTACGGTTCGCTAAACCAAGAGCGAACCTGTCATGGGCACATCGATTTGTATAAGTTCTAAATTTGAAATCATAATGATAGCAAATTAGCGTGGGTAGGTGGTCAGAAATATAATTTGTCAATTCGTCAGCCGGGAGTTGTCAGATTCAATCATGTCACTTATGTAAGCACCTGATCTAAAGAGCACAAGTATAATGCCTCCTCCATGTTTTCCCCTAGACAGAGGCAAGAACTTCTGCAAATCTGTACTCCCTCTAGTCTCTCCATTTTCCCTCCACCAAATTTTGGCTCTGAAGTAGAAGAACAGTAGTTAATAATAGCACTGTATGGAAATAACTGCCTGGGTATAAACCTCAGCTCTACAGTTCATAGATCTGTGACTTTGAGCATATCAATTCATTTTTTACGTCTTACTTTTCTCATCTGTAAAATGAGGATAATAGTATTACCTACCTCAAAACATTGTCATAAGAATTAAATTAATATTTGTAAGTCAGCTAATGCCTAATAAGTAATAAATACTATACAAGTAGCATTGTATTAAATAAACAAATATTAACATTGGAAGCTGTCTTGAATTTTGAATGAAAATTTCCATGGCTAAACACTTTAGTGTCCTTGCCAATGAACTTCATCATTGTTAATGCTCACCGTGATAATTATTATTAAGTCTTTTACTTATCCTTACTTCCCATGCCCATAATTTTCTCCTAAATTCCTACCCTTCTTAGTGGAATACATCCTCTGAGATTTCTTACAAAGAGTATTTATGTGTGGTATACATACTTAACAGTTTAGTTAGATTTTTTTCAGCCAATTGGATCATGAGTGTACTATCCTCTCTTCTAAGGACTATTCTGCATTGCAGGTACCAGGAATCTCATTTTCCAGAACTCCCTTCCCCACATAGCTTTAGGCCAGAGCTTGCCAAGGAAATCTTGAACAGTATTTAGAAAGTGAACTGGAGAAGAGGTTTTCATTCCAGGGAGGTTGTGGCAGTCAAAGACCATGGCTTCACAGATTTCTTCACAAGTTCCTACTTGGCTACTACAGACCGAGACCCAAACCTTGAGGCAGCAATCGTTGGAATTTTCTGAGAACTTGAGAGACTGGGAGACTCGTTTGTTTCAGCGCCTCAGAGTGAAGTCCTTAGTGACTCCTTGACCTCCCACTGCAGCTCTGGCCTCACCCAGTTTTTTTATATTCATATTAGTCTAATTTCCTTAAATAAAAAATCTTTATTACAATAATAAAGTAATTCCATTTTACTAACCAAAACGAAACTGATAAAAATGTTTAAAAATTTAAAAACTAGTTAAGAATGTTCTTCTGCTCATAAAAGTTATCTAAAAAATTCTATAAATGTGTTTAAACAAACGTATACATTTAAATACATTTATTTTAAGGTCTGAGGTAAGATAATGATGCCCCTTATCACCACTACTGTTTAGCAGAACTGGCCAGGAAATTAAATGACTTATACGGATTAGAGGTGAACAGATAAAGTATTCATTACTTGTAATATAAAAACATTTACACTAATGAAAGATAATTAGCCAACAATACAAAATAAGTCCTACATGTTATTTATAAAAAATAACAGTATTTCTTTATCCTGCCAATAGCCAATGATAAAATAAAATTTAAATAATTTACCATTTGAATAGCAACAACTCACCCTTCAGAAATTAAAGTATAATTGAAAAGAATGCTGTTTAAATAGTGTGGCATCCCAAGGAGTAACAATAAGTAAACTGGTATCTGGAAGTATTTTCTGGCTGTCCATCACCTGGCCTTAAAGCCAACCGGCACATATTTTAGGAATTGCTATGGCAACAACTGGCTTCTAGGTATCGCTGTAGCAGAGAACTACCCCAAACCCTCATTGTCTTACAGCGGTAAATATTTATTACCCGAACGTATTATATGAGAGCTCGAGCTGCCTGTGGCTCTTCCTAGCAATGCTAGACTTCACGTGTCTTTTTACTTCAAATCTCAGACTGAAGGAGTAGCCACTGAGACCTGCTTTTCTCGTGGCAAAGGGCAGAAATTGGAGGAGGCCGATCTAAGGGGCAAAGGTTCATTTCAGGCGTCTGCTTGGACGTTATATAAATCGCATCCACTCACACGCCATTAGCCACGCAGAATTGGCAGAACAGGGAAGTATACGCCACCTACAGGAAGGCACGGCAAGTGCAGGGAAGGAACAGGTGCATGGGAGAACAAGGGACGACCCTATGTGTGTAAAATGATGAGCATCTAGTTTAGAACAGGAAGCATTAAATATATTTTAGCTCTTATTTTTATTTGTGTTTTGTTGAATTTTATTTTGTTGAATGAACTATAACCCTGAGAAATATTTTATTACAAGAAAATGGTGGTTCAGTGTAACCGAATAACTTGCTTTAGGTTTTGAAATGGAAGCAGCAGGATTTAAATCCAAGGTATCCCGATACGTAGAAAAGGCATTTTCCACAACCATACGGTGTGATGATATGGAAGCTGATCACAGAGTTGACAGTGTCCTGTCGGACGAACTCCGGCTGTGAATTGGAAAAGCTCCAGCAGCTTCATCAAGCTTCCCTGGTGAATTTTCTGTAAGTTACTGCTCATCCAAGTATCTAAGTCCACCCTTCAAGCATAATTTTCTCATTTCTTCCATAATTCTAGCAGAAAACCTGACAGATAATTAATGACGTTTCACTATGTGGAAAATACAGGGAATAAATTCATTCACTGGTACTTTCTATCTACTTCGCTTTTCATACCAGGACCGTTTTTACTAATCTGTCAAGTCAACCATTATCTGCTTGTCAGTAATGTTCTCATGTCAAAATATTAAATTAACATTCTAGTTTAACATATTTATATTATTATATTATATGTTAACATAAGTATGCTAAGATATTTATCAAGCTGGAGAGTATGCTCGGAGTAAATTTGCGTTCTAGGGCCTGTTCACATCAAATCCTGATAAAATCTCGATTATGGTAAGCAAACAAATGGTACAAATATATAAAATCCCAACTTCACGCCCATTTTCTTTGGTAACATTCTCCTTGCAAGGTCTCATGAAGATTAAGTGTTAGGGACTGAATGTTTGTATCCCTACAAAATTCACATTGAAACTCTAGCCCCTGATGTGATGGTATTTGGAAATGGGGACTTGGGGAGATAATTAGGGTTAGATGAGGTCATAAAGGTGGGGCTCTAATGATGGAATTAGTGCTCTTACAGAAGAACATCAGAGAGCTTTCTCTTTCTCCCCATGCACACACAAGGAAGAGGTCATGTGAGCACACAGCAACATGGCAGCTGTCTGCGAACCAGGAAGATAACTCTCCCCAAAACCCAACCATGATGGCACCCTGATCTCCAATCTCCAGAACATGAGAAAATGCATTTCTGTTGTTCCAGCTATTCAGTCTATGGTATTTTGTCATGGCAGCCTGAGCTAAGAGAGTGAAATAAATGAAAATCACCTGGCATAGAGTAGGACGGTGTTTTTGTTTTGTTTTGTTTTTGATGACAGCTGGTATTTTGAAGGACAGGGTAGGAGGAAAGATAAATGCTGAATAAGCCACCATCACTAATCTAAGTTTACAATCTGATTCTGAGTTTTCTGCATATAAAAAGAATGGAATGCGGATTTTTTGGATTTTTGGATTTTTTTTACCGTGAACCCAAAATTTAAGAAGTCATCAGGATCCCCAGAGCCATATTTTTTCTTTTATTCATTCCTCTTTTAATTCACTGATTCCTATATTCATTCATTCTTTCAATGAATATTTATTGAGTTATCAGTAGATGTTCACTAAAGCTGCAAAGCTAAGTAGGATATAGTAACCATTTTCTCAGTCTAGATTCTTATGTCACCATTTCCATATCAACCCTTATAAGTGAATTAACAAGTAGGCAGTGTGAGTCTCTTCATTATTCTTGTGGGAATGGATGCTGTTTATTTGAAGATTAGTGATTTTAAGTTCTCATGTATAGTTTCATCTTCATAATGTTTTATTGGGAAAGAATATCGTGATTGGATTTTGGTTTCATAATGCATACCATTTAACCCCCCTTACTAAAGAAAGATTCTCTAGTCCCACTTCTAGCAATTTTAAAGGACATTATGCTATAAATAGTTGGGTGGAAACTTTATTCCTCACTTTCATTTATTTTGCTGGAAGTTCCCTTCACTCCAACTCCTTTGTTATTTAATCATTCCTTGTAAAATCCACACATTCTACAAATGACTTCAAATCCTTTGTAAAAGGCTTAGTATTGAGCACCTTGGTGGCTCAGTAGGTTAAGCGGCTGCCTTTTGTCCAAGTCACGATCCCAGCGTCCTGGGGTCGTGCCCCACATCGGGCTCCCTGCTCAGTGCGGAGTCTCTTTCTCCCTCTCCCTCTGCCCCTCCCACTGCCCTTGCTTTCTCTCTCACATGCTCTCTCTCTCTCTGTCAAATAAATAAATACAATCTTAAAAAAAAAGGCTTAGTATAAATAACAAAATTGTCTGGTGTGCCTCTTGGAGAATAGAGGTGAGGGTAGCTCTTTTTGTAGATCATAATATTTAAGTTGTTTTCAATAGTTGGCCTAGCTTATTTTTTTAATCTCAATAGCAATTCCATAATTAAAATGAGCTCAAAGATCTTAAGAACTAAGAGTATAGTAATAGCCTACATGAAATATTCATAAAATAAATAAGAGATGTTAATTTTTCTCAGCAATTCATCAATAAATATTTAATGGATGTCTGACATCTTCAGGTAGAAATTATGCAAATTGTGATCAACAAATAACTATGAAAAAGGGAAGTTTGCATAGTTAGAAAAGTAGGCAAGGCAATTTTTTGAAATCACACTTCAAACTATGTTCCCTGACCTCAAGGAATTTGGGGGAGAAAAACTAACCTTTTTCCCACTGAATTTTGAAGAGTCCCATAAGATTTCTTTTTTTTTTAATTTTTTTTTTTTTTTTTTTTTTTAAGACTGGGGAGTGACAAACAGAGGGAGAGGAAGAAGCAGTCTCCTGCAGAGCAAGGAACCCAATTCAGGGCTCAATTCCAGGAACCTGTGATCATGACCTGGGCCAAAGGCAGCTGCTTAATTGACTGAGCCACCCAGGTCCCCCAGATTTCTTTAATATTTGCTCCAAGTCAACTGATTCTTACTATAAATCAATTTAGCTTAACACTGAAGTATTGTAGATTTAGTAGTCACAATTAAAACTGTAGGGTCCTAATTCGAATGAAATTGATGTTTACTGTACTTTCAAGATATCAGCTCTTCAGCTGTAAGGACTTTTTGGTTTTTTTAATTTTTGCTTTTTGTTCATTGAGAGAGAGGGCGTGAGTGAAGGAGGGGCAGAGGGAGAGGGAGAGAGAAAATCTTAAGCAGGCTCCACACCCAGCGAGGAGCCCAACACAGTGCTTGATCTCACCCTTAGATCATGTCCTGAGCCAAAATTGAAAGGCAGCTGCTTAACTGACTGAGCCACCCAGGCACCCCTATCAGGTTTTCTCACAAACCAACTGATTTTGGTCCTCAAGATACTTAGAAAAATAGTGATCTTATAGCATAGACAGAAGACGTTTTAGTAATGTCTCTTAACAATTATCTATCTGGGGCACCTGGGTGGCTCAGCGGGTTAAAGCCTCTGCGTTCAGCTCAGGTCATGATCTCAGGGTCCCAGGATCGAGACCCGCATCGGGCTCTCTACTCAGCACGGAGCCTGCTTCCCCCTCCCCCTCTGTCTGCCTCTCTGTCTACTTGTGATCTCTCTCTCTGTCAAATAAATGAATAAAATCTTTAAAAAAAAAAAAACAATTATCTATCTGGCTGGCATTTTGAAAATTAGCTAAACAAGGGCAAGAATTGGACGAAGAGGATAATGGAAGTCTTCCCCATGGACAGGTCTCATTTTTACAATGAATATCTGTAGAGGAACTGATATAAACTAAGCAAAAAAAGATGCCAATGAGACTTTCATTTCCATGTAGTAGATCACTTTCCATTTCCAGAGAACCTGCAGAAAATTCAAGCTTAAGTTGTTTGTATAAATTACCGGGCAGAGCAGAGCTGTAAGAAATGTTATCCGCAGGTGACCAGACTAAGGCATAAGGTCCTCACAGCTAAGCTGGAATAATTATTCATAGATTCAACTACAAATTTCTAATTTTTCTGAAAAATGAGTTTGAACCATGCCTTTCAGGACAATCCCTGGTGTGTAGGAGGGAATAAGAGCTCATAAATAACCTAGTACTTATTGCAAAGAAATATGGTCATTTAAATGTCAACCCTTGGTAAAAGCCAAAAGCAAAGCACCAGAAATTAACTCAAAAAAAAAAAGCATTTATGAGAAGGTAAGTTAATGTTGGCTATACACGTAGCTTTATACACAGACTGGAAACTTGGCTAGTGCTCAGTTTAAAAGTTTGTGTCTCTTCCAAAATTCATGTGTCAAAATCCTAATGCTTAATGTGATGGTATTAAGAAGTGGGGCTTTTGGAAGGTTCTTAGGTGATGAGGGGGAAGGCTTCATAAATGAGATTAGTATTCTTATAAAAGAGGCCCTGAAAAGCTCCCAGAACCTTCTTCTATGTGAGGACAAAACAAGAAGTCTGCAACCCAGAAAAAGGTCTTCACTCAAATATGCTGGCATCTTGAACTTGGACTTCCAGACTCCAGAACTATGAGAAATAAGTGTCTGTTGTTTATAAGCTACCCAGTCTGTAGCATTTTGTTACAAACAGGCTGAACAGACTAGGACAATTAGTGCCTGAGAATCATAGCAGAATGACTAGTCATAAAGTAGCTTCTTGAGGTAAAAAATTGTGAACATCCAATTTTTTTATTGGTTGCTTTATAGTTATCAGCTCAAGACCATCACCTTCGGTAAATATCCATCCCAATCATTGCTCATAAAATTAGAGAAATAATTAACAGTAATGATAACAGAAAAACTAACACTTGTACGCACCATGAGCCAAGTACTGTTTTAAGTCCTTCCCATGTATTAACTCAAGCAATTCTAATAACAAATGAAAGGAGTGCTGGTATTTATTAGTCTCTTTTCTTAGACAGGTTTATATACTTTTCAAGTGTCACACAGCTCCTGTGTGGTGAAGTTAGGATTTGGATAAAGGTGTTTCCCTCTACGTTCTATACCATTAACCGTCATAGTATATGTTCTAAGAGAAATCCACATGATTTACACTAGATAGTCAGTTACGCTTGACAGTTGGTTAAATAAGCTTAAACTCATTTTGTGCATGGGGTTTGTATAATTTCAAAACCAAAACTAATGAACAAATGCAAGCAAAACAATGATGCCAAAGAAATTGGTATTAACAACATGAATTTAACATAAAAGATGATATTATTTTGCTTAACCTAAAATCAAAGCTGGTTTTAGTAGTAGAACGATGTAATCCAAGTCTACTTTAATAATATTCATGCAGAGATTAACTATTTGCATGAGTAGTACAAGAACTGGTATGCTTAACTTCAAGTGTTTATTTTCTAAATCAATTACTGTTATTTTAAAATATAGGACAAAGCATCAGATTAACTTCAAGATGTGGTACTTCAGTACTTTCACTTTTTAAATGTTTATGCTGAAAGGGACAAGGGCTAGGAATTGGGGCACAGCCATGTAGGGGGACAAGAGGCTGACATAATCAAGTTCTGTGAAAGAGGAAGAGAAGTAGTTGTAGATATGTGCTTGGTAATAGTATATAAAACAATTACCATTGAAATCAAGAGCAAAGGGGCACCTGGGTGGCTGTCAGTTAAGTGTCTGCCCTTGGCTCAGGTCATGATCCCAGGGTCCCAGGATCGAGCCCCACATTGGGCTCCCTGCTCAGCGGGGAGTCTGTTTTTCCCTCTGCCTCTGCCTGCTGCTCCCCCCACTTATGCTCTCGCTCTTTGTCAAATAAATAAATAAAATTAAAAAAAAAAAAGAAATCAAGGGCAAAATCAGTCTTTGTTGTTTAACATGTATTGTAAACAAACTGCTTTAGCCTTCCTTCTACCTATAAATATGGGATCTGTCCAATATATTCCCCCACAACGTGAGTATGGTCCTGACTGTCACAGTGCAGGCTTTCTGTCTCTAATTTGACATGCCTCTACTACCAAGAATGAGTCAGGGCAAATTCTCTCGCTGCTTGTCTTGATTTGAACTCCTTTGGAAATTTTATTTGTACCAAACATTGTGATATCAGTTAGTCTTAATTAACTACCACATTTTAAATACCACAATGAACAACCACATTTGTATAAGTAAATGCAGATATAAATTTGGCACTGTTAGGTTATAAAATGACTGTGATGATTCAAGGTATTTTTATGATATATATTTTTGAATTTTTATAATTAAAATGTAAGACTTCTCATAGAACACACTTAGACCCACTAGAATATTTTCAGAAGCTCCCAAACACAGGTTGAGAAATATGTTATGGGAAAGACATATAGACAACACTCAAGGATTGCTGTGAGAGAGGCAAACATTAAAAAGAAACAAAACCAACCAACCAGAGAATGTTCATTTGCTGGAGAGATGAGTGAGGATAAACTGGAAGCTTTAGGGAGAAAAAAAATCAAGTCGAATAAAAAAGTGGTAGTTTCTCCCACTCAAAATGGCGGTGAGAGTTGAATAGCTGTTTTGCCCACAGTGATGTATGTAGCCCAGTCACAGACATAATACTTAC
>CM052899.1:61104355-61174031 GCA_028534135.1 Potos flavus
GGGTATTTACCCTAAGGATACAAATGTAGTGATCTGAAGGGGCACGTGCACCCAAATGTTTATAGCAGCAATGTCCACAATAGCCAAACTATGGAAAGAACCTAGATGTCCATTAACAGACGAATGGATAGAGAAGATGTGGTATATATACACAATGGAATACTATGCAGCCATCAAGAGAAATGAAATCTTGCCATTTGCAATGACATGGATGGAACTAGAGGGTATTATGCTAAGCAAAGTAAGTCAATCAGAGAAAGACAATTATCATATGATCTCTCTGATATGAGGAATTTGAAAGGCAGGACAAGGGTTCGTGGGGGGAATGGAGGGAAAAATGAAACAAGATGGGACCAGGGAGGGAAACAAACCAAAAGAGACTCTTAATCTCAGAAAACAAACTGAGGGCTGCTGGAGGGAAGGGGGGAGGAATTGGGTGGCTTGGTGATGGACATTGGGGAGGGTAAGTGCTATGGTGAGTGCTGTGAATTGTGTAAGACTGATGATTCACAGATCTGTACCCCTGAAACAAATAATACATTATATGTTAATAAAAAAATAAAGTAAAATAGAAAAAAAAGAAAATGCAAATTTAACGAAAACAAGTTTTGTAATATTATGACCTGATAAAGCAAATTCAAGGCGAAATGGAGATTCAACTGTTATAATGGGGGGGCAGCACAAAGTAAAGTAACATCAAAATTAATTTTGAAAAATCTACAAGATATTCAAGAGATCTAGATAAAAATTAGTCATAAGATGTTCACAGGAAAATTTTAATTTAATTCAATCAGTGAGATGTAAAGTAGGTAAAATAAAAAGTAAAGGATGAAAATTATATACTTCATAATATTGTTTTTTTATCAGAAACTACTATTTTATTTTGTCACACATTTTATGTGTGTCTGTTAAGATGATTTTTTTTTAGTTTGTTGATACAGTAAATAACATTTATTATCTAATGTGAAATTAATAAACCCTGCAAGACCATAACGTATTTTCTTTTTTATAAATTATTGGATACTATTGCTAAAGTTTTGTTTAGAATATTTTTATTTATCCTCATAGAGGATATTAATCTGTAGTTTTCTTTTAAAAGACTTATCCTTACTCCCACCTTCCATCTTTCCCCACTACTACATTTGGCTAGTTTATTATTAAACCTGCATATTTTTTTTTAGTGTGACACAAAGATACCACCTACATCCCAGTTATACAACAGACAATTGTTTAAAAAGCATACTTCTAAATAAAAAAAATTAAAAAAAAAGCATACTCCTGAGCCCAGACCAAAAACCCGAGTCAGAATCTATTGAAATAAGATCTGAGAATAAATATTTTAAAAAGCATCAGAGACATATACACACTGAAATTTGGTCATATTTATTCTATTTTTATTTATATATTTAATTATTATATTTGAACTGGTATAGGTTGATTAAGCAGCTTTTGAAGGCATCAACTGAGCTATTATTATAATAAAATTAATTAGTGCACTTCCAGTTTCTCCTACGTTGCCTTCACATCCTTTCCCATGTTTTGTATCTTAGAATAATGTCTATATTAAAAGAGTTATAATATTTGCATTCTGGATTCTAATCATAGTTTTTATATTTTGTAGAGTTGCTTCTGTATTTAAAATAATTTGATATCATACAGTTAGATCTTGCTTTTATATCCAATCTGACAATCTCTGCCTCTTAAATTGGAGTCTTTAGACTATTTACATTTAACATGACTGCTGATGAGATTAGATGGAAGTTAATTTGCTATTTGTTTTCTATTTTTCCCGTATGGTTTTGTTTCTCTTTTCTAAATTTGTCACCTTTTGGATTCTTGAGTATTTTTGTGAATCCATATTATCTCCTTTTTGGATTATTATCTATTACTTTTGAAAAATTTTCAGCCATTACATCAACTATGTCTTCTTCCCTCCATTCTTTTGCTGACTCCAATTACACGTACTTAAGTCTGCCTGAAGTTGTCCCACTGATCACTGATGTTCTTTACATGATTATAGTTTCTTTTTTCTTTTTCTGTTTCCTTTTGGATAATTTCTATTGCTATGTCTTCAAGGTCGCTATTTTCTGCTGCAGTTCTTAATTGGCCTTCCATTATCTCAGACATTGTAATTTTCATCTCCAGAAATTTGGTTTGAATAATTTTTTATACTTTCACATCTTTAAACAAAAATACTGAATATATCAAATAGTTATAATAAGTGTTTTAATGTCTTTATCTGCTGATTCTAATATGTATGTCATTTCTGAGTCAGTTTAGTTTGTTTTATTTTTCCTCTTATTAGGGGTCATATATCCTTGCTTTTTATATGCCCGGCAATCTTGACCAGAAGAAAGAATTTGTCACTTTTACCCTGTGGAGTCCTATATACATTTTGTATAGGTATAACATTTTTTGAGCTGCATTTTTTAATACAGTTAAGCTTTTTGGAAATATTTTGTTCCTTTCAGGTTTTGCTTTTAAGATTTCTTGAGAAGAACCAGAGAAGAATTTTGTTAATGATTCCTCACTACTGAGGCAAGAACATTCTGGGTAGTCTACACAATGCCCAGTGAATTATAAGGTTTTTTAGTATAGCTAGTGGGAATATTACTTTTTCTACTCTTGCATGTTCTCTGGATACTATACTTATAATACTCCAAAGTAACTTTTTTTTTTTCAATCACGGATATTTTCTTAACATACTGGCAGCTCCATACTTTGATAAATATTCAAAAGGAAACCCTCTGTGCTTCTCTGTAGGTCTTTTCTGTGAAGTTTTCTTCTTTTTTATACTCTGACCTACAAATTCTATCCTCCTTTTTCTCCTCCAACTTCCAACTTTATTTCCTGAATTCAAAGATTCTGCTGGATTCTATCTGTGTTCCCTCTCTATATGCTGAAACTCGGGGATTTTCTAAGGACAACAATCAGGGACAATTTTAGTTCTAATGTTAAGGCTTTCTCCCCTATCTCTCAGGGATTATTATCTAACGTGTAGGGTAAACAATTGAAATCATATAGAATATATTTTCTGATAACTAAGGTATTATATTAGAAATCAACTGTAATAATATGTCTAGAAAAGTTCCAAATATTTGAAGATTAACACACTCCCCCAGATCCATAGGTCTAGAAAAAAATCACAAAAGAAAATAATAGAAAATAATCTAACTGAATAACAGTGAAAATACTACAAGCCAAAATTTAGAAGGGGAATATAGCTAAAAGGGGTTTAAAGGAAAATTTATATATGTAAAAATTTACTTAAAAATAAGACATAAAACACTTAATTTAAGCTTTAGTTTTGAGAAGGTAGAAAAATTTCCAATTAAAGCCAAAGCAAATAAGAGAAATAACAAAATAATGGCATGTATCAATGAAAATAGAAACGTGAAAACAACAGAAAGAAAGTATCAAAGCCAAAGGTTAGATTTTTGAAAAGATTAATAAAATTAGTAAATCCTTGACAGAAATAATCAAGGAGAAGGAATAGAGAAACCTAATTATCAAAATCAAGAATTAAAGAAAGGATGTCAATATACATCTAACAGGGACCCCTGGGTGGCTCAGCTGGTTAAGCGGCTGCCTTCGGCTCAGGTCATGATCCCAGGGTCCTGGGATCGAGTCCCACATCGGGCTCCTTGCTTGGCGGGGAGCCTGCTTCTCCTGCCTCTGCCTGCCACTCTGCCTGCTTGCGCTCTCTCTCTGTCAAATAAATAAATAAAATCTTTAAAAAAAAAATCTTAAAAAAAAAAAAATATATATACATCTAACAGAAATTAAAACGTTAAGGGAATATTACAGTCAATTTAATGTAAGGAAATTCAACAGCTTAGTTGAAAGGAATAAATTCCTTGAAAGATATATACCAAACCAACCTAAGAAAAAAAAAAGTACAGTCCAGTATTTACTACAGATATTGAATTTGAAATTTAAAGAAAAGAAAATCTTCTCACAATGAGAACTCTAAGACTAGATGATTCCATTGGTGAATTCTATCAAACAGTTAAGAAAGAAATAATAATATGAACTCCTTCATAAAATAGAAGAGAAGGAAACACCAACCAAAATGTTTTATGAGGCCTTAATACTTAAGACTTAAGACCTTAATACTGATACTGACAGAGTTCACAAGAAAATAGTTATATAGACTAATATTCCTTATGAACATAGATGCAAAAATCTTCAACCGAGTATTAACAAAGTGGTTTGAAGAATACATTAAAAAAATAATACATCAAACTCATGTGAGAGTTATACCAGGAATGTAAGGTTGGTTTTTCATTAAATATAATATAGCATACACACACGCACACACACACACAATTTAAAAAGACCCACTACAATTCAATAAAAAAACAACAGCAGCAAAGACTATTAAACCCAATTTTACATAATGGGCAATTGATGTAAACAGACACTTCTATAAAGAAGACGTATGAATGATGAATATGCATATCAAGAAGGGATCGACATTATTAGTCATCAGAGAAATGCAAATGAAAAGCACAATAAGATTTCTACTGCAATGGAAAAAATTACAAACAGTAACAACACCAAATGTTACAAAGTGTGGAACAACTTGAATCTCTCTCAAACATTTCTCGTGGGAGAGTAACCATTTGGGAAATGCATTGGCTCTTTCTCATAAAGTTCACTATGTATCTATTTTATGACCTAGTAATTCAGCCGCTTTTTTATTTTCTTAAGCAATATAAAAGTATATATCTCTACAAAAGAACTTAGGAAAGAATATTTATAGCAGGTTTAACCATAAAGGCCAAAAATTTGAAATAATCCAAACATATATCAAGAGAATGGATAGATTGCGGTGTACTCACAAATGAATGTGACCCAGCAATAAAATCAGAATTAATGATACATGCACCAACCTGGATGAATCTCCAAATCATTGTTTTATGCAAAAGATACCAGATACAAAACAATACATATTCTATGGCTCCAAGTGTATGAAGTTGAAGGAGAGAGAAAATTATTCTATGGAGACCAAAATCAGCACAACGGTTGCTCTCAGGGTAGGGTGGAGATTGACTGGAAGAGGACATGAAGTAATGACAAATCTCTCTCTTGATTGAGGTAAATGATCACATATGTGTATACCCTTCTGAAAACCCACAGAATTATATACCTAAATTTGTGCATATAACTATACATTTTATTTTAAGTAAAATATCAACTGGAAGGGGGTTGTCGATTCTGAGGGCTGGGGCTGGTTGAGATTTCAGTAATGCTGCAGAAATTCAGGGACTCCTCCAGTAAGTTGGAACCCATGTGATCAATGGAATGTGGACAAACAGGAGAATACTGGGGGGCTTCTGCCCCATTTCTTTAGAATGTTGCTCCCCCTTCCCCTCTATCCCTACTTTCCCCTCCATGTCTCCCTCTCCCCACAGGAAAAAAACCAAAAACGACAACAACGCTTGGTAGAGCACTCCCTCACATACACCTACCTCATCCCTAGCTGGTAAAAAGCAAGAAATAATTAGCACGAGAATTTACTCTTCGAATACGCTTATTATGTAATTATTTATTGAATGAACTCCCAGCTATTAAAACAATCAATAATTAAATTAAAATGTTTCCTTCTAGAGAGTTATGAGAGCTTGCAGGTGATTTTAATTAGAAAGAGTTAGTGTTGGTCTCCTAAGTATGTACAATCCATGTGAGGAGACGCTTATCTAAGATTTTCCATCTTGCTCCAGAAGCTTCGTTCAGCATTACAGAGCCAGTGGTGCAGCCACTCCTTTGCTCCTGCCTCCCTCTCATTTCAGCATTCCTGGTTCCCGGTTTGATCCAGTCCCCACCCAGATGCTGTCACTGGGTTCCATGACCCCTTTAAGACACTGCTCCCTTGGACTTGGCTGTTGGTCTGACCTTCCTCGCTTCAGCTCTAAGCCTTGGCCGCTGTAGATTCACCCGTGGGCCTCTCATGCATTATGGGATATATTACCTGCTCCTTGGAACCCACTTGCATCACCTGCCCTTCCAGCCAGTCTCTGGCAGTGGAAAACAAAACTGGGGAGGAGGATGATAGGAGAAAGAAACTATGGGAGGGACACAGGCTTGAGACTAACAGAACCTGTTATAAGAAATGCTGTTAATTTGTTTAATACCATGAGTTCTCTGCAAGGGTGACATAATTGCACAGTCATGCAACTATCTTTAAGAATGTGCTGTGGGCGAAGTATATTTTTTAAGGCGTGGTGAATATATATCTGTACAAATGACTAGCACCAGTAGCAAAACTGCTCAAAGTATATGCTCAACTGTGTTTTGCATAAAAGCAGCACCACATCATAATATTGACAGTTCCAAAATTCCATCCATACTCTCTAATTATATCCACTAAAAAAATTGCTGTTGGGACCTGTTTTTTTTTTTAAGTGTAATATTCATGACTTTAATCATCTGTTTCATGCTGTCTTTGAATATAATGACGAAGAATATTCACTTGTTATTTTTTCCTTTATTTTTTCGTGTGAAGATAATGCAGCGTTTCTTAACTTTAATATGACACCACGTGCCTGTATCGTGGTCTGCTGTGTGGTATTTGGCAAGTACTTTGTTAAAGTGGTAAAACTTGGCAATGATTTACAAAGGAGAGTAGATTCAGAGTTAGTCATTTTCATTTACTTCCATTCAGTTACATATTCATGGACGAACAAGAAAGAGTTGGGATTAGGAATAACTTGTGAACTATCTACCCACAGCCCATCTTCCCTATAACCTCACCCATATCCAGGGAAACCTGTGAAGTCTGTGGACATCAGACTAGGGTACCACAGCAGAAAAAAGGTCAATGATCTAACAGGTGTCTTTTATAAATCCTCACAAATCAATCTTTACACATTCATATTTCATCCCTTATCAACTTGAAAATTTTAAAGATTGTATTCTCCCTGAGGCTTCATTTCCTCTGCTCATCCTAGGATGTTAATCCAGAATTTATATTCTTCTGTGATTTTTAGATCATTAAGTCCTTTCTGTAAAGATTTTATTTATTTGAGAGAGAGTGAGAGGCGAGCAGCAGTGGGGGTGAAAGGGCAGAGGGAGAGGGAGAAGCAGACTCTCCTACTGAGCAGGGAGCCTGACGTGGAGCTTAATCCCAGGACCCTGGGATCATGACCTGAAACAAAGGCAGATGCTTAACTGACTGAGCCACCCAGGTACCCCTAGATCATTAAATCTTGATATAATTATTTCTTCCTCCATTCCAATCAACCTACCATGTGGCGGGGGGAATCTTTCCTTATGCTTTACTCCTCAGTCCATCTGTACTAATGGGCCAATTTTAAAGAGTATCTTTAACACACTTGCCTTGAAACCAGAAAAGAAAGAAAAAAAAAGATATAGTCAACCTGCATCACTATAACTCTGAAAACCCCAAAAAAGCACTGAGAAGGAGAGGATCACGCTGAAACTAGAAATTACACCATTTGGGCAAATCTCAAGATTGCCAAATTGTCTGACAGCAGTTAAACAACATATTTTCCCTTCCATGCTCTCCCTGTATCTTAGGGGATAGAAACCTAAGAACAACATTTCCCCCAAATCACTGCCAGCAAGGTTAGAGTTATAGTCCACAAATGAGAGATATTCACATGAATTTTGAAAAGCAAAAGAGAAGCAAAAGTCATTATTGAGTCTAGGGCAAGGAAAGGGGGCAGGAGCCCATTATGGGCTTAGAAGGAGGCAGGAAGATTTTTTTAATCAAAATCTAGTTGACGCATATTACATTAGTTTCAGGTGTACAACACAGTGTTTGGACAAGTCCATATGTTATGCTATGCTCACCACAAGTGTAGCTACCATCTGTCACCCTACCAAGTGATTACAAAACCATCGACCATATTCCCTATACTGTACTTTTTATCTCCTTGACTTATTCATTCCATAACTGGAAGCCTGTGCCTCCCACTTCCCTTCACCCATTTTGCCCATGTCCCACCACCCTCCACTCTGGCAACTATCAGTTTTGTTCTCTGGATTTATGGGTTTGCTCCTGCTTTTTGCATGTTTTGTTTTCTAGATTCCCTATACAAGTAAAATCGTATGATATTTGTCTTTCTCTGTCTGACTTATTTCACTAGGCATAATACCCATCCACATTGGGTCCATCCATGTTGTCACATATGGCAAAAATCTCATTATTTTTTATGGCTGAGTAATATTCCACTGTGCACATTTGTGTGCATGTGTGTGTGTCCATTAACCTATCGATAGACATTAGGAGACAATGAGATTTTAATAGATAAAACTGTACACTTTCCTGTGTATCGCCCACTCTCTGTTGTAGGCATCAGTAGTGGTTTTGTATAATCTTGCACTTCCTGGTTTCTTCAATGCCAGTGGCAGCTTTTCCTCACCTTCACTTCTCCAGTTCTTTGAGTGGTTTTGCAAGATTTTAATTTCCTGTATTAAATGACTTTTTGCTGGAAATACCTAGCATGGTTTCCTTTTAGTTATCTGAATTATGACTAGTATAGTGGACTAGCCTTTCCATGCTTCCCTTGTGCAAGGTTCTAGATAATTTTGAGTGAACCCTAAATGGAGCATATGTATAGAGCCCTTTCCAATTATGCAAGGGTTTATACTTAAGGCCTTCAATAAACACCTTAATCCTGAACAAATACATATCTTTCCTCGACTCCCGGATGGATAAAACCTTACTTTCCTACGAGTTGTATAACAAAACTGGGACAAGTTTATGGTTTACAATCTTACAGATCTACCTTCAAATCTTGGCTTTAATATTTACTTGACTCATTGACTCAGTTTCCTTGATGGATATTTATCAATCACTAATTGGTGCCAAAAGCCTCAAGTACCTGTGCTACCACAATGATTAAAAGAGCCCCTGTCCCTTGCCCTCATATACTTAAAATCTAGCAGCAAGGATTACAGGTAGAGAATTTTCAAGGGATAGAACACATAAGTAGAGTCAGGTACTAAAGAGCCTCCCAAGTCATAGGAAGATTTTGACTTTATCATAAAAATGATGAGGAGACCTTGAAGAGTTTTCATCAGAAGAGTGATTTGATAAAATTTGAATTTTTGAAAAATCACTCTGGCAAGTGGGTAAAAGGTGAATTGGATAGGAAGATGACTGGATGTAGAAAGACCAATCAGGAAGCTGCAACATTAAACCAGATGAGAGATAGTACCGGTCTGGGAAGATAATCACAACCTGAACTATGGTGGGGAGCATAGGGATGAAGAAAAATGAATTGATTCAAGCAACGTCCAGGAATTAGAATGAAATGTGGGAATTGATTGGACATGTGTGATAAAGAGACACAAGAGTCAAGGGTGACTCCAAAGTGTAAGGCTCTAGGGAACTAGATGAATAGCAGCATCATGATCAGAAAAGAAAGACAAGAAAACAAAGTGGAGGTGAAGTGGGGTGTGGATCAAAATGGCAGGTTCTGTTTTAGACATGTTGGATTTAATCCGCTGATGAGACACCCATGTAGACATGTCAGGTCAGCTGATGGAGATACAGGTTTGAAATTTAGAAAAAAGGTCTGGTCTTAAAGACTCAAACACAGTCAAAATACAGATTATAATTATAATTGCAGCCATAGGCGTGAGTACATTGACTCACATTCATGTACAGAAAGGAAAGAGAGTTAAACTGTCTAGGAATCACTATTTTTTCCTTTCCTTTTCTTTTTTTTTTTTTTTTTTTTGGATTGTGTCAAACGTTACCATTTCGTCTTGGACAGAAATTCTGAGGTAAAATATCACACTTTTTCTCTAATTTCCCAAAGTCTTTTTATTTCAACAGATAAAGTCACTACATAAAAAGATATTTTGTTAATGGCTTAACAGAATTAATTAGATCACACATATTAATTGGATCATTAATTGGATTCTAATAATATACTACTACAACTGTGATACAGTAACATACACATTTCCTACAGGGTAAGAATTCTCCAAGAGGAAAAGAAAACCCTTTTAACCACAATTTTCTATCAGCATCTTAAACAAAGTAACTGCTGTTTACAGGACAAAAACCTTCTTCTTGGATAGCTATGTCAAGTCCAACAGAAAAATCAATTTGTCCATTACATGATATATTACATATATATATTATTTTTGTTTACTTCTTAGTCTTTCACTGTTTTCGTTCTTTATCAGTATTCCCCTGAGGTCCACGTCAAGTCCACATCAAGAGCTTTACTTCTTCACTGGAAATAATTCAACAAGAGCCGTGGTATGAATTTTAAATATATCCATAAAATGAAACTCTCCAGTTCATAAAGTTAATGTTTGTAACTAAACGTAATATTCATATTGAAGCTTTTTAAAATTTAAGAAATCTATTCACAAATTCAGTCATACTGACAAAATATGATTACAATAAAACTTCTTTAACAGCATCCAAAGAAGTACAAATATTTTAACATCTCAGTGAGTTTTCATAAACATACTAGGGTTTTAAGCATCTTTGGCTGGGTGCTATTGAAATAAAAATTGTATTCACAAAATCATTCTGTGAAAAATACTATAGCATTTACCCTCCACAATTTATAGGTGAAATTTTATTATGTATATATTCATAAGTTATCCAAAATACATAGCTAAGTATTTTGAAAGGAAGATAGTTTGTGTTTAAATTGGTCCAAATAGAACGTTTGCAAAGTGGAATGAATGCAATGTTTTTAATCTCTCTTACCAGGTGGTTCCATTTTGATGAAATTATATTGTTTTATTAATTCTGAATGGGCCCATGGAAGATGAATTTCAAAATATAACACTGCAGTGTTCTGTAAACACATTAGATGAATCTATGCTAAAACTATTTACAAATAACCACAAAATGTTGCAAAATGCCATGAAAATTATTTTTAGTGAAGACAAACTCAGCTCCAACACAGAAATAATAAATGTTCAAAACGATACAACAATTAGAAGTGATTAAAAGTCTTGTGTTGTATGCTTATCTGTTATGTAAATAATATCGATATAGAGCAGTCGTGACTTGAAATGAGAAACTAAATGATGGTTTACATTTCTATAATTCTGAGAATTTCAGCCTTCCGTTCCGAGTTGAAGAAAGTTTTCATTAAATGTGCATTTGGTTTTAAGAACAAGTATCAACGATTTCCCCTATCACTGGCCCAAATACTAATTATATAGCAAATTTCAGCTTATTTCCCGGAAGTTGTTCAAATAGTTGGTAATGCTCCCTGAAGGATTAGTCCGTAGGAAGAATAATTCTTTAAAAAATATGATAAAGAAGAGCCTGCGGCAACGTAGGGAAAGTGGTCTTGGGTGTTCTTTCCATCAGATGAGGGGAGTAAACAGCACATCCCCCCCCCACCCCGTCAATGCCCTAATATGATTTGAAAGGGAACTTATTTAGCCACCACTTTTTAGCAATGCTGATTATGCCAATTCCTCGTTTGAGTTTCCTTCATTCAGGGAACCAGTCAAAAGCGTTTCTCTCTGTTTTCTCCCCAGACTTTGACCCACCATCCAAGCAACTTAGGCAAACCATGTCTTGGATCTTTGAATATGAGTATTTCTATCCAGGTGCTGCCAACCAGGTTTCCACCAATTCCACTGCAGAGGCTTCCGTTCAGATCCTCCTTTTCTTCCTTAAAGTGGGAAATCAGGATGCACCCGAGAGCCCTCCTCAACCAGATTTACAGCTCTGGGCAGAATTCATCTACGGATTTTCACGTCAGAGCTTCCTTAGACGTTGGTAGCCTCCGTGAAAGAGTCATGGGGGCCGTTGCTCTTTTTCACTTCCAGGTTCTTTTTAGTCTTGCATGTCACGGACACCTCAGAGTGGATGGCATCCAACCTCTGCTCACAGCGGAAGGCTGCAAAGAAAGCCTTTCTATAGTTACTGTTCATCCAGCCATAGAGGAGGGGGTTGGCAAAGGTGGAGCACATGGCGATGATGTGGAACACAGTGAAGATGAGCTTGTACTCCTTCAGGTCGAGGACTTGGTTGTCAATGTCCACAGCGAGCTGGAAGGCGTGGAGAGGCAACCAGCTGACCGCAAACACCACGACCACACACACCAGCATTTTGGTGGTTTTCTGCCTTCGCTGGTGGTAGTGATCGTTGGCAGCTCCGGGGCTCACGTGGTTCTTAAGTTTACTCCAGATACGAGTGTAGGAGAAGGATATGATGCCCAGAGGCAAAACATACAGGATTAACAAGGAAGAAAGACTGTAGACCGTGCCATAGATGTTCTTCTCCTCGCCGGGCCACTTCTCTGTACAGACCACGATCTCAAAGTCGGGAATGATCTCAATCAGCGAATACTCGCGGAAGATGGCCAGAGGACTGGCCAGCAGGGCGCTGACGCCCCAGGCCAGGCCGATAATCAGGAAGCTGATTCTCTTGGAGATCTTGCTCTCCAGGTGGTAGACGATGCAACGGTGCCGGTCCAGGGCAATTACTGTCAAGGTGATGGTGGACACTTGTACTGCCAGGCCCTGGGCATAGGGTACCAGGTGGCATAGGACGAGACCCATTTTCCACTCCCCCATTAAGGTGTAGGTCAGGGTGAATGGCAAGCACAGGGTGTTCACCAGAAGATCTGCCACCGCCAGATTGGCAATGAAAAAGTTGGTTACTGTGCGCATGCTCTTGAATTTGATCACCACGTGAATCACCAGAGAGTTTCCAATGACCCCAAGCAAGATGATGGAGCAATAGGCTAATATGAGGGTAATCCGGACTTCGATCAGCATGGTGCTGTCTATCAGCTCTGGCTCAGGGTCGGGGGCCAGCTCACCTCGAGGAGTGGTTTGCTGTGGGTGATACTTTTCCACCTTCATTTCTTCCACTGTCTGGTTCTCATCAGCCTCTGCGCCTACGGGGCCCATTCTCAGCCACGAGAGCAAGAATCTACAACTAAAGAAAAAAGATGAAGAAGAAATATGGAACAAGGAAAACATAAGGGTGACACAAAGGAATATCACAAATGGATTGGTTTCCTTTTGATTAGGGCTCAAAATGCCTGTCCCCTGAATCCTAAAGTGCACAGAGCGTAACATTTTAAGAAAGCGGGCCCAATAATAAGTCTAGTCACAAATTGGATGAGTTAAACCAGGTTCCTGAAACGTGTATTACAGTGGTAAAACGTAATACCTACAGTATAGACATAATTTCACTGTGAATGCTACCAAATGGAGTCAATCTAATTTAAGTGGGATGAGTGTTAGAAACTTTACTAATTAATTTTATAACTTCTATAAACTCATTGAATTAATTTTAAGGTAGACAAAGAAAACAGCCTTCAATATCTTGACTGCTTTAAATGTATAAATATAGCAACAAATTACACAGAAAAGAGAAGACTATTAAACCCCTTTGCATGGTGCCTGGACTTTGGGAGTATAACATATTTAAGGTAAACTGAGCAGATTCCATTCCATAGCCATTTCTTCTAGTGTTTGGGTTAGTGTTAAAAATAGGTAACTGTATAAAACAGCTGCATTTTTTGATGATCTGGAATCAACTTCCTACTGACATACAGCAGAATCCCACCCAGGATCTATATGAAAAATATGTCCAAATCTGAAGTATATCTCTCTCTAACCTCTGAATATTAAAGTTTTGACACTTCTCTTCCCCAGTTGCAGGCCCCCCCAATGCTTTTCCTTCTGTATGCCCTACTTCAGTCAATGCTATCCCCATGGATTACACCAGGTGCAGTTAAAAAGCAGGCAACCATTCTAGGCTCTGTCAACTCCTTTAGCCCCCACATCTAAGAGAACCCTCAGACTGATCTGGTGTACCACTCTCAATAATCCTCATCATTTCTACCACATTGACTTTGTCCTTCTCAATTTCTGACCACCGTTACTCTAATAGTCTTCTAACTTATCTCACTTCTTTATCTCCTTTCATCCATTCATTCATTTTTTTTTTAAAGATTTTATTTATTTATTTGACAGAGAGAGAGCACAAGTAGGCAGAGAGGCAGGCAGAGAGAAAGGGGGAAGCAGGCTCCATGCTGAGCAGAGAGCCTGATGCAGGGCTCGATCCCAGGACCCTGAGATCATGACCTGAGCCGAAGGCAGAGGCTTAACCCACTAAGCCATCCAGGCACCCTTCATTCATTCATTCTTAACAATAATAATTAAGCATCTGCAAAATCCCAGGCCTGGCTCCACCCTTGTGATGTTTGCACTTACTCCAACATGTATTCAGCTAGCATTTAAAAATCTATGTCAGGAACCAGGATTTGTGCTGGGGGGAATGACAACAGGGCAGTGTCTCCGAAATTCAAATGTGATCATATCATTTCCCCCATGTCTCCAGATTGCTTAAAACAATATAATATATTGGTTCCTAATGTGAAATTCTCTTTTCAAGCTTGTAAAAACATCCAGAGCTCAACATCATAGTAAGTTTTGAATGTAGTCATAATGACAAAAGGCTGCCACCATTAATTCAGAACCTCTTTTAAATAAATTTGGTTTTTATTAATCATAATGGCATCTACCTACATTGGTAGGTGAGTCATATTTATTCAGCCCACAGACAATGCCTGGGTGGGCCCCCAGCCTCCATTCCTTACCCTTCCTCTGGAGGGCTAACTCTTGTAGACTATATTTTCAGGCTCCCAAGTCATCGGGATGCTGGCTGAGTTTGATCACAGGAGGCACTGGCAGGTAATTAGAGGACAGAGGTGGGGAGAAGCCCCTGTCTTCTTCTCCCTCCCTCTCTCCTCTGGGCAGTGCCTCAGTAGCCCCTCTGTGGCTCTGGTTCCCACAGGACTAGTCCATAGTCATTCTATTTCCAGTGGATGGCCCTGGTCCCTGGGCTTTGGTCACACCACCTACTCCCTGTGTCCCTCTGGCTGGGGGTAGTAATGACTCTTTGCTCTTGCTAGTCCTTGAGTGGCCTCAACATCTTCTGTTTGGCTTCCATCACTTGTGGAATCAATTCTCTGCATTTAATTTTCCCTCCCTTACTTTCTCGAACGGGTTCTGTTTTGCATGATCTGCTGATAACCATGCATATATGCTGTCATTAATGTGCTCTCCCACTAACGGTTCTGCACATGTAAGCTGATAACACTGGCCTACAGAAGATAATCCCAGGTCCATTAGATGACATTCAACGCTTTTCTTGAACGCATTCCTGCCTATCCTCTGGCTTTATCCCTCCTGACATATCAATGCATATGCTATGCTTTAGTCATACTAAACTGTTTCCAGTTCTAGCAATGCATCAGCTTTTCTCATGCCTTTCTGCTTTCCCCGCTCTGAACTGGGAAGCCTCTCAGTTACCCCAGAAATCTGTGTTCACTTCTGATACTGCAAGAGGCATAAGCTACAATGCAATTATTTCCCCACCACAGCCATCTCTTTCAGGACAGAAACTGGATCTTTTCCACCCATTGCTAATTCTTAGCACACTCTCTAACACATCAGTGGTACTCAAGAATTTGGCAAAACAAATGTGAAGCTAAAGGAAAGCATAATTTTACTGAATACTTGAAGTCAGCAAAATACGAAGTAACCATTCCTTTCCTTTCCTTAAAATAATTGCCTATACGGAATTCCTTGCTCTGATATGACATCTTCGTGCTTATTTTCTGGTTCTCAGTTAGGTAACCATTCCTGCAAGAGAGTTGTTCCAAGGTTCCTCTTAAATCAATCCCTGATTAGAGCACTAAAAACTTCCAGTCAGTATACACCATGAGGAAACTTCCCATCTCAGGGGCCTATCTCACACACACACACACACACACACACACACACACACACCCTTTTGGACCCTTACTAAAGAGAGATTTCCATATACTCATTTATTTGCCTCATTGACATATATTCTAGTTCTGTCTGCATAAATTTCAAATAACATGTTCCTAGACTCTCTTTTGTATTTGCCTCCATTCTCTAGAAATTACAAAAAAAAAAGTGAAACTAATTATCTAAATCTTGGAGTGTATATTTGGTAGGCTGTACCACGTTCCTGAACCTAAAGGAGACTTTACAAAGCACAATTAGTCAATCCTGACAACTCATTAACAGGATTAATAAGACTCCATGAGGTCTGAGTTTCAGGTTTGCCAGGAGCTAAATTGAGAGTAAGCCAGAGAGAGAAGGATATTAGTTTATTAACTTATTCTGGGTTTTCTTTTCAGTTCCATTTTCTTTATTTCAGAGCCCCTTTACTTAAAGCTTCTCTACAGGAATGGTTATTAATCTACAGGCAATTTGCATATGGACACTAATCACTGTTCTCAAGCACACAGCTGGCTTTCAGCCAGATCAGAGCACTCCAGAGAATCATCATTTTATGATTGGGCTTCTGGAAAAGTGGAAGAGGAAAAGAGAGTACATAGAGGGAGCTGACTGATTCAAAACTCAAAAGCACAACGATTAAAAGATGAGTGGATGAGGTGAAAAACTTTCTTTGAAACAAGGCAATGGAAAGCATTCACATGGGTCAAATCATTGTAGAACTGTGAATGGTAGAGTTTTCTTGAATAACTGAATCTTCAGAGTTTCTGTGATAGAAATATTTCTTTGTAGAGTAGGAAAATGGCTTCAGGCTTCATTTTTTCATACATAAAGAACTTCAAGTTACCTGAGTGGGAAACCAGTTTCTGTTTTTGCTGTATATTTAAATTTGTGGGGCTTTTTGCAACAGTACTCTTATTACCACAGGTGGCTTAGTAAAACTTAGCATTTTGTCAATCACAAAACCTTCTAGGAGTGTTTCCCATGGAAAAAGAGCCCAGGAATCATGCCATACACCCCATACTTGTTAGTCCTAGGGAGAGGGGAGTGGACTCCAAGAATGCTACATACAAGACATGATTGTTTGTTTCATAAGCAAAAAGTTGAAACTATTCACCTAAAGGTCCGGTAATAGATCACGTTCCTTGTGTTTGAACTTCTGGCCTTTCCTTGCAAACAGCATTGTCTATTTCATGTCACTGACTTTAAATGATGTGCCCCATTGCAAAACGTTGTAACGCTTTTACTTTTTGCCTCCTCCTCGTGCACCATATGCTCCTACCCAGTGGGTGAGCCCTTCTGGTGCAAAACCAATGAATGCTTAAATACATGTACTTATTCTTGAACAGCTTTAGAGAATCCAATATGACCTTCTGCTTTAGACAGGTGTTTGATTAAAAAAAGGGGAGGTGGACAGAAACAGTAACAACTTGCTACTCTGGAAAGATGATGACCTCTCTCTAAGGAGGTCAAGGAAAGAGTAAAAACCTTCAACAGAAAAGGAAAATTCTAGCTAAAGTAGCAAATGGTGATGCTATCACCCCAACCCCCACCTTCAGGCTAAATGAGAGGGGAAAAAAAGTCCACACATTCATGAAGACCTCCTCCATTCCTTCTTCATAAGACCAGAGCTCTTCTTTTGAGGGTATTCTTGTTCCCAGAATGTGAATCAGAGTTAGGACTTACACTTACTTCCCCGGCGCTGGCGTTTCTGCTGAGACGTGGAAGCGAGACGTGTGCAGCCGATCCGTGCTATGATTATCCAGCCCAGGGATCCGAAGAGGGCACTGGAAGGTCCCCAGAGGCAAGCCCGGTTGTGTTGCTTGCTTTCCGACGGTGCGGGACCGTAAGCGCCGCACAGAATAGCAGCGGCAGCGCGGCGTCCGCCCGGCGTCCGCCCGGCACCGAGCCGCCGGGAGCTGGCGCTGCTCGGCTCTGCCGCCGACCTCTGCCGCCAAGCGCGCTCGGGCACCGCACTGCGCCGCGCAGAGCAGCGGGGTGAGCGGGTAAGGATGCGAGGCCCGTGGGGGCGGGGGCACCGGGGCGGGGGGCAGGGTGAGGTAACTCTTCCCTGGAAGGAAGAGAAACAGGTGCAGAAGGTGGGAGGCGACGGTCCCGCAGCGCCAAGGGCCGGACGGAAGTTTCCGTGGCGAGGGAGGGGGACCGCGTCCACAGTGTCGCCTCTGCCTCCGGGTTTGGAAGCCCGCGCGGCGGGACCCTATTCAGCGCGGCGCCCCCTCGCGGATCCCCACTACCACCTGCAAACTGCTACTTTCACCCCACTTCCCGGGTGACCCCCAAGTGTGATACTCTGGGCGTGTGCACCATCTCAGCCTCCTTTCCCTTCCACAAGCCCCTCCCTTTGCTCTCCGCTCCTCAGTTCCTCGATAAGAAGCTCCTGGAGTCGGGGTTCACCAAATTGGCCAGGGAAAAGTGGAAGGCGAAAGCGACTGTGGGGCGGGCCGACCCAGCCTCGGACGAGAGTGCTGCGGTCCCTGGCGCCGCGAGCAAGAGGAGACCTCGAGCTGGCAGGGGGCCCATGTGGAGACAGAGGCTCCCGCCTTGGAAGGGCTGAGAAACACCCCTACAACTTCCAACCAAGAGTTGTTTCTTCTTCTTTTGTCTGTTTGCTCGTAGGAGCAGAGTGGCGAGCCGGACCCGCGCAGAACCATAGAAAAGCGCCGCACAACTGCACCAAGAACAAACCCTGGGTACCCTCGTCCGGGGCTGGAGCGCAGGGCGCTGGGGCTCCTCTCTAACTGGGCGGTCGCCGCGCTCCAACGAGAAGGTAAAGCGAGTTCAGATGCTTTTGCCCACCATTTGGCAATTCCTTCAACAGGTGTCTGCTGACCGTTTACAAGAGGGTATTGCGGGTTCAGATTCAAAAGCCCGCGGGCAGTCTGTGTGCTCTGCGCTCTGGCTCCCGGCAAAAGCTCTATAGGAAGAGAACACAATGGGTAACAAACGAAACACAATCTCTTTCTCCAGTTAGTTGATTTCCCGATCCTTCGCTCTTTGATCATGACCCAAGCCACTCGTGCCACTATGAGTGCGTGCCTCTGGGATACTCTTTTTTTGGAGAAGCCCTCCGCTAAGCCCTTGAGCCTATTGAGCTGAGGTAGTGGATCAGAGCAAAACAAGACAGGGGCGTCAGTCCACAACGCTGCAGAGTCTGTTTCCCCGGGATTCCTCCCAGAAGCTCTATTTAGAGCCGTTCCTTACAGAAATTTACAACCAGTCTCTCTTTCCCTTGTTCATTTTTAGAGGTGGCTGCAGAGCCTGCCATGTTAGGAAAACAAAAGCCTGAAACTGGAAACCAAAGTCTTTCCTAACTATCCTGTGTTGTGAGGTTTTGCACACATTACTTTCCCTCTGCCTCAGTCTCTCCATTTCTGAAGTGAGGATGGCCATACTGGTTCGCTAAGAATTTCCCTGAAATAGAGAAAAAAAAAAGTTAAACAATTCAAAATAGTACTCTCTTTAAAAATATTAGTTATGGCATCCCCTGTAGAGGACTGGATTTTCAGTCTTATCTGGGCTTGACCACACCCTAGTAATATTGCATATGTAAGCATCTTTACACATAATAATCTGAAACTGATTGGTTAATGTAGAATTATGCCTACAGGAGCATATTTATTTATAAAACGAAGCCGTTTGGGCTTTTCAGTTACCAAGAAACAAAAGTAAACAGAACTGGAAATATCCAAAATGTTCCACATAATTCTAATTAAAATATTTTGGTAGATATTACTTACCTTGGGGAAATATTCCTTGCTCACACATGTGTTTTATGCAGCAAGTTCAATGCTTCCTAATGTATTTGCCCCTGTGAAGAGTGAACTCTGTACCAAGGAGTTGAAATTTTGGAAGGCTAGAAATGGCTTGAAATAACAACCACAAACATATATAAGAAAACAGATGAGCAATCAGATTCATTGCTTTGGAGGGATCAGCTGACTTGACTGACATTGATTCTATGAACATTTTTGCCTCCATTACAACTAGCACACTTATGCAAATATTTATCTTATTCCCATACAGACATGTGCGCGTCTTAGAAAACACATAGTTCCACAAGACATCTCCGCAACTCCAAGAAGATTAAATGATCTCTTTGACTCTCTTCCAATAAAGTACAGAACTGAATGAAAACTGATCTATTGAAATTAAAGTTGCTGTATCGCATGTCATATTATCAAGGATAGTTTTGGCAGTTAAGTCAAGATATTTTTGTGCATTAAGGTCTAACTGATACTTTTTGATGTGCACATGCTCTGTGTTATGGGAACATGGTCCACTCTGATGAATGCCAGTAAACCCTATCGAGATGCCAATAGAAGTTTGTGGAAGTAGTGGTGAAATACGGATGAATCCAAATTGAGACAGGCCAGGATTATTGCTGCCTGATTTCTCTGGTGTCAAATCATTTAGTTCCTCAGGCAATTCTACAGCTTAGAAGAACGGATGCCGACTGTCCCTCAAATAGGGAGAGGACTCAAATTCAGATGCCTACCTGGCTGGGGCCAATGACATAAATGCATACACCAGCTAAGCTGTGGGAGTCAGTGGGGAGTGGTGGGTGTTACAATACCCCTGAAAGCACAAAAGTGCATGCCTTTTCTGAAGGAGGAGACTGCTCATTCCATTGAGCTTCCTTGCAAAAATCTAAATGTCAGATCTGACATTTTAAGAGAACAAAAATCCATATTCTTAAACGTCTTCTGAATTTTCAGTGAAGGAAATTAATCACTGAAAAGTCAAGCCTCCAGGTGGGTCAGATCTGTGCAGGCCAAAATAAATAGAGATGGATAGATAACCCACAGTCAGGCCTGTGGGCCTCCAATAGTGTTACCTCTGATATTAGTATGTGATGTTTGACGGACCTCCTCAAGTACATTTGACATGGCTCAGCCACCACTTCCCCTCCCCCACAACCCATTCCTCAGTGCTCATAAATATAAAAGGAATGCAACCGTAGATTAATTGCCAAATAAGTAGCTTTCTTTTCCACTTTGGGTTGAATAGGTATTCTCAGTGAGACTCCAAAGTCAAGGACCTGGCGAATAACTGAACAGTCAGTACTTTATATAGTTATGATGAAGAAATTTCAGACAAACTCTTTGTTAGAAAAGACAAAGTTAGATAACATTAGTATAGAAGACCATTTATGATGCTTTTTTTTTTTAGATGAAGTACATCATGATACGGATTTCCTTCAGGCTAAATTTATTTTGAAAGTAAGGAAGCTTCCCCCAAGGTGTAAATAATTATATTGTTTAAAGTAACTTATAACCATTATAGGAAGGGAAAACAGAAAAAAAAGCATAGAAAGAAATACACATGATCTAAACCATCGCTGTTCAATAGAACTTTCTGCAGTGATGGTAATGTTCTAAACCTGCCTGTCCAATAAAGTAGCCACCAGCTACTTTTGGGCACTTGGCTTCTGGGCACTTGAAATATGGCTAATGAAAGGAGACTGAATTTTAAATTTAATTTTTTTAAAAGCACCAAAAACACAAAGTATATTTTGATTCCTAATGGAAAGTCCTCCTGGGGTCATTCCTGCCAGAAAGCTAGTTTTTTTTTCTCATCTTAATGTCAAGTTTTCCTGAAAGACTTTTTATCAAAAAATATTGTTATTTATTTATTTAAGAGAGAGAAAGAGTGAGTGAGAGACAGGGGGAAGGGCAGAGGGAGGGGAAGAGAGAGAATCTCAAGCAGACTCCCTGCTGAGCGAGGAGAGCAAGCCCAACTTGGGGCTTGATCCCACCACCCTGAGATCATGACCTGAGCTGAAACCAAGAGTCAGACCCTCAGCCAACTGAGCCACCCAGGAGTCCCCGCTCTCCCCGGAAGACTATTACATAACTCTCAAGTCATTCCAAACTGAATTAAATCCTGGACAAAACAAAACAGTGAAGTGCAGCTGCAGTGTGGAAGCTGATTCCGGAAGTAGAAAGAAGTAAGCTCCGCGGCACCAAAAGAGAGAGAGCAAGCCTAAGCAAAGAATTCTCTAAACCCCAGTAATGTAAGAAAAGCTCAGTGATGCCAATAAAATAATGTACTTAATTCCGACTAAACAAACAAAGCTTAATAGCAAGTCCCTAGTTAGGAAATTTTAATAATCGAATTAGCTTAACAGTTATAGTGTTTAGGATATTTGAAACTGATTCTGTCTTGCTTTATTTAAGGGTTCAACAAATTCAGTTGTTTATTTATCCTTAGGTTTACTAAGTCCTTCTTACAGGAATTCTTTTTAAAGTTTCAATAGTACTCCCTTGTAGTAAAAATTACGGAACCTGGATATCCTAATGGTCATTTGGTTAGAATATTGATTCTCAATTGGTTGTAAATATATTTCTGATTGGATGTGTGTCTACCTTTCCTTTCAGGCAGGAAAAGGCACAGTGGGAGTTAGTATCTGAACTTATATGGTGAAAGTTGCATCAAGTAGACATAGAAAAAAGAGACCAATTTATATGAATGGAGCTACAGGTGTTTTAACTTTTTAAATAAGTCTTTAAGATCAACTCAGTTTTAAAAGACTGACAGTCTAATACACTTGTGATGATAAGGTAATGCTTCCTTTGACATCCTTCAAACTTGGCTCATTTGTAACAAGTGGGCCAGTAAATGTGTGAATGGGCAAAAAACGGTCAGCAAATAATCCATTTCATGAAGCTGATAGGCTAGATTTTCTTTAAAATTTTGTACGCAGCAATGCATTATGAAGACAGGTGTCCCATTCAAGAAAAGCAACTAGTCATTCCAAGTGAAATGTATGCTAAATCCTAAATTGAGCATAAATATCATTTGCTATGATTTTTATCTCTCTGGATTTGGAGTTTTTATTTTTGTTTTGGATTTTTAATTGCAGATTCAAAGTGATTAAGCAGGATTGTAAGCACTATATGCAACATTTTGCTGAGATTTTTATCTTTCAGTGATCATCCAAATGGATATTGAGACTGGTAAGGAACCAAATCTAAAAGGATATTGAAATGCAAATGATTCACAGTTCAAATTTTAACATAGAACAAAGGAAGGGACATTTTTATGTGGAATTCAGAATTTAATCAATGCAAATTTTCATTTGATTATCTGAAACATGCACAGAAGGCCCATGGCTAAAGAGGAAACAGGCACCCTTTTAGAAATTTCAATTTTATTTAATAAGTGTTTATCCTTGTAGCATATAGAGACATAATTTGATATATATTTTTTGAATCATACTCAAAGAAAATTTAATTTTTAATTTTTCTCAAAAAAATGCAAACAAAATCAAAGCTCTCTCTCATATGAAATTACTATTGGTACTTCTTGAGAGATGAGAAGTCAAAGATTTATGTATAATTTTTACATATCATTTTGGAAATGGTCAAATGGCTTATTGAAGTAAAATGTTTTAAGATATTAATTGAATAATGCTAGTAGAATTTAATGCAGGACTCACTGTTCTTTGTTATAAAAAAGAATTACATAAAATATGTGTGAATGCTTGACTACTCACAACTTTTACCAACAAATCTTTATTGAGTGTTTAATTTGTTGCAGGTGCTAATGCGAGACAGTATCCATATAACCATGAATTACGCACAAACCTGCCACTGATTGTCTCTAATCCATTAATGTTTTAAAAATTTCAAAATAAAGAAGTACCATAAACAGATTAAGATTCTCTAGTAGACTCTGACATAATAAGTTTGGGGCCACAAGGAAGGGATGGTCAGTTTTTTGTTTGTTGTTTGTGAGTGGTGTGTGTTGGGAAAATCGGGGAAAATGTTTTTTGGGGGAAGTAATGCAACTCAGTATAAACTTAGCTAGAAACCATTTTTTGGCTTTCCCCAGCACAGAGATACCGTTTTCTTCTCCGTTGCACTAACTGGGATGTGTGATAATGAGACAACGTAGAATCCTCTGGGGAAGAACCATCCTTTATATATGTCAAAGTAAAGTTTCAAAGTCAAAAACATTATTCGCAAACAAAATATATAGTGAGTACATAGCCAATATTTAATTGATTACTAAGGGCACTGGCACAATAAGGAAGCCGGTTTACAGTAGTGGCATAAAACAGTTATTTCATGCTGCTCATTGTGGGTCAGAAATGTGTGAACCGCTTAGTTAGGCGATTCATCACCTTAGTTAGGCGATCTGTGTGGCCTCAGCTGGAGAGGTGGGGCTGCGGGATTCTCTTCCAGGATGGTACCTTCACGCACATGTGTGGATCTGGGCTGGCTTCTCCAGGGTAGCTGGAGGATACGTATTTATCTCTCTTCACACATGGAAAACTGAAAGCTGTCAGACTTATTACATGGCTTTTGGCTTCTCCTGGAAAGAACTTTCAAAAGAGTATTCTAAGAGACCCAGGCAGAAAGGGCAAGGCTTCTTATGATCAGATCTCCCAAGTCCCAGAACATTTCTTCAGCTACATTCTTTGGGTGAAGCAAGTCTCTCAGATCAGCTTATAAAATGGGAGAAGAGGAATATATTCTACCTGTGCGGGGGCGTAGGGCATATGTGGACAGGGAGGAAAGGAACTGATAGTGACCTGAGAGAAATGTCATCCCTTTGCCTTACACATATTTTGAATGTATGTGTGTGTCCGCGCACGCATGTGTGTGTGTGTGTGTGTGTGCACGTGCGCGCGTGTGTTTGTGTGTGTGTGTGTGTGTGTAATACATCCATTAAAGAGGGGCTCTTCTGGGAAAAGAACAGTAGCCTCAGAAATTCCACAGTGAATTTTTCTGCTTTGGCTTGCAATTCATAAAATTTATCAGGGCCAGAGACTGCAAAATCCAAGATCTTCGCTCTGCCCATGGAGTCCCTGGGGCAAGAACACATGAGGAAAATAGAAAGGGTGTTTCCAATATCCGCACGTCAGTGAACACAGGGATTGCGATAGGTGCAAATAGCTTTAGGTAGGTTTCCCCCATAATGGTTTACTTAAGGCCGGTAGTACTTAAACTTGTTATCGAAACCCCAGATAATATGACAGCATAACATTGCCTGATAGCCAATTCCAGTATTTAACTACGGCATTCTCAACACAACTTTCATTGAGTAGTGGAGCCCAGGAGGAACGGTGGAGAGGTCTGCCCTATCCATGTCTTATTGCTGAGCAGTGCCCAGAAGTTGGTCTCGGAGGATCTGGAGCACTGTACTGAATCTGATTTGTTCGCTTGTGATTTGGAAATGTCATTTGATCTTTCTTAGCCTCAGTTTCTCTGACTATAAAATAAGAGGTACATTCTTAATACTTTAGAATAAGAGCACAGTCTTAGTTCTCAAAATTCCACAGGTTGGCTTTGGAAATCTTCAAAATATTCCTTGTATCTTATTACTTCTGATATCTCTCCCAAGCTTTTCCTTAATTTATTATCCATATTATGTTTTTAAGGCCCCCCAAGAACAGAACCATAATTAAATGGTCTCAAGTATTTTGAACAGCCTAGTAATATTTTTAGATTAATCCTGAAAACTCTTTAAGAAAAATGAGGGGTGGGAAAAAGCATGTATTAAAATTGCTAAGGGCGAGGGCACCTGGGTGGCTCAGTCGTTAAGCGTCTGCCTTCGGCTCAGGTCTGGGGAACGACCCCCACATCGGGCTCCCTGCTCAGTGGGAGTCTGCTTCCCCTTCTCTGCCTATTTGTGATCTCTCTCTCTGTGTCAAATAGATAAATAAAATCTTTAAAAAAAAAATTGCTAAGGGCATCTGACAGTGAAAGTCAATGAAATTACTTAGCTTTTCCCCAACTACAAAAAAAAAAAAAAAAAAAATCAGGGACACCTCAGTGGTTCAGTCAGTTAAGCATCCGACCTCAGCTCAAGTCATGATCTCAGGGTCCCGGGGTCCAGTCCCCCATCGGGCTCCCTGCTCAGCAGGGAGTCTGCTTCTCCCTCTCCCTCACCCCCTCCCCTCTGTTCATGCTCACTCTCTCTCTCACTCTTGCTCTCAAATAAATAAATAATATCTTTTTAAAAAATCATATATATTACTTCATATCAAAGGAATATTACACGATTTAAAAATAAGTTTTGTTATGGTAAATTAATCATAACATTTAATAATTTGGTGCTTGATTTGGCCTCTCTGAAAGAAGAGTTATTGACACATGCTCATAATCTGTGATGTTTTCTTTAAGAATAGACTCTGAAACATACAGAAGTGAACATTTTCAAATGCCCCTAAGCACATTGTTCCCAAACCGTATACCCAGGCAGCCCTGGCTACCACAACAAATTCACATGGGAGCTCGTGTGATATTTTAAATTTTAGAACAAATCACAACCGTACTTAACATCTGTTGGCTACCGATACTTGGTATGTATTAGATCCCGCACAAAGTACAGCTGGAATTTCGTTCACAGTTTCAACATTAAATTATACTACACACCTCTCAATGACCTTGTATTTTGGGGAAGCGGGGTTTTAGTGGCTGCTGAAATAAGACACAATCAATGTGTGAAAAGTCATTGAGTAAAGGAAATGAGAGCAGTCGTTTCCAGATTGATTTCAAAATGTGCGAAGTTGTGCAGGGCCCAATAGACACATATATGTCCCATTAGTAAGCAGTCCTCTGTTTATTTAAGAATGAAAACATATTACATTATTTCAACTTATGTTGAAATTGTTTTTTCAAATGGCTATTGTTTTTTTCAAATGGCTAGTAAGCCTTAAGGACATAAATGCTTATAAAGTTATTTGTACCCAACTCCTTGCTAAATGGCCCTGTTTGTTGGGTGTGATTTGGCCTCCAAGTTTTCATGACGTGTCTGCCCTTGGGCCATATCTAACTGGGAGTCACATTTTGTTCCTGTAGGAAGAGTTTGTTTCATTGGGTTAATTATGTGAGCTTTTTAATATTGGACTTGAAATTTTTGATTTGAGAGATATTTTTTCAGTGAAAGATACTATCGGGAAACTATGTTAGAAATAGTTACAGAAAGAGGATTTAATGAAAACTCGTGTGCATAGGCAGGCGTGCACTGCCTGTATTTTACAGAACTCTAAATTGTTCTGCTTCATCCCAGCCTAGCATGGACAACAGAGAGTTCCTCCTGGATAGGAAAGTAGGAAGAAGGGGGAGAAGGGACATACAAGCCCATAAAGGAAAGTAGAGAGGGGACACTTACTAGTATAAATCAGAAATATGTATATATTCTATTTTACTGTAGTAGTGTTGTAGCACTACTAAAATCATTACTAGGAAAACGATCGAATAGCACAGAAAATGTTAGTGCAATAGAATATTCATGTTTTTAAAAAGATTTTATTTATTTATTTGACAGAAAGAGAGATCACAAGTAGGCAGAGAGCCAGGCAGAGAGAGAGGGGGAAGCAGGCTCCCCACTGAGCAGGGAGCCCGATGCGGGGCTCGATCCCAGGACCCTGAGATCGTGACCTGAGCCGAAGGCAGAGGCCTAACCCACTGAGCCACCCAGGCGCCCCAGATTATTCATTTTTAAATGCAAAAACTGTATGTTTAGTATACCCACATAATTTTGAATATGATTCTGAAAGATGACCGGGAGGGAAATATACCCCAAAGCTAACTAACTATATTTAGGCCGTGCAAACTGTGATTTTATTCCTTCATCTTTCTTCTCAAGCTTTCTTAATTTCACCTTTTATTTTTACTAAAGAAAATAATAAGTATCATATAAAAGGGTCCTGAATCCATTATTCAGATAGTCATGAAATCTCTTAAAATGAATAGATTTACTGTCCTATCCACATAGTTCTTTCCTCAAACCCCAGAGCCCAGGGTAGCTCTTCCAAATTGGGATCCATGTTAGAATCACACATGGCACTTTATAAATACACAACCGAGAGGGTCTGATTCCGTGGCACTGGAGGAACTCGAGTGCCGACGTGTGATTCTGTCCTGCACGCTCCCCATTCTCAAGTCATAGTCTCCCCTCCTTGAAGACCTACACCCTTTCCCTATGCCCATGCTGGTATGCTTTTTGGTTACCTTTGTCTCTTCCCTAATTCAAACTACTATTCCAAATTCAAATCTAGACACAAGTAAAATCACAGACTCAAAGGACATAGACACCTTTCTCTCAGATTCCTATTTACTTTCACTGAATTATTTATAATCTCCCTCAGTTTCGTTCTTTGAGGCCATGATGATGCCACTTCTCTTTGAGATTATTATGTTATCACATGTCCATTCTCTTCACCATCTTTCTTTCCTCCTTCCATGACCCCTTAAAAATTTAAAAGGTAAAGTATGTGAATGTTCTCTTTGGTTTTGTTTTTTTGTTTGTTTGTTTTCTTCTCTTTCCTTCTATCATAACCTCTTCTCAGGAAAGCCTTAGAGGTAATTCGCATTCAGTTGCCTGCCATGGGAAGAATCTTTCCAGAAAAGTGAAGCTGAGAGAAAGGGGTTCTAACTGTGGAATGATCAGCACCAGCCAGTATGTAGAAGGGATGTACTTCTGGTTCTGTTTCTATGTGGGGGTTTTAGCAGCAGAACCTCCGAACCCTCTGAAAACCACATTGTCACACGTGGGTGATATGCTCAGGATTTTTTGTTGACTCTTTGAAATAATTACTGAGATGTTCGATTTAATCCTTTAACATCTAGACCATACTTGAATGAAAATTCCATTTCCTGACATTTAGTCTATATTTTCCTTATCATCACTGAGGTATTCTCTCAAAACTATTACGTAAGAGCAAATATTAGAAAGTGTGATACTCTTGTAGCCATTCTGTCCTCTGGCATTTTTAAAATTTTCTTCTCTTTTGTGGCAGTATAAAAAATAGCTCTAATAAGGTTTTGGACTGATTCATTCATCTTGCTCTTGGCTTGCTAACACATCAAATCTGATAAAGAAATTGTTTTGTTTGGAGATGCCAATTACTTAATTAAGTTTACCTGTCACAGGGAAGGCATACAGAAAATGTAAATATTGCCTTCTGTTGAGTGCATTATATATTGTATCCTAGGTATAATACTAAGATTACATCTAGATAAGCATAGCAGAGAATATACAAATGAGGAATACGGTTCCATAACTGGGGCTACGTTTACCAAACTGTGGTGTTAGGCTTCCCATTATCAAAGACACCTGAGGTCCCTCACAGCAATGTGGCTTCCAAGACCTGAAGCCAAGGAATCTCTTAGGAGAGAAAGAGATGTCATCTGCAACGTTAGCACGCTTTCCAGATCATGTCAGTGTGTATCTAGTTTTGACCAGCGCTTATCTAAGGGGGCGTCCTGCTAATCCACCAATAAATAAGGGAACAAATAAATGAATAAGGGATAATAGCAGAGAGCATGAGAGAGAATACCTGAATTATCCCAACGTTTTCTGTTCTTCAGAAATTGCTGAGCAATTCTTCACTTCCCATCCCTCCTGCAGATTTAATGTTACAGTACATCTTGTTTCCACAGAGAAAATGATTTGTAGATATAAATTATCCAGCATCAATTCTTGGCGATACATCTCTTTGCTTAATTAATTTTCGAGTTGGAAGTCACTAACAAGAAGTTACTTCTTAAAGGAAGTAGTTGCGCACCAAGCCTAGCAGGTCAAATATCTCTGCCAGAGAGCAGTTAGCCCCCTGTGTCTCTCTTCAACACTGTAATACTTTCAATTTTACATTTTATGTGATGATTTCACTACCCGATGAACATCTCTCTTCCCAACTTAAGACCCCGAGGGAAACAAAATCCAACAACGATCACTTTTTAATGCTTTTTATATACAAACAAGAGAATTAAAATAGAAAAAAAATTACCAATTTGCTTCATTTCCCCTTGAAAAGAGGCTTGGATACTGAGCTATCTGCTTGTTCATTTGATCAATGTAGATATATATAACCTTGTATTTTAAAGTCTGAATGAATACTCGGGTTAAACTCTGGATAAATTGCCGTTGATATTTAGCAATCCTGATTTTGGTTATTTAAGTTAATTTCTGGGTTAATTGTGCATGGAATGTTTATTTACATTTTCTCAATTCCTAAACTGTATTTACTCTTTTGTACAGATAGCACAAGTTCCAGGTATTTAATTTAAAAATCACATAAGAGTATCTAAGGAAGCAACAAGAATATATGACAAGCATCCTCATTTGATTTAGCTTGATCTGTCCCTTCCTCACCAATGGGAAACAGGGGCAGGGGAAGGCCAAAAAATAACAGGAAAGTGACAGTGAACCTGTTGCCTGTTTGTTCATGAGTATTCTCTCATTTATTTAATCTACTTCATGATTACAAAATATGACTTCAATACCTTGCTTTTCTTAAAAGTTCAAAACTCTGAATAGTCATGTTCTTGACCCTTTCACTTAGAGGGGATAATACTTTGACGATGGACATCTAAGCCACCCGCAAGGACTAGAATCTGTAATCTTTTAAGTACTTTCGCTCTTAGGAGCACTAGAAAGATGGCTTTTTCTATAACTTGAAATATGGTTTTTTGAGATGTCTATTTGAATTCAAATGTATCCTGTGAAATTTTTGTATTGTCATTGCATCTTTTTTCAAAAAAACATTTAAAGTGAGTTTCTGCGTAGGCTTCAGCTGCATCTTCTCCTCTGGGGATTTAAAAACCTTAATCCTAATGTGTATTCAGAGACTAACACAGAGGGGAAACAAGTATTTGTTCAAATATACAATCGAAAGACAAAATTTGGTGAGCTGGGCTTTAAAGACAACTCCATATAACTTAAGAGCAAGAAAGACTAAAGTAAATAGATAATAACTTTATGCTGTCAAAGGGATTCTTTGCTTAACAAAATATTTGCTAAAGAATCAGTGAAAGTGAACCATATTATTTGATTTATAAAAAATTGAATAAACAGGAAAAGACATATGTTAAGGATAAGGGCAACGGCAAGATGGGGTGTGTGGTAGTTTATTAGCAACTAGGACTGAACACAGATTTTTTTTTTATTCATTTTGTACTTCATTGGCCAACAACTTTGTGGCATGAATTTACTGTGTGCATATAATGGCTATATAATCTTTCACAATGCTGCTGTAAACAGAGATTAATGAGATTGGGCCTAAGCCATGCAAAAGTCCACAATCTGGTGCACAAGAGACAAATTATCGAAGTTAATTATATCATAAGGTGGTAAGTCCTATGACAGAGAGGTGATTCATAGAGATCATTTTATTTGTATCCTGCAGATGAATAACTTACTATCTGATGGAGGCTGGGGCAGAGGATGGAAATTCTAAGCAGTTGAAACAGTAGAAAGCCTGCGGAGATATGAAAGGATCTGACCAGAAGAACCAGCTGTATGGTTTAGGATGCTTTTTGCAAGAGTGGCTGGGAAATGATACTGGGAGATACTGGGAGATACGTAGATAATGAAGGTGTTGTACTCTACCCTAGATAGTTGCATTTTATTGTATTGGTGATCCATGTAGTCACCGACGGATTTAAAGCATGCGAAAAGTGTTTTGTTTTGTTTTTTGAGTTTTGGTTAAGAATATTCTGGTAGCAATGAGTGAGTTTTTTGGACGTGGGGTATGTCTTAGAGCAGTGATTTACAATCAAGACAGATTGTAATAAAAGAATTACATGGTGAGTTTCAAAATACTCTGGTTCCCACCACAACCTTAAAGAATCACATGGGACTAGGTCCTATATTTTTTAAAAGCCCCCTTACTAGTTACATATTGCTGCATAACAAATTACCACAAGTTTTTCAGCTAAAACAGTAAACACCTCAGAGTTTCTGTGGGTCAAGAACTGGAGGGTAGTTTAGCCAGGATTTCTGCTTTCGGGTCTCTCACAAGGCTACAGTCAAGATGGTGGCCAAGACTAGGGTCTCATCTGGGGCTTTCCTGGGGCAGGATCTGCTTCTAAGCTCAGATGGCTGTGAGCAGGATCCGGTTCCTGTGGGTTGATGGACTGAGAACCTAGCTCCTTGCTAGCTGTTGCCTGGAAGATCCCCCCTTTCTCTCCTTATATGGCCCTCCCTACATGGAGACTTACATCACCAATTGAAGAGTCTACTAGCAAGATGGAAGTTAACAGTTTTCTATAACATAATCTTGAAGGGAAACTCCATCACCTTTGCCTTCTATTGGTAAGAAATAATCCACATGGTGCCCACACTCAAGAGTAGGACATTGCATAAGAGCTTGAATACCAGGATTCAGGGAAAATTAAGGAACAGCTTTGAGTCTGTCTTATGACACACTCCATGTGATTCTGATAGTCATTCATGTTTGAAAACACTGATCCAGAGACTTTAGGGAATACACATAGAAAATGGCAAGGATGAAACTTTGAGGACAGATCTCAAAAACTTTGGAAAAGAAATATCTAGAAGAGCAGGTGATTATAGAGGTGTGGGTGTTGTTAGGGAGGGGATAGCTTGATTATCAAACCTTGAACTTGGTGACTGAGTATATAGTGATGGCTTTAGCCGAAATAAGAAGTCAAAAAAGAAACCCATTTTGAAAGAATGACAATGGAGTTAGTTTTAGATGTGTTGGAGTTGATGTGCCGATAGGGTGTTATGAAAAAGTATTTACAACTGTGAAATACAGCAAAAAAAAAAAAAGAAAAAAAGAAAAGAGAGTGGCATGTGTTTTCAGAGATACAAAGTAGTGTTGTTTACCAGGCTCTCCAAAGGTTAATTTTATTAGCCAGGAAAATGTTCTTTGTTCAACTCACTACTTATAACTGATTAAAGTTCTCAAACTTAGTGAAGTTACACGTTAACTTACATGTTTTTGACCAATAGAGTCACGAATGATTTTCTGGTACAAGAGATAACCCAAAGTTTGCAGCTTATTTTGTTTTAGGACAGTAAGCACTTTCATAACTAAATTAGCTATCTTATGTTAGTATTTCTTCATCAAATTGACTATAAATAACTACATCCTCAAATGATTTTTCAATCACACCTATCATCTCACTGTTTCTGTCATCTTTTAGTAAGTCGAATAAAATATTTGACACGTGTTTATATCTGTGAGTTCATATCTGTGTGAGTCATAACACTGTACTAACCAACCAAGAGGTTTCTTGTTCTCTCTCCCTCCCTCCCCTTCTCTCGTTCTGAAATTATTTTAACTTGCAACCAAACTTTACCTTTGCTGACTCTCTGATGCACTAGATTTTATTATTTGTACTGATTTTTCGTTTGTTTCTGGTTCTTGTCTTTTTTAGATTCTGTTTCCAGTTTGCACATAGAAAATGTTGTTCCTCAAAAAATGGCAACAATGACCAGAAAACTAGTTTTATGATCTGGCCATTCGATGATCCCTCCCAAGATGATAGGGTTCTATTCTCTTTCTTATTTTTTTGTGATAATTTCTCTATTTTTGTACACAAATCAATAAAGGAATCATTCTGTGCCTACTAGAGGGAGAACATCTTTTTGAGGTCCGGAATAGTGAATTTTTATGTTTCAGTGTTCACTTTACCCATAGCCGAGGTTATGGGAATAAGGTTGCAAAATAATGTGCCTGCATGTCTATAATAAAACAAAGCCTTCATCTTTTGTATGAGTGTAAAATATTTCCTATTTCCATTAGGTACTAATTAATTAGATTTTGAAATTCCTCTGATTAAAGGAGCTTTGTTGTAACTGGTTTGTAGAGGCTAATAAGACTAATATAAATCTCATATTTCCCCATGTTTATACAAAATGAAGAAGCTGAACTATTCATATTTCCATGTGCTAGGCTTTTAAGAAAAAATTTCCTTTCCACTGAGAGAGCTGTTATATTTTTATGTAAGACTCCAAGTTCATGTAATTATGGTAAATCCTGATACAAATCAGATTCCTTAAACAAGTTTGATTTAAAAGCACTGCTATATGGCTTTTCCTTGACATGATTATCAGATCTGTGTTTGTTTTGATACCAGTTGATACTAACTCGTCTAAACTGCCTAGATTTCTTATACTGTTTTAGTGCTCCAATAACAAAATATTTATAATTATGCATAATGTAAAATCGTGTTACTCTAAACTGGATCACAGGGCTGACAAATTGTTTTGTACCAGCAGTAATCATGTTTTCTAATGTGTCAGCTTAAAACACCATATCCAAGATCCTTAGTTAACTTTACAACCTTGGACTAATATTAAACCTAGTTAATAAATAATCTTTGGATCCCTGGATAACTTTTTAAGTAAGAAAGAACACTGATACCTTGCTCATAAAATGTAGTTTTTATTATACATCACTGTTAGCATTAGTTTAGTATATTATAGAGTGGCTACTCTTTCAGGTGTTGTTAATGAATATAGCCTGCTATTTTTCTCACTTTTCAGAGACGTACAAATGATGTGTGAGGCTCTGGCGGGTGAGTTTTGTTTGTCTTCTGAATTTCCAGTATGTGATAAACAATCCTAGATTATGTACTTCCCAGTTAAATAGAAGTTGGCTAATTTGATTAAATATTATAGTTTTATGGGTGATTTGAGCCTATGGCAGGAGGGTATGTGTATATGAAATAGAAGTGTATGAAATACGAGGTTTTCTCTTGTTTTCAAAGGAAAAGTTTTGCCCTAAAATAAAGTACAAGACTGTCCTAAAAATACCAAAGAACGTAGTGAAGGGCAAAACTTGCTTTTGTACAGCAAACTGAAGAAGGTTCGAGAGAAGTGAAATTTATGTGCTTTGGTTTATATTACCTGAGATATAAAAGATTTATGTTAAACTCTTGGAAAGTTCACCCAGATTGATGGGCTAGTACAAAGAAGGGCCACATGTACCCCAATGTTCATAGCAGCAATGGCCACAGTTACCAAACTGTGGAAAGAGCCAAGATGCCCTTCAACAGACGAATGGATAAAGGAGATATGGTCCATATATACAATGGAATATTATGCCTCCATCAGAAAGGATGAATACCCAACTTTTGTATCAACATGGACGGGACTGGAAGAGATTATGCTGAGTGAAATAAGTCAAGCAGAGAGAAACAGTTATCATATGGTTTCACTTACATGTGGCACATAAGGAAAAACGTGGAGGACATTGGGAGAAGGAAAGGAAGGGTGAATTGGGGGAAATCAGAGGGGGAGATGAACCATGAGAGACTGTGGACTCTGAGCAACACACTGAGGGTTTTGGAGGGGAGAGGTGGGGGGTTGTCTGAGCCTGGTGGTGGGTATTGAGGAGGGCACGTATTGCATGGAGCACTGGGTGTGGTGCATGAACATGAATCTTGGAACACTGAAAAAATAAAATTAAATTAATTTTAAAATAAATAAATAAATAAATAAATAAATAAATAAATAAATAAAAGATTGATGGGCTCGGTCAGATGGTATTATTTTAGGGAGCTTACAATCTTTTTATTCCCAGATATTGCAGGAATACATCTAGAACATGGTTTTCTTTCCAGTAGGATAACTTTGCTTAGAGCATTTAGTCTGCCCATAACAAAGTATAGTAAATTATTTGTTTGTTTTACCTCCTACGCAATCCATCCAGGTGATAGATAATCTATAATAATTTTTTTGTGCTCCAGATTGACTGTCTCATGTCTTTGATTACTTAAGAAAACAACAGGAGATGAGATTTATTTATTTGCGTTATAAAAAAAGGATCTAGAAATAATTCAGTGTTTTGGTTATGCTCCATGTTTCTTAATTAGCTCCAATAGTAGTAAGATTTCCCTGAACAGAGTTGTTAAAGAATAATTTTGTACAGGTAAAATGTTACTAATATAAATTTTTCAGAGATAAAAGATGGATTGGAAGCCATGAGTGTTTTAACAATCTCGCTGATCACATGTCCTTAGTTCAGGGGAAACATCAAAGAAATTCTTATAAAAAATTATAGTAGCAGATTTTATGGTCTCCCATTCTGATATTGTTGGTTATGGCAACAAATTAACTATCGTCATTATGTCTCTTTTGTAACTATGAGATTTACTTTGAAGCTTAAAGTGTTGATATAAACTCAGATTAGAATCTTTGTCTTTAGTCAAAACAATTTCTGAGTCTCCAGGAGAGGACGGTTAAATACTCAACAATCGCTACTTCAGTGTATATGCTCTTAAGGTGCCTGGGGGCTCAGTCGGTTAAGTGTCTGCCTTTGGCTCAGGTCATGGTCACAGGATCCTAGGTTCGAGCCCTGCATCAGGCTCTCTGTTCAGTGGGGAGCCTGCTTCTCCCTCTCCTTCTGCAGCTCCCCCTGATTGTGCTCTCTCTCTAATAAATGAATAAAATCTTAAAAAAAAAAAAAAAAAGAATATGCTCTCGCATACAGATTTCCAGGCTGATTTGCCTTGTTTGTCTTTGAGATTGTGCCGGGGGAATGAGTTAGGATTTCCAGATTTTTTTTTTTGAACACAGAAGCAAATAACCTCATGAGAGCAGAGGACTGACCCAAGATCCAGTGGGTCAAAAATTAATTGCACAGAACTGAAAAAAAAAACAACCCTGATAAATGACATTTCATTTTGACTATTTATTTGGAATATTGCTAATACCATGTTTAATGTTTTTGTCTTCTAAGGAATACGTGGAGAGGCCTTGTTTCCTTCTCCTTAAGGTTTCTCTAGCCCTCAATTTAGAAGACTATGTATTTGTAAACTGAATTTTAAACTAAGTATTGGTAAAAATGAAATATATTTTTAAATGGTATCTGACAGGGAGCCTGGGTCGCTCAGTTGGTTAAGCGTTTACCTTCCATTCAGGTCATGATCCCAGGGTCCTGGGATTGAGTCCCACATCGGGGTCCCCACTCAGCAGAGAGTGGCTTCTCCCTATCTTTCTGACCCTCCTGCATGCTTGTGTTCTCTCTCTCTCTCTCTCTCTCTCTCTCTCTCTCTCTGTTTCCCCTTCTCTATCTCAAATAAATAATAAAAAAATTTAAAAAAAATGGTATCTAACTTTCACTGACCCCTCAGAATTCAGAAACAAATATTTTGACTAAGTCTCCTTACTTTTCAAGGCAATACAGTTATTTACATAGGCTTAATAATTCTCTGTCCCACATTTAACAGGGCACAGTTGGACAAATTGCTTCTTCAGTGAAGGCCATCATACAGTACAACATTTGAGAATGGATCTCAATTATTCAGGTATGGCAGGCCCCACAGTTAAAATAAGGATCGTACTTTATATGTGGAGCTAATACCTACAAAACCAATAGAGCAATACAGATCTGGTACCTCTTTTATGGCTTAGGAGGTCCCTAAGCTTCACAGTTTAATGAAAGTCATTCCTGGAAGTGTACATTGTAGGATCTCTAAGAGGAAGAAATTCACTCAAATGTATTCACAGGTTGAGAAATTTTCCTGGGCTTTGTTTCTTAGCCTTGAAATGAAAGCAAATAGCAAGGGCTTTTCAAAGTCCAATGTGAGATACCCTAAGACATTTCCAAGTAGAAATTATTCCTCTGGCATCAGTCATTACTCAATACTGCATGGCTCTAATCCAGTAAGATTAGATTCAAAGGATGCCCTTTGGATTTGCTGGGTAAGGGAGGCTTGAGAAAGTGGAAACAGCCAGGTTAAGACACTCTGTCATGGGACTTAGCTAGGGATAGAAGGAGAAATATTGATTGGTGGCTAGAAGTGGAGTGCAGTGTCAAAAGAAGATTCTTTGTAAAGATAGGTGGAACTTGATTGTGACTGGGAAGACCTAAAGAAAGAGTTAAAGGAATAATGGATAGAACAAGATATGGTCAAGTGCAAAGGGATACATTACCCCTAAACTAGAGGGACAGGTTTTAACCTGAGACTGGAGGGGGAGCACAGGAGGAAGAAGGTTAACATAGATACATCTGTAGGTAGGGGAGAGGATGGAATTAAGGATGTACCTTAAAGTTATTTTAATTATGAAATAAATGGCCCATTGGCTTGTTTAGAGTGTGAGTTTGGATTACCTTAGGGAATTTGGGGGTATAGTGCTTTGCAAAGGCAGTTCATGTAGTTGAGTCCCTGTGTAACTTCCATCCCATCACTGTGGGAATTTTGTTCATGCACCCAGTAAGAATTCACTCTGAAGAGCAGGCTATCTTCTCACTGAGTGCTTTAAGTCTTTGGCAAGCATTCACGTGGTTCACAAGTGTCCTCTGTCTAGGTCCATTCTCAGCTACCCACCAATCCCTTCCCCTGCAAGCCTCCTTCTCGCCATTCCTCTAATCACTTCAAAAAGTCATTGGAAATTTCCTATAAATGTATGTAGACCAATGTTTCTGGCCATCTTGTCTTTCAGAAAAAATTGCAAAAAACAGAAGTTCCATTTGAATTTATGCCCCACTTGAAGTCATTCTTTCTAGACAGTATCTCGGGACCACCCTTTTGCTAGTGAATCCTATGGTTTTTCAGTCCTGGAGGGAGCCAGCTTAAGATGCAGAAGAATTGGGAAATTAAACTCATAAACTCACATTTTCATCACTTTGTCCTAGAGAACTCCCCCTGGAGGCTGTAAATCTGTCCTGAAACAGAGGCGTCCATTAGCAAAGTCGGCACAACACATGCATGCCAGCCAGTTGCTTCTGTAACTTGTAGATTCCTTACTCTTTCAAGCCACAGAATTGTTTTTAATACATTTATTTGTTGATGGAGTGCCACTAGGAGTACCTAGGTTTAGGGCTTCATAGATGAGTAAAGACCAAACAGTTCATGATGGGAAAAGCTCAGATCACATGTTTTCCTAGTGTCCCGTGGGCGGGTGGTCACTCTCTTCAAAGTTCCTATTGAAAACCAACAGCAGTATCTCAACATAATATTTTTGGCCACGAAGATTTTGCTTTGAAGTCCGAGGGACTAGTCATTGGGATTCCCCTGTTGAGGCCTGAGAGAGGCATTGCAGAACATAGACCTATAAAGCCTCATTAGATCGGTTGCATCAAAAGGGCCAAAAAGCTTACACTTCTGTCATCCAGTCACAAATGCTTTTCTTTCTCTGGGCTCTATTCAAATTTATCAGTTCCCAGATTCTTGGTAAATTGGTTAGGGGAATATGACCAAAAGTAGTTTTCTGTTACCCCTAAAATCCAAAGACATCCACCAAGTGACTGATGTATATCGCTTTTAGGGGTAGTCAATGCAACTAATCGTACATTCTAAAGAGATATTTCTTTTTTTTTTTAAGATTTTATTTATTTATTTGACAAAAAGAGACACAGTGAGAGAGGGAACACAAGCAGTGGGAGTGGGAGAGAGAGAAGTAGGTTTCCTGCTGAGCAGAAAGCCTGATGCGGGGCTCGATCCCAGGACCCTGGGATCATTACCTGAGCCACCCAGGTGCCCCTAAATAGGTATTTCTACATAACTAAGTCCATGGGCCCCCCAAAACATGACTAAAGCAACAGACCCTAGAATTTTCATGGGATTTATTTCTCATTCTTTTTTTTTTTTTTTTTAAGATTTTATTCATTTATTTGACAGAGAGAGAGATCACAAGCAGGCAGAGAGGCAGGCAGAGAGAGAGGGGGAAGCAGGCTCCCCGCTGAGCAGAGAGCCCGATGCGGGGCTCGATCCCAGGACCCTGAGATCATGACCTGAGCCGAAGGCAGAGGCTTTAACCCACTGAGCCACTCAGGCGCCCCTATTTCTCATTCTTAATAGAACATTTAGAGTACTTGACGCTTCTTCCCAGCAGGTCCTGTCAGTGTGACATGAACACATGCATAATCCTTGGGTGTGCTGCAATAATCAAAGTTTCCATTGATTTACTTTGGTACAGAGTCGGGGACCTGACAGTCCTGAGAGGTAGGAAAGTGACGGGCTATGGCTGTAGCCACCAGGCAGAAGTAAAGTTCTTCTGCTAATCTGTACATACTGTGATTATATTATGAAATATGTGATATCCAAAGCTGAATTCCAGGCGCTAGGAGCTGTTTTGATTTACTCTAGTCAACCAAATAGGAAATGGAATACACCTTGACCACCTTGACCACCTTTAATAAATAATTAAATGGCAATTATTGCCTTATTCAGTTTCTGTACAGACTAAATAGAGGAGAAAGTGGGGGAAATAGAAGACTCACTGCTTCTGAATTTTTCTGTGTTTGATGGTGGCACTAATATCTGTGATTTCCCAAGACTTCCTTTTCTTCATTTTTGGCAAGGAAACAGGGCTCCACAGACATTACTTGGCACTTCACGATGTCTGTCATTTCACAGAAGAGATAAGCAATGTGGAGGCTATGAGAGTTGCCGAGTAGATCAACACCAACCATACTTTCAGAAATTGGGATGATTTGTACACTCTGGAATCAGAGACTATGATCCAAACTCCTTAAACCAAATCACACTAATTAACCTTGACCGTGATTAGTGGAGCACAGTGGTTTCTGGCTTCTGAGCCCCAGGAATTATTAACTTTCTTCTCACTGAACATTTAGGGATCTGTGAACTGACTCAGGCCCAAGAGTTGAGTTAGGGTCCATGGCTTGCCCTCATGGTAACTCAATTAAGTTCCAGTTTTGTTTTTCTGTTTCTTTTCTTTTTATGGTGGTGGTGGAGGTGGGTGGGAAGCAGAACAATGTGGCAGAGATTAAGAAGTTACATAACTTCTTATATAAGTTATGTAGTTATTACCTACATAATAACCTAGAGGGATGACAGCTCTTTCTGTATTAGGTATCCCACTGCTGATTAGCCATTAGTTAATAGGTGGATCAAAACATTCTGCTTACTCTTCTAGGACAAATGCCTATTATGGAAACCACACCCATCTTTCCTCTAACAGTTAAATTCTATTGTTTGGCTTTTTCCACTGGGGATCTCATCATCTCGTACTGAAACCAGGAAGCCTGGGGCACCTGAGTGGCTCAGTGGGTTAAAGCCTCTGCCTAGGGCTCAGGTCATGATCTCAGGGTCCTGAGATCGAGCCCCGCATCAAGCTCTTTGTTCAGCAGGGAGCCTGCTTCCTCCTCTCTCTCTGCCTGCCTCTCTGCCTACTTGTGATCTCTCTCTCTCTGTCAAATAAATAAAGACTTTAAAAAAAACAAACAAAAAATTTAAAAAAAAAGAAATCAGGAAGCCCATTTTAATGGCAGCCTCTCCAAGTTTATCCCTGCACTACGAAGAATAATCACCACCATGTTTCTCAAGGAAGTTTGTACTGTTCTTACCAATGTTTTTCTCAATGTCCTGGTGAAGAGAATATTCTCTATTCTCTTTCAGGGAAGATACTTAATGGAACAAATGAATGGTTGATGCATTATAAATACATGCCAACATTTATTTCTCCCTAACTTTTTGAATAATATTTCACACTGCTGGTGACACCATTCTAACGGATATGCTTAAGAAATTTGTGAGTACTTTTTTGGAGGCCACAAGGATGGGGATTGGGAGGGTACTACTTCCATTTAGCAGGCAAGGTTAAAGGATTCTAGACATCTTGAAGTATCAGGAAAAATCCTCACTATAAATATCCTGTGTACCATATAATTTTTGAATGTACCACAGGGTGATTGTATGGGAAAATTTAGTTGAGCCTCGGAATCACCTCTTTGTCATATAAGAAGTACAAAGTATTTTTTGCATAGTTTTAAAACATTCTGATTTTTCTAGCAATACAGAGACATATAAATTGAGGGGATACTGTAATTTGTTTATGTCCTTAAGAGTTTTTCACCATTTTGGTAAATCTCATCACTAGAAGGCTATTTATTTTATTTGAATTATCATAAACTAATTTCATTAGTTCAAATTTATAGGTATTACATCACAGAGAATCTGTTCACCTACACATGTTTCTGTCTATATTACATATTTCAAAATGTGTCAATATTCAAGTCAATATTTAATATGGGGTTTTCTAATTTTGTATAAAAGTGGACAGTTACTAACATTCCTACTCTTAGGAAGTCTGAAAACAAAAAGCTTAACTTTACATTTTGCAAAGAAAAAATATGAAAGATCAAATATATGTATTAGAGTTCCCAGATTTAAAGGAAGACAGTTTTTTTCCCTAGAGTATTAAAAATAACCTAGGCATAGGGAAAAAGATTTCATTGTTTCTTACAAAATAACAGAAAGAATCGCTGACTTTATAAGCCACACAAATTGCTTAAAAATTAATTTGCTAGCTGTATGAGAAATACAAAGATGAAAAAAAAATCCAAGTAAAATCATTCCATCTATTCCATTGAGCAATTATATTGTTTCAAGATGAGGAAAAATATAGAAAATCATCTGTGTAATGAATTGCATTCAAGCAAATTTTTATGACAAGTGGATGTGAGCACCTTTTGTGTTAAGAGAAAAAACACTTCCCTAATTGCATTGGTGGGGCTTAGAAAGAATAAAAGACAAATCATGGAGGACATGTTATTTTTAAAATTACTGATAGCAGCATTTCCACTTCCGTGTGGAAGTAACAGAGTTTGGAACTACCCTACTGCTGTAAACAACTAGAAAATTGAACAAAACATAGAAAACAACTGTACTTATGGATTAGAAAATAGGGCAGGACTGTGGTCCCTGGTAGAAAATAAACACATGAGGTGAGCTCTATAGTTCCACCAGCTTTCTTCCTAGAGAAAACTTCAAGACGGTAGAAGGGTGTAAAATTCTAAACGTGGCCCATTAGTCTCAGTGAGCTGAGAAGACAGTGATCAGAGTTTGGGGAGGTCATGTGATCAAGAATTTACAAGACGGAATATCAAAAAAGAGGGAACCTTTAAGTGAAAGAGTTACAAAATCTGTCTTTTGAGTCTTTGAACAGTAATCTGTGCATACATAGGGTGAGACCTCATGAAACTAGAAAAAGAACAACATCCTTAGAAAGAAGAATTACTAGAAAAATGTAAGACAAAATCTCTCTGGAGCTCATACAGGGGCTGAGAATCATTTGAATTCTGAGTACCTAGAGTTGAGAGGACTCACTTGATATACAGGTCAATCAATTGAGATTCAGAAAATGGTCATGGCTAAAAAGTAGGACTAAATAAACTCAAGGGTAGAGGATACTAGAAAAGCTAGAAAAGCCACCCTGAAAAAAAGCTTAAAAGCAAGCTTGTCCCACAAGTTACTCAGCTACCTACCAGGACAAATTCCAACACGAGTGAAAGGAATACAATAAAATCGGGCACTCAGCAACATAAAAATTGTAATATCAGGCTTCTAGTCAAAAGTAAGTAAACAAAGAGGTAGGAAAATGTGGCTCATAACCAGTAGAAAAGTCAGATAATAGAAACAGACACAGAAATGGCAAATATGATAGAATTAGCAGACAAGAACCGTAATAGTTATTTTAAGTATTCTGAATGTTCTCAGATGTAAATGGACACATCTTAGTCTTCATAATTAAGAGGGAAATGGAATATATGAAAAAGGAAACTTCTAGATATGAAAAATACAGTATTTGAAATAAAAATTTTGCTAGGCGAAATTACCAGCAAATTAGACCCTGCAGGGCAGGGGTGGGGAAGAACAATGAATTTGAGTTTAAAAAGCAAAACTAGTCAAAGGGAAGAAAAATATGTATATATATACACGTATATATATGTATCTAATACACATACACACATACACACACATATTTGAAAAAATGAAACTAATGAAAACTAAAGCAAAACAGACTTAAGAACACAGACTACTCACATAGACAAAGAGGAACTTCTAAAATAAATATGAAGTGTTCTATTTATCAAGAAGTTATGATGATCCTAAATGCATGATTTGCTAATATGCTTTAAATAAGCTTCAAAAGATGTGAAGAAAAAACTGAAAGAACTAAAATGAGGAAGAAACATGCACAATTGTAGTTGTCTATTTCAACCTCCTCAGTACTTACAGAAGAAGTAGAGAAAAAAAGCAATAAATTTATAGAAGATTCAAACAACAGTATCAACCAACTTATCTTTATTGACATTTATAGAACGATTTATCTTAAAACTTCAAATAGGTATTTGTTTAAAGTATATATGTAACATACATCAAGATAGCCCATATGCTGGTCAATAAAACAATTATCAGTTAGTTTAAAAGTATCTCTGGAAAAAATGGAATTATATTTGAAAACACTTAAGAGAAATATATAAGGGTACTTAGGTGGCTCAGTCATTAAGCATCTGCCTTTGGCTCAGGTCATGATCCCAGGGTCCTGAGATCGAGCCCCACATCAGGCTCCCTGCTCAATGTTTAGTCTGCTCCTTCCTCTCCCTTTGTGTGTGCAAGCTCTCTCACTCTCTCTCAAAAAATAAATAAATAAGTAAATCTTTAAAAAAAATAGAAATATATAACTACTGCCACTTTTTTGCTTCCTTGAAGTGCCCACTTCTGCATATTGCCTCTTCTAGTAGAGCTGCTACGCACACAGCTCCATCTCCCCCATCAGAGCAGTGGGCATATGACCTAGATTGACCCATCAAATTAGCCTTTCTCTGTGGGCATGTGTCCCAAGCAAGATCACACGAAATCCTTTTGTGGTGATTATTTGGACATTAGAGAAAAGAGAATTTGGGATCCCTAAAGTAACAGAACATTTAAGTGGAATTTCCAGAGACACTAAGGGACAGGAAACGTGAAAAGCCAAAGCTAGATTGTTATACAAAGAAAATGGTCAAGGATAACTTCAATAACATTTTGACCTCTTCTCCAGATAAATTTTGTAAAAGTTTTCAAAATATTAAAAAAAAAAAAGTAGGATGTTGTAATTTCTTCGGAGACTTTTGTTGCCATCTGTGAATCCTTAACTCCACCCAAAAGGAAGAAGGTTATGAGATCTTCCCCTGAGGCTTCCATGGGACCTTCAGCCATGAGGCTTCCATGGGATCTCTCAAAGAGTTTGGAATATATTTCCACAACTGGGAGGCACAGGACTAGCACTGGATTCACATCTCAGATAGCTACACCAGCCTGTGCTAATGAGATCAAAGGGGCTGCATTGGGATCATCTGGAATTCTAAGAGTATAACAAGGCATAAGACCCATGAATGTCTCTGTGAACCAAGATGGATCACAAAGAAGGGAGTGGAGGTAGTTCAGAATTACTTAGGGTCTAGCCCAACATGGTTGTCTGGAAAGGTGAAGAGAGCATAGCAGCAAGAAGTGGGATATGAGTGCTGGACCTCCAGGGGCTGTCAAAGAATTTTCTAGCAACTACCTAAAATTTAGACACATCTACCAGGTTAAAAGAAACGTCAATGGGCCCCGGTCAAATAAATGAGAAGCACCTCAAGAACAAAAGATTAGGTTTCACTAGCTGCCATATACAAAGCATGTGAAGACACCCAGCCTCTTAAGAGCTACCCTCACCCCACACCTCCCTTCCATTCCCTTCCATTCATCTTGCAGTATTTGAAAAAGTAGTTAACATATGAGGAAAGATGTGAATGAGGAGAAAAGCAGATGACCTCACTGTTTTTCAAAGGTAGGCAGTTGCCAACCGCTTGCTGGAAGGGGAAGGGAGGTGGAACATTTGCAGAAAGATTAAAGCGAGAAACTAAACCCTTGAATAGACACATTCTTACAACCGAATTGAGGCCGTCACGTGACCACACATGACCACAGAACTGCCTATATCATTCGGAGTGAGCAGAAAAGTCATAGGAGCTAAGTCTCCAACCCCGGTAGGAGAGAATACTGTCACTGAGTAAATTTTAAAGGGATACTGGGGGACAAAACTGACGTTGCGTCGTACTTATGTCACAAACCTTGTGGTTGCGCTGGCTATAAGGTGGGGTGATCATACGCTTTGTTGTCCAAGCAGGACACTTCTGAGAGTGAAAGAGAACACTATTCATATCACAACGCAATAGGCACAAACTCAGACTGTCCTAAGAGAACCGCGATGTGCGATCACTACGGGAACACCGTACTCCTTGAACTCCCAGCGGACTTTCATGGCTTAGAAAGGATGAAGCCAACCAGCTGAAGGCAGCACTGAGAGATGGAGGGGAGAGGCGTCACGCTCTGTACTTCTCATGGATGTGACCAGTTCAATGCTCTTTGTTGGCTTAAAGTGGTTTGAATTCAATTTATATCTCTTGCAGCAGATAGAAAACTAATACGCATCACTTCTCGGAAGTGTTACCCAGAAGTAACTAGTAGTTTATTATCTTGTCACTTTCAATAGCGACTATACTTTAGACTAGCCCTTTAACAAAAAATTATGCATAAACACTGACAAGTCGCCATCATCTAGATATTGCAATTAACCGTCTTTACCAACGTTAAAATCCACTAGTTGCATATGAAGCAAAGTGATCTCCCCACTTTTTCAGCAATACCGAGAAAAACGGACTGAAGACAAGGTTGTAAGATTTGGATATTAAAAGACACGATTAGACAGCAGAGCTGAGGTTGGTTTTAATAGAATTATTTTCTTTATTGAGGCTTAACTTGTGTTCATCTAGAGGAATCTTATTTTCTTTTTGACTTTTAAAAACTTTTTAAAAATTCTTTATTTATATTCAATTTAGTTAACATAGACTGTATTATTAGTTTCAGAGGTAGAATTTAGTGATTCATCAGTTGCATCTAACACCCAGTGATCATTACATCAAGTGTCCTCCTTAATGCCCATCACCCAGTTACCCCATCCCCGCACCCACCACCCCTCCAGCAGCCCTCAGTTTGTTTCCCTAAGTAATGCAGTTTGCACTGATTGCATTTCCCTTGTGTATTAACAAATACTCAGGCAGATTTTACCAAATCTTGCATCATTTCTTTTTCTTTCTTCATATTCCTTGGAATATAATGTGAAAACCACACTGTTTATCTGCGGTTGGTACTTGGTTAAACATATTTGCCTTAATGATACCCTAAAATTATTACCCCATGGCTCATTTATCTGCTGCAGAAGGCTGCCAAGCTAACTATGGAAAATTGGGATAGAATGAGATGTCTCTTCCCTTTCATGTAGAAGATTAAAATCCAATTCCATTTTTAAAGATTTTTAAATTTTTTACCTATTAGAGAATAGTTTCAGAATAACTCGGTTCTATTCTGTGCAATTTCCCATCCTTGTAATAAAATAGACGTACTGAACAAAAATCAGTCATGGCTAGAGTTGGTATTGTGGGATGATTTTCATGTTCTCATAAGTAATTATTTAAATCATGGCAATGACTGACTATCAGAAAGTTCTCATTAATAGCCTCACTTCTCTTCCCAAACTGTGCATCTTCCAGACTCTTCCAGACTCTTTTTTTTTTTTAAGATTTTATTTATTTGACAGAGAGAGAGACAGTGAGAGCAGGAACACAAGCAGAGGGAGTGGGAGAGGGAGAAGTAGGTTTCCCACTGAGCAGGGAGCCGGATGTGGGGCTCGATCCCAGGACCCTGGGATCATGACCTGAGCCGAAGGCAGATGCTTAACAACTGAGCCACCCAGGCACCCCGACTCTTCCAGACTCTTGCTGTTGTTCTCAAATCCTTTTCCATATGACTACGTCTCAGAGTTTTTAAGGCCAAAGGAGATCTTTTTTCATAGAATGGGTCAGTATAGTTTCAATTTCCAAAATGTATTTTGTTAATCCACAGTCTTCTTTTTATGCTTTGTATGATAAAAATAATCTCCCTAGACTCTGGACTTAATAAAATATATCTTGATCCAAAGATTTTTTTTAAGATTTATTTATTTATGTTTGAGAGAGAGAGAGAGCGTGCATGAGTCGGGGGAGGGGCAGAGGGTGAGGGAGAGACAGAATCCCAAGCAGACTGCTTGCTGAGAACAGAGCCTGATGCGGGGCTCGATCTCAGGACCCTGAGTCATGACCTGAGTGGAAATCAAGAGTCTGATGCTTAACCGACTGAGCCACCCAGGTGCCCCAAAGCAGATTTAAATACAGGATTTGAAAATATATATTTTAAGTGTGGCCTATGATATTCCCAATTATCCATGTCCGGATAGATCTGAGCTCTGTCACTCGCCAGCTTGGAGGCCTAGGTTTTCTCAGCCATAAAAAGGAAACAGTAGACTTTGAAAAATAAGAATAAAATATTTGTGAGGAATAAATGAGATAATAAATTTTTAGCAGAGTACCTAATAATAGATATTTTAGTTACTTTGTATCTGGAGTTAATTAATTAAGGCAAACTTGGTTCTTAGTTTCTTCAACACCAATGACAGAAATTCACTATTTCCATGTTCTAAGCCTAATTTTCTTGAGTAAGTTCCATGTGAAACTTTTATCAAAAGGCCAGGAAAACCCTTTCATCTAATGGCTCAGAAAGGAGTTAAATGAACCACCTAAAGTTGCCCTAAAATTGCAGCTTGTGCTGACATTTGAACAAATGATTAACTTGGACTTAATCCCAAAGTGATTTGGACAGTTTAAATCCCTGTTTTGTGATGATTTAAAACATTTATTAAAGTACACGAACACCGGGGTTAGAAAAATATCCATTTACTGGCATGAATTCAGACCCCACGAGAAATGAAATCTTTCCTTTAAGTAACATAAAGAAGGTAAAACCGAATTAATCAAAACTAAGATGACATTGCTGTTTAAAAAAGAAAAAAAAAAAAGCACATTTGTTACCTGTTTATATTTGATAGGTTTCCATGAGAAACTGCATCTATGGCTTACCCTGAATGAATATGGTTCAATACGTAATATGAATTTGGATATGAATTTGAATATGGTTCAAATACGTAATACTTATGTCCTTTTAACTATGAAATTTAAAAACAAAAGCAAACGATAAAAATATTTATTTTTATATGAGATTTAGCTGAAGAACTTGATGGGGTACTAAAATCTTGTGATATGAGTAAGGTGATAAAATAGCATAAAACCATGCATTTCGACCCTTGTTACTCATTAGAAATCCTCAGAAGTACTTTTTAAAACTACGTAAATGCCTGAGTCCCAAGCTCTGGGATTATGATTTAATTAGTCTCATTTGTGGCCGAAGTATTTATAATTTTGAAAGCTGTGCAGGTGACTCTTATGAGCACCGGGTTGAGAAGCCCCGGATGAGGTTTTACGGGGTCCAATGCCAAGGGGTCAATCCTGACTCTGTTTTGTATTTGTCGTGCACACCTGAGCAAATTGCTTTGCCAATCCAAGACTGAATTCCAATGATACATAAGTTATTACTCCCTGCTTGGCCTGATGCTGATTTTTCCCAATGCTATTTATTTATGAACTTTTTCCCTGAAGATATTTAAATAGACAATCCTTCACGGGGACCTATCAATATCTATATTCCCCGAGCTCTGAGTATGGGTGGACACTCTCAGTCAGTGAAAGCCAAACATTAGAGATGGCGGTCATTGCTTTGTTTTTAGCTGTTTGGGCAAAATACTACAAACTGTCCACTAATGAGTGTGGTACCTTGGTAAGATGAGCATTTTGCAACAGATGTTATTTACTCTACAAAGGCCTCACTTTCAGCCATTTATTTTATATTTCATAGAACTCAAATGATAATATAAGAATTCATTCCTCATCATTGCAATGACCTGTATGTACTGTGGCATCACTATAAAGCCGACCTATGGCTAATTACAAACTAAATGCTTAGAATCAGGTCATTTCTCGCTTTCCCTCTCTCACTTTCTTTTAGAAATGTGATAAAAATAATTCAAGGTGTGCTGAAACAAGATTAATGAAAATTTTAATTAAGTTCAATCTCTGGGTTTATATATATCTTTGATATATAGAATTATATCGGTAGCATACACAATCTTGTAACCAATATGAATATGTGAATAAAATATCAGAAATCTATATTTTTTAAGAATATGGTGCAAATATTCTGAGAAAACATCATTTCGGGCTCAAATTTGTTTTAACCCTGAGAGGGAATAATAAATAAGTAGTAACTTATTTGAATAGATAATAATAATACAGAGTAAGTAAATTAATAATCTGTTAGAATATATTCTTTCTAAAGTAGTTAAAAGATGTTCACCTTTTGCAATATATTTTATTATGAATTTTTAATTAATTATGAAATAATAAGCCTTAACCCAATAAAGACCTCTGTATAAATAACCTCAATTTCTAGATGCCTCAAGTTGAATCAAAACTCCAATGCATATACATGGACAAGTTATTTTATCTTCCTAGGGCCAGAATGTCCTTATCTCTAAAATAGAGGCATTTATGGTACTTACATCATAGAGCTATTGTGAGGAATAGATGAGACATCCCATGGAAATATGTATGTACATGTGGAGGAAAGACTCTAAGGTAGCCCCTACCCCTATCATCCCCACCAAGGCATTTATGGCCTTGAATGGTATCCTCGCCTCTACTGTGGGTGGGAACTATGACTCGCTTCTGGCTCATTGAGTATAACAAAGGTAATGAGAATATGTGATTACATGTACATGATTACATTATATCAGACTGTAACATCCGTCCTGAGAAGAGACTCTTCTTTGATGGCTTTGAGGAAACGAACAGCCACAGTGGGAAGGTCCACATCTCAAGGAGCTGAAGGTGACCTCTGGCCAAGGTATGAGGTATGTAAAAATTAGAATTGTTATAGTTAACTGAGAGGTTGATATTATGAAAATCTCAAAGCAATTCTTCCTGTCATTAGACTTTTTTAAAGATTTTGTATTTTATTTGCCACAGAGAGAGAGCAGAAGCAGTGAGAGAGGCAGAGGGAGAAGCGACTCCCCACTGAGTGGAGAGCCCAATGCAGGACTCGATCCCAGGACTCTGGGATCATGACTTGAGCCAAAGGCAGAGGTTAACCCACTGAGCCACACAGGTGCCCCAGCTTGTCATTAGATTTTACATGTTCTCATTGGAAGTTAATGTTCAGAAACTGTAATTATAGGGAAAATTTAGGTTATTACTAATTTTTACTCGACATTTATATTGAATAGACTTTTAACCATATACCTCTTTATTTGATATTTAAATACATTATTTCTTGAAAAGCAGTAACCCCCACTAAATTATTGGGAAAAAAAATAGGATCAGAATGGCATGAAAAAGATAGCTCTAATCACTTGACAATCTTCAATGCATCCCGAAACAGGGTGTACAGACCTTGAAGTATTGCATAGTTTTAGTCTTCATTAAAAACTACAGGAAACTTTCATTTAAGTAGCTAGAAGTAACGTATTCTTCCTCCCCTTGTCACCTTCTTCCAGCCACCTCCCTCCTGCCCTCAGAGAAATATCCAAAGAAAGAAAACATTTTTTCTACATAACAGTGGGAGAGGCATTGCTTATCTCCTAATTGTGGGTTTGTTTTTGTTTGTTTGTTTTTGGTCTTGTGTGTGTGTGTGTGTGTTTTGTGTTTTTTGTTATCATGTTGTTTTTGTTTTTTTGTTCCTGCTTCCCGGGGAAAAATGAATGGATGTCTCTCCTGGGGAGAATAGACACATTGAGAGTATCATGCTGGTACACATTTTTGCAGGTAAGACTGAATAAATCCCCTTCCCGCAACCATCCCCCAATCAACTATCTCCGCTCCACCTCTGTTTTCTGCAAAGCTTAGAGACTGATGACTAAAGTCCTGTGTTACTCCTGAATCTACTTGAGTCCTGGGGCTCGGTGGCAGAGTGAGGGATGTGGGTCCACCCTGGCGGATAAAGTGGAATGTTGTAGTGCAGAGGAGCTTGAGGTAAGAGCAGAGAGACATGAGAAGGAGGAATTGGTGGACAAAGAACACGAACTTAAGGCTGGATGTAAAGATAGGAGTAAAGAAAGTGGTCACGGGGCATACCCTCTTTTTGAAAGGACATAAGTCTTAAGTGCTTTCCTTCTTGAGATTCCAGGGAAAGTGCAAAATAGATTTTTAATCTCTTTCTTTTCAAGTTGTAATTCTCTTTTAAATTTACTCTAAGCTTTCCAGTAAGACATTTGTCTCTCTGTATAGACTGCGTTTCTTTTCAGACTGAAGGGAATAGTGTTGGGAAGAAGGAGGATGAGAACAAGAGAACCTCACTCACGGACAGCTGTTTTCCGGATATTGGGAGAGATATCCTGTCCCATCAGAGTCACTACAATTGAGAAATATTAGATTATTACCCAAAATCACAGAGTTGGTGAGCAAAGAACTGGGACCTAAACCCTTCTAAATCCAAGTCCAGCCTTCTACTTAACCTATAAAATGTTTTTCACTTCAATATGTTGTTATAGCTGAATTGTGTCCTCCCCAAATTCATATGTTGAATTTCGAACCCCCAGTACCTCAGAATGTAACTTTGCCTGCAAATAGGTCCTTTAAAGAAGTCACTGAGGTAAAATGAGGTCATGAGTGGGCCCTAATCCAATATGACTAGCATGTTTATAAGAAGAGATTAGGACACAGACATGCACAGAAGAAAGACCATGTGAAGACACAGGGAGAAAATGACCATCTTGAAGCCAAGGAGAGAGGCCTCAGAAGAAACCAATTCTCCCAATACTGTGATCACGAACTTCCAGCCTCCAGAACTGTGAGGAAAACATTTCTGTTATTTAAGTCACCGGGTTCGTGGTATTTTGTTGTGACAGCCCCAGCAGACAAATACACATTTTATACCGGCTTGCCACCTTTTGGAGACAGAATGAAGAAAACAAAAACAATATTCACCCTGAAGAGCATTTTTCTAGTTGATTTAGAAACGTATGGACATCGACATTATAAGGAAATGCCGAACGGATCTTTGGCTATGCCAACTAACAATTGATTTTTTTTCTCCTTTTTCTGACCCGTGATTAATTTATTTTTCCTCAGAAAAAAAGTAATTTACCACAAAGATGCATTTTAAACACACAGCAACAGCATTATAAATCTTGATTTAGGCTGGGTCTGCACAGTACTCAGCCAGTGCTCCAAATCCTACTTTGACTGAAGCCAGCAGCATATCATAGCAATGTCACACAATATACCACTGGATCTCAGAATATGCGTCCAATTTATGAGTTTGATGGCTTTTACACAAACTTGAGGTGAAGATCATTTTTTTAGAAACTGTTAGATCACCAAATGGGAAAGGTTTTATTCAAGTATATTGCCGTGAAACACCTTTAGTTAGATAGAAAATGTGCTTTATTGTAGGAATATAATCGTTTCCACTATGATGCTTGTTTTAAAAATGTGAGTGTTCTGGGTGCCTGGGCGGCTCAGTTGGTTAAGCCCCGCATCAGGCTCCCTGCTTAGCGAAGAGTCTGCTTCTCCCTCTGACTTCTCCCCTCTCATGCTCTCTCTCTCTCTAAAATAAGTAAATAAAATCTTTAAAAAAAATGTGAGTGTTCCGACAGGACTGATACGTTAGGAATAAGTTGGAACACCACACTCATTTCATGTTTGCTTATACACAGCCTATTCCATAAGAAAAACTAGATGAACACAGAAAACTGTGCCTAGCTGAAGAAAGGGGGAGAAACACACCCACCCATATACACACACCTCTGAGCGTCAACCAGCTGGCCCCATTCACTGCATGTTAGGAGCCGCATCTATTCACATCGGGTGTCAGAATTTCCCGTCCAGTTTGAGATAAACCTCTTCCGCCACTTCACAATGACTCACAAGCTACAAGCCTTCCAACGCCCACTTACACAAGCACACTTGGGTCTTTTTCAAGGTCAAGTTTTGATGAATTTACCGTAACATCTATGGATTCCTTAGTATATATAAAACTGTGCTGCCATTTTGATTGGGGTCCGATCTTTTTATTCTTTTTTAATTTAAATTCAATTAATTAACATATAATGAATTATCGGTTTCAGAAGTAGAGTTCAGTGATTCATCAGTCTTGTATAATACCCAGTGTTCATTATATTAAATGTCTTCCTTGATGTTCATCACTCAGTTTCTCTAACCCCCCACTCCCCTCTCCTATCTTTTTATTCTTATATGTCACTGACAGTTTTTGCGTGTTGTGGCCCTAGCCTCATTTTCCTGTTAAGCTCTGTAGTTTTTATAGCGTGATTTTGCATAGTGCAGGAATTTTAGGAATATGTATGTTATAGCAGCAATAACTGGTCCTTGAATAAACACCGATCCTGCCCTATGGACGTGTTTATCCATTATTTATTTTTTTTTTTTGTGGTTTTCTTCGTGTTGTTTTTAAGATTTTATTTGACAGAGAGAGGGAGCATAAGCAGGGGGGCGGCAGGCAGAGTGAAAGGAAGAAGCAGGCTCCCCACTGAGCAGAGATCCCCATGCAGGGCTCAATCCCAGGACCCTGAGATCGTGACCTGAGCAGAAGGCAGATGCTTAACCAACTGAGCCCCCATCCATTGTTTTTTGTAGTGGCTAGCCCAACCCTCTAGGAGTTTGTATTTTGTCCATAATCCTCCTTAGCCAAGTCTAAAGTAGATATATGTGGTCTGTGCCCTCCTCAGAGACTGACCAGCTTTATTAGTCTGTTTCCTGCCCAAGGGGATGATGTTGCATTAAAAAGAAACAATATCATGTACCAGTGTAAGGGAATATGATAGTTCCAGCCTATGCTACAGATGTATTCCTGAGGATAGTGAGGCATGTTCAATTAGAAGAAGGTGAGAAAAGGGTATCAGGCAGACATTAATATTCATTACCGTAGTTACTAAAGCCGGGCTGTGTGTCCTGACCCAGCGTCAGAGCCAGCTCTCACTATTTTATCCTGAGCCTCTTTAAATCCTTGTGACTTTCCAAGAATGTATGAGAATAAGTGATCTCATTCATGGGTAATGCCCCTTCCCCTAAACTTATGCCAGCTCAGTGGTTCTATGCTGGGCTTGTCTCCTCAAACAATTGGACTCTTCAACCTTTGTTAAAGAGGCCAGTGGAATTCAAGAAATTGCCTTTTCTTCTAAACCATCCTGCTCCTGTAATTGGAAGCCCAGGTGTTTTTCTTTATAAAGTCCACCTGTAATAACTTGACTTCGTTCGCCTCTACACTTCGCTATTTTTCTTATAATTTAATATCGCAACCAATAATTATATTGCTCTTATTAAACCACAAACATCTCAAAATGCAAATTTCTAATCAAGTCAAGACATACTATATTAAAGAAAATGAGAATGTCACATTGCCTTGTAGAACCTGCCTTAATAGAGGGAAGATCATGAAGTCTTACAACTGAGAATTTGGAAATACAAAAAAAAACACAAAACCTTATTTTTTCATAACATTCAGAGGCCAATGGTTTAAATTATACTGAGAAACATAACAACATTGGAGAAGAAGAATTTACATATTCTATAAGTATATCATATGGAAAAACTTTATAATCAGAGTATAAAATGAATAGAACACTAGAAAGGCATAAATTAAATAATTCTAATATTTAATATTTTCAGACAATGATGACCAGATCAATTCACCTCCAAAGAGGTTTCCTCAGAGACCATATAAGTAATGTCTTTGGGTCAGAGTATTGGGAAGTTCTTACATAGTAAGGAAACTGACAAGCTCAGAGAAAATAAGTGACTTTCTCAAGATGACCCAAATAGTATTAGAGTCTTCAAATTGTTTGGGTGCCCGTTCCAATATAGTATACTATCTTATTGGGTGGAAACTTGGTTTCATATAGGAAGACTCAGAAGAAGCAAACTTCTAGCACTGGGATCCCTAAAAGAGCATCACTACATAGATGTTAGGTTTGAATTGTGTCTTCCCAAAAAGCTTTGTTGAAGTCCTGACTACAGGCACCTATGAATATGACCTTATTTGGAAATAGAATCTTTGTAGATGCAATTAAGATGAAATCATTAGGGTGGACAGTAATCTAGTAGGACTAGTGTTCTTTTCTTTTTTTTTTTAAGATTTTTTTTTATTTATCTGAGAGAGAGAGCCTGAGAGAGAGGGTGCATGAGCAGGGGAAAGGGGCAAAGGGACAGGGAAAGGCAGACTCCCTACTGAGTGGGAGCCTGATGCAGGGCTGGGATCCCAGGATCCTTAGGATCACGACCTGAGCTGGAAGTAGATGCTTAGCTGACTGAGCCCCCCAGGCGCCCCTCCGCTGGTATTCTTTTAAGAAGGTATCTATAGGGGGAAAAAACATCCATGTGACAGTGGAGGCAGAGACTGGAGTGATGCATCTACAAACCGGGAAAACCAAGGATTACCAGCCAACATCAGAAGTTAAGAAAACACCATGAAGGATTCCCCTGCATGATTTCAGACGTCAGCTTCTAGAACTATGAGACAATAAAGTTCTGCTGCTTTAAGACTTTCTAGCAAGCCTTCCTCTGGTACTTTGTTAGGGCAGCCCTAGAACCTAATACAGCAGCTATTTTCATGTTAGAGAAGACATTGAAACCTGGCACGAGAGGGTTGTAGCAGACATTGTTAGCTACCTAGCTGAAATCCATCCATGCCCTGTCACTTTTCTTCCCCGCTGAGAGAACACTGAACCGGCTCAAACACTGAATATCCATTTACCCACCGTGTACCTGGCCTCTCCCGGTGATTCCATTTCCTTTACCCGGAATGTTTTTGTTTTTGTTTTTGTTTTGCCCTGAGCACATTTGGCAGTACTATCCAATGAGTTGTCGGCTGTTGCATAAATCTACTGTGGGGCTTCTGGGAAAGTTTACTCCATCTTAATGAGCAACACAAGACAGGTATCTACACGCTTCTTTACCTTTGGACATTATAATGTGAGAACGATATCTAATATCTATGCAGCTGATTCCTCCAGCTTACATGATTGTTGGCGTGGTTCAGCCAGGTTGTAACTATGAAGGGAAAGCCAAAAAGAGTCACAGAATTCAACCTGGATACCAGACAGCATTAGCCCCTGAATCCACCAAACCCTTTAACTGCCTTATTCTGGGCTTCTTGCTGTGCAACACAGTATCTTTATGGTTTAGCTGAATTTTCTGTGACTTGTTCCTGAAAGCATGCCAACAGATGCAAATTCGAAGGCATCAGAGAGTGCTAGATGTCCCATGTCCTCATTCTTCCATCCAAGGAAGGCAGTACCCGGGAGCCCTCCTTCAGTGGGGCTCTGCAGTTCCAGAAACTGGCTATGCTTTCTGCCAGAGGAAACCAACTGGCTTGCATAAATCAAAAGAGCATTTCCACATTTTAGATTATTTATTTTATGCAAAATGTATTTGGCAAAATTTTTACGTTATTTGGTAGAAGGAGCAGCACAGGAAATACAGTAACACATTTTGGTTTATAACAAATGAGAACATGAAGATACTTCAGCTTTTTCAACTATTTCTGTTCCAGGAACTGCCTTTGTAACCTCTAATGATTTCTGACAATCATTCTCTCTCCAGTCTTCAAATCCTTTTCTGATTTCCTGCATGATTCAAAACCTAAATACTATAAAAATATCAGTTTGGGGAAAGATCAAAAATTCATCTGACCCCACCATCCATCTGATATTTGAATTCTCTCTGCAGTATCCTGGCTGGAAACCATTTCGTCTTTCTATTTTCCTGCTAGTGACTGTAAACTCACTTCCATTAGGGGAGGCCTTTTCTATCTTCAGAGAGCTTTAATGTATAAAAAATTCTCTTTTCATAGTTAAAACACCTCTTCTTGGATATTTTATGAGTGGTCTTAATTCTATCCACTGGCACTAAGGAAAGTTTAATTCCTCTTCCTAGTGATAGCCCTTAGCGATGGACAGCCACCTGGTGAGTCATCGCCTCTCTGGGGAAAGCACCAGTTTTTATCTACAGAAAAAAACAAATCTCCATTCTTCCCATTGCTTTATGTAAAACCTGTAAATCACCAGGACAACAGGTGTTAACGGAACTGTCCTGAGCTAATCGGATATATGGTATATGGTCAAATTATTCATAGAATACACGACCTCGTTAATTTTTTTTGCCTTTTTTTGCATTTGTCTGAACTCAACCCAGTTTAGAGCAAATTACATTAGAAATAAGTGCTACCAAAAACAAAACAAAAACAAATAACTGCCATCACACACACACACACACACACACACCCTCCAAGATTATCTTTCCAGTGCAGTTGATCAGAGCCATCCTTTTCTTTAGTCATTATGATTTTATTAATGCATTATAAGGTTCATTGAAGCCCTTAGCTATTTACACTCTGCGGCTAAGCTCTCAGGCTCTGCTTGAATATTTATATTACGCTCACATTATCCCCATAACATATTATCTTGATGGCTTTGGCCCATAGTTCCAACTATTTATTACTTTTTGAATCATGGGCCAAACACCCACACATTTCCTATCTCACATGGTTTCATTATTTCCTTAAATTTCATATGCGCCTATAGAGCAAATGTGAGCCTCTTCATTGTTTTTATAAAGCCCAACTTAAGTTGGCCCTTTCCTCCAAGTGGAGAAATTTGATCTTTGTAAATTTAAGACCCCCAGCTGACATTACCTAAAATTACCTTTAAGTTCCAAGAAGGTTTGAAGGATGCCAGTGAGATATGAGGCAGATGGTGGGGGGTTGGCAGATACAACCTGTATCTGCTCAGGTTGTCATCCGACCATGTGGACATCTGTTGAGCCATCTTCAGGCTCATGACAACGTAGGTCCTGTTGTATTGTACATGCAAGTATGCAAGTCCTGTGCAAGTCCTGTTGTATTATACTTTGTTCCCTTCCGAAAGTCCTCTTCAGACCCACTTGTTTTTCTGTGACACACTGGACTCTGAGCACACAGTTCAGACTGCTGTTCTATTGCCGATATTGAGCTTATGGACTCTGAGCTAAGATTCCGTGGAATTTCTATCTCCCTAGACACAACAGGCAGCTGGAGCTCCTCTATTGACATCTACTTTATCCAGGAGAGGGCACAGTTTCCCCAGTGCCACATTCCCCTCCACTCATCCTGGTGGGGCATGAACTCAGCGCCCTGCCACCATTTATGAAGAAGCTAGCATCATCAAAACTCATATCACTATTTCTCACCCAATTCTCCTTCTCCAACCAGGAAAACCTTTACCTTAGATGCCAGAATTCGTGTTCCTCTGTGTATTTATACAAATGTATTATCTTGTTAGAATACTTCTCATTTTTTGCAAGGCCTACACTTTAAACTCAGGAGCCAATAAAGAATACTTTTTCTCTGTTCTACATTCCTTCCCTATAGCAATGAATACAGGATTACCTAGCTGACTGGGTAGCGGGGGTAGCGTCAATAGAAAAATACTCTAGCTGGTATTTCCAAATATTATAATAATGCTTATCATTTATGACTAGTAAATAATGCTACGGAGAAGAGAATTGAGAACAGAGACCTCTGGAGTATAACCAGAAACCAGAAACCTTCCTTTAAGTCAAAACAATTCCTGAATTTTTAGCTATTTAAACAATTTTGATGTTCAAGAAGATATTTTTCAAAGATAAAATCTCTCTCTTTGTCTGTTTAATTAAATAGCTCTAACTCTGCCCAGGGGGCTACCGAAATGTATTCTTTCATATAATAGCTTTTATTATGTGAACATCATTTTTCCCTAATGCAAGCTCACCAACTTTTAATAATCCTTTTATATTTTCTATGATTTCCAATAATAATAATAATATAAAGTATATATCCATAGTAAATTCAAATGTGTAAATTTTTAATTTTTAATAAAAATTTCCATAATAGTAAATGTTCCACTATTTTCTTTTTCTATATCCTTCAGTTGGAAGGCAGTCTTAGTTTAGAGCATCTAGATGCTCTCAGCCTCTTCACCAACCCTTGGCTGAACTTCCCTCTTAACCAAGAGAAAAGAGTAATCCTCAGGGCACCTGCATCATAATAATCTAGAATGATTGGTAAAAATGTAGATTTCTGAGTACCATCTGAAACCTACTGAATCAGCATACGAGCAGACAATGGATTTCAGATATTTGCATTTGTAGGCTGCATCCTAAGTGATTTTCATAAATTATATAGTTCCATGGAAATGTTCATTCCATCTTTTTTCCATTGAAAACAATTCCTTTCAGCAGAAAAGGTAAAAGTAATCTGCCATGTATGAAATATTTCGATGTTAGGGGCGCCTGGGTGGCTCAGTGGGTTAAAGCCTCTGCCTTCGGCTCAGGTCATGATCGCAGGGTCCTGGGATCTAGCCCCACGTCGGGCTCTCTGCTCAGCAGGGAGCCTGCTTCCCCCTCTCTCTCTGCCTGCCTCTCTGCCTACTTGTGATCTCTCGCCTGTCTGTCGAATAAATACAATCTTTAAAAAAAAAAAAAGAAAGAAAGAAAGAAATATTTCGATGTTAAAAGCAGAGGAAACTATAAACATGATTGTTCACTTCTCATATTTCAACAATTGACCTGATTCGTCTAAGTGAAAAGAAAGGAGAAAAAAAAAAAAAAACAAGGATTAGAACACATGTATCTTAACTATAATTCTAGTGTATCTGTTTAATCTTTGTAGTCAATACCCACTGGTCCCAAAAACTGTGGGTTTTATTTCCTTTGGAGATCAGAAATCTTTGTGTAGCTTTCACACTTTTATAAGAATCATCTTACTAGTAGTGTTTGAGCATCCCTCTAACAATTCACTAATATTTATTCTTAGTTACATTCCTACAGTTTCTTCTTATAAAAGGTTTCTTTGAGGACTGCCTTCATTCATCCAGAAAACATTTATTGAGAGTCTTCCCTGGGCCAAACCCAGTTCTGGGTAAGGAAGATATAGCTTTAAATAAAATATACAAAACTTTCTGCATTACGAACATATGAGTATAATTTATAGGTCTGTTCTTCTTTAATTACTCATTTGAATTACTAATACTTAACCACATTTATACTAAGTATTTTGACTTTTTACTTTTAATATACTTAGTTTTCTCCAAACTTTATGAAATTCACCTCCCCAAAGTTTTGGGAACTCATTTATGTTTTCTACCTAGTCTCCTTCTATCCCTCTCAGTAGTGCCTTATCTAAAAAATTCCAAAGAAATTATCATTCATTTGTTGAAATTTCAAGAGTGAAGAATCACTAACCATCAATGGCTGTTATGCCACTTTCTGAGAATAGAATGCTGACTAGGAGAGCACATTTTAGAATCAAAGACTAGTAAGTTGAAAAGAAAAGGTGGAAAAATATTTACCATGAATCATTAGCCATAAGAGAAATGGAGTGACTACATTAATCTAAAACAAGACTTTAAAACAAGAAATATGATAGGATAAAAGAGAGCTATTCATAATAATAAAAAGGGCAATATGTCAGGAAGGAATAGCCATTTAAGTGTGTGATTATATGAAAACTGACCCCTAAAATATATGATGTGAGAAATGACAAATTAAAAGGGGGAATATATAATTCAACTCTACAATTGGAAATTTAATATTCTTTTGTCAGGAAATGGCATAATGACTAGACAGAAAATCAGGAAGGATATAGAATCCTTGAGCAGCATCATCAACCAACTTGACTAAACTCTCATATATGGAATATATATAGAACATTCTACCCTACAGAAAACAGGACACATTTGCTTTGTGCACATAAAACATTCTCTATTATAGACAATATGTGAAGACATAAAATAAGATTAAATACATTTGAAAAGACTGAAATCATACAATGCAGGTTCTCTGACCACAACTGAATCAAATTAGAAGTTGGCAACAGAAAGAAAATTGGAAATATATAAAATATGTAGAAATTAAACAACCCTTCTAAATAGCTTCTAGGCTAAAGAGGAAATCAAAAGGAAAGGGAAAATAAACTATAACAACTGAAAATAAAATATAAAAATGTATTGGATGACGCTAAAGCAGTGATTAGATGGAAAACTATAGCTTTGAATGTTTACCTAAGAAAGGAAGAAAGATCTAAAATCCATAATCCTGGTTCCATTCTATGAACCTAAGAAAAGAGTAACTCTAACCCAAAGTAGCAGAAAGAAAATAAATAAATTTCAGACCAGAAATCAATGAAATAGAAAATGTAAAAGCTAGGGAAAAGTAAAAAATAAAATCCAAAGCTAATGTTTTTTAAAAATCTACAAAATTGATAAACTGCTGGTGGGAATATAAATTAGTATTCGCCCACCATTCATGACTCACCACCCATCTAATCCTGAATACCTCCCAAAGGCCCCACCTCTTGATACCATCATGTTGAGGAGTAGGGTTTCAATATATTAATTTTGGGAGGACAGAAACATCCAGTCTATAGCATGTACCAAAGATGAACACAAACATACACTACAAATCAGCAATTATACTCCTACATATATGTTCAACAATAATAAATATTTGCACCAAAAAATATTGAAAAATATTCATAGCAGTTTTGTTTATAACTAAAAACTGGAAAAACCCATCCACAGTAAGTTAGAGAAATATAAATAAATATTCTGGAAAATATAAATAAATAAATACACACACACACATGGACTACTACCCAGCAATGAAAAAGAATAAATAGGTATCACACAACAACTTAAATGAATCTAACAGACGTAATGTTGAATAAAAGAATCCATACACAAGACAGTATATACTATATGATTTATTTAACATGAAGTTTTCAAACAGACAAATCTAATCTATGGGTACAGTAGTCAGAATAATATTGAACTTTCCAAGGAGAGATTGAGAAGAAGCAAGAGGAAAACACACATTCTGCAATGCTTGCTGTTTTCTGTATTTTAACTGGGAAATGATCACATGGGTGTACACATTTCATATACCCATGTAATCATTTACTGAAAATTCATTCACCATCATACTTAAAATTTGGCACTTTATTGTATGCAAGTTATATGTCAATAATTAGTAAAAATTGTATTTCTTAGATCATAGTAAAGAACAAGTCAGAATAAAAAAGAAGACAAAAATAGCAAACATTTATTAAAAATTAAATGACTAATACATTAAAGTCAGTGAAAATTGTAGCTAAGATATAATCTCAAAATAAGTAATGCATGAATATAATATATAATCTAATAAATAAATATGTGAATTTTATGAATATAATAATATTTAGTTAGTGAAAAATTAAAGACTTCAAACATCTAATATTTAAATATTTCTACCATACCATTTTAGAGGTAAAATGATCACCTTAATAAAACTTTGCTGCCCCCTCCCCTTCAGAAGGGTAAGCAGTGTATACTACAGAATTAGAAAAATAAACCCATAGCATTTGTCCGGAGAGCAATTCAGCTCATTGTGAGCCCAAACCTATGAATATGCTTACAATAATACAATAAATTCAAATGGAAAAATTTTATTGTAAAATATGTCCAATTTTTTGGCAACTACATGACTTATATTATCATTCAAACTCTAAGACTAAAATGTTTTAAGCTCTTTCTTGATTTAACAAAACTGAGTAACAAAGAAAAAAATAAATGAAACTTATTCCAAATTGGTTTGAGTTCACAATACATTAAAGTCCCATTAAAGGAGCTATAAATGGAAAGTAATTTATTCAGTATTTGATTCACTTGACATAATTGCCCACTTATGATTTTTCACATTATCCTTCCTATGAATAGCAGGACTATCATAATTTTAAAGTCTTAAGCAAATATAAAACTGATTTTTAGGATAAAATAGTAATGATACATAGGTAAGACTTGTTAACACTATGTGACCTCAGCATTACATGCCTATTATTTCATAGGCATTATTACTTCATTATTATTTCATATAATATTCGTCATAAGCCTATGAGGTAGTATTCTTACTATCTCATTTAAAAGATGAGAAAACTGAGGCGTAGAAAGGTTAAGTTGCCCAAGGTCATCAGCGAGAAGTGATAAAGAATTGAATTGAGTGTCTAACCTCAAAGGAAATTCTGTAACATAGGGTCGTCTAGAGTTCACTAATATACCAAGAGAAACACAGTGTACTTAAATTAAAACATGAAATAAATACAACACGTTATTTAGTGGTGGCCTCACATTGCCAACTCTGTGGTAAGCCCCCCAACAAAGCCACAAATATCCTTGTGATACCACAAACAAGCTGACTTAAGAATGGTAGAGAAACTATTTACCTATTTTGTGCTCCATTTTGCTAGGGCTTCTCTGGGAGCTAGCTGCCTGATTAAAAAAAAAAAAAAAAAAAGCGAGGGGGACTTTAGATAAAATGGACCAGATAAAATGGTCATTACTCAATCCATTGAAAGTTACCCAAGGGTTTTCTAAGCCTTAATATAAAGAATTCAATATGCATTACACAGATCTCAGGCACCCAATGGCAGGACGGTAGTTTTCTGGTTTGCCACCATTTATCAATTCAATTCATTTTTCCTGGATGAATAAATGAAATGAGTTTTAAGGCTGAACTCCAGTGTGATATAATGAAGTGAGCGTGGACCTTGGAATTACAAAAACTAAGTTCACACGTTTGCTCTGATAAATACTGTGTCACCTTGTATAAATCACTTTTGGGGCCCAAGTTCCTCATCTACAATTGTAAAACCTGTATCTACCTAATAGGATTGATGAGGCTGAAATGAGAGAGCCATGATGATGCTTAGCAGAGAGCCTGGCTTCGCAGTTTCTCAATAAGTAATCTCTAGGAGTCTTATTAATCACATTACTTCCAAAGAACAGATTAGAATGCATATATTTATATTTTTATAAATTTTGTATTTTAACTTAATTTTTCTGAAAAAGTTCTACATGCCTAGAGCTTTAAAATGACAAATACTTATAGTGTATACAGTGAAAAATAAGTCATTCTCTATTCCTTTTCCATTGCCTGAAAATTCCCTTCAGGGGCACCAACAGTATAAACTTCCAGAGATATTAAATGAGTATAAAAAGAATATATGCAAATCCTCCTGTTCAGTACAAATGATATCCACTGCTCTACACCTTATTTTTTCACTTAATTTTATGTCTAGAGGATCACTGAATATCAATGCTTTTGGGTTTTGACAGGACCTAATAAAGAACATGACTCTTCCTCACCAGACTTCTGAAGCAATTGTCTAGTGACAAAAATTACCAGATGGAGAACACAACGACCAGTTTTAAACTAATGAAGAACAAGAGGACTTAGCTTAATGTGAGAACCAAAAGAGTTTGCTAATAACCTCTTCCCCAATAGAGACCTTGGAACAGTTGATCTGGGAGAATGTTGAGTTCCAAGAGCAGACACAGCCCACGAAGTGCCCGTCTCACTCTGACTAGAGGTAAAAGGACTAAACCAGTAGCCTTTTTTTTTTTCCTTCTGGCTTAGGTTAGTCTATTTTATTTCCTTCTGTTGACAAGGCTATAATGAATATCCTTGACCACAGATACACTCTTAGAAATGAAAATAAAGGGTATTTGATTGTTAAATTTTGGTAGGTATTACCAAATCACTCAGTATGAGAAAAGTATTAAAATGCATGTATAAAAAGGCATTCATTTCATCGTCATTAAGTCACCAAAATGTGGTGGTAGTGCCCTGCGGGTCACAAGATGGGATTGGAAACCATGCACCTCTACTATCAATTCAGTTTCAATGGAAACATGCTTTCAGGACAGGAAAGTGGCGGTACTCCTTGGCACTCCCAAGTTGGTAGCCAGAGGGACATCATAAGGCTTCTGAGACATAAGTTTCCAGGCCTGTCGACTTTCAGGCAACTCATTTACCCAGCACCCAAAAATCTTTTGCATAAAAGCAGCATCTCGATTATAGACCCAAACAGCAGGATCCTAAATCTGGCGAACGTAACCAAAAGGGGAATGGAGGCTCTAAGAACAGCAGTAAGTAAAAACACACTAATTATCCCTCTGCAGCAACAACTATAGAAATTCTGTTTTGTGAAAGTTTGATGAGTCTTTGGTTTCTTTTCAAAATACAACAGATTTTTTTTAAAGTAAAAATTTAAAAGGAAAAATGTTGGAATGAATTTGTCAAACACGTGAGGCATGAGGTATGTTAGTTTTGACTTGGAAAATAATGGTTCTCATAACATTGCCACAAAGGTGGTATTTGGGAATAGGATGAATATGGAAAATACGGTAGGTTATTTTGTATAAATGTTATGTACTGTCAAGTTCATACCTTTCTTTCTAGTCCTAGGCTATTTCTTGAAAAAGTAACTATCAGACATCATAAGCAATCATTCTAACTTTCCTTTAATACTACAAATGCTATGTACAAGTGAACCAGAAACAAAACAAAAATAAACAATATTTGGAAAACAGAGGCAGTCATAATATGAAAAAAATGAGTTGGAATGTCTAAATGGGACTTCAATAAGAAAAAGGTTCATTCTGGAATTCCCACTTACACTGGGGGAATCTGGAATTAAAGTCGCTTTAATTATATTTCTTACCATTGATTCCTAGGTTTAGGCAATACTACAGCATTCTCTTATTCTCATATTTCATTTTCTATTAAGTGGTTCTAACCAGATAATCTTCCATTTCTATTTTTCATTTACTTATATATTTATACACTCATGAAATACATATCACTTGGACTCTAAGTACTCTAAGGAGGGTGTTAAGTTCTAGGGATGAAATGAGGAGCTTGACCAAGCACAGCCCCTTCCGTTATGGGGGTTACCATCTGCTAGAAGAGAGACATGTGTTAAAAGTCACAGAAGTAAATGCATAAATGCAATCTTCATTTAATACCACAAAGAAAAATTTTGAAAGGATAAGGAAAGATGTAACATTGTGACCTGTTAGGAAGTTTCATTTGAACCAGAACCTGAAGAACAAGTGAGTTTTAACCTGATGAAGAATGTCCGAGGCCAAAGGAATGGCATTGAGACCCAGAAGATCATCAAGGCTGAGCACAGAGAGCAGGAGGGGAGATAAGTGTGCAATAACACCAGAGTGATCATGGAGGGCAGACTAATAGCCTTGTATGCTATATCGTGAGGTTTGTTCTTTGTAAGAGCAAAGGAAAATTTTAACAGGATTGTGAGCAGGGAGATAACATGATTGCACGTGAAAACCCTGGGTATAGAATTCTGAAGTGGGAATTTGAGTGAGGCAAGGGAGGCTGTTGGGACCAGATTGTCACATGTCACAATAGCTTAGGAGAGTTATACCAGTAGTTTGAAAAGGAAGGCTGCAAGTACAGATGGAAAGAATGGCACACACCTGAGAGATATTTTGAGGTAAAACTGATAGGACTTGTTAAGTGACTAACTGTGTGGGGTAGGATAGAATGTCAAAGCTTCCTGGGTGTGAAATTGGATGGATGGTACCTAGAAAATATAGCAAAGAATAGGTTGAGAATTTTGATATCGGGCTTGTCACCTTTGAAGTGCTCTTTAGACATTTCTCTGATAATGTATGATTTACTAATTACTAGTAATTCCTTTAAGGTTAAGATGTCTAGACGTTCTAGATCCATCACATAATTTTCAGTACTCTTGAGCAGGGCTGTACACCATAGAATGTCAAGAGCCCATGGGAAACGAAGACCTCTGAGGCCAAGTATCTATAGACTCATGGCAATACAGCAGCAGTGGTGGGACTCCCCCACTCATAAGACCTGGTAGTTTGAGAGAAAAGAGACAGGTAGAACTGAATAAGGAATGCAACAAGAGAATGATTTGGCCTAAATTACATAAGCCTACATCACAATGTAACACCTTGGTCAAATATACATTTTGACCCCAACTTTCAATAAAGTTATGCCTGTGGTACCACAAATTTTGCATTAGGATAGGAACATTTCGAAAGTAAGACTGTTTCTGTTAGTTATGCTTTTACTCTGAATGACTTTGTGTTTGAAAGCATTCAAATAGATATACAATGATTTTTACAACATAGCTTTAGAAGCCATCAGCACTTTAATAATCTAATACCTTCAATTAATGCATAAAGACTTTTAGAAACTTCCTTGCTATGACCAAGTCAAGTAGATCAATGATATAATAGAAGAATGTAATTTGTATTCTATTGGAAATGCATTTTATTCTAAGAATCCAAAATGTAAAAATATTTTCCCTTGTCCTCCTTTTTTCAATGCAAAACTTGACTACTCTTAAGTGAAAAAAAAGAGTACCTCATATACATAAAAAATCATGCAATTAAAATAAAAAGTAAACTTCCAGGAAATTTTCCAAGGGTAACTTTAATGAAAAGGTTGCTAATTATAATTTGAATAGGAATTTAAACTGTAGAATAGTATGTTTAGAAATTAAAAATAGCTGGCACAACAGAAAAACACCAAAATCTCAGTAGCAAAATAAAACAAAGGCTTAATTCATGTTCTTGCAAAGTCCATGACAGACCAGGCAACCCTCTTCAATATAAATCTGATGCCACATAGAGTATGCAGTCTCCCGGCTCCCAGGGCGTGGGAGATAGAGGTAGAGGCAGCTCACTAACTTGTAAATGCCTTGGCTCAGAAGAGATTTGTGTCATTACACTTCCGTTTCATTTTCCAGAATTAGTTAAATAAACCGAGCATAATCGAAAGGGGGTCTGAGAAATGTAGGAAATTTATAGATATTTGGTGAGTACTAGTTATCTGATCTTTGACATGGTAATTTTCCCAGGTATATTCAGGTGTCTTTAGATTTCTGTCTGGAATAGTTTTTATTTTACATTCATTCCACCTACAGAAGCACGTCGTATAGTATAGCAAAATACTTATTATTCTCCACCCCCAATCTGTTTATCTGAAGTGACAGCTTGGCCAAGGAAGCAGCACTGGGTACATTTTCCATTTTTCTTTTAGGACCTCTACTCTGAAGGGCCTTCACAATCTGTGCCAGGAAGCATGGTTAAAAATGTAATAGAAAATCCAGGGGCTCCTGGGTGGCTCAGTTGGTTAAGCATCTGCCTTCAGCTCAGGTCATGATCTCAGGGTTCTGGGATCAAGCCCCGCATCGGGCTCCCTGCTCAGTGAAGAGCCTGCTTCTCCCGCTGCCCCCCACCCTTCTTGTACTCTCTCTCTTGCTCTTTCTCTCTCTCAAATAAATAAATAATCTTAAAAAAAAAAAAAAAAGGAAGAAAATCCACTATCTTCTTGGTTGAAGAGCCAGAAGACAAGATTTGGGGCAACCACAATCACTAGAAAATGAGAGGCAAATCCCCAAAAAAAGATAGGCAGAGTGGGCCACCTAGGTGGCTAAGTCAATTCAGTGTCCTACTCTTGATTTCAGCTCAGGTCATGATCTCAGAGTCATGAGATCTAGCCCCTGTCTGGCTCCATGCTGGGTGTGGAGTCTGCTTAATATTCTCTCTCCTTCTCCCTTTGCCTCTCTCCCACCACTCATGTGCTCTCCCTCTCTTTCTTAAAAAAAAAAAATAATAGTAATAAGGAATAAGAAATCCACTATATTTCTTGGTTGAAGAACCAGAAGACAAGACTTGGGGCAACCAGAACCACTGGAAAATGAGAGGCAAATCTCCAAAAGAAGACAGGCAGAGAGAGGGAGCCTCAAAGTCTGTATTGAAACTCTTCCTAAGTCCCTAGCTGACACCTACACCATGTATGTGTCAGTGTCCAATCAGTATGGCCAAGACTAGAAGAAGTGAACCAGGATGTATGCTGCTGCCCAGGAGTGAGTTTGTTATTTGAAGCAGACCAAATGAATTGCTTAAACAAACAACAAAAAACTACACTCATTTGGAAAGATATAACAGAATCCAAAATCCTCACAGTATAACATTTACAAGTTCAAGTTAATCAACATATCAAGAAGTAGGAAAACACAACTCATCCTCAGGGAAAAAAAAAAAAGCAACGGACACTCATCCCAGGCTATCCAAATGTTAGTATGAGGAGACAGGGGGTTAAAGGCAGATATTAAAACTAAGCCCAAGGATATAAATAATTTATGTCTGCAAAGAACTAAAGGTTAGAAATCTAAACAGAAAAATAGGAAACCTAAAGAAACTAATAAAATTGCTAGAACTGAAAAATATAATGTCAAAAATAAAAGTATTCAAATAATGAATCTAATAGCAGAATGGAGATGACAGAGGAAAGACTATGTAAACCTGAAAATCTATCGATAGAAATTATGCAATCTGATAGAGAAAAATATTCTTTTTCCCCAAATACTTTTATTTTATTTTTTCAGTGTTACAAGATTCATGGTTTATGTACCACACCCAGTGCTCCATGCAATACGTGCCCTCCTCAATACCCACCACCAGGCTCGCCCATCCCCCCACCCCCTCCCCTCCAAAACTCTCAGTCCCTTGTTCTGAGTTCACAGTCTCTCATGGTTCTTCACCCCTCCGATTTCCTCCAATTCATCCCTCCCCTCCCTCTCACAATGTCCTCCATGTTTTT
>CM052899.1:61174131-61261061 GCA_028534135.1 Potos flavus
ATATTTTTAAAATAAGGAGACCCTCAGTAATTGGCAGGACAATATCAACATGTCTAACATTGGTGCAGTTGGAGTCTCCAAAGGGGAGGGATGGAAGAACAAGGCCAAAGATACTTTTGAAGAAATAGTAGCCGAAAATTCCCCAAATTTGGTGAATGATAGGAATTTTCATATTTGAAAATTTCAGTAAATGTCATTACAAAGAATAACATTCCCAGTTATGTGATAAACTTTTGAAAAGCAATGATGAAGAGAACATCTTGAAATTATCAGAGAAAAATCACATGTTAAATATAGAGGAACATTATTATTCAAATGGCTGAAGAATTCTCATGAAAAACAGAGACCAAAGAGAACAGATCAATATCTTTAAAGTGAGGAAAGAAAAGTTATCAATCCAGAACTCTATACCCTTGTGAAAATAACCTTCAAAAATGAAGAAGGAAAAAAGTTCAGTTAAAAGAAAACATTTTTTCTCCAGCTTGTAGTTACTCTACGAAATAAAACAGATATACTGAAAAATGGATGGGAAAAATTATACCATACAAACAATGAGATTAAGGAGGTCAGAGTGTGTATATTAACAGCAGATAAAGTGAAAAAATATCAAGACAAAGATAATTATCAGAGATAAAGAGAAATAATTCATAATAGTAAAAGAGTTAATTAATAAGAAAGACATAATTTTAAATGGGTTTATAGCTAATAACAGAAATTAAAAGTTCATGAAGCTAAAATTGATGGAAATTAAAGAGAAAAATAGATAAATCTATATTAATGATTATAGATTTTAGTAGCACTCTCAAAAATTGGTGAAAGAACTATGCTAAAAAGAAATCAGTAGAGGCATAGAAGATCTGAACACTGTCAATGTTGTTGATAAATTGATATTTATGGGCTCTATACTGAATAACAACAGAATGCTCATTCTTTACAAGTGCTTATGTTTCATTAAGAAAGACCACATGTTGGGCTAAAGAAAAGTCTCCATAGACTAAAAGAGGATGAAAATATGTTCATTGGTCATAGTGGAATAAAATTAGAATCAATAACAATAAAATCTCTAGAAAACTTCAAATATTTGTAAATTAAGCTTCTACATAATTCATGGGTAAAAAGTCATAAGAGATATTTAAAATTTTTTAAGCAAATGAAAATTAAAATACAGCATATCAAAAAATTTTGCTCTTGTTAAAGTAGTGCTCAGAGAGAAATCTACAGGCTTTAAATTATCAGGAAAAAAGACTAAGGTATATTAATGACCAATGTAAATAGAAGAAAATAATAAAATGTAGAAATTAGTCAAATAGAAAACAAATAGAGAAAATTAACAAAGCCCCAAATTGATTCTCTGAAAAGATTAATTTAATTAACTTTTAACTAGACAAATTAAGAAAAAAAGAGAAAAGAAACACAAATTACCAATATCAGAAAAGAAAGTGGAGTCATCACTACAAATCCAAATATATTAAAAGGCATTTAAGAAAATATCATGAACAATTTTAATCACCAATTTTGATAACTTAGATAAAATGTATAAATTCCTTGAAAAATATAATTAACCCACATTGACACAAAATAAATAAGAAAATCTGAATAGCTTTACAACCACTAAAGATAATTAATTTATTCTTATCACAAACCTTCCCACAAAGAAAGTGTCAGGCCTATTTAGTTTTATTGGTGATTTTCATCAAATGTTTATGAAAGAAATCACGTACTTCTTACTCCTTCAGAAATAAAGGAGGTAAGAACTCTTATTTTATGAATCCTGCATAACCTTACTACCGGAACTTGATAAAGAAAGTAATTATTGGTGTAATAACTCTCATGAAAATAGGTGTAAAAATCCATAACAGAATATTAGGAAATTAAATCCAGTATTTATAGAACATAAAAATTATTATTAATATCTGCAGCTTCTACAGTTTAATTATTTATTCAACAACTATTTACTAAAAACAGGAATTGAAACAAGAAGCTTGCTATAGGGCACCTGAGTGGCTCAGTCAGTTAAGCCTCTGTGTTTGGCTCATGTCATGGTCCCAGGGTCCTGGGATCGAGTCCCACATGGGGCTCCTTGCTCAGCAGGGAGCCTGCTTCTCCCTCTTCCTTTGCTTCTCTCTCTCTCCCTCTGCTGCTCTCTCTCTGTCAAATGAATAAATAAAATCTTAAAAAAAAAAAAAAGAAGAAGAAGGAGCTTGCTATACAGAGGAACACCCAGAGTCAAGTTCTCTAAGTTACAGGTCTGAAATGTCATGAGCACCATTTCTTCCTTGACCTGACTCATTTGCATATAAAAAAATCAGCATCTTTTCACTGTATGTTGTGATCTGACAGAAGCTTTCATTTTCTTCTTGTGCCCCAACCCACAAGCACTCCGGTTGTAACCAGGACTTCATTCTGATGGTGGGCTTCCTTCTTTAGGAAAAGAATAAATAATCTTGTGACATGTGCCACCAACAGGGATTTTTAGAGGCAAATTCAAAGTTTTGTTATGCTCAAGGACTTGAAAATTGAGCCTCTTTCTCATAAAAATATTTTATACCATCTGATGTGTTCAAGATAGACTAATTAGAGATATCCTCACCTGTACTTCCTGTGCTAACTGGCAAATACCTTGCCATACAAAAAGGAATGGATAACTTTTGTGTTCTATCATATGTGTAAATTGAATTAAAAACTAGGTGATATAAACCTCCAAAATACTTCCTCTTTATTAATATTTTCCAATATAAAATCCAGGCTCATGTAAACAAACACAGATAATCATGATTATAATGGACAGCCAAGTTTTTTTTCCCCAACTCAAAACTGCTGTTGATGAAGTATTCCAAAGGTGATGAAAATTGTGCCCTATGTTATTGGACCAGTCCATCCCAGGATGCTCTAGAATTCTTTTAAATAAAAACCATACCTGAATGACATAATTTATGTTAAACTATTATGCTTTCTATTTTTCTTCTTCTTGCTTTTCATTTTGCCTTGTTCTATTAAAGATGTGCACATTACCTTGTTTGTTCCCAGAAAGGCAATTTTCGTCAAAGCACGAAGTGACCTGAAAGGAAAATACCCACTCTGATTCCCAGATATTCGAAAACCGTCCGTTACTCACGGACCTCAGATTAATAAAATCTGATCTAAAAAAATTCTGACTTGGTACAGGGACTGTAACTAAATTAAATGATGGTCCAGTAACTAAAAAGAGATGTAATTGATCCAGTGAAGGAGTTTGGGAGTCTGAGAGCTGAACTTTCCAGAAGTTGTACCAGTCTTAAACATATTTCTTCACCTTTGTAATCTGGCATCCTTCTCAGTATACTAGGTATGGTAGTTAGCATAGGACATAAAAACATTTCCTGTTTATTTTGCCTCAATGCCCAGTTAAACCAGGAAGAATTTTATTTCCTTAGGTCTACCTCTAGGATTCAACCCCAGGACTTGGGCCCTTAGTAATCTTCATTTTTATCTCCCCAGGCTTCACCCGTCTACCAACAGGTCCCATTTCTGGTCATATAAATATTCTCTTCTTGTCCACTGAAAATTTCTCTACTTTTTCCTTTCTTTGATTCCTAAATATTGGAGCTAGATTCCTGGGCAATTAGTAATTATAAGGCTGTACCCATGGTGGTGACATCTTACCTGAGGGATGTCAGCTTTATACTATGTTATCCGGCCCTGTGTAACGACACTTCAGACAACACTATTCAGCACATGTGAACTTAGCTTTATTAGCTGGAAGGAGAAAAAAAAGCAACTTTGCCGGTAAAGAAAGAGTGGCATCTGAAGACGTGTTTAGCAGGGGTGTCTATTGCAAAACATTATCAATGGCTAGGCATTCCCATTCATAAAGATAAGATTTGCAGTGCTCTTTTTGAAATCACTTCTCTTTGCGTTGAGTGTGGTCATTAGTCACACTTGAGAAGGCAAGTGCTCTCTTTATCTAGTTGTGGCAATAGAGACCTTCTATCTGACCCAACCTCTCAGTTTCATTAAACTACCGATTTCACTCAACACATTTAAGATTGAATTTTTAAGGAGGAAAATACAATATGGTAGAGAGCGAAGACCATGTCTGAACAAAATGATGATAGTATGAACACAAAGCACAATAAATTCCTTCAAGTATGAGCTCTGGGAATAACCTTTTAGAGAGTCACAGATGATGTTCCCTTTAAGCGCAGTTTGAAATTGAGGAGGAATTTTCTATCACAACTGAACTAAAAATCCACGCAATCTAAACACTCTCCATGCCTGGAGAGTAAGCAGAAAAACATGTTGCATTTCAAATACAAATTTACTGAATGTTTACTTTGTGAGCATCAACAAATTTGAATTAAGTCACTGGGTGCACACCATAGCATTAAGCATTTGACAAGGATAATTCATCAACAAAACCTGCCTTCTCCCAGGGGAACTTAGATTCATTCCACTATGAACAATGCTCAATCGATGTGCATGCTTAAAAAGCTTTAGTCTTTATTTCTTATTTGGAAAAGGCAACAAAACCCATAATACTCCTTCCATTTATTCTAGCATTTACATCTGGATGGCTGGAAAAACGATATGACCTCCGCCATATTTTACTACTTTGGGACTGTTTAGTCTAGCACAGACATTTTATCATGGTGCGCCTCTGCTTCTTCCCCTCCAAGTAAGTCCATTGGCGTGTTCCCAAGCTCCTTAGTGTCAGGAACAGTTTGTCGTAATCTGTCCTTGCCTCACCTCTCTAAGCAAGAATTGCACTTGACCTTCTCACCCCTACAATGCAACCATAGAAAATGTTTTATACCCCTGTGTTCCTTGAAGTTTCCTGCCACTTGGGATTTATCCATGCTGCTTCTTCTGCCAAGAGTGCCTCTCCTCTCACTTTTTCTTCCCAACCAGTACAGCCTCATAATGCAAAACTGAGCACAGCTGAAGTGTTTCCTTGTGCTCCCTTCTGGGTGAGACATGCTCCTTTGTGCTGGTCCGTGTATTCAATATATATGTTCGTTATTGCATTAGTAATACTTATTTTTATATTCGTATTTGCATTTGTTTTAAATCCTGTTCCCCTTGTTAGAATGTTAGCACATAGTATGCCAGATATATATTAACTGTTAATAAATTTTTCATGAAGGGGCGCCTGGGTGGCTCAGTGGGTTAAAGCCTCTGCCTTTGGCTCAGGTCATGATCTCAGGGTCCTGGGATCAAGCCCCTCAACAGGCTCTCTGCTCAGCAGGGAGCCTGCTTCCCCCCCCACCCCCGCCTGCCTCTCTGCCTACTTGTGATCTCTCTCTCTGTCAAATAAATAAGTAAATCTTTAATAAATAAATAAACAAATAAATAAAATTTTTCATGAATTCAATAACCATCTTAGAGCTGGAGAAGGTAGAGATGAAGAATCATTAATTTTGTCAACAAAAAGGCATTTTAAAAGCTTAACTTGTGTTTTTAAAAGTATTTATTGAATTATCTTGTATGCATGCACAAAGAGCTTAGAATTTTAATTAGGGAAGTGACATAATCAGTTTTATATTTTTCAAGGGCAATCACATTTCCCATCCTAATTATCTCCCAGACACTATACCAGTTGCTAGGGATAAAAAGGTGACTGAGACGTGATGTGCTCTATTAAAGCATGGTGACGATAGTACAGTAGGGATTCTAGACCTCTAAGCAATTAACTAAAATATAATATGGTATGGAATAAATAAGTCACAGAAATACAAGGTACAGCATAGCGAATATAGTCAATGGTATAGTGTTGTATGGTGACAGAGGGTAGCTACACTTGTGATGATCATAGCATAACATAAAACTTGTTGAATCACAATGTTTTACACCTGAAACTAATGTAATGTTTTATGTCAACTATACTTTGGTTAAAAAAAGAACTATAATATGATAAATGCCTTAGACAAGGTCTGCATCACTTAGCTTATTCTGTGTAACAAACTACCCCAAAATTTAGTGGTTCAAACGATAACCATTTATTAGCTCATAATTCTGTAGATTGCCTGGGTGGTTCTAGCTTACCTCCTCAGAAGTGGAGAGTAGCTGACCATGACACAGTATTTCAACAGAACCTCACTCCGAGGTGTTGGTGGGGACACGTAGAGTGACAAGGGTGACTACACCAAGTTTCACTCATTAAATAGGCTGGCTATGCTTCCTTACACAGAGGAAGCAGAGATCCAAGATCAGGAAAAGGATGGGCCCCATTACTCTTAAGAGTACTTTTTTAGATCAAGTTTGCTAATGTTACATCCACTAATGGAAGTCACATGACAAGCCCCAAGGCAGTGTGGGAGGACATTACAAAGAAGCACGGGGAGTACAATAGAAATTTAACCCGCCATTTTGCAAGCAATCTCTTTTCCATGACTCCTAGCTCTTGGCTCTTGGTTCCTCTCTCTGAGATAGTCTCCTTTTCTGTCAAAACTAAATGGCCCAGGTTGGCAGTTGAGTAGTTTTCTAAGTCTGCTTCCAGTAGAAATTTGAGGGTCTAGAGACTCTTTTTTATTTGAAGTGACTCAGTTTCTGTCTAAGAAGTCTTAGACTGATACAACTTCCTTCAAAAATGTGTGTGCTTTTTATACAAATTTTAACAAAAGTCATTTCCACAGTTATTTTCAAGACAGGCCTTTCTCTACTTTGGGCTGCTAGTAAGGCAATGTTATTTAGAACCTTCGAAGCTCTTTTGCCTAACTGAGAAAGTCCACTAGATATCACCTTAAGTGTTTTTTATAGAGTCCTAACAAGGATTTTACAGTCATATCCTTGATTTGATCTTGATACAGAAGCCATGTTTTACTGGAAGCATCATTACTTTTTAAAACATCCTTAGGTTTTAATTTACATTGGGACTCTTACTGGTTGGAGAGCCCGCAAGTGAGAAACAGTTAATCTAGCACATCCTGGCTCCTCCATGTTCTACATAAATTCTTCCTGCACGCTGATCAGTTCTTCCTTTAGCTCATCTTTCTTGTCCTATAAATTATCATAGACAACTAAAAGAAGCCAATAGAAATGTTAAAGTCCTTCTGAAAATTATCTTGCCAATGTTCACATTTTTTATCTTCCAAATTACTCCGGGCAATAGTTTTGTGAGTTGTTTCATAAGATCATCTCATACATGTCACAATCTTTCCATCCTCCACTAGCAGTTTGCTTGCCAATCTTCCAGACTTCACAAAATGTCTTATGGCTTCTGGCACAGAATGGTCTCCAAAGCCACTGTCACGTGTTTATTGTTGTTATTGTTGTTATGGAAACATCCCAAGTCTAGATATCATTTTCTTTATCAGTTAGCTTTTACTGAAAAAAAAAAAAACAAACCACTCCAAACATAGTCACTCAAAACAGAAACCATTTCTTTGGTTCACTATTTTGTAGTTTGTAGGTCATTCTAGTGGTTCTTTGATCTGGGCTGGCAATCCGTGACACCCTGAAAATAAGCTGATCTCTACTGAGTTCTCTCAAGCGTTTCATTCAGTTGGCAGGGTGGCTGGGGGGTGTATTACCAAGGATGGCCTTTCACACTGGCATTTAACTGGAGCATAGTGTTCCACACACAACAGCAGAGTTCCAAGAGCAGGAAGAGGGCAAGCCCCAGTGTGCAAGTACTTTCAACGTAAGTCTCAAGTTAGCTAATGTTCCTTTGGTCAATGGGTCACATGGGCAAGCTCTGAGTCAGTGTGGAAAGGCACTGGCAGAGGGTATAGACATAGGATAATAAATTATGGCAGCTATTTTTGTAAAAATCTACCATACTATAAGAAGACTGTAAATGAAAAGAAAGGAGAAATTGACTATTAGAGTCAGACCAAATCCAAGCCACATAGGGTTTCAAAGCACAAATTCTAAGATTTAAATTCAGCAAAACAGAGAGCTAACACAATAGTCTGGAGTCAGCATGGTTTTAAAAACACTCAATTTAGGAGCGCCTGGGTGGCTCAGTGGGTTAAAGCCTCTGCCTTCGGCTCAGGTCATGATCTTAGGGTCCTGGGATCGAGACCCGCATTGGGCTCTCTGCTCAGCAGGGAGCCTGCTTCCCCCCCCCTCTCTCTCTGCCTGCCTCTCTGCCTACTTGTGATCTCTCTCCTTTCTGTCAAATAAATAAATAAAAACTTTAAAAAAAAAAACACTCAATTTAACTGGCCATGAACCATAACTCATATCCACAATGTGAGATGGAAACACACCTAGGTCAGATAGCAACTCCCTATACAGCTTAACTTCAGTTTCACACATCCCAAATCCAATCATTAATTCACCCTAGATATAATAGTGTTCATTCCCAGGGGGCGCCTTTCTGAGAGGTATTTTATTGGTCAGCCATTCCTAAAGTCCTAAACACCTCTGATTTCCTGGGTTTCTTCCACTCAAGAAGTCTCTGAATGCAGGATTTCTCCCACTCTTTGGTGGGATTCTTCTGAAGAGACTGGCACCCTTATACGGTCAAGTTTTTGGTTAGCTTTCAAGATTTAGCCTTGATGTTGAAGGTGCTTTAGTCTGGTTTAAGGAGAATCTCTCCATGCCTCCATGAAAATTTCAATCGGAACAATTATAAACACCAACCTAGAATCTACTACTACCTTCACCTGTACTCAGCCAACAAGAACCAATTTTGAAGATGTTTACACAAGATGCTAACACATTAACCACTGTATGAGAGGTAGAGTATTGTGCTCAATAACAATTTTGGTGGTAAGATTTGGAAGGAATGGGTTTGGAGAGCACTGGAAAGCAGTGTGGCTGAGAAGAGAAATTGACTTGTGAATGAAATAATTGTTAAACATTTAAACACAAGAGCCTAATATGCTCAAGTGGTGTATTTATTTTCAAAATCCTAAGGGAAACAGCAACTCTCCAGGATGTCAACTTGATCATGTCTTAATTTTCATTGAGTAAAAAATGAAAATAAATCAAAATGACAATTATTTTATTATGGCCAGCTCAAGACAAAAAATTGAGGCAAGACCCAGAGGGAATGTGGAAGAAACTACTAAAACAAGGGTAAAAAGTTAAAATACAGAAAAAGAAGATATATTCACTATCATCTCGCATTTTTATAGATTTTGGCATATAGTAAGTGATAGTAATGACTTTTTTTTTTTAAGATTTATTTATTTATTTTGAGAGAGAGAGAGAGAGCATGAGCATGAGTGAGGGGAGGGGCAGAGGGAGAGAATCTTTCAAGCAGACTCCCTGCTAAGCCAGGGCTCCATCCCACAACCTTGGAGATCATGACCTGAGCCAAAACCAAGAGTTGGACACTCAACCGACTGAGCCACCCAGGTGCCCCAACAGTAATAACTTCTTAATTAAATATTCAATTTAGGATTTAGGGATCACTTAGCCCCCATGGCATATGTTGTTGTCCACTAACCTGGATTCTGAAGTCCTCCACCCTATTCAACTCCCAATTTACATGGTAAAAAATAAATTAGGAAACCAGGACTATGCCATGGCTACCCTCTGCTCCATCCAGAGAAACAAAGTCTACTCCAAGTATTGCAGTTTTGCGGACAGTGTGAGACAGGAGAAGCAGTAGTCCCAGATTGGTACAGCTGCTTTCCTTGGAAAGTGTTTATGAAGTCAACTTAACAATGTAGCCTGAACATATTAACACTGGCACTGTAGTCATCAACCTAATATATCTAGTGTGACAGCTTAATATACATAGTGATTTCAAGGTCAATGCCAATTAGATGGCTTCTCCTGGATAAACTAAAGAGTTCAGGGCCTTAGAAAAAAATACGGTAAAAACAGCATTTAGTATCTTCTTCATGTGTATTTGGTGGGAAGAGCAGAGAGTGTTGCAGAATGGTTTTTTTATGTATTAAAAGATTATAATTGTGTTAATATTATTTGTCTTTTGTTTCTTTTTATTAACATATAGTGTATTATTTGTTTCAGGGGTACAGATCTGTGAATATTTGGATGTAATAATTATTTTTGGTTTGAGTCAACTACCATGCCTCTGACACTGTTTCAGATTCTGGACGTACAAAGATAAATAATCTGTCTTCACATACTTTATGTTCCAGAGGGGGACACGTGTACCTAAGCCAATAATTATAACACAAGTAATAGTTTCTAGAATAAAAAATGAACTGAGTGGTGCAAGAGAATTGAGGAAGAAATGATCCCACATTGGGGAGTTAGAGGAAGCTTCATAGATGAGATGAAATTTCAGATGGTTCTTAAAATTATGAATGTGTTCTTTAGCTATGGTCAGCACTGAAAAAATTACATGTAAAAATAAGTGATATTAGCAAAATAAAATTTAAAAACTGAGGTGAAAGGAGATGCTGAACAGTATGGCTAGAGTCAATATAAATTTCAAGGATCAGTTAGTCTAAGTTTTTTTTAATTACTTTTATTACTTTTATTTTTTATTGTTTTTAATTTTAATTCCAGTATTGTTAACATACAGTGTTATATTAATTTCAGGTGTACAATATATGGTTTAACAATTCTGTACATCACCTGGTGCTCATCAAGATGAGTGTGCTCTTTAATCCCCTTCACTTATTTCACCTATCCCCTCACCCCCTTCCCTCTCGTAGCCATCAGTTTGTTCTCTATAGTTGAGAGTCTGTTTCTTTATTTGTCTGTCTCTTTCTCTTTTTTCTTTTGTTCATTTGCTTTGTTTCTTAAATTCCACATATGAGTGAAATCATATGACATTTGTCTTTCTCTGATTGCCTTATTTTGCTTAACATTATATACTCTAGCTCCATCCATGTTATTGCAAATGGAGAGATTTCATTCTTTTTTATGGCTGAATAATATTCCATTGTGTATATATACCACTTCTTCTTTGTCCATTTATTTATCAATGGACATTTGGGTTGCTTCCATAATTTGGCTATTGTAAATAAAGCTGCAATAAAAATAGGAGTGCAAGTATACCCCTGAATTAATATTTTTGTATTTTAGGGGTAAATACCAACCACTGTGATTACTGGATCATAGGGTAGCTCTATTTTTAACTTTTTGTGGAACCTCCATACTGTTTTCCACAGTGGTCGCACCAATTTTCGTTCCCACCAACAGTGTACAAGGAAACAAAAGTTAACATGATTAGTAAACTTCTTTGGATGATAATTTATGTGGCTTTGTCCTGCTGTCTCCTTGCAAAGTTTAATTATTAATAGATCGTTATGATTTCTAATCACAAGACTTTTTTGATAATACAATATATGGTATTTTCTTCTAATTGCTAAGATTTTGTTTATTTTTTGATAAGACAATATATGGTATTTTCTTCTAATTGCTAAGCTTTTAACAAATCTCTACTGGAACTGAACTTTTCTTATCTGAGGCATAGCAGAGCTAAGAAAAAAAGGGAAAAAATGCATCTGCACTAAAATTAACTACTTCCAAAAAATTAGCAAGCATAGAAAATAAATAAAAATTTTGCTCTTTGAAATTTGCATTTTGCATATTAAAACATCCAGAGTTCACAATCTTCACTGAAGATAGCATAGTACTTAATGTGCTGTCGAATGGATTAAAATGTAAATCTTAGTTGAGAAGGTCTAAGAATGGTGCTGCAATCAACATAGCTAATGATGAGCTGCGTTGTTTTGGTTTGGGTTTTTGTTTTGTTTTTTTCCAGTTTAGAATTGAAAGCATTAAAAGTACACTGTGAGCTCTTTGGTTCAGAATTTCCAGTATGAAGCATAATTCTTAATACATAATCATCAATGTTGAACTAAAGCATACAAATAAATGAATGAATAGTAAGTGTTTCTGAGGTAGCTCTTATAATAAATCCTTTGAATGGAGAGGCTTCAAAAAGGACCAATATGACAGTGATAAGCTCTAGGCAACACTGCAGAGGTGAGAGGACAAGGATAAGTGCTGGTGTGTTTCTTCACAGAAATAGCTATAATTTTTAATCAACTTTTTCACTCAGAACTCACATTTGATCACTTATTTTAGTTTCTTTAAGATTTATTTTTCTAATGCTTTAAAAACAAAAATTGTTAGGGGCGCCTGGGTTGCTCAGTCAGTTAAGCATCTGCCTTCAGCTCAGATCATGATCCAAGGGTTCTGGGATAGAGTCCCCACATGTTGGGCTCCCTGCTCAGCCGGAAGTCTGCTTCTCCCTCTCCCTCTGCTGCTCCCCCTGCTTGTGCTGCCTCTCACTCTCTCTTTCTCTGTCAAATAAGTAAATAAAACCTTTTTTTTTTCAGGCTTGACATTTATTTATTTATTTGTTTGTTTGTTTATATTAACATATAATGTATTATTTGCTTCAGGGGTACAGGTCTGTGACTCATCAGTCTTACACAATTCACAGTGCTCACCATAGCACATACCCTCCCCGACGTCCATAACCCAGCCACCCTATCCCTCCCCTCCACCTGCCAGGAACCCTCAGATTGTTTCCTGAGATTAAGAGTCTCTTATGGGGACACCTGGGTGGCCCAGTGGGTTAAAGCCTCTGCCTTTGGCTCAGGTCATGATCTCAGGGTCCTGGGATCAAGCCCCATATTCCGCTCTCTGCTCAGCAGGGAGCCTGCTTCCCTCTCTCTCTCTGCCTGCCTCTCTGCCTACTTGTGATCTCTCTCTGTCAAATAAATAAATAAAATCTAAAAAAAAAAAAAAAAGAGTCTCTTATGGTTTGTCTCTGTCCTTGGTCCCATCTTGTTTCATTTTTTCCCTCCCTACTCCCCATGACCCCCCACCTTGCCTCTCAAATTCCTCATATCAGAGAGATCATATGATAATTGTCTTTCTCTGATCACTAAGATAAGAACGCAGTCAGGAGCACAAGTTTTATTTCGCTTAGCATAATACCCTGCAGTTCCATCCACGTCGTTGCAAATGGCAAGATTTTGGGTTTTTTTAATTGTTCAAAATAATGATCATTTCTAGAATCTTACGTAAGTTAATTGTTTTTAAATTTAAATGTACCAAATGAGAGAAAAATAAAAATTCATTTGATCCACAAATGTAAGTTTTATAGGTGTTGTCTGTACTTGGCACAATAAATATGTCCCCCAAAACCCCAAAAGCTTGACAACAGAGTCATTAATTCAACAAATATTTGTTTTGTAAGTGAGAATACAAAGAGGATACAAAGATGAATAATATGGTCTCAAATCTTCTATTGTAGAAGGCCACATGGGAAAATCAAAGTTCTGAATAGACCAAGGGACATAGGAAAGGACAAAAAAGGAGAATGGCAAGAGATTGCAGGAAATTTTTACAAGGGGCAATGTGGCCTTGTGGTATGAGCAGGCTTTGGAGGCTTTGTGAGCCACTACTTCCCCATCTGTAAACAGAAGAGCTATTGAACAGATTAAATGATATAGAGCTAAAATAACTATAATAGTGCCTGCTAAGGAAAAAGTAGGCAAGAAGTGGTTCTTTCCATTTGCAGGTAGATTAGGTAGATCTTACTGACTCAATGATATGGGAGGGGTGGACAGTGGGAGGAAAGGCCTGGGAGAAACCCAGGAGGACACCATGTTTCTGAGTGGATGAGCAGATTCACGGCATTGTGAGATGCCAAGCACTAAGATAAGAACGCAGTCAGGAGCACAAGTTTGGGAAGGAGGAGATGATGGGTGACTAGAGAACATGGCTGAAAAGGTCTGGAAGTAGGGATAGAAGTATACAAGTTGTTTAAAATAAATTTGAATCTTAGATACCTATGGAGCATCCACTTGGAGATATCCAAGAAGCTGAATATATGAAACTAAGAGCATGGAATGTTTATTATATGAAGACCTAGCATGGGTATCAGAGCTTTGAATTTGGCTTTACCATAATTATCATCATCAGTATTAATAATATTTACTGATGCATCAGGCAACTAATTGAGCCATCCACGTACATTATCTAATTTAATCATCCAACAACCCTATAATGTAGAATTTTGGAGACAAAAGTGACTGAAGCTTAGAGATATTAGGAAATTTCTCAAGTATTAATACTACTAACAACAATAAATCCATACATCAGCATCTCATATAACAGTTAAATTAAGAATAAAATGTATTTAACCTTTAATTGAAGTCAATCTATGGGGTATTTGCATCTCACCCACTGATCCTGGATAGTACAGAAGGTCTAACATCTGATTATCTTTGTTCTGGAAGCATTCCTAAGGTTATACACTGAATCCATGAACCAATTTGTAAACCCAGCAGGTATCAGACATAAGCTGTATAAAACCATTAAAGCATTAGATAGTTCTTTCCAAATTGCCTCTCTCTCCTGCTGCTTACCAAATCATGAAATTCCTTATTCTTCGTGAAAATGCTTTGTGCTGAGAGGAGTTTCTTATCTTTGGAAATCTTGATATAAGAACTATGTTTCTTTACTAAAAATGTCAAAAGATTTTTATGGAACAAAAGTCCACGGGAGGATCTAGTTAACATCAGGTTGGGTAATATTTGCATTATTACCTCATAGTATCATAAATAAGAGCAGAAAACTCTCAAATAAATTTGTATCAAGGAAGGAGAAGGATGAATAAAAAACAAACAAAAAATATGAATAAGAAAGGAAAAATTAAAAGGAGAGTTGAAGTGAGGGAAATCCAAAGGAGAAAGGGAGAGAGAAAGGTATTTTGGGGCTATTAAAGAGCAGGAAAAGAGAGGTGGGATGTGGAACGAGGAAAGGAGAGGAGATAGAAGATAGATGGATAGATAGATACATAGATAGATGCATAGACGGATGATAGATGCAGTTTTATTTATACACACAGGTGCATATGTTATAAAACCTTTTCTAAAGTCCCAAACATGTTCCACTCATTCATGATCAAAATTCTACTGGAACCAAAGGTCATGTTTCAACTAACAGTCAAAGAGAAAAATTTATTAAGGTATATCATGATATATACTGGTGCTTAGGGAAAGTAAAACTTTAGATTAACCACTATACTTGTCTAGAGAGTTAAGAAGATTGGAGAGAGTTTATATGCCAACTACTATAGCATTTAAACTAAAGTTATACTTACTTGCTATTTTATCATCATAAAGCTGAATTTCTAAGTCTGTTTACTAAAGAAATATAATTTCCCATAATACTGAATGCCATGATCAAAATGTTTCCATAAAATGGTCTGTGATGCTGAAATTTACAAATTTTTTTCTTTTTTCAAAAGTGTATTTGTTAGCATTTCCTTTTTGTAGAAAACTTGTAGTTCCATTTTTTAAACTATGTTTATCATAGCAAATTGACTTTTCTCACCAAGCTTGTGATAACACAGGGAGACCTGCCTACTACTGGAGGACTGAATGATTTGTTAAGGAGAAGAAAATTTTCTTTATAGCTTTTCTCTGAGGTCTATCACTTTCATTTGTTTGTAATGAGCTCACATGCTATGATGTGCAGAGCTGGGTTTATGGTCACACAGATGAGTTTTGATTCCAGATCTGCCACACAGTGTGTGACTTTGAGTTAGTTAATTATTTCTCAGAGTTTCAATTTCTGAAAGAAAGATAAAGCAAGCCATATTTCAACAGTGACAAGTACATGAGATAAAAAAATGAATACAATGAATGAGTGAAGGAACAGAGCTAACATTATGCCCTCAACTCAAAGGCGCTCAATAAATGTTATGTTCTTCCATTGTAAGAGTCACCTTATTCTCATCTTATGACTACAATTAAGATATTTCTTATTCATAACTATGAATTATGTAGAACAAATAGGCAAATGACTAATATCCAGAATTCCATGTCTATCACGTGTTTCATTTTCAACTCAAGCCACTCTTTCCAGGGATCTCTCAAACTCGGAGCTCCATTGTTTCCTTTTGATACTTATGTTTCTCTTATAACACAATGTTTTGCTTTTCTTGACTCTTTTTTTAGGAGATATTTATTTATTTGAGAGAGAGAGAGAGAGAGAGAGCACAAGCAGGCAGAGGGGCAGAGGGAGAAAGAGAAGCAGACTTCCCTCTGAGCAGGGAGCCCAATGTGGGGCTCAATCCCAGGATCCTGGGATCATGATCTAAGCCGAAAGCAGACGCTTAACCAACTGAGCCACCCAGGTGCCCTGCTTTTGTTGACTTTTCTCATTGTCTTCAAGCCATTTAAAGTGTCTTTGTTTTGCTTTTTGAACCAGATTCCTTCTTTAAAGACAGAAATGTAAGGGCTACCAAAGTGCTATTTGCCTGGACACACAGCAGGCAGGCAGAAACAAAATGTCTGCTACCTATCCCTGGGGACATGGACAGCTTTTCCATCACTTCCTGCCTTGCAGAGAACAGATGTGACAAAACTGGCTTCACTGACACTGAATAAACAGTTTTGAATAATGATGCCAGTGTTTTTCTGCTACGATATAGACTAAGAGAAGACTTTAATGTTTATTTAATCTACAACAGAAAGTCATTATAATTTGAGAAAAATTGAAAACATTGGTTGTACCAAACCAAAAAGAAGAAAAGAAATCCCCTAAATCAGACCTACTGGTATACTGAAATGGATCAAGCCAATAGTCCATGATAACAATGATCAATTATTTTATATTTAATATGTGCTCACAGTGATACTGAGTGCTTTCAAACATTACATCATTGAATGCTCCTCATCACGACCCAAAGAACTGGATGACTATTATTCTTATTTTACAAATGAGGAAAATAAGATTAAGTACATTTTCAAATTCAACCCATGAGTAAGTGCCAAAGTTGAGATACACTGGTGTTTTCAACTCCAAAGCCTAATTTGTTTTTTCCATTATGCTTTGCTCTCTTTCAAAGTTCACATGCATTTATTTACTTAGAGGAATAGGGAACATTTACAGACACCTGACTGTATAGTGAGTAGGGGAGGATCAGTAAACTTTCAGATTCATCTCTAAAAACAAACCCCTCCAAGTTAAAGCTAACAGAATCCCAAGGTAAAAATTGAATCATTGTTGGGGCGCCTGGGTGGCTCAGTGGGTTAAAGCCTCTGCCTTCAGCTCAGGTCATGATCTCAGGGTCCTGGGATCGAGCCCCGCATCCCGCATCGGGCTCTCTGCTCAGCGGGGAGCCTGCTTCCCCCTCTCTCTCTGCCTGCCTCTCTGCCTACTTGTGATCTCTCTGTCAAATAAATAAATAAAATCTTAAAAAAACAACAACAACAAAACCTAAATAAAGGGACACCTGGGTGGCTCAGTTGGTTAAGCGACTGCCTTCGGCTCAGGTCATGATCTCAGGGTCCTGGGATCGAGCCCCGCATCGGGCTCTCTGCTCAGCAGGGAGCCTGCTTCCCCCTCTCTCTCTGCCTGCCTCTCTACCTACTTGTGATCTCTCTCTCTGTCAAGTAAATAAATAAAATCTTTAAAAAAAAATTGAATTATTGTTTGCTATACTCTGAACATCTAATGGCTATGATTGTTCTGTTTCTACTCAATCGTTTTCAAGTCCTGGAGTACTGGTGACCTTGACTTACCTGAGTTCAGTTTAATAGAATTATATAAATTTCCCACATGCAAACATAGTCACTCCAACATTCTAAACAGAACTGCTGTCTATCAATTTGTTGGGTTCATCAAGGAGCCCTGTGTAAGGCTTTATAATGTATTTAGTATCACATTGAGGAAAGTAAGGCAGAGCAGACAGATTTATCTGATGTATCATTTATCTGCTGTACCTAAACATCCCAGCAGAAACAGTATGCTTCACCCAAAGTTCTTGTCAGGTCAAACTAATTTTAGTGTGGAGGCTGTGTTTCCTACAATCACTCAGACCACAAACCTAGTATAAGACAATTGCATTTCAGTGTCATTAAGACACAGCTGGCTTAAGACTCAGAACTTCGTTCTGTTCATTCATTACTGAAACGTGTGGTATGGAGGGCTGCTTCTTCTCATGTCCCACCTTGTAATTTTGGTGACAGCCAAGAGAATATGGTTTCAAGGCAATGACCAGATTAATAAAAATCTTACCCCTTACTTTCAAATATCACGCCCAAAATCTCCACAACAAAATAAGGTTGAGAACACCAGGCCATGACAATTCAGTGTCCTGTGACGTTGAAGATCCACTTCCTTGATCTGGCAGGTTTGGTACCTGTTTCCTGTTTCCTCACTGCTCCAACAGTGCTACCTCAGTTCAAGATAATAACCTTTCCTTGCGAAGAGCAGTTTTTCAGGCAAGTCGGTCCTGGAGGACTCCAATTCCTTAAGAAGTTGTTCTTCAATGGAACACGAGTTAAACACCAGTCTCAAGCTTATGACTTCACAAAGAGTTCAGCCATTTCCCATTTGACTTTCTGATTGAAAACTATGGCTTCCGGGTAGTTCCCCAAAGGCCGTAATGCCCACAGTGAGAATTTTCTACAATTATCCTGACTCTGAGTAGTATTGCTTGTAACTTTGGTTTTCATGCTGTCTTCGTCTTTGTTCCTCTGCTTCACAAGATCCAAATGTTTCATGAATTTAGTAACTTCACCAAAATTTGTAAAGTCAGGTTTAGGGTGAGAGTTATGGAGGGAAGATCACTTACAGAATATGCAATGATTCGCTAACCTAACTGACCGCTATATAGGTTTGCGAGGGCTGCCCTAACAGTGTAACACGGGGCTGGGAAGCTTATACAACAGAAATGTATTTCCCCACAAGTTCCGGAGACTAAAAGTCTAAGATCAGGATGTTGGTAGGGTCGGTTTCTTTTGAGGCCTTTCTCCATGGCTTATAGATGTCCGTCTTCTCCCTTTCTTCACCTGGTCATTCTTCTGTGTCTGTCCGTGCCCTAATCTCTCCCTTCCAAGGACACCAGTCATTAAATTAGGTCACACCCCAATGCTCTCATTTAACCTTAATTACCTCTATAAAGACCCTGCTTGCAAATACATTCACAATCCGAGGTAGTAAGAGTTAGGATTTCAACATATGAATTTCAGGGAAGGAGGTAGGAGGGAGACAAAGGTCAGCCCATAACAGTTGACATTTCATTTTTTCTTCCCCCTACATGTGCCTGGATTATAGTCTTCTGCTTTCTGAAAATTTCACTCCTGATGTAACTCCTGTCTCCCATAGACTACCCACTGGTGAGTAGGATCCAGGCCCCTGTCCTCAGCCTGCTTCATCTACCATCTTTTCATATATATCTTTATTATACTTTCAATATCTCCTCACACTCAACTTGAGCCAGAAGTGCTTAAAAAAAAAAAAATCACTGCAAGTCTCCCTCTTTTCTTGCCTTCCAGTATCATGAACAATGGGAAGAAGTTGCAATAAGCAAGAAAGGCAAGAAAACAAGTGATCCATTTGCCCTTGAACAAGCTACAGTTAAAATTGTGATTGGAGGTATCATGTTTATGTTCATGCTTACTATGAAATATTTTGCAAATGAAGCAGAAATGGAGTCATGTGTTTTAGAAAGTGAAAAGAGGGGGCACCTGGGTGGCTCAGTGGGTTAAAGCCTCTGCCTTCGGCTCAGGTCATGATCTCAGGGTCCTGGGATCGAGCCCCGCATCAGGCTCTCTGCTCAGTGGGGAGCCCGCTTCCCCCTCTCTCTCTGCCTGCCTCTCTGCCTACTTCTGATCTCTCTCTCTCTCGGTCAAATAAAATCTTTAAAAAAAAAAAAGAAAGTGAAAAGAGCTTTTCCTTTACTCTGCTTTCATGCTTTTTAAAACCACAAACCTATTTCCATATAAAAATATGAGTAAATCAAAATAAAATTGTTAGCATTCATTTTCCTCAACTAGTGACTTCATTTCTAAAGAAACCATTTTATTTCAGTAATTAGTAAATGATTAGGATTTAATTGAATTTCTAGGCTGCTCCCAACTCCTAAAGTTTGGATCACTTAAATATCTAAAATTTAGCATTTGGCATTTAGATAATCAGGGCAATATGAAAAGCATAGTCTTTATCAGCACTGCTTTTCTTCAGGCAAGCAAAAGGTATCCATGGGAACATATTGTATGTTGTAGTACAGAAAAAAATACTTGTAGATCTGTCATAACAATATTAATGTTGGTAATTTTTCCCGCTGGTTAATCATCTTAATGATGGCATACTTTATGATTAATATTGCTCCTTTCCTCTGAAGAACCTCAAGGGTTTTTCACAGTAACTCTAGCCAGGTTTTCTAGCAGGTATTTAAATGATTCCAGTTTTCCCACTGATATTTGTATCACCCCTGGGTAAGTTACTTGGAGTGAAATTAAGGAAAGTTTAAGCTGTAGGTAAGTAATAAGGCTCACGTGAGCACGTAATGTTCACTTTGCCTCTCCTCTGTGTGAGCCTTTGTCATGCTACGGTTGAGATATTCTTAATTTTTATTAGAGTCAGTGTGTAGCAGGATGCAAAGGACATTAAATAGTTCCTGCTTCTTGTTTGTCTAAAATGTCTCTGGGTTTTTTGGTAATTATGCTTTTGAATTATGGGACTCTGACAGCAAACACGCATTCAAGAAGACAAAAGAATTTTAATAGGTGAGACTGAGCAGGCTTAAAAGAAGAGGATTTGCAAAATGAGAGAAAATACTTAATGAAATGCGGTAGAAAAATTGGCCAATCTGGCGGTGTCTCTATTTTGACCCTGTCCCCAGGCAAAAATCCCATCCAATTTGGGAAGGTTCCCATCTTTGAAGTTACAACTGCCTGCTTTGAAACTTGGAAGCACCTGTGCCAAAGGGCTGGGATGTCTCCTGACCTGTCCATCATCACTGGATAAGAACAGCTCCTGCTCTTCTACGTCACACCTTCTCTGAGTGCCTGAGACAATGCTCGTACTGTTTGTTCTCTAAACCCTGTTTGTTTATAGAAACAGAATGGGGTCTATAGACTGCGCGTTTCTGTGCTCCCAAATTCATAGGTTAAATCCTAACACAATCTGATGGTAGCTGGAGGTGGGGACCTATGGGAGGTGATTAGATCATGACGATAAAGCTCTCATGAATGGGATTAATGCTCTTATAAAAGAAACCCCAGGGGCACCTGGGTGGCTCAGCAAGCTAAGCGTCTGCCTTTGGCTCAGATCATGATCTCAGGTCCTGGGATCAAGCCCCACGTAGGGCTCCCTGCTTGGTGGGGATCCTGTTTCTCCCTCTGCTGGTCCCTCTGATTGTGTGCTCGCTTTCTCTCTCTCTCTCTCATAAATAAATAAAATCTTAAAAAAAAAAAAAAAAGAAAGAAACCCCAGAGCACTCCCTCCTCCCTTCTTTTAGGTGAAGACTCACCCAGAAGATTGGTGTCCATGAAGCAGGAAGTAGATTCTCACTAGACATCCAGACACCGAATCTCCCAGCACCTTGATCGTCAACTTACCAGTCTCTAGAACTGTAAGCAATACATTTCTGTTTTTCATAAGCCAGTTCTCTATTGAATTTTTGCTGTAACAGCCCAAATAGATTTAGACAGGGTAAGAAAAAGGACTGAATGCTTTTTGGCAACTTACTAAGTCCTTCATAGGAATGGTCTCAGAATTCTCCGAGATCATCACTGTTGCTATTCTCATGTTAAGGATAGAGAAATGGAGGCTCAATCATCAAAAATTACTTTCCTGGGGCTGTTTAATTAATAAGTTATACAAAATAGTTTTAACTCACATCTCCATGACTCCAAAGCCCATGGTCACCCCATTCACCCTCTTCCTCTAGCTCGAGAGAATAAAGTATACCAAGAAAGACATAGGGTCATGAAAGAGCTGGAATCTAGACAAGTAGAAAATAAAGTGCATAAAGGACATAGACTATAATTTCAGAGTAGTAGCCCTCACAAAGGAAGTTGTGGAACCCTTGAATTGAGACCAGAAGAAGTGACTAGCCACAAAATCCCTGTGACAGTGCTGTTAGCCTCTAGCCACAGCATCTTATTGTGCATATATATGTTCTATATATATATATATACGTATATAGTATATATATGTTATGCATATGTATCATACACTTTTATTTATTTCCATCAAAAATCAGAAATTTCACCAGAGTAATTTAAGATCAGGGCACCAAATAGGCATTTTGACTTATTTTAGAGAGCTTGATTTTCCAAGAAACTAATTTCTATTCTGTTCGAGTAAACAAAATCCAATGTATCTTTATGTATCTTTAGAGTGCCACGTGGAGAATAGATCACTTCAAGGAAAACCACCTTAGCCTTGTAACCTCCAGGTTCTGCATGTGGGTCTCCATGGAGATAATGCGTTCTTGAGCAGTGAGCCTAGCAAACTCATCCTTTAAAGAAACAACTTTTTGGGATAAGGTAAAAGGAAAATAATTTTATTGATAGAAATAATTTTTCTGATGGAGATTAAAACACCAGGCAGAAAATTTTCTTTTAAAATAATCATAGTGAAGAGCAACAACTTGATAAATGCATGGGCCTCTACTCACAAATGGCACATATTACACTCTTTTTCTTTTCTTATATTATTATTTTTTCCTTAACTAGTAAATCAAGTCATGATCACAGTGAAACCCGAAGAAAGGCTATCTAAAAACTCTTAATTTCATTCATTTAATACGCTTGCTTAATTTAGGATCATATGGAATGAGAGACACAGCATCACAAGCAGCAGTTTTGATAACATGGTTTACTACTGTGACTGGGCTCTTGGGCTGGATCTAAATGCAGCAAATTTATTTTTAAAGGGAACGCTCAGAATTTGGAGCATATTCTTTTTTTAGGTAGGAAAAGATCATATACATTTATTAGAGAAAATAGAAAAGTATTAAGAAACAGAAAAAACTATCTGCAATCCCAGAACCAAGAGGCAATTTTATCGTTACTAACATTTCAGTATATTTCCATTCAAAACTCATTTCCAGGGGCACCTGGGTGGTTCAGTCAGTTGGGCGTCCAACTCTTGATATCTGCTCAGGTCATGATCTCAGGGTTGTGGGACTGAGCCCGGGGATGGGGGCCACACACATTCTCTCTTTCTCTCAAGCAAATAAATAAAATAAAGTAAAATAAAATAAAATAAAATAAAATAAAATAAAATAAAATAAAAACAATAAAAAAAAAGCTCATTTCCAAGACACACATTTAGCTAGTCAACATTCTGTCTTATAACAATTTTGATTAACAGTATTTCCTAAATTTCTTGGATGAAGGCAACAATACACTTCTGCACCAGCCCGACAGAGTCTTCAGTGACTGGAGGAGAATGATCTTAAATGCAGTCTCCAGTAGCAACATCAGCAGCTCTCGGGTTGTTTCTAGATCTCGGGTTGTTTCTAGTACTGGTCCTCAGTACTGGCTGCATGCCCTGTCCCCTCCCTGAAACTATTAGTACATCCAGTCATCAGTGTTTTGTAAATGTCCCCACCCCCAAGTGATTCTAATATTCTAATGCATAGTCAGCATTGAGAACCAGTGTTCTAGATTTTGAAGCCTTTAATTTTTCATCTTGAGCACTCTCAAAGAGTTTTGCAACTGTTGCCTGACCCATTTGAAAGTTGACCTCAAAATTTTTATCGTGAATGTAAATATTTATAAAAGACGTAATCTCTGGCACATTATAAATATCGATATTTTAAGATAACTTTATTGTTTTATTCTTCTCAATGTATCCAGAGGAATCTAAAGAACACGGCAGTGTGATATTTGCACTTTCAAATAATCCATTAAGGTTGTTTTAACAGTCAGAAATTTTATATCATTCCTTTTAATCCTTGACCTTGCGTTTCCATTCCTTTAAACTCTAGACAATTTTATCTCAAGATAACACATTATTATGATTCAAAGTGTTTTGTTGACCACGCTAACAACAAAATGTTATGTAAGTTGAAATTTATTTTTTCTCCCTGGCCCATGTGACCTCAAGGCTAACAGATTTTCTTCTGGATTGAGAAACCCCGAAGAAAGCAGATGCTCGGTTTGAAGGAGGCACAGTTTCAAATTCAGCAGATGATATAAAAATTTCTGTGGTACTTGAGTAACCTCATGTCTCTGCTGCTCGGCCAAAAACCAACTGTCATTTATGGGGAGGCTTCTGACTCTGGACAAAAAAAACTAAACACAGCAGCTCTCCCCTGTATTAGCAAGCACCATTTACCTGAGCAATTGCGCCTATAAGCACTTAGGGAAGACACACATTGAAGAGACTCATGGAGGTTATTTTTGACTGTCAGAGACAAAACAATGATGCAGAGAAAAAAACACTCGAAGATTAAGGTGCGGAGTACATGGGGACAACTTCAGCACTCAAAACTACCTCTTGAACCAAAGGATTTCAAGTTGAGTTAAGCAAAAATGTTTCATGATATCACCCCATCGTGGCAGAGGGAAATTGTAAACAGTTTGAAAATAACCTATGTGGCCTGATTTTAAGGGTACTGCTGAGGATATCTTTACATATATGTCCTGCCTGGCAATGACATGATCCTTGAGAAACTATAAAAGTAGGACACAAGAAGGAAGTAAAGCCTGAAAGCCCTCTTGAACACCCCCAAATGGATTTTATACAAATGGCCAAAGCAATGAGCTATGACTGTGTTTGGTTATTATTTACTTACTCTTAGAGTGAATTGATGGCTTTCCTTGCCAGAGAGTGGTGGTCTTAATGGTGGTGGTAGTAGTAGTAGTAATAATAATAATAATAATAATAATAATAGTGATAATAATTGCTGTTTGATTTTATTTTCCTGATCTGGCATGTGATGGGGGTCAGGAGATTATTTATCTCTCCAGTGCCAAGGGCACACATTTTGCTGGTATTGCTATTAGATAACTCTGTAAATATTTACCTTTTATTCTGAAACTCCACTGTCCCTTTCATCCAAAATGAACAGGAAAGTTAGACAGAACCAACAGAATTCTAAAACCATCATGAGCAAAGCTCTCAGAAACCCTTGAAATTTAAACCATGTAACCTTGGCAGCAGCAAAACCAACACCCTCTAAAGACTCCATAACAAGCCATCCCATATAGGGGGAAATTTCGTTTCCAGCCTCAGATCCTACCAATTACAAACCAATATGATTAAATACTACAGAGGGCTCACACAATACCTCTAGCTTTATCACAAAAGATTCAAGCTCCATTATCAGAACAGCTACCTAAGCAGCCCCTGCATAATCTGAATCCTGAAAATTTGTAAAGACATCAGAGAACTCTGCCACTAAACTGTGACGGAAAGAACATCATCTTGTACCATTAGCAACTGACATGGCAGCAAAATTCCAAGATGATTCTTAGGTTCATGTTTCTTAATTAAGAACAGATACATCACTTTCTCTAGATCACTGGAATGCCCATTCCATCAGTAGGATTCTCAAGCATTGCCCATAAACAGGCAGCTACAGAGAGTAAACAGTATCTTCCCAAGCCTTTCTGATCAAGCTGATTCCTGCAGATATAAACTGCTTCTGTCCAGGACACCAGAACAAGATTTTCTGATTCTTTGGTATGCTTTTTTTTGCTTACTTCTAATCTTGCTTATTATTATACTTTCATACTTTTTTATTAAGTGAATAAAGATTTTTCAAGATACTCTCCATTTTCATTCTGTTATTGTTCATCCCCTAAGGTCTCCTCTCTTCTGCCACTTAAGGAAAAACAAACTCTCTTGCTTATTTTTCTCCGAGCTACTGTGATAGTTATTTTTATGTATCAATTTCATTGGATCGGGGAATGCCCAGGTATCTGGTAAAATATTATTTCTGGGTGTCTGTGATGGTGTTTCTAGGTGAGATTACCATTTCAATTGGTGGGCTCACGAAAATAGATTGCCCTCCCCAGTGTGGGTGGGTAACATCCAATCTGTTAAGGGCCTGAGTAGAACAAAAAGGTAAAGGAAGGACGCATTTCCCCCTTTTTTCTGCCTCGTTGCCTGAGCTGGGACAGCTCATCTTTTTTTGCCCTCAGATTGAGATTTACATCATTGACTCCACTGGGTCTCAACCTTCAGACTTAGACTGAATTATACCACTGGTTTTCCTAGGTCTCTAGCTTATAGATCATGGGATTTCTCGGCCTCCAGGACTGAATACAATTCTTTTTTTTTTTTTTTAAGATTTTATTTATTTATTTGACAGAGAGAGAGAGATCAGAAGGAGGCAGAGAGGCAGGCAGAGAGAGAGAGAGAGAGAAGCAGGCTCCCTGCTGAGCAGAGAGCCCGATGCGAGGCTCGATCCCAGGACCCTGAGATCAGGACCTGAGCCGAAGGCAGAGGCTTTAACCCACTGAGCCACCCAGGTGCCCCTGAATACCCAATTCTTCATAATCAATCTCCTTTTATATCCTATTGCTTCTATTTCTTCCGTGAACCCCAACTAATACAGTGACCATTCTGAAGTTAATTCATTGCTGGATCTGTCTCCCTCCACCTGATTCTGCCTACAAAAAAATGTAATAGTTGCTCCTTTCAATATTTCAGAAAGTAGATTTCATCTTGTAGGCTCCTCTGGTCCTTAAATTTCTGCCCCATAATGCATGCCAAACTTCAGCCTTGTAAGAAGTGAACCTTGACTCTATATCCACAAAATGCTTCTTCTCAGGTCATCCAACCCTAGCAACAAAACCTACAGCCCCAGGCATGGGAACTAATGTTGGCACTTTTGTAACTACAATCTTTAGTCTGTTCTCCTTGGGGACCCTGCAGACAAAAAAATCTGCTTACTTTAAATGAACAACAATTGGCTCATTACTGTTGATATAAACACCAGGTATATTCCTAATGTATCTGCCTTTCTAGAGATACTTTTTATGAGGATGGATACTGCTCTGGAAAACCCACAAACTTGGTTCCATTTGTTACCCAGGGTTGTCACAAATAACCACATAGTTGTTGATTTCCTCCCAGCTAGCCAAGTGCTATAGCAAACACTTCTAATCTGATTCCCCCTATGTAAATACTCCAGGTAAGCGAACACATAGTTTGGGACCATTACTCACACCTCAATTTCTAAAACGGATCATGATAATTCAGTAGGTCACTACTCCCTTCATCCTCACCCCCTTCTTATTTGCCTCTAGAACAGCTTTCAAAACTGGACCAAAGGGAGTGAGACTGGGGATATCAGTGGAGAGGTGACAGAAAAATAGGAAACATCTGACTTAACCTTACACCCAGAAGGATAGCTATCTTTGGAACAGGCAGGTTTTCCTCAACATTTTTGTTTGTTATCCCAAGTTTCCAAAAATCTTTTCTCTAATTCAAACAATTCAGAGGAAATGTTTTTGAGAAATGCTGATATACATTTACTTGTCAAGACTTCTTCACTGGTGATGCAGTGTCTCCGTTTACGTCAGGCAGAGAGAGGAAATATAACCCTGGGGGTTTTATGAAAAGGAGACAAATCAGCAAGTCAGGCCTCTCAGCCACCTCTGCTCCCACTCCTTCTCTCCACCTCCAACCACACTTCACAGTTACAGCACTGCGTGTCTTCAGGGTCGTGCTAATGGCTCTGAACAGCTAAAAGAACACCTCAGGAACCAATATTTCCCCCTGGAATCATTGTAGGTTTTTATTTTTGTTTGAGAACTGTTGGATTGCCCTCCACATGTCCAGACGTTCAAATCTTTAAGAGCCTTCCATCTATACTCTGAACCCTAGCCAATCAGTTTTTATTTTTAAAATATTATCTATATTTAAAAAATAGAAAACCATATAAATCTATTTCATTTATAATGTTTAATATTTGGGACTCTTTTAAGTAAACAAAGAAAACATTTTACTTATTGATTTATAAGTCACTTTTTGGTTGTTGATTCTTAAATGGTATGAGTTGTCTTAGAGACATAGTAAATTAACCTTGGTTGAGACAAAAAGCTGAATTAAAGATATGAAACTTATTTATCTATGTTTAGACTCACAGAGAAGCTTGATAAAGCAATGAGAAGAGCTTAGACTCTGGATTCCAAATACATGGTTTCAAATCCCAGGAAAATCATTCGCCATGGCCTTGGGCTAGTTAATGAAATGCTCTGCACCTTATTTAAAAAGAAAAACTGAATATGATTCAAAACGATTAAAGGAGAGGCATTTTATTCCCATTGGTAAAACTGATAAGGAGGACATGTAATCCAAAACATTTTACAGACGGATTAGGGCACAAAATATCTTTTCCAAGAGGGCAGTCAGCACTTGGTGAATTTGCCATGACCTCGGATGGTGAGAACTGGGAGTGAAGACCTGGGAGAATAGTTTAAAATCAGACCTTTCCCGATCCACCTCACTTGGGAATTCTAAGCACAGAGAGTAGAGAAGATTTTAATCTGAGGACAGATTGAAACTTCAATAAGCACTGGATTTTTAACACTTGAAAATGAGCTCTGAGTAATCCCAAATCTCTCGTGTCCATGCAAGATTAACTTTCAGAGATAAGAAAATCAACAGAGTCCATTTTCAGAGCAGTAGTAGAACAATAATAAAGCTACTTCCTCATTGTCCAACACTGAGTCTAGCCAACCCAGCAAATAGTCCTGTCTGTAAGGCGCCTGGCACGTGGTCTGAGTTCCAGGTAGGCTAGTTCTTTACCTGTTCCATTTCCTCCCTGTCTAGTTCTGCGTCCTTCACTGATAGGTCCTCATCTATGAAATGCAAGGGGTCCCTGTGAGATCTCCATGAGACTAGGGGTTCACGTGTCACTACATTCACACACTTCCCGGTTCCCTGGGCTCCTTTACGCCCGTATGTCCCTTCTTAATGCACAGTTTCAAAAATAAGGAAATAGGGCCCAGAAAGAATATGAACAGAAGAGAGCTGAATTTTAAGTTAACAATATTCTAAATCTCACGCAATTGGGTCAAACATGTTTTTAACACTGCTCAGGTACCATAGGTTTTCAGAAGAGTGTAGAAAAAAGGATTATTTTTGGCAGTTATACCAAATCGAGGCTTTAATTCCTATGGGTTTTCTATTGGATGTGTTTCTGTAAACTCACAAATGTGTAAATGTTAGCATGATCGATGTTTTTAAACTATTTCAACAAGTCTCGCTAATTTTATCTAAGTGAGGAGAAACAGCGGGGTGTTTGAAAAGAATCAACAAAAGTGTATCTGTTCACAATTTTAAAAGACATATCATCTTATTAATCAATAAATGAAATGAAACTTTTTTGAAAAATATTCCTTAGAGGGAATGCTTTGTTGAGTACATGAGATTCCCAAGTAATATATTAGTATTTTCTATACACAGGTGAAAAGAGCTTAAATGTGTTTGGAAAGTTCATTCTCTCATGAAATTTAATATTCTACCTGATGCCTTAATATTTTTTTAGCAGATTTCCCTCCATTAATATGATATTAAAGTTAAAATTTAATAGCTTCTAATAACCAGCCTCTATTCTAATTATCCTGAATTCCAAACCTGTAGAATTGAACGCAAACTCAAAAAAATGAATACTGTTTTCTTTAAGTTATCATTTCCATCAACATCAGGAGATACTGGGTGAATTGAAAGGTGGTACAAGATGGAGATATGCCCAGGAGAATGCAGAAACCCATAGCACAGCTGAGTGGAAGTCAGGGCTGGATACTCAGTTCGAAGCTTTAAAACCACCACTATGGTGGGTTGGGGTCATAAACAGAAGGCTTGGGACCAAGCAGGCAATCTCTGGGACCCACAGCATGCACGGACACAGCAGCACGCCTCCCTAGGTGAGATGAGCAGAACTACAGGAGCTAACGTGGAGCCTGCTGGCAAGACATCTGGCAGCGGGAAGCTGGGCAGCCAGACACCGAACTGGGACTCGAGGCAAGAATTCCACTCAGTCTTTGAGAGAAACAAAATGGCGCAAAGCAGGTGTCTGAAGGTTTGGGGAGATTCAGTCCAGAAATGTTGTCATAATTAGCACACAAAATCAGCACCAAATTAGCTCCACGTGTGTTTATCCCAGATCATAGCATTAAATGAATCCCTTTGGCCTAAAATCAAAATGGTACTAGCAGTTGGGAGTACACTAAAGCTGCAAGTGGGTTCAAGAAAGCACTTACTGCAGTGTTTTGGTGTGTACTTTTAGATTTCTATTAGATCCTTGAAAAAACTAGTCATCGTTCTGACTCGATTTTTCCAGCTCCAAGATGAGATTATTTTTGTGTACATTTCCTAGGGGAATGTTGAGGGAATTTAGTGTGATTATGGAACTAGAGTGTTTTATATTTATTTTTTAGATTGGAAAGTCTCAAAATCAAAGCTTGGTGTAGACAATGCTAAAATGGAAGCAATATACATGCATACGTGCTATTGCGAAATATGTCATCCTTAGGAAGTGTCACACTAAATTTTAACAGAATGAAAGAACCTAGTCTTATCAGCAGAGCCCCTAGATTTTATTCTTGTACACATATAAACACACAGGGACATGCTCTATACAATTGCATTCTCCTCCCTTCTCTGTTCCTAAAAATGTATGTTTATTTGAATAGAATCTATATATGTACATACATCATGCAAGCATGTAATGGGGAAAGAAGCAACAAGCCTCTAAAATTAAATAAACAGAAAGAGAAATGTTTACTTTGTCCAAAGCTCAATGCAATCGCTTCTTAGCCTTTTACAGAAAAGAGGCCAGAATTCAAGAGCAAGTTTTCTACACAGTTTGTTAAAATAGAAGATAAAACACTTCCTCCAATCAGAAAGAAAAATTGTGAGTGAAGAAAATATAAACTCTGACAAGAGCTGCCTGGGATCCCTAATGGAGCATAAGTGTTCCTAAGATCTGGGGTAGAAATAAAAGTCATTTCTACAGCACAAAAAATGGAAACAGACTCATTTCATTGAAATTCCTCTTTCTTTTCCACATGTCTTATTGGGAGACCTGAACATCCAGTCTTGTTTCTCCCCAAGCTCACCTTTTCATTTCCATCATGCTCCACAGAAAGAATTCCAGTTAGTATAAATTTCTTATGTGCGCCATTACCCTTTGACTTTTCTTTCATTTGTTCTTTTTTAGTTGCATCCAGTCATATTTACCAGTTTTCTTTCCCTCTTTTCTGTTGTTTTTGACTTGTGTCGTATGGTAGAATACCGCTGTCTTATTTTTCCCACTTATCCTTGCTCCTCTCTCTCTGTCTCTTCCTCCTTGCCTCTCATCAGTTAGAAAAGATGTTATATTAGCTGGCCACACTTTCTTTAGGGTCAGTTTTTTCATAGAAGTGATGGAATGCATTTGTTTTCCTTTGGGCAAGCCTCCACTTTTCAATGCAAGACATTTGAGATTTCCTCTTCACCAGCTCCTTATGAAATTTGATTTTTATTGTCTAGATATACATATATTTTTTTTAGAATCTTCTCTTGAGATTGAGACTCTTTTCATTGGTTTCTCAGAATTAGATCCAACAATAATATGCTTGAGAACTGGTACATCTCCAACCCCCTGATTTCCCTGCATTTCCAGCCTGGGATCCGGCTCTTCTCCCACTCCATATCCTTGGAAGATGCCTAAAACACCTGTTGTGGGGCACTTGGATGGTTCAGTTGGTTAAGCGTCTGCCTTCAGCTTAGGTCATGATCCCAGCGTCCTGGGATCGAGCCCCACATCGGGATCCCTGGTCCTCAGAGAGTTTGCTTCTCCCTCTCCCTCTTTTTGCTGCTCCCACTGCTTGTGTGCGCTCTCTCTCTGACAAATAAATAAAATCTTTAAAAAAATAAAAAATAAAACACCTGTTGCTCTAAAAGAACTCATTCACTCTCAGTTTCAACTATGTGAGTTAGTTTCAAATCTACACACCAGTCTCAAAATTACCAACAGGATTTTTAATTCCACATTCCCAGTTTTCTAAAAGATTATTTTCAACGGTGTTCCACTAAAATTTCAGACTTAATATGTTCTGAACTGGTAGCTTTCAAATTTTTTCTAAAACAGATCCCTTTCTACAATATGTCTTAAGTGGAAACTCAATATTTCATCAGACTGAAGTTAATACAAGAGCAAATACTTATTGTGAAATCCTTAAATGTGACAATTGGGTCATTTTGTTACATACATATGTGTATACGTAAAAAGTTATGGATCACAGTTGAGCTGTATTTCTGTAGCTTGGCCTAAATTCACAAACAGACATTATAAAAGAGAAACCTTTCTTCAGTACTTTTGTGGGAATTCTAAATTTGAGCACAGAGACGAAACATGCTGCTTTATTCTGAAGTTTGCACAATGAGTGAGGTAACATGGACGCTCCTATTCACACCATCAGGTCCACCAGTGAGTTAAAATTTATCTATTATGCATGTAAGTGAGTGTGTTTGTTTTATATTAAAATTTGTTAATAGTTCATTTTTAAATTATGTTCTCTGACTTTCGGAAACCCTGAAACTCTTCTAAGGAACTATAATAATTCATAAAATGCAGTTTAAAAGTCATTCTTCCGTTTTATAGCGTGTTCATCATTTCTCATCAAAAACTATTTTCTCATCCTAATCTTTATATCCTTTTGGTAAAATGATTGCTGCCCCTTATTTTTTTCTTCACATGTAATGACAAATCATCTTACTGCTAATGTCAGTGTATTTGAATTTCATAACGTTTTCTTTTCTATGGCATTGCTATTGCCCTTGTCCGCACTTGGATTCCCTCACATCTGGATTGTCAAAATGGCTCCTTACATGGCCTTCCTATTCTTTACCATCTTTTCTTCCAGTTAATCCTGCACTCTGCAACCTGAAGAAAATATTGCTATACTTACATTGGTCCCTTACGCACAAAATTTCAACTGTCCTCTGCTGTCCAGGAAATAAATGCCAAACAGTTCTGCTTAATGCCTACATTCACTCATTATTTAAGTCTTTTACTCTTTACATCTCAACACAAAACACAAATAAATACACATCTGCACACACACACACCCCTAACTGAAACATGTGCCCCCTCACTCCCCATCTGTCATATCCATATCTAAATCCATTCTGGAATCTTCCTTTATTGCTTCCCTAACTACTCAGAATAACTTTATTTTCTCCCATCTTGGATTTCTCTTCTCCTTGAAGTCAATACCATTTTTTTTAGCAGATAATTATACACTGTTGGCTTTTTCTCATTATTTTATGTATGCAAATCTCCTCCAAACTAGATGGCATGTCTTTCGAGAAAAAGAACCTCTTTTTTCATCTTTCCTCACTCCCCACCCCAGACACACTCACAGTGACTAAAATATGCTGGGCTCGAGGAGTAACCTCTCAGAATCACGTGACCATTGACATCCTTCGGTCTTCTTATTAAATACCTAATTCTTTTATCTTTAGCTCTCAAAGAACTTTTTTGTTTTTCATTACCTCTGTGACTTTTTCAGAAATTGTGCGCATATTCTGCATAATTCACTTGGCTCTATCAAATTTAACTCAAGCCTTGGGATGGGGAAGTACTTCTAGCACTAGTTATTATCAGATTCTCTTGTAGAATAGAGAGGATACAGCATCCTAAATCAGAATAGAAGACTATTTTAAAATTAGGCATGACCTTTTAAACACACACATACACACACACACACACACACACACACACACACACACACACACATAGAGTGATGTATGCCCCTAGGCAAGTTTTCTGCCCTATTCACATACTGAGAACCAATACCTAAAAGGGTAACTAATGTGCTATTGGCATATATCTGAAATGTGTCGAAATGAAGAAAAAAAATAAAAGAATTTAAAATTAAAAGAACAAAAAATATTTGATTACATTAACATTCAAAAATTTGAGTCACCAAAAATATCGTAATCATAATTTAAATCAAATAACAATCAGATTTAGATTTCCTCTTACTCCCTCCCTTGAATCAACCCTGGAGAAACCACAGAAAACAAGAATCAAGGATCTGAAAAAATCATACAAAACCTGTGCCAAATATCCAGACAGACTGATAGCATCTTGGAGGGAGAGCACAAAGATGGTCGTAGAGGCAGCGTTAGCATTTGGCTGAGAACATCCAGTCACGACATTGAGAGAATACACGGGAGGAGATGTATTTTTCTTCTCTTTATATTGCCTTGGACAATTATTGCCTGCCCCATAGCCACAGAAAGCCTAGGCCCCCTGCTTTTGTGGAGACGGATGAATATGGAAGAGGATTCAAGGATAGTACAAAATCCCGCTGGGGCCAGGAGCTGGTATAAACTGGTGTGAGCAGACTGGCTAACCTCAGGCATTCATTATTTGCCTTATCTCTCTCCAAACAGCAGGGTTCACATCACTCCAAAGAAATGACCCCTTCTAAAGTTGCCCGCATCTAAGGGGATTTTAAAGATGAATCTTTGAGATCAAATGGTCTGCCTAATGGCTCTGTATTACCTTGAACTGTGTGTGCTGGCCTCCTCTCTTGCCCTTTCCTAAAACTCAGAGACTACAGACTCTTCCAGAACTTTGCTTTTTCCCCGTGACATATTATAAGTCAGAGCAGGACAACATTCTAAGAGAACACAAACATACAAGCTCACATGGCTAGAATCTTAGAACAATCCTTTCAACCAAGAAAGCAAAATCAACAATGACTATCACATAAAACAGTTATTAAAATAGAAAAATAATTTTAGACAATCATGATAAATGTCCTCACATCTATTAAAATGAATATTAGCAATATTTAGTAGGATGGAGTCACAAACAGGAAGCAGAAATATTAGTTCTAGAAAAGAAAACAGTTGCAATAGTTTAAGATAAATAAGTAGTAGGATATAAATAGTTGAGAAAGTTATTAGTGCACCTGTAGATTATATTGAAGAAATCTTCCTGAGGATAGCATGAAAGGCAAAGGGAAATAAAATATAAAGGGAAAGCAAAGAAATATGGAGGAGAGAAGCAGAACTACCGACACATGGAAAATAGAAATATTATGAAAAGATAAGATAAAAATAGGAATTTTAATGATATATAAGGACATCAGATAGTTCTAAAAGCTTTCTACAAAGAAATAGGAACCAAATCTATGTGAGACTTCTTAACACTAACTTTGATGATGAAAGGTAATGGAGTAATATATTTTAAGTATTTAAAGAGATCAACTTTGCACCTAAAATTTTTCGATCAGCTAGATTAACATTTAAATATGAGCAAACACACAGAAAGTCCACCTTCCCCCAGCTTTCTTTGAGGCAGGGTGTGGCCCTGTGGTTTTATTTGGGCCAAGGGAAAATGAAACGAAGTATGACACTTCCAGGACTAGCCCATAAAATACGTGATCTTCCTGTTCCCCATATTTTGGCAATATTGATGGCCAAGGCAATTTGGGAGCTGTGTGTTGGAGGCAGCATTGCCTCTATCAGCCTGGGTCCCTAAATGACCATGTGGAACACACCACATCCCCTGGAGTTGATTGTTCTTTGTGTGAGGAAGAGAGTATTTTTTATTGTGTTACATTAGTGCTGTGTTGTGGATTATCTGTAACTGCAGCTTATGTTACTTTACTACAAGAATTTTGTATTTTGTAAAGGAGTAACAGAAGAGGAAGATATAACAATCATAAACATATATGCACCTAATGATATACTTCAGACATGCATAAAACAACAACCGCAGAAGTGAGGAAAAAAATAGAGAAAACAATGGTACCTGGAGATCTCAGTCCATCCCACTCTAAAACTGAGGACCACACAGACCAAAAAACAAACAGAACTATAATCAGTAACCTTGAACTACTTGGCATTGTTGGGCCTTGTTAGGTATCGACGACTAACAAAAAATTCTCCTGCTTTTTAAGCACATGTAAAATATTTTATGAAGTGAGTGAAGTATTAGTTCATTGAGAAAGCTTTAATTATTCCCCTAATCAATACTTTGTGGATTGTGCTGGAGCAAGACAAAGCAGCATGCAGTAAAATTAGAAGCAAATAACAAAATTATAAATTTAAAATCTAACATTTTCCTTATTTTCAATTTTGCTTTCATCTATTTTAGGAATTCAGGGTATGTAAGCTTTATATAATGAGCTGAAAAGTTTTTCTTTTCTTCTTTTTTCTGGAAACACTTGTATTAGAAAGAAAATAACTACTTCTTGACAGTTGGTGAACTCTTCTCTAAAAGTGACTAGAGTGCAAGGAGAAGATGGTGTTTGGTGAATATTTTTAATTTCTTTCAGTTTTGTTGACTATTCCAATTTTATATTTATTTTAGATTTTATTTATTTATTTGAAAGAGAGAGAATGAGATAGAGAGAGCATGAGAGGGGGCAGGAGCAGAGGGAGAAACAGACTCCCTGCTGAGCAGGGAGCCGATTGCGGGACTTGATCCTGGGACTGCAGGATCATGACCTGAGCCGAAGGCAGTTGCTTAACCAACTGAGCCATCCAGGTGCCCCTCCAATTTTTTATTTATTCCTGAGTTTTAACATTAACAGATATTTTTCTTGAAATGCATTTATTTAATCTAACTTTTATAATGAATTAGAATACAGTTTGTCTACAATACATGTGCACTTATGATCGTGTGTTTGCTTTTGGTTGGAACATAACCGTATGGGATGGAGTTAATCGTACTCTCTGGGTTCCAGGTACCATGTCATTTTATGGCCACACCAGACCACTCTGTTTTACTTCTTTATATAATCTCTTTTGCCTTTTTGCTTAAGTACCTACCCTACCCATTTGGACAATCATTCAAATGTGTTTGTTAAGTATATTATTCTTTGGATGTTTTTTGAAAAGGGAATGTGATACAGAAAATTTGTGAGAGAGCAAAAAGGGAATGGAGAGGTAACCCAGATATTAGTAATGTAGGAAAATAGCTTAAGACCCGTCAGGCTGTAGAAACAAAAGAGAGGAAATGATGTTTCCTGAGTCTAGGAGTCTAAGAGCTAACTACACCATTTAGTGCTAGTACCATGGAGGAGGGATCCATGGCCAAAGATGGATTTAACCCTTTTTGGAAACAGACAGAGAAAGAAATAAGCACTTCTCTTTTCCCCCTTGTCATCTTCTATTAGGGACTTCTGCTGGTAAAAGGTAACTAGACGAGGGAAACTGGATAATGTAACTTGCAGACTCCCAGCCCCAAAATTGCAAAGTAGAGAATAGGTATAATGCCAGGAGATAATATGTAATTATAGAAAACATGGTCATGGAGTTTCAAATTTGGTTTAATTTTAAAAGAACAATACTGGTTAGCTTATACCTGGCTTCATTTTGGGAGGTATTACTGGGTATGAGCCAACGTCGACCCTAAGAAGAACCTAAGTCTGCACTAATAGAAGATTTTGGTCTGTCCTGTAAGGCTTCTAATGCCTAGAAAATAATCAGAACCTAGGCTCAACTATTAATCTCTACTTAACAGCTATAACCTCTAGCAATATATGGTGGAAAATGGCCAACAATACTCATTGGTTTGTGGATTTCATGATATCATGATACGGTAGTTATATCATCACTTTTCCCAGGTGAGACACGAGAAGAAACTTTCTGTAGTGGCCCGTGGCAAAGTGGTTCCTCCCCAATATCCTCTTTCTAATCACCATAGTACTATTCTCTTTCAACCCAAACATTAAATGTATCTGCTACAAGAATGAGGTCATGCCATAGAATCCAACTCTAGCTACAGAGCACTTGAGCTGAATTTCTGTTCTCACCACTCCACTGATACTGCTCACACCAGAGGGGCAAATAAACTCTCGTGCTGCCAGATCCAAGGGTCCCATTCCAGTTCTCATTATACTAATCCATTCACCAGCATTCATCACAACTGATCACTGACTACCTCAAACACTACCTTTTTGTGTTTCTTCCCTGTCTCCACCTGCCTCGTTTTCCACCAACATTACTATTCTTTTTCAATTTCCTGTATTAGTTGTCCTCTGTTCGACCTGTAATTTTGCCATGTCTCAGACAAGTCAGTATACTTGTCCCTTTCTTGCACATCTAAACACTCATAGAGGCCCGTGGCCTCAAATATTTCTTGTATGCCAATGGCTCCAAATTTTATCTATCTCTGATATTTCCCATCAATTTCTTAAGCATGTATACAACTGCCTACACAAAATATCTGCACATATTTGTTTCTAAGATACTTCAAACATAAACTGTCCAAATAGAATTCTTTATTCTTCATATTTCCAAATAATTCCCAGTCCCAGTCAATAGCACACAAACTACCCAGTTGTTCATGCCCCAACCCTAGGAATCATTTTTTCCTTTTTCCACATCAATATATACACCAGTCTTATCACTCTGCCTTAAAATAATCCCAAATCCTCCTTCTTCCATATCTCTTCAGTATTACTATCTTAATGCAAGACTCAGTCATTGCTTATCTGAACAATGCAATCTCTCTTGCTTTCACGGTTCCTGCATCCCTATCTAACCACCACCAGAGCAACCAAAGTGATCTTTCAACATATATGCCAGACCAGGAATTCTCCAGTTTATAATTCTCCAGTGATGTCCCATCAAACTTAGAAGAGAATCAGTGGCCTCACTCTGGTATTTAAGGCCCTACCTCATGAAGAACTTCACCTTGTAACCTTCTTTCTCCCATAACTCTCGCCTTCTTTTACCATGCTCCTGCTTCATTGACCTTATTTCTGTTTCTGAAACATTGGAAATAAATCTCACCTAAGAACTTGTGTACTAGCTAGTTCTTTCTTCCTGTGTGTTCTTATGACTCAGATCTTAGCTTAAACAACACCAATTTAGGGTTTTCTCTTGACCAAGCATATAAAGTCATCCATAAAACTCTATTACATACACAGTCTTATTTTCTTATGGTGTTAATGAATTAACAATATTACTGACATTTTTGTTTATTTATTTGTTTATTTATCACCTCTTTATTCTCTCTTTAGAATGTGAACTCAAAGTGTCATGTTAGAAGTTGCAAATCACAATGTACACATTGTTAATGTTTTCAGGTTAAAAGATTTTATTATTGTTTTTTAACTCCAAAAACTATAATGGCAAAAAAATAGTTTTTTCTAACAAATCAGTATGTTATGGCAATTTTTAGGCAGAAGGAAATAGAGTGCCTTATTCTAATATTATTTATGTACACATTCTAATATTTTATACATATAAAGACATTTGATAAACAAAAGACATTGTTGATCTAACATCTCAAATAATCTGTGCTTCCAAACAAAGAAATTGCATTTTAAGTTAATATAGTAATCACTGTATCTTAAAAATTTTTGGAAGGCCCCATTATTCTTAGCACAATGGCCAAACTTGATATTTCATATTGTAGCTCATATATACTCTTTTATTTTGTTCTGTGTTATAATTACATTGCTGAGTTTTAAAATTCAATGTATGAGTACTTACATAATACAAATCGCTATTTAATAACTAAGGTATATTTTTAAAGTGTTGTCTGTAGATATATTAGAGATCACTCTGTAATGGTTTGGTGGGTATAGCATAGCATTATTTGTTGCCATGATTATTTCCCTATGTAAAACATAACTGCTTTCAAATTTAAATAACCTTTAGATGCATATTATTTTAAAATTCTATAAAATTTAAGATAAAATATTACATTGTTAAATCTTATTTCACTACAGATGTCAAGATTAAAGAAAAGTAGAGCTGTTAAAATAGAACTATAAGAATATTATTCTGTGTCATTAAACAAAATTTTGGAGAAATGTGATGGAATGCCAGAAAAAAAGAGGAAAAACAATTCAGAGCTATTACTTTCAGGAAACTATAGCATAGATATGCCACTGAGAGAGTAAAACACAAATTTACCCTCTACCTCCATATCAACCATAGCTAATGAATTTCAAGAAAAACTGATAGGAAAAGAAATGGATTACCTATTTATACCAAATGTACTTTCTCCTGTCCCAGATACATAACCATGTAACTAGAATATTCAACTAGAAGACATTCTTGTTTAAAGTTATCCATCACGGGGCCCCTGGGTGGCTCAGTGGGTTAAGCCTCTGCCTTCGGCTCAGGTCATGATCTCAGGGTCCTGGGATCGAGCCCCACATCGGGCTCTCTGCTCAGCAGGGAGCCTGCTTCTCCCCTCTCTCTCTGCCTGCCTCTCTGCCTACTTGTGATCTCTCTTTCTCTGTCAAATAAATAAATAAAATCTTTTAAAAAAATAAATAAAAATAAAGTTATCCATCACAAGTTGGCAATAACAACCTCTCAAAAGGTATTGCACCTCTGCCCACTTCCATTCTCTCAATAAATAAATAAATAAATAAACTCCTTTTTTTTTTCTGGTCGGATTAATTTTGATCATCTTAAATTTCTTAATACACGTTCTGTGACCTAACATGTGATCTACCTTCGAGAATGTTCCATGTGCATTTGAGAAGAATATGTATTCTTCTGCTCTTAGGTGAAAAGTTCTATATGTGTCTGTTAGGTCCATTTGGTCTATAATGTTAAGTAAGTTGTTTCTTTACTGATTTTCTGTCTGTATGTTCTACACATTTTTGAAAGTAGGGTATTGAAATCTCCTACGGTCATGTATTGCTATCAATCTCTCCCTTCAGATATGTCAATATTTGCCTTATGTATTCAGGTGCTTTGATGCTGAGTGCATATATATTTATAATTATTGTATCTTTCTATTGAGTTGACCTTTTGTCATTATATAATTACCTTCTTTGTCTCTAGAGATAGCTTTTGACTTAAAGTCTAAGTATAGTCGCCCCTATTGGGGCCCTCAGTGGTGAAGGTTGCTGGAATCCTCCGCTTCTCCTTATCCACCAGGGAATGTAGAAGAATCTCGGTTCAGGGGATCCCTTTTAACACTGAGAGCTATGCCAGCTTGTGATATAAGATGACTCATGTAAAATGCTTCGTATGCTTTTCCACATGGCCATCCTCAGTTTTTGTACTCTTCTTAATTATATTCCAGAGCTCTCCCACAGCTATTTTCACCCATTGAGTAGTTATAAAATCACTATTTTTGTAAGGGTGCAAGGGCAGGGACCTCCTAGTCTACCATCTTGCTGAGTCATTTGTCAAACTTTTAGCAAAAAATATCCTTGACTTCATTAATATTCCTTATTGTTACCTTTTGGAACCATGGCATTTGTTGAAAGGCATTCACCTGACAATGTGAAACCACCAGAGAATGTATGATGCAAATAATCAAGATGATATCATCAAGTTCTTATAAGTTATTTAGTAGAATACTTAGTCTTATTTTTAAAGAAGTTGTTGATAGGTATCAATTCTAGAATGCAAACAAAATACCCTTTAGAAAATGTCCACTTGTAAATTTCTTGGCTTAGTACCAATTGGACATGATATTTTAAGTAAAATTAATGTTTTAAGCAAATTTATGTTAAAAATCCAATATATATACTGACCTTGGAAACATCAAGAAGAATAAGAAATTATTTCAGGTAATATTACTTGTGAAAATACATTATTGATGCTAAAACAAATTAATACCAAGTATTTAGTTAGTTTTCAAAGAGAAAATGCTACAAAAAAAAAAAAGAGGAAGAAAATTCGCTGCAACTATATATCCTAAGATTGGTATAACATTAATCCAAAACTGAATTTTAAAATCAATTTATTTTTCTATATTGGATAAAATTATTTCATTTTTAAAGTTTCATTTATGATCTAAAGTTGCATTTATCATGGTCTTTTCATTGTTTAGCTGATATAAGTAAATAATAGAATTATAATGAATGTAAGCTAGTGCAATAATATAAAAATTAACAAAAATTACTGAACACAGTAAAGAATATGTTATTTAGGGGCCCCTGGGTGGCTCAGTGGGTTAAAGCCTCTGCCTTCGGCTCAGGCAGAGATGGAGCCTGAGATCGAGCCCTGCATCAGGTTCTCTGCTCAACAGGGAACCTGCTTCCCACTCTCTCTCTGCCTGCCTCTCTGCTTACTTGTGATCTCTCCCTCTCTGTCAAATAAATAAATAAAATCTTTAAAAAAAAAAGGAATATGTTATTTATGTACATTAATGTATAAGGAACTAAAAAAAATTAAGACTTTTAAATTTTAGTAAGGATCCCATTGAAGTATTTTGCATATTTACTGCAATAGTTCACTAGAACTACTGAATATTTCTGAAGCTTTCATTTATATCTAACTTTGCACATTTGTTCCCCATAACTTCTCAAAATTATTATTGAAAAGGTACAGAGGGACTTCAATGTCATAAGAAAGACTTATATTTAACATTCATTTGTATAGAAAATTCAATAATGGAGCAATTAAGCATTGACACTATCATAAAGAATTTCCTATCTACAAAAGCAGATGTATAACTCTTTTATGGTGATGACTATTATATCTAGACACTTGGACTTTCTAATCACTGTGATTAAATTTTTTATGTTCAAAAATGTATTTGTCTTTCCAGAATTATTTTCCATTTGTAACTCTTATATAACAATTACACAATTCCTATAATCATATATAATATGTATAATTATTATATAAATAATATTCTGACCTCAAATATATTTTATTTGAGGAACAGTTGCTTTTTAAAAAATCACTCAAAGATGACACGTGGGCTGATAGCAGTCCTTTTCATATCAAATTTTATCTTCATCAAGAATTATTTGCTTCTTAAGGAACAAAACCTACTCAACTACTTTAAATTAAAAAGGAATTCTTTTTTTTAGGACAAGGGAATTTTTATAGACTAAAAGAACTGAAATAAAGCAGTTTTCATGAAATCCTGGAACCAGGACCTGAAAGGCAATCAAATATTGAGATGCCCAGGGATTCTCTCTTTCTAGGGACACGTTGTCAACTATCTCTGTTCCACTGAATGCCTTCCAACCTTCTTTCTCTCTGCAAACCAACATTCTCTACTGTCCTTGTATATAAACAATTATGGCCAACTTAATCAGGTGTGGATACTTGCTAGATTCAATTTGTCTCATTTCCAAGTTACAAGAAGATAAGCTCTGGCTCGTCCAGCTTAAGTCAGCCCTCTCTGGCTAAGGGGGCTGGGCAATGTAGCAAAGACTCATTCAGAAAGGATCATGAGGTCTCATTCCTTGGGCACCACAGGCATATAGAGTATTCCCCCCTTATCGAATGCAGGATATGTTGCAAGACCCCCAGTGGATGTCTGAAACTACAGAGTACTGAACCCTATATATACTATGTTTTTTTCCTATGCATACTTACATATGCTAAGGTTTATAAATAGGCGTAGTAAGAGATTAACAATAACAATTAATAATAAAATAGAACAATTATAACAATATACTGTAATGAAAGTTGAGCGAATGTGATCTCTCTCTATGAAAATATCTTAATTCTTGTGACAATATGTGATGATAAAATGCTATGTGGTGAGATGAGGTGAGGTGCATGACTGTGGGCATTGGGTTGTAGCATTAGGCTATTATTGACCCTCTGAGATATGTCAAAAGGAGGATCATCTGCTTCCAGACTGCAGTTGACATCTGGTAACCAAAGCCATAGAAAACAAAGCCTGAGATAAGGAAGGACTATTGCATCTCACAAATGAGTCCTAACTGCTCCATCTCCTGTGGAAGGCTGTTTCCGTGCCCTGCATTACAGGGCAGTCACCCCATTCTACACAAATGAAAGACTTTTAAGCATTAACATTGGGCTTCTCATCTGGTCATTGAGCTCTTTTAGTTCATGCAAACTGTCATTATTTTTTTTCTAAGTTTTTAGAAGGATTCATATGGGTAGGGACATAAATACCATTCAATTCATGCTGGGAATCCAAAATTCCCAAAGATCCAGAACACTGTAAATGAAAGGAGGCCTTTTGTATTTAAAATTAATTTTGACCTCATGGACCCCCCTGAAAGGGCATCAAGGACCCCAAGAGGTACATAGTCTACACCTTCAGAACCACTGACTTACATAACCCAATCTTCCAAAGGGTTTATATTAAGAATAAAGAAATTTCTTATGGAACCAAATATCTGAAACAGGAACTAAAGGGAAGGCTATTGCGTATAAGTGATTGGAGGGATGAGATTCAGGAGTTGAAGCATGGTATCACAATTAAAATTTTATTGATCCTCATGAAATTATGTCTGAGTCTATGCAAGAGAGCCTATAGATAGAATGTGAAAGGGCTGTCCACATAAGGACTCTGTGAGATGTGGGAGCCTTGCTGTCCCATGAAAAGACATCATGCTTTTGTGCCTGAAGGAGCCCTGTACACATGGGTTTATCAGGAGCATTAAGAACTAGAACCCTTGATCCAGAGAGCATTCTCAGGGCAGATGCTACCAAAGGTAGTAGTTGCGAGGTGCGCTCATGGAGTACAAAGACGAATAGGCATCTGAGAAGAGTCAAACCAGAACATGATATACAACACATTAATGGTACATGTACGCTCATGTACATTCCCAGAGATGCTCAGCAGGAATTTTTTTGTTTGTTTGTTTACATTGGAGACCTTTATATTCGATACCAATACTTAAGTTTTGCATGAAAAACTTAAAAACTGTCTAGTTTTCAGGATAAAAATATTCTAAATAGCCTCCTTCCATACAACCTAAATTGGGAAACTGAACAGGGGAAGGAAGAAGCCCATGAAGGGGAAAAATAAGGGAAAAGGGGATTGTTTTAGCTCCCAGCAACATCATACAGAGTAACATTTTGATTTCCTAAGCACCGTTTTACCATGAATTATCTCATTTTTAGCTTGTCGATTTGGATAATCTTGGTCCCAGAATGGATTCTGGGGGTCTTAAATGATCTGGCTTGGATATTCATGGATTCTTTATTATTATTATTATTTAAATTAAAGTTGGTTAACATATAGTATATTATTAGGTTCAGGGTAGAGTTAGTGATTCATCAGTTGCATACAACACCCACTGCTCTATTACATCACCTGCCCTCTTTGCTGTTCATCACCCAATTACCCCATCCCCCCACCCAACAACCTTCAGTTGGTTTCCTATAGTTAAGAGTCTCTCATGGTTTGCCTTTCTCTGTTTTTATCTTATTTTATTTTTCCTACCCTTCCCTTATGTTCATCTGTTTTGTTTCTTAAATTCCATGTATGAGTGAAATCATAGGATATTTTTCTTTCTCCGACTGATTTATTTTGCTTAGGATAATACCCTCTACTTTCATCCACTAGATGGCAAGATTCATTCTTTTTGATGGCTGAGTAATATTCCATTGTATATATATATATCACATCTTCTTTATCCATTTATTTGTCCAGGAACATCAGGGCTCCTTCCATAGTTCGGCTATTGTGGACACTGCTGCTATAAACATAGGGGTGCATGTGCCCCTTCAAATCACTATTTTTATATCCTTTGGATGACTACCGAATCATGCAATTGCTGGGTCATCAGGTAGCTCTATTTTTAACTTTTTCTGGTATCTTCATACTGTTTTCCAAAGTAGCTACAATAGTTTCCAGCAGTAATTCTAGGAGAGATTTTAGGTAATGCTACAGATGTTGCATTACCGGGTGGATCCAAGAGGTGGGGAAGTATTGGTGCCACTTCATTTGTACTCTTAGCTGGCAAGGATTTTGCAAATAATCATTATCTACTTGAATACTTGACTTCTTTTACTTTTAAGACTCCAAGAAAAATCTTCAGTTGACACAGTCTTTTTATATCAGTAATATCAAATTTAATATTTACGGGCTTGGCAAACTTGTGTCCTCTTAAAAATGTAAAATAGGGGCACCTGGGTGGTGCAGGTGATTAAGTGCCCAACTCTTGGTTTCAGCTCAGTTCCTGATCCCGGGGTCATAAGATCGAGACCACATCAGGTTCCACACTCAGTGGGGAGTCTTCTTGAGAGTATCTCCCCCTTACCCTCCCTCTCCCACTCATGCTCTCTCTCTCTAAAACAAATAAACAGATCTTTTTTTTTTAAAGGAAATAATTGTGATGCCACACTGTTCCATTTTCTAAGCGGTAACTAACAAGATTATGGTTTCTTCCACTAAACAGAAACAAAGCAGAAAATGGGAGTTCCCAACAGCAGCCATCCAGAGTAGCATCTTGATTTTTTACTTCTTGATTTATTTTTCCTAGAACTGGTTCTTATAATGAACCTTGAATTGTCCTTCTTCTAGCAGAAGTCACTTGGGTTTCCACAGTATTTTCAAGCCTAGCTTATGAGACTTTGGCGTGAGAGCCCCTATGAAGCTATAGAATTCATTAAGCATGAGTGAAATGCTTAACTAATGACTAACTAACATTCATGGGAGAGCTCTTTCCCTACTAGGGAGAAAAACACTTATTTCTCATCCTTAGCTTTAGGCATCTTCATTGCTAAAACAACCCAATTGTTCCTACTTGAAAACAATTTTCAAAGGCACGAGAGAATATGTGTTGCCAAGGAGACTACTGACATGCAGAGGAAGGAAGGATTTGTGATTATCTGTGACCATGCAGCTATGATTTCTCCTGCCTCCAGCTCTTGACCTGCAGGAACTTACAAAACTTCTCCAAGAGACTGAGGTCACACCAAGACATTGGTAAATCCATCACGGTCCTCAGATCAGATTTCGTGCCAGTTCATCTCAGTCCAGCAACTTGGACATAGATCTTGAATAATTTTCTTAGTGGCAACATGACATCTCCCAGAATGAGCAAGCAGAGGGCACAGTTTTACATCTCACTTCATATGTGAAAGACCATTTACTTGCAATTATAATTCAGTTGGGAAAAAATGTGGAAGCAGTATGTTGATTTATATTGAGTTGTCGAAGAACTTCAAGAGACATAAACTTCAGTGTATCCTGAAAAATCATTGGTGATCCTCCATTTTCATCAAATTTTTTTAACAGAGTTCAAGGTTATAAGTACATTCGTATTTAATAATTACATTTTAGATACCACTTAATAAACACATCTCTTATTATTTCCATGATTAGAAAACCTGAAATTCCTAAAGCAATTGAAAACCCCTAATATTCTACACACTGGCAATGTCTACACATTACAAAGAGGAAGCATTTGCCCAGGGTCTGCTCACCAGGTGACAAATGTGAGAAAGAGATAAAAAGAAGTTCTCTCAGGTGTAGTGAAGTTCAGGTGTGATGGTTACCTGAGGTGGCCAAAAGGAGCACACTCGTAGGCAAATCTAAAATCACAAACTTGGGCGCCTGAGTGGCTCAGCTGATCGAGCATCTGCCTTCAGCTCCGGTCATGATCCCAGGGTCCTCGGATCAAGTCCCACATCAGGATCCTTTTTTTCTTTTAAAGATTTTATTTATTTATTTGTCAGAGAGAGAGAGAGAGAGAGTACAAGCAGGCAGAGTGGCAGGCAGAGGCAGAGGGAGAAGCAGGCTCTCTGCCGAACAAGGAGCCCAATGTGGAACTCGATCCCAGGACCCTGGGATCATGACCTGAGCCGAAGGCAGACGCTTAACCGACTGAGCCACCCAGGCGGCCCCCACATCAGGATTCTTGCTCAAGTGTGAGCCTGCTTCTCCTTCTCCTTCTGCCTGCTGCTCCCCCTGCTTGTGCGCTCTCTCTCTCTCTCCCCCTCTCTCTCTGTCAAATAAATAAATAAAATTCTTTTAAAAAATAAATAAAATAAAATCACAAACATGAAAAGAAACCAAAGAGCGTGGTCAAGAAAGCTGTTCAGTTTCAAACCAATAACAAAGTCAAAACTAAATGGAGAGAGATTAGTTGAGAGCAAGAATGCCTAAAGCTTACAATGCTCAACTGAAATTATGTGCAAGAATGACTACTGACCAAAGTGTTCACATGTTGCTGGATGTGTCATGTGAGGCAGGAGGGGAGCTTCTTACTGCTGTGCACAATCAGATAAGAATGAAGAGTGAGTTGCTCTAGTATTTAGTATGAATCACAGAAGAGTTCTTTTTCTCTCATTTTTATTTAAGTTTTCTGACTCAATGAAAGAAATGTCACTTTACACTGTGCGTTGTGTTCTGGTTTGGTAAGGCATATCAAATACCAAGGTCAATTAAAATCTCAGGGTACTGTGAAGGGGCACGTGCACCCCAATGTTTATAGCAGCAATGTCCACAATAGCCAAACTATGGAAAGAGCCCAGATGTCCATCAACAGATGAATGGATGAAGAAGATGTGGTACATATATACAATGGAATACTATGCAGCTGTCAAAAAATGAAATCTTGCTGTTTGCAATGACGTGGATAGAACTAAAGGGTATTATGTAAGCAAAATAAGTCAGTCAGAGAAAGACAATCATCATATGATCTGACTGATATGAGAAATTTGAGAAACAAGACAGAGGATCATAGGGGAAAGATGGGAAAAATGAAATATGATGAAACCAGAGAGGGAGACAAACCATAAGAGACTCTTAAGCTCAGGAAACAAACGGAGGGTTGCTGGAGGGGGGTGGGTAGGAGGGATGGGGTGGCTGGGTGATGGACATTGGGAAGGGTATGTGTTATGGTGAGCACTGTAAATAGTGTAAGACTGATGACTCACAGACCTGTATCCCTGAAACAAATAGTGCATTATATGTTAATTAAAAAAAAAAAATCTCAGGATTCTAGAATGAACCTAATTCAGAGTAGAAAGCATATCTTTCAGTATTTGGTATATCTGTAGAGCCCAGTGCACTTCTCTTTATGTTATTGTGGGAGTAACACAAGTGTCTGCCTCAATAAACTCATTCAATGTATTAATAATAAATTTAAGGAACACTTTGTAATTATAAAACAATTTTCTCTGAGCTTCATTTTACATTACGCCAGTATGTAGCATTACTATATATATTCAATAGAACTTTTTTGAAAAAAAAAAATTGGTCTCTACCAAACATCCAGAACTTACCAGACCAAGTCAGTCATCAACTTCTAAGCTATTCATGGTATATCCTCCTTCCTGGAAGCTTCTTGTCCTAGAGGAACTCTGTGCACTATTGCTCTGAGGGAGACACCGAAATACCTTCCACACAGGTTCTGCACATGAGCACAAATATATTCTAGCTAAAAAAAAAACCTGTCATTACCAACTCTATGTGTCCGTACATGTCTCAGAGGCATTATACTGAACCCTCTTTAAGGACGACTCCCTATGCTTTAAAACAAACAAACAAACAAAAACTGTTAAAGTGCTAAACAGAAAAAATATTGAGACCTGTCTCAAATTTGAAAAACTAATTAAACGAATAAACAAATGAATGAAAAGCATGTGTTCAAAATACTTACAGGTTGGCTAATGGTTTATTCTAACAGTCCTTCAGTCAGTGGGATTGTGTTTAACAGATATGTAAGCCTCATAATAAATCTTTCCTAATATAAGTACTGAGGTCACTATTTAAGTGTGTCTCAACTCAGCCAAGGTAAGACAAACCACCACAGAGAGCCAAATGTCCCTTACTTAAAGGTATTCTCAGGATACCGGGAAAGGTGTAGTCACTGTGAAAAACTGCATATACTTAATCTGAAGATTCTATGAAAAAGATATACATTCTAGAAAATCCCAGCTATCACTCAAAGTACTAGCACTCATTTATTCCCTTTATTTTACTCACTCATAGGCAATTAGCACAAGTGGGCACAGGGGGTTGTCCTCCCAGAGACATGATTATACCCTCTGCAGAGCTGCTGTCTCCTCACAGTGTGAATTTCATTTCATTATTTATCCTTAAAGACACAGGACTTCCAGGAGAGTACCCTTGTGTCTTGCCTTCATAATTATTGCTACTACTACCTTCTTCATGCCGTGACCACCATGTTCCTTCTCTCGCCTGCTGCTCCCCCAGGCATTGAGTGTGCCTCCCACGCAAACCTTTGGGACCAAAACCTGTCCAGGACTACCTCTGCCACTCTCCCATGAATCTTCTCACCGTATCCAGATTTGTAGGTTTGTGCCCCATAGACACAGAAAGAAGAGATTGCCTTATAAGGAGATCACACGTTTAGCCCTTTCGATTATTTTCAGTTTTGTGCTCTATATTGAGTGCTTTTCACCTGAAAAATTCTAATTTGTCATTTAAGATCCAAATAAAATGCCGTCTGTTTTCTCCTGAGCAAAGTTAACGGATCCATGATTGTGCTTCCTTAGCTCTTAGCATGTACCTCCGTAACATGTGAGAACACGTCCCTCTATAAAATGCGTTAACATGAACCGCTGACATTGTGACCATGTATGTCTATGATATATGTTAGTCCATACCTCCAGAGCATGTGTTAATGTGTACCTCTATGTTGTATTAGTCCATTGCAGCTACCATAACAAAAATACCATGGACTAGGTTGTTTATAAACACCGTAAATTTTTTTCTCACAGTCTGATTGCTGGAAAGTCCATGATCTTGGTGCTGGCAGATTTGGTATCTGGCGAGGATTCACCTCCTGGATCATAGATTGTTATCCCTCTGCTGTGTCTTCACATGGCAAAAGAGGGTAGGAGGATTTCTCTGAGGTTTCTTTTAGAAAAGCATTAATCCTATTAATGAGGGTTCCACCTTCACAAACCAAGCATCTCCTAAAGGATTACCTATAATGGGGGAAGGGACAAAAATAACACGCATTAAAATATATCTCCGGGTGCCTGGGTAGCTCAGTGGGTTAACCGTCTGACTTCACCTTCAGATCTCAGGGTCCTGGGATTCAGCCCTATGTCGGGCTCCCTGCTGAGCACGGAGTCTGTTGTTTGTCCTTCTCCTTCCCCCTCTGCTCCTCTCTCTGCTTGCACTCTCTCTCAGGTAAATAATAAATAAAATATATAAAATAGGGGTACCTGGGTGGCTCAGTGGGTTAGGCCTCTGCCTTCGGCTCAGGTCATGATCTCAGGGTCCTGGGATCGAGCCCCACATCGGGCTCTCTGCTCAGCAGGGGGCCTGCTTCCCTCTCTCTCTGCCTGCCTCTCTACCTACTTGTGATATCTCTCTCTGTCAAACAAATAAATAAAATCTTAAAAATATATATATATGTATATATATAAAATATATCTCCATAACATTTATGAATATATACTCTTGCAGCTGGACGGGTCTACATCATTTATTCTTATAGACTGACTGATTGTTTACTTTAACTACTTTATGCCATTGAGAAAAAAGCTCCTATTTACCATAAGCCACCAAGGCATGCTACCTTAACTAATACACGGCTCTTTCCTTCAGCTTGTTTGTTGGGCATCTAATATGTTTTAAGCACTGAACATACTACTGTGAACAAGACATGTAAACAGCCTACTTCATAAAGCTTACATTGCAGAAAACAGAGATCTAAAATATAAGTAGACAAATTAACAAGTGGTGATAAGTCCTACAAAGAAATTATACAAGCACTGAAATAGCAATTACTGAGAAACCTAATCTATACAGGCAGTCAGGGGGAAGCCTGTGAGGGAACATTTAGACAGAAATCTGAAGGTCAAGAACAGGCTACTTCCTTCCTTCCTTTGTCTGAACTGCTTGTGACAGTTGCCACTGGCACAGTGCCCGGTACATGATGGTTGCTCATAGATTGATCAAAGAAAACTTAAAACATTGATCTCATGCAAAAAAAAAAATGTCTTTGTGTAATAAATGGATGAGTGGATTAATGAGTGGTGAAATCTATATTTGGTGAAAGCTCTTAAACTTAAAATAATTACATGTAAATTGGTCTAAATTAAACATGCTATACCTCATTTTAGTTAAATTTATATTTAATTAGGTAATTAACATGTTCTGATCATTTCACAACACTTTTATAGATTGCTGATTACAGTTGATAAATGAGCATTGAACTATGAATATTTAATATTTTGCTCATAACAAAGAGAATTCTACATTTTGTAAAATAGTTTAGTCACAAAATGCTTCCATTTTCCTGCTATGTTTTGACACTATATCTTTATAACCTTTTTTGTTTTTAAGCTTCACAATGTCTAAAATCTCCCACTTGCAACCGCTAGTCATTTCTCAATTTTGAGCCAATTATCTGTGAAGAGATAGATGTTCCTGCACTGGTAAATTCCATTTCCTTTTGGATTTTAAAAGACAAGGTAATTAAAAACAGCAATATCTATATTCTGATTGGTCAAATGTGATCTGAAAACTGAATTCTTAATTAAGATGTATCTGTTTAGAGAATTACCATTATATACTGATCATTAGCATTACACCTGCATTCAGAATTCATTATTAAAAAATACCAAATTTTGGGGGCTCCTGGGTGGGTTAAAGCCTCTGCCTTCGGCTCCGGTCATGATCTCAGGGTCCTGAGATCGAGCCCCATATCGGGCTCTCTGCTCAGTAGGGAGCCTACTTCCCCCCCTCTCTCTGCCTGCCTCTGCCTACCTGTGATCTCTCTCTCTCTGTCAAATAAATAAAATAAAATAAAATAAAATAAAATAAAATAAAATAAAATAAAAAATACCAAATTTTTGTCTTGTCTTGAACACTCTACCTAGCAAAAAAGAAGCAGATGACATTAACATAAGACACACAGAACAAACATAGCTTTTGTGTGAGGTTTAAGTGAAGAATACAATAAATCTGAGCTGCTTCTTTCTCCACTTCTTTGAAGGGTTAGACTTCCCAAGGGAATTTAATTTTTTTTTTTTTCCACATGGACCACACAGAGAAATGAATTCTGGTTAAAATAATAATAATAATAGTAAAAGAGTAAAATGTCAGGTCTCTGGGTAAGTTTCTTAGTAATAGCACTGGTCAATTAATAGTGTATTGGTAATACACATTTCCCTTCAGCATAAGCCACAGAGTGGCTACTGAAAGCAGGAAAAGGGCCAACTTTGCAACTTGGCCTTGAAATGGCTGTAATATTTCTAACACTGTCCACCCAAATAGACAAGATGTATTCATAATGGGTGCAAAAGCCAAGAGGTCTGGAATAAAGTGTTTTGTCCTTTGTATGACCAACGTATGAACAAACTAAGAAAAAAAATAGAATGAGTAAAATCCAATTTAGTCAATATACTGTAAGGAATCACATATTCTCTGCTTTTCTTCCAATCGTTTTGTTGTGTGTGTGTGTGTGTTTTTTTTAACCTTTATGTTTAAACCTAGAATATGAAGATATTTCCTAGAGGAAGAATCATTGCCTTTTAGTCAAGAGGTTGGGAAAAGGAAATTTGGAAGGACTTTGGAAGGAATTGGTAGAAATTTGGAAGGAAGAGAAGAAGTTAGAAGGAATAACCAGGGAAATGTCAATCAAAAATTCTGTAAGCATCATTATTTCTTAAAAACAATTTGCATAATTGGACCGTAAACTCCTGTTGAAAGCAACTATATCAGCAGTTATTAAAATCAACCTGAAACAACAGGTGCTGGCAAGGATGTGGAGAAAGGGGAACCCTCTTACACTGTCAGTGGGAATGAAAACTGGTGCAGCCACTCTGGAAAACAGTATGGAGATTCCTCAGAAAGTTAAAAATAGAACTGTCCTAGGATCCAGCAATTTCACTATGAGGTATTTACCCAAAGGAGACAAAAATATTGATTCAAAGGACATATACACTACAATGTTTATAGCAGCATTAACTACAATAGCCAAATTAAGGAAAGAGCCCAAATGTCCACCGACTGATGAATGGATAAAGAAGATGTGGTATATATACACAATGGAATATGACTCAGCCATCGAAAAGAATGAAATCTTGCCATTTGCAATGACAATGACATGGATGGAACTAGAGAGTATTATGCTAAGTAAGATAAGTCAGAGAAAGACAAATACCATGATTTCATTAATATGTGGAATTTAAGAAACAAAACAGACAAACATGGGTGGAGGTGGGAAAGAAAGAGACAAACCAAGAAACATAGCTATATGGAACAAACTGATGGTTACCAGAGGGGAGGTGGGCCAGGCCGGGTGGGGGGGGGGAGGTGTGCGGGGAGGGATATGTGAAATAGGTGATGGGGATTAAGGAGGACACTTATTGTGATGAGCACTGGTGTTGTATGTAAGTGATGAATCACTGAATTCTACACCTGAAACTAATATTACACTGTATGTTAACTAACTGGAATTTAAATAAAAACTTGGAAAGAAAAAAATGAAAATTTTAAAAAATTTTTAAAAAGTCAATCTGAACCTTAAGTAAAGGTTCTTAAAAGCCAAAACGCCAATTTTCCTCATTAATTACTATTCTTGATACTATCAATTACAGCAAGAAAGAAAACATGTTATCCTCCATACGTTTTATTTTGTGAAGACATTTATAACATTGTTTTTCTTTTATTTCTCTGAATCTAGAAAAAGTTTTGGATACTCGAAAAGGTGGTGACTTTGAAAACTTTTCCCTCTTAATAAGTATTTTAAATCTTTGGGATTCATTACAAAATTGCCTCCTAAGAATGCAATATGGCACATATAGCAAATGGAATGTAACATTTGGCAAAGTTTGGAATTTATTGCTGTCAGGAAGCTGGTTTACAAGTTGGATATATACGTCTTGGAATAAAAATGATAAGAGAGGGGCGCCTGGGTGGCTCAGTGGATTAAAGCCTCTGCCTTCGGCTCAGGTCATGATCTCAGGGTCCTGGGACTGAGCCCCGCATCAGGCTCTCTGCTCAGCGGGGAGCCTGCTTCCCCCTCTCTCTCTGCCTGCCTCTCTGCCTACTTGTGATCTCTCTCTCTCTCTCTGTCAAATAAATAAATAAAATCTTTAAAAAAAAAGTAAACTTTTAGAAACTAGGACATCTTAACATAATCTCTTTAATTCTTATAAATTACATAAAAATTTCTAACACTTTATAATGACACTTTATCAAGAAGACATAGTAATCTTAAGTTCACTTGTACCTAAAACAAAGCATCAATATACATGAGGCAAAAAATTGAAGGGAGAGTAGATAAATGCACAATTGTCTTTAGAAATGTCAATACTTTTCTATCAGTAATTGACAGAGCAAGCAGACAGAAACTCAGATATTGGGGTGCCTGGGTGGCTCAGTGGGTTAAAGGCTCTGCCTAGGGCTCAGGTCATGATCTCAGGGTCCTGAGATCAAGCCCCGCATCAAGCTCTTTGCTCAGCAGGGAGCCTACTTCCCCCTTTCTCTCTGCCTGCCTCTCTGCCTGCTTGTGATCTCTCTCTCTCTCTGTCAAATAAATAAATAAAATTTTAAAAAAATGATAAGAGAAAGCTTTAAAAGTCTAAACTGTCCATTAGAATTTTAATGAAACACAAGTATGGGGGTGCCTGGGTGGCTCAGTCGATAAGCGGCTGCCTTTGGCTCAGGTCATGATCCTGGGGTTCTGGGATCGAGCCCCACATTGGGCTCTCTGCTCAGAGGGAGGCCTGCTTCTCTCTCACTCCCCCTGCTTGTGTTCCTTCTCTCACTGTCTCTCTCTCTGTGTCAAAAAAATAAACAAAATCTTAAAAAAAAAGAAAGAAAAAGAAATGCAAGTATAGTGTCCTCATTGTTCACATAAAGACCACTCCTTCAGAGAATTGTGTATGCTTCACGGATATTTGGCTTTTCTCCATTACTCTCTTCGTATCTAACTGGGATCAAGCTCACAAAATAACCTTTGTGTTGCTTGTCACATTGGTCTCCTTGGTAAATTCTTTGGGTTAGAAATAGCTATGGTCATGGAAACATGTAAGAGCACTGATGAAAGACAGTAGTTCACCTTTCATTTTAATTCAACTAACAACTCGAAATTCTTCCCAAAATAATTGAAGTGCAATCTTCCCCACTCTCCTGGGGTTAGAGATACTCAGTGCTAGTGTTGAGGTTGCTGTGAAGCAGGCCCTTTCCCCACCTTGTACAGGCAAATAGCTTGACTATCTTCCCTCTTCCTTGCAGTTGTTGTGCTGTGTGACTGGATTGTAGCCCGCGGAATGAGAGCTGAAGTGCTTTGTGCCTCTTTCAGACCTGGCCTGTAAAACCTCCAAATGTGGCCCTCCTTTCTCTTTCTCCTCTGCAAAGATTTTGGAGGCCAAATAAAGAAGATCATGGAGCCACAACATGGAAGGACCTACCTTGAACTTCATGAGCAGAGAAGTAAACTTGTATTGGATTAATGCATGAGATTTGGTGGTTTGCCTGTTATTGCAGTGGGCACTTGGGAGGCGCCTGGGTGGCTCAGTTGGTTAAGCAGCTGCCTTCAGCTCAGGTCATGATCCCAGGGTCCTGAGATTGAGCCCTGAGTTGGGATCCCTGCTCGGTGGGGAGCCTGCTTCTCCCTCTGTCCGCCCTTTTCTCTGCTTGTGCTCTCTTTCTCTCTGACGAGTAAATAAATAAAATCTTTTTAAAAATTTTAAAAAAATAAAATCTTTAAAAAATATATTATGACGTGGAAAAAAGCAGGAGGCGGTAGATAGAGATGGATCAAAGATAATTACCAGAGAAAATTTTGGAAAAATTTTCTGTGATTGTATAGATGATTCAATAAATGAATAACATGTAATATTTACATCCAGGCTTCCAAAGCCAACGTTTGACCCCTGGGTTCGAGCACTGAGGAGACAGGAAACGATAGAGTGTCTCACCTGTGCCTTAGTGGGTGCCCCCACGGTGCGCCCAGAGGAGAGGAGAGCTAATAACACAGACAAGCTCTGAGAACTGCAGGAACTTGGCAGAGAAGAAACTTCGGCTTACTCAGTGTTTCATACTACTATTGGACCTCTCCTTTCACCAACGGGAAAAAAAAAAGAAAACCACAACCAACAAAGTAGAAGGAAAAAAGCAGTTTAAAATCCATAGCTTCTGATTGCTACTTTAACTGACAAAAAAAAAAAAGAAGTTTCCCCACTCTACTCTTCATGTAAATGCCATGTGACAAAAGGCAATCAAAAGTGTTTTGTGGTCAAATAGCTGGGAAACAAGCTGGGTTAAATACCTTCTTTACACAGAACTCCTCAAATCCTTTGACATTCGGCTCTACATTCCAAATATCCAAGAGGAGCCTGGCATATGCAGTTTCCCAAATTGATTTGATTGTAGGCCTCTTTGATTGGGGAGCACGTCACGGTGCACAGATGATAGGAAAAAAGAAATAAAGGACATAAAAGCACATGAAGAAAAGGTGCGGGCACATGTCATCCTGGTCTTGCCAGTACATTGATACCTTTAGCATTATTTCTGATATAGACTGTGTAGAATTTCACCCAGCTACGTTTATCCTTGTGCTGCCCCATACTGTATTACAAGACAGCTAATCACGCCAATCAAAAGACCCCTCTATTTATTGGGACATTAGCTTCCAACCACATTTCAGTATTTTCAGAATGAGTCAGAAGGAACCACAATAATCAGCTTTGTAGCTATTTCTTTGGCGAGAGTTTCTTCTCTTCCATCTGCCTGTCTTAATACATGCCATTGTATAAGTTATTATTTAGTTAACAATTGTACTGCTTACGGAAGAGTCTGAACTGGATACCACAGTCTGGGAAATGACCTTGGACGACAGAGCTGAGCCAAACAGCAATTTCCTGAGTCTCACACTGAAGCAAGGAGAAAGTGCTGCTGTCATGCCAAAAATGAATTTGAGAAATGAAGGGGCTATAGAAGTGTAACCTTTTGAGTTAATATTCTTGATTTCCAGTGTTCCTATCCAATGACGGGAAGACTCTGCAGGCACAAATGCAGCATCAACATTTCTACTGTAATTTGTAGGTGGGTGTGGAAGAAGTAATTGTGGAAAACCAACTAACCAAATAAAAACAAACAAAGATTATTCAATGGACAGAACTCCACTCTGTGCCTTATTTTCTAAGCAAAATATTTGTAAATAATAATCGTACTAGAATTCCTCCAAGAAGATGGCAGTCTGTCCATTTTCAATGTACATATAGTCCTCAAGGCCAAGCATAAAAAGCAGATCTCTTCTTTGGCCAATTTTCTTACTTCCTGAGAGAGCAAGTAAAATAATGTGCCTACAAACTCGGCCTGAGGAAATACATTTACATTCTTTTGGCCTTGCTTCTGATTTTTTTTTCAGGCTGTTTTTCAGATAGAATTATTCCTTTCTTCCAAATAGCTCTTTTCTCTCTCATTCTCTCTCTCTCTCTCTCTCTTTTTTTTTTTTTTTTTTTTTTTTTAGGTGGCACTCTCCTATTTAGAGACTTGTCTTAGCCTCTGTGACCTGAAACTGTACTGTTTGGATGCAGTTCACTTCAAAATACTCTATGGACTTAGAAATTGAAAAGCATAGGGAAAAAAAGGAGCATTAAGCACAGATTTGCACCATTTCATTTTGGTAGATTTTGTCGTCTTTATATCTAGTTTTTGAATGCCTCAGAACATATGCACTTCATACGCGAAAAGTTTTCTATGGTCAGAATCTCATAATATTACTACTAGAAAAGGAGTCTTTAAGAACCAGGGATATTGGATTTGATATCCCCATTAACAGCAGAGAGAATGGGACCCCATGAGGTATAGCATCAAAAATCCAACCCTTGCTTCCGAGGATATTGTTTTCAAGGACAACTTCATGGCTTTGGTTACTCTCGTTCATGACCGCAAGACGAACACAGAGACAGAGAAGGAAAAATAGATAAACTTTACTCTTTACATTTTACAGATGAGAAAACTTTCAGAAAGTTGGGTTTCAAATTCAGGTCTCTCTAGTTCCAAATTCGTGTTCATGGCCATCGAAGTGTCACATATAAATGTCGTTGATTAAATGATGCAGTCCTATCGATCCATAAGCAATGTTCCCAGCTTTGCCCTCACCATTTTTGGATCTATGTACCCAAGGTGCCTTGCTGCTGAAGAGCAGAGTTGCCGTCTTCTTACCGAGTTTTACTTGTCTCTCCCACTTTGATGATATCACTATTCTCTGTTGAAATCGCCCTGCATGAATCACCTGTTAATTCAGATCACCTCTGCTTTGAGGATTTCTCAAGTTATCTACATGACACTTGTTGAGATTCAGAGATTCTCAATATCTTCCCTCCTTTTGCCCTTTTCCTCTCTGCTGCTCTTCCTCTTGTCCTACTGTCTTTCTTTCCCTTTCAGCCACCGGACTTTCTTGGAGAAGAAAAATGTTATTGGACAGAGCCTCTATTTCTCTTGGAAAATGTAGGTTTCTATGCACACTCGTTTTATGGTTCTTTTTTTTTTTTAAGATTTTATTTATTTATTTGACAGAGAGAGACACAGGGAGAGAGGGAACACAAGCAGGGGGAGTGGGAGAGGGAGAAGCAGGCTTCCTGCCGAGCAGGGAGCCCCATGCAGGGCTCAATCCCATGACCCTGAACTCATGACCTGAGCCGAAGGCAGATACTTAACGACTGAGCCACCCAGGTGCCCCCCGTTTTATGGTTCTCATGAAAAGTCTCACTCCCCCGTGTTTCTCTCTCTCTTTGTTTTGGTGAGATTTGTTGACTTTTTGCAGTTGTGAACTTGTATTGTTTTCTTGTGTCATCTCTCTGCTACATTTTATTTTATTTTATTTTATTTTATTTTATTTTTAAAGATTTATTTATTTATTTGTCAGAGAGAGAGAGCAGAAACAGGGGGAACAGCAGGCAGAGGGAGAAGCAGACTCCCCACTGAGCAAGGAGCCCGATGCGGGACTCAATCCCAGGGCCCTGGGATCATGACCTGAGGCAAAGGCAGACACTTAACCAACTGAGCTACCCAGACATCCCTCTCTCTTCTACATTTTAAATAAATATTAAAAAAAAAGATATCTCTCTCTCTCTTTTTTTTTTTTAGTCTAAAGAGATTACATGATACCCTCTGAAGTTATCTGAAGAACCAGTGACCTAGTGCACTGATAAGAATTTCTGTATTTAAACTCATTGCCCCAATAAGTACACCATGGAGATTCATGAGTGCAATTATGATCACCACTGCAGAGGGAACAAGTGGCAAAGAGCACATGGCTGGGGCCCTCGAGAGGCTTAAAATCCATGGAAAGACTTAAAACAGAGGTCTGCTTAAATTTCCTTGATATAAATAAGTAAAGATGCAATGTTTTCAAGCAGGAAACTCTCGAATTGAGGAGAAAAGTCCAAGTTATTCTGAGATGGGACTAAGAATTGGCTCCTTTTTATCTCAACCCTCAGCTTCTTCCTCAACTAGTTTCCCCAAAATGCTAGAGAAGAGCTCAACTTGGCTCAATCTGTGCCAGGTTTCCACTTCTGGATCAATCAACCATGCCCATGAACTGGAATCATATTTTACTATTACAAAATTTCTGGAACAATCAGGTAGGAGTCAGGATGGACATTTTCCAAAAAATTCGTGCTGCCCTGGAGCTCTGGAGATTTCTAAATAGTTTTAAGTTCATAATGGAGAGAAAGAAAGATAACCAAGTAGCTTGTGTCACTCTAACTTTCTTCAACCATTGATGTGTTTGGAGTTCTGGATTGCTGTTGTTAAAACAGGGCTTGAAAAACACGGTTCCAAAATTGTCTGAGGAAATACACAACGAAAGCATAATAATGTTGAAAGACCAGCATTCTAAATGACGTGGGCATTCCCAAGGCCAAGTAAATGCAATTAGCTAATGTGATTTGTGCCACCTGAATGGCAAACTGTCCAGTGACCATTAATTCTTATTTATGGGGGTGAGTATTTAATACAAGGCACTGTGCCAAGCTCCGACAGAGAGCACTAAACGTTTTCCCAATTCTCTGTGGCTGTGCTCCTCGGTCCCTGACAGACATCAGATGCAGGCTCTTAAAAAACTTTTTCTGAAAAATGGACATAATGATAGTATCTACCTCAAAAAGATTTGTGAGAATTAGTCAATTCATGTAAAATACTTAAAATATTGACAGACACACATTTTGTGCTTAAAATGCTATTTTCTATTATTATTATTGCTTTTAATGATACTCATAAATCAGAAATAGTAACTTTTTAAAAAACAGTTTTATTTATTTATATGAGAGAGAGGGCAGGAGCAGGGAGAAGGGGAGGGGAAGAAGAGGGGCAGAGGGAGAGGGAGAAGCAGACTCCCCACTGAGTACAGAGCCCATCGTGGGGCTCGATACCAGTACTCCGAGATCATGACCTGAACCAAAGTCAGACACTTGACTGACTGAGCCACCCAGGCACCCCAGAAATAGTAATTTTAATAAGTAGATTAAAATTTGAATTGGACAACCTAGGAGTTCTGTTCCAATTGATGGTATGCAAAATAAAATATTTATACATTTTCTAGAAGACATCAGACAGTTACAATTGTGTGAGGATTTAAGAGATCAAGAACAAAGTGAAGCTCAGGGGTGAGCCTGATATTCGGCACCACATTTCTCCTCGAGGTAGTTGTTATTTCCAACACATGGTTCAGGAGCTAAATAGAAATTGGTGGAAGAAAAACTGAACAGAACCTTCAAAACTCTCATGGGTTGGCTAATGGGAAATTGAAGAGCGGATCCACTAAGGGGGAAGTAAATTTGCTGGGTAAAATACAAGATGTCAGCTAGCTTTGAATTTCAGATTAAAAAACAATTTTTTAAGTATAAGTGTGTCTCATATAATATTAAAATTGAAAGCTCAAAATTAATTGGGCAGTTTTTTGTTTTGTTTATTTATTGTTTTGTTTGTTGTTATGAACTCTAGCAGCCCCAGAAAGAAGGACTATGCTAAACAACCAAGGTTTTTAGCTGGGATTCCAGAAAATCTATACTCTTGGAGAAGTAATGAAGTAAAAACAAGCCAAACCTCACAAAGAGCTTCCAGTCAGCTCAAATGTAAAATGCATTAAAGTAATATACACTTGCCTTCCAGAAGGAGCAATAAATTCTTGCTGGAGAAAGTTAAAATCTTCTAGACTTTAAATTATCTCTATAATTTTCCACTATTTAATTAAATATTACTAGAAATAACAGAGATTAACAACTTGACCAAAGAAGTGTGTGTGTGTGTGTGTGTGTGAAAGAGAAAGAGGCATTTATTATAAGGAATTGGCTCATGTGATTACAGAAGCCGAGAAGTCCCAAAATCCACTTTCTGCAAACAGGAAAGCCAGGAAAGCCAGGCATGTAATTCTGTCCAAGTTTATACATAGGCCTGAGTACCAGGGAGGCTGATAGTTTAAATCCCAGTTTGGGGGCACCTGGATGACTCAGTCAATTGGACTCTTGGCTTCAGCTCAGGTCATGATCTCATGGTTGTGAGATGGAGCCCTGTGTTGGGCTCCATGCTCAACAGTGAATCTGCTTGAAATATTCCCTCCCTCTGCCCCTCCCCTTACTCTCCCTTCCCACTCCCCTCTCTAAAAATAAATAAGTAAATCTTAAAAAAAAAAAAATAATCCCAGTTTGAGGGCCAGAGAAGATGAAATGAGATGACCCAACTCAAACTTGCAGGTAGAAAAGCCAGACAAATTCCTCCTTCCATCTTTTTTTGTTCTATTCAGGTCCTCAGTGGATTAGATGATGCACACGCACAGTGGGGACAACAACCTACTTTACTGAGTCCACTGATTCAAATGCTAATCTCACCCACACACTTATAGACACACCTAGAAATAACATGTAATCTGGGCACCCCATGGTCAGTAAGATTGACACATAAAATTAATATCACATATAGGTACCATATCTACCAGTTCCACTCCTAGTTATATGTCCAACAGAGTGATATATACATGTGCTCCAAAAGATGTATAAAAGTTACCTTGCAGTGTAATTCATAATAGCCAAATGTTGGAAACAACCCAATAGTCTATCAACAGTAGACTGTATAAAGCGTGGTGTGGGGTGTATATGTGTGTGTACTAGCAAAATGGCTATATACAATAATATAGATATATCTCACAAATACACTTCCAATTCAGAGACCAGACATAAAAGAATATATATTGTCTGATTCCATTTACATCATGTTCAAAAAAGACCAACTCCTCTCTGATGTTAGAAATCAACATATTGACTGCCTTTGAGAGGACGGAAGGGTACTTATTGGAAGGAAGTATAAAGCAGGCTTCCAGAATCTTATTTCTTGATCTGTTTGATGAGTACACAGGCATCTTTATTGCACACAACATGTTATATATATGTACATATACATGTGAATGTAAAAAATTATATTTTTATAAAAGATAAAGTTTTAAAAATATAACAAGAACCGGGATATGGAAAGTTAATAAGCATAAAAGTTAATGAAGAAAATAATAAATCCATTAGCATAAAGGACAATAAAAAATAATAACAGGGGAGCCTGTGTGGCTCAGTTGGTTAAGAGTCCAACTTTTGATTCCAGCTCAGGTCATGATCACAGGATCGAGTCCCACATTGGGCTCTACCCTGGGCATGGAGTCTGCTTAAGATTCTCTCTCCCTCTCCCTCTGCCCCTCCCCAGCCTCCCTCTCAAAATAATAATAATAATAATAAATGGCAGCTGAAATCAGGTCAAGCCCTTGCTATAAGTCCTAAGCTATATAGATGGCCTTAATAGGAGCATGAAGAGTGAGACTAATTTGGGGTGCACCAACTGGGTGCTGGGAATGGAGCTGGAAGGAAGCTTTTCTGGGCACAGGCACTCAGACTCCTAGCAAAGGTGCACATTTACAAATAAAAACGAGGCTCTACAAAGAGGACCTGCAGCCATAAACTAAAGGTCTGGCAAGCCCAGCGGTCTGAGCGCTAGCTTATGGGTAACAACCGCAGACCAAGATAACATGGCTGAGTCTAGTTCTGCAAATATGAAGGACATGCAGGTAGAATCACACGTCCACGGAAAGTTTATTTACATCATCACCCCTTCCTCCCGTTGTTAAGTGATAAGAATGGTTCAGACAAGTTTCATGTTCTTTGGGAAAATTGATTATTCTACAGTTAAATCGTATTTGTGCTGGAAGCCCTTCCTCAGAATTGTATTTTCCCAGCCTTTCACAGTCTTTCTACAATACTGGTTTTTTTCCTCCACTGTCTCTCCATATCTAGAAACTAGTTTTTTCCATCAATCAAGGTGACAAATTTTATAAATGTTTAAATAGATGCTGGCAACGGGTATCGTGTGTGCACTGAGTTAAGCAAAATGGCTTTCATTTAATTCAGTTTAACAGACATCAATAATATGCCTACCATATATTAGATAAAACCGAGTTTTAGATGAGGGGTTAGCCCTGAAGAATTTATTTAGATTGCCACTCAGAGTCTCCCTGAGACTTCGATGTTTTTTGTATTTGTGTAGTTCTACCTGTTTCCACTTTTAATGAACTGACCTTTCGCATCAGCACAGAGCCCATTTTAAGTGCAATAATCACAACAAAGGGCAATCTAAAGCTTTAAAATGTCTGCTTCGAGAAGTTATATTTTTTTAAAGCTCATTTTAAAATAAGCAAGCAGCTTAGGCTGCCTTAACGTATCAACAGTTCATGGATGCTGGCAGAAGAAACAAGATTTCTGTGTCACAGGCAAAGGACTCCATTACTTACAGAATAGCAAGCGGCATGAGCATCAGCATAATTAGATTTCCCCCTTTGTACCAAGTCTCACAGAAGGAGCAGGAATGGGCCCAAATACATGGCTTCACACAGAGTGGTTCACATTAAAGAAAAGGAGACTTAACCTTTTGTAATCGACAATATGTATACTTGTCCTTTGCTCTACAGAGATATTTTTCTTTTTCCTCTGTAGTAAGCATACCTGTTATTTGCTTTGGAAAAAAGACACTATTTTTGTCAAGGTTGTTTTCCATACAAACACTAAAAGGTAGTTCACAAGAAGAGGGCAGTTAGTACCTCTGTCGTAAGACATGGAAACATGAGAAACCCATGAAGAATGGTCTCCCAAACGTGCAGAAAAAATGAGTGAAAAACTAACATTTTATTGACGTGGGCTAAAACCCCCTTCAGTTCTTCAGACAATAATCAGATCTGGAAGATAAACTCCATGGGTGAATAGAAGGGATTATTTTGTTTTTGAGAGTTTGTGGTTTTGATTGGGTGACTCCATAAATAATATACACACCGGAGCAATTTGTGCATGAAATAGAACCTCGTCTGGGATGATAAAAGTTGGTGATGGGTTTGGTTTGCTCTGCAACCACTTCTCACCATCCTTTCCCCTCTCCTCCACAGAAGGTGATGGGGCAAACCACGCCAAGCACTAGGTACTCAACAGAGATTGTGGTGTGAGAGCAAATCAGGGTTTGTCGGAACAAAGAATATTTCCCCCAGGATATGAAGATAATAAATCTTCATATATATTATATATATATGTTCATATATATATATCTTCATATATATTGATTATACATCAATCTAGTCCCTGAAACCTCGGGTTACACACACACACACACACACACACACATACATCCCTATTGTCTGACAGCTGTATTTTTAGCCTTTGTAAAGGTGTTGTGTTACCAAAGCAGATCTAGAATCAAGCTCGCAGACTCCTCTTGGCCTCGCAGGAAGTACAGTTTCCTCCTCCAGCGAGGCCATCCCTCTAATGAACAAAATGATGTCAAAGCAGGAGCCTTTGAGGTCAGATCCAACATGTTACATCTCATTTCTGTTCCTGAAACATGCTGTGACCTTGGAGTGCCATATGAGGTCAAGTTTTAGCTTCCTTGTCTGAAAGATGGCACCCATACTACTTAGCTGAAAGATGCAAAGACTAAAGGAGACAACGACTTTACAGCAGAGACCTACGGAGAACAGGGGCTGAATTTCCACTCGCTGAGCTCTGTTGCTCAGCTATGTCACACGTGCCGAGCGCCTGCAAGCTCTCCTCTGGGGCCACACGGGTATGGGGGCGGAACCTAACGGACCATTTCCTGTCTCGGATGTTGCTCTTCTTTTCTCCGTCCAGGTTCTCTTCCGGCCACGTGGCTTCGGTGTTTCCAAGCAGAAGTTTCATCCAGCTTGGCGGCAGCAGCCATCTTCCATGACTGTGCAACCTCCAGCTCCGGAGCCAAGCCATATTTTTATTCTTTATTCTCCTCTCCGAAAGCTTTCCGAGTAAATCCTTGCCGAACTTCTTCATAGAGCAATGGCCCAGATTAAGTCATTGATGTGAATCTTCATTCTAATTATATTATTCACAGAAACATTAAGCTCTTTTCAGAGTACAGTGGGGCTCATTCTTTAAAAAAAAAATCGGATACCCTGGGTTGTGTGAAAGGGCTATAAATGCGGCGGATTAAGGGCTGCTTGATCTGTTTCCCCTGGCACCAGGAGATCTGGCCTAAAGCTGTTTTTTAAAAGCAATGCATTGCTTGGGGTGTTTTCTTCCATTTCCCCAAAGCATTTTATGTCATGTAAAATGTGTTCTCCATTCACAGAAAATGTATTTAATTCGCTGATATTTAAGTGTGTGTGTGTCAGAAAAAGAGAGACTGAACAAGGGAGACAGACTCAAAAGGTAACTCAGAAGAAAGGTTAAAAATAAAAATAAATGTCCTAAGTAGGCTCTGAACCCACAAATAGGGACATTTTCAGTAGCACAGAATGTTAAAGATTAGAGATAAGCTTGAAAGGATTCAGCTCAACCCCTTCATTCTACAATTGAGGAAATGAAGGAATAAAGGGCAGCACAGAAGGAATAAAGGGCAGCACCAGGAAAAGAATAGAATGAAGGACAGCCAGGTCAGTATGCTTTCTGTTGTAGTGTAGGCAAAAGCAAGAGTCAGTCAGACAAGCGAGATGTGGAACACTCACTGTTATCAGTTATAAAAATGTTTGATTTTATTCCGAAAATATTAGATCAGAGAGTCTGGACTATCTGAGCCCTGAGCTGTTATTACTCATCCCTCTGTCTCAGGGAACTCTGGGGATTGGAAGACTAGTCATCTGGGGAAGCAAATATTTATTTGCAAGTGAGCCAATATTACAGACTGTCACAATAGGGCCTTTTGGTGAAAACTGAGTTGGAGTATGTGACTCAGACATGAGCCTAAGTAGGGCTCTTACATTCTTCTAGAAGTCAACTCGTTTGAATATGCCAACAAGGACCAGGCTAATGTGGCACGAAGAGCCAGGAACCAAAGGAACAGGAATCCTCTTGGATGCTAAGCTCTGTATTTGGAAGAGAGAGAAAGGGAGAGAGCAGCCTGGTTGGGTCTCCCTGGAAGAGCAGAGGAGGAGAGGGTCACACGCAAATACTAACCACGGAGCCTCAGTAACCCACCCACCTCAGCCAATTACATAGGATCCGTCCGTGTTCCCAGCTCTGCCTGGTTTAATTGTTGATTAGCCCTCCCTTGGGAGAGACGGGTAAGGCATAAGGCGTGGGCAGCAGAGCTGAGAGGATGGGAACGTTCTCTTCCCGAGAGCGCTGCTAGAGTAGCAGATCACATGTGGGATACAAGATTCTGAGGATAGGGGCCAAGCATTATTTTAATTTAAAGAGGTAATTCCGAATACACTGGATTACCAGAAACCGGTAATGCCATTAACACCCTCGATATTCACAAATATAAGGATATACTGTGATTAGAACCAAACTCTTATTTACATTATCTGAGTTAATGATAAGATGCTCCTTTAAATACTCCTTTAAATTATTTTAAACTACATCAACCTGATGATTGATGAACCCAGCCAAGGCGGAAAATATAAAACCTAAATTTTTAAAAATCCCTGGAAAAAAGAATGTCCTCAACTCGCCCCAGAAATCTATCTTGAGGTTTCTATTCTAATAGTGAAAAAGATAGAGATGGGTAAAGGGGCCCATTTGAGTAGAAAGATGGTAAGACCCCAAGTTCCAGGCCTCGAGCTCAGCATTTTTCCCTTGATACGTCACGACCTCTGAATGCAGGAATAAAAGCACAAGCATTTTTCATTGTTCACATCATCAGCGTTAAGATCTGCTGCAAATATGCAGGCTCTGGTCTGCCCAGAGGCAGAAAAACAAATTAATGATCAACCGGTCACAGTTATGACCTTTAGTTTATGACCTTGTCACTACATTTCAAAACGACTCTCCTTCAACATGATCCTCAGAGCTTTCTTTGCTACCATTTCAAAAGAAGGGTCCCCTAACCAAACAAATGTTAAAGGAGCACATTTGGGAGCTATGAAATCCCACAGCTACCAGAAAGTCACTGAAAACCCTTTCCAAATGCTCTAAATTCCAGTACCCCTGTTAAGAAGACATCTGCCAGCCATCCTAATAGTGCATTCAGAAAAAATCCTCCACCACCCTCCATTCAGTACAAGTTGAAATCAAAATCAAACCGTTTCTCCTCTTCCCTCTCGAACTGTAGAGAACAAACATAAAAGATGGACTCCCACCTGAATAAGGAGTGGTATTACAATTTGAAGTGAGCTGTCAAGACAGGCAGAGGTTTCGATATGCACATCTAAGCAATAGCTGTTGCCACGGCCAGGCTTCTGAAGGGCTTGCTGAGCCATCGACCTGGGCTGCAGGTGACACTGTCCCTGGCTGAGTATTCGCCAAACCAACTTTTCTCAAGGATTTCTAATACTTATTTTTCACACAGAATTTTCTTAAATGTCAATTATTTGAAATTGGGCTTAGCTACTCCTCAGGCACCAGTAAGAGAGACAGGGATCCTCAAACTACAATAGAGATCTCTCAACGTTAGGAATTGGTCTGAAAAGACAGGTGTTTCCTTCCCTGATGGCTTATCAATCCATGAGCCTCCAGGAATAACCCAGAAGCTGGGTCTCTGCTGTGTTATTGTTGGCATTCCACCACCTTACCTTAATATGAAACATTGACGTTCACCGAGATTTTTGAGATCCATTGTCTGAGTTGGAATCTCACCACAAGGCTGCAGAGAAGGCAGAGAAGTTACTATTTTTTTCTTTTATATATTAAGTGTTCTGGCCTACAGAGGTCAAATGCCCCTCATCTCCCAGAAGCTAGTAGCAGAGTTAGAGTTCAAACTCAAGATGGTCCAAATCCAAGTTAATGCTTGTTTGAACCGCCACATTGTGTCACCAACCCTCTCTAAAGTACCTGCAGCCTTGTCGTGGCCTCGAGAAGCCACGGGTAAAGTAACTGGCAGCCTTTCCCTCTACCCTCTGCCTTGGCTGGTGACGGCCACGTGGCATTAAAGCAGTAACATGGAGTGGTGGTTACAAGGCTCTAGAGCCAAACTGTCAAGTCTGAATCCTGGCTTTTTCAAGATTTGGCTATGCAATTTGGGACCTCATAATCACTCTATTCTGTGCCTCAGTTTCCTTTTTTGTATTATGGAAATAAAAATCGTATCAATCTCATGGATCTTTGGAAGGAGTTCAACAAAGTGAGCACACAAAAAGCATTTAGAACATTGCCCACTACAAAGTTAGTACTTAATACATATTAGCTATCATTTTCCCCAATTCTTAAGTTGAGAGGCACATGGCGCCAGGTTAGTCTAAGAAGAGTGGGCTCTGGGTACCTCTGTCGGCCCCAAATCCCTCCCTTTACAGAGTGTTTCTCCTAGGACCCCTTTACGCACCCCCCCATCATTAGCCACTTATCTTAACCATATTTTATTTTCTTGCCACTCAAATGCTCACAGTTGGATTTCAATGGCTCAGAGCCCGCAGGACAGATGGTAACCTCATAATCTAACTCATATCTATGGAATAGCAGGTGTTCATTATCTTACCTTTCCCAGATACTGTGTTTGCAATTTGACAGCAGTCCTCCGAAGGCACAATAGCATAGCTGGTAGCTCACACACTTCCCACGGAACATGAATCATCTGAGTCCACCCCAAACCTGAATCAGAACCTCTAGGGGCGGATTCTGCTTTGGGTTTCTGTTTGTTTTGTTTTTAACAAGTGTGTTGAGATCTAATTCACCTACTGCTCTATTCACCCTTTCAAAGCATACAATTCAGTGGTGTTGATTCACAGAATTGTGTCATCATCACAATAGTCTAATTTCAGAACACTTTCATCACCCCCAGAAGAAATCTCTTATCCATCGGTAGTCCCTCCACATTTTTTCCTCCTCTCAGCCCAGCAGCCACTGATCTCCTTTTTGCGTCTATAAAGGGATCTAGTTCTCAGCATTTAAAATGCAAGTGGTTACATACAATACATGGCTTTTGTGACTAGCCTCTTCCACTTAATATAAAGCTTTAAAGATTCAACCATGTTATTTCATGTGTTAATACTTTATTCCTTTTTATTGCTAAATAATATTCCATTATACAGCTCTATACCACCTTTTGTTTATCCATTAGTCAGTAGATGAACATTTGGGGTTAGCGGTCTCTCCTTTTTCTAGATTCTTGAGGTGGAGAGTTAAGTTATTGACTTGAGACCTTTATTCTTTTTTAATATAGGCATTTGCAGCTACAGATGTGCTCTAAGCAGTTCTCTAACTGCATTCAATAAATTTCGGTATGTGTTTTCATTTTCATTCATTGCAAAGTATTTTTTAATTGCCATTATGATGTCTTCTTTGACTCATTGATTATTTAAGAATGTGTTGTTCAAATTCCATACACTTGCAAATTTTCCAAATTTCCTTCTATTACTATTTCTTTTTTTTAAAAGATTTTATTTATTTATTTGACAGAGAGAGAGATCACAAGTAGGCAGAGAGGCAGGCAGAGACAGAAGGGGAAGCAGGCTCCCTGCTGAGCAGAGAGCGGAATATGGGGCTTGATCCCAGGACCCTGAGATCATGACCTGAGCCTGAGCCGAAGGCAGAGGCTTTAACCCGCTGAGCCACGCAGGTGCCCCTCCTTCTATTACTATATCTAATCTTATTCCATTGTGGTTGGAAAACATTTTTTTGGATGATTTCGATGGCTTAACGTCTGAAGGGAAATGAACATGATTTTCCTGGCAATGTAACACCTACAAATAATAATTTTTAAATGAACAAAATGTGTTGAAATGTTTGGCAAAGGTAAATAAATATGATGAGCTTATTCATGAGGCAAAAGGGCTTATGGATCTTTTATTGCATTGTTACACAGATGAACTACAATGAACTACAAAGAGACTCAAACTAGAAATTGTGCTTTCTTTCTGTCAAGACTCCAGTTTTTTGTGCCGGGATAGCAGAGGTTCTTTTTATTACTAAAATATTTTGTTATCCTCTGTGCTTTTGACATATCCTTGCATCATTTTTATAAAATTTCCTACTAATCATTGTAACTTATTTTTTAAAAGATATTTCCTGGAGCTATTTCTTGCCCTCAGATCCTTGTTACTTATGGTCAAACCTTCACTCCTCTAAAAATCCTTGTGGATTTTGTCACTATCTAATTCAGATCCCAAATTCAAATTAAAACAAAAAGCAAAGATTTTTTTTTTTTAGGGCACAAAATATCTTTGATTTTCCTAAATGACTATTAGTAACACAAACATTCGTTATCTTCATTTTATAAAAACAACACAAAAGGAATAATTGTGCTTGCTCCATCTCTCCAAATTTTGCTTATCTCAACATTATTGTGAGCCTTTTTTATTTATGAAATTTATGATTCAAAATAATCTGAAAAATTAAGAATTCAGCCTTCTTAGTTTAACTACAAGTAAACTGTGTTAATAAAACATGTTTCAATGATTGTGTACTATTTAGACATAAAAAACTTATATTCAAGACTGTTGAAGTACCTGTCTATAAAAAGATTTGTTTTCTGGGGCACCTGGGTGGCTCAGTGGGTTAAAGCCTCTGCCTTCAGCTCAGGTCATGATCTCAGGGTCCTGGGATCGAGCCCCACATCGGGCTCTCTGCTCAGTGGGGAGCCTGCTTCCCCCTCTCCCTCTGCCTATCTCTCTGCCTACTTGTGATCTCTCTCTCTCTCTCTCTGTGTCAAATAAATAAGTGGAATCTTAAAAATATATATATATTAAAAAAAAAGATTTGTTTTCTAGTAAATTACTCTTCTCAGTCAAAGCCAACCATAATATACCTAATATAAAAAAATTAAAGGTCTAAAAGTTTTGTTAATAATATCCTCTTACTGTCCCAAAAGTCATTAATTGAGAACAAATTAATTGTATGCTGTAACTCAGCAAAGAATCTCACTCTCCTCTGTTCTCATAATTATGATTGTCATAATAAAATAGCCAGTACTATTTGGTCCTATCATCCATACATACCAACTGCCCTCCCAAGAAACCATCTAATTATTTTCTACATGATTTTTGACCAAAAGATTGAGTATTTTGAAAATAGCATGGGAGAACATGCTTGTTGGAGATGACCTAGCAAGGGATTGATCCTTGCATAAATTCCTCTGGGCGAAAAAGTGATCTTTTCTCCAACTCTAAAAATGAGAAAGATGGCACTATTCAAAGCCATAAGCTGAAACTCTCAGAGAATCTCCAGAAGCAAAGAGTTCACAGAATTTAAGACCTAATAAACTGCTAGCTCTAAAATTTCAGAACAAGGGATTACTGCTAGAGGGAAACTACTTCTGCCCGAGACCACTGAAATAGGATGCCCCTGCTGAATGGCGGAAGCCATTAACTACAATGCGCTTCTTTGCATTTTTTTCTTTTTGTCTTCTTAGCCATTGCTCTCCATTTTGCTGGTTTAAATTCTAAGATCTTAGTTAACAGCTCTGCCCTGTAATCACAGTACTGCTAACACCATACATCTGATAATCACAAAATGTGATTAAGACATAAGCACCTGATTCAATAGGTATGTATGTTACCAGAAGCGTTCCTCTATCCTTCAGTGCAGGCTGATTCACAGTGTTATTCAAGTCTTCTGTATCTGAGTTTCTTTTTTTTTTTTAAAGACTTTATTTATTTATCTGATAGAGAGAGAGATCACAAGTAGGCAGAGGTAGGCAAAGAGAGAGGGGGAAGCAGGCTCCCTGCTGAGCAGAGAGCGGAATACAGGGCTTGATCCCAGGACCCTGAGATCATGACCTGAGCCGAAGGCAGAGGCTTTAACCCACTGAGCCACCCAGGCACCCCTATATCTGAGTTTCTGTCTGCTTGCTCTGTCAATTACTGATAGAAAAGTATTGACATTTCTAAAGACAGTTGTGCATTTATCTACTCTCCCTTCAATTTTTTGCCTCATGTATATTGATGCTTTGTTTTAGGTACAAGTGAACTTAAGATTATTATGTCTTCTTGATAAAGCGTCATTATAAAGTGTCCTTTATCCATGGTAATATTTATATTTACTGTTCTAAAGTTGACTATATCTGATATTAATATTGTCACTTCCACTTTCTTATAAATAGATTTGTAGGGCATACCTTTTCTCATCTTTTTATTTTTAGTCAGTGTCTTTATATTTAAAATATGTCTTATAGATACCATTTAGCTGGGTTGTGTTTTTTATCCAATCTGACAGTCTTCCTTTTACTTGAGGTATTTAGCCAATTTACATTTTAATGTGGTTATCATTTTTTTGAGTATAAATCTATCTGGGATAACTAATTTGGTATGTCAACTTGGCTAGGCCATGACGGCCAGATATCTAGTATAGACATCAGTCTAGTATACATGCTGCCAAAGCGAGCACTAGACATGAGTCCAGATGTCTCTGTGAAGGTATTTTTTTAAATGAGATTAGCATTTAAATCAGTACATTTTGAGTAAAGCAGATTACTCTCCATAATGTGAATAGGCCTCATCCAATCAATTGAAAGGGTGGGAGAAAAAAACTGAAGTCTCCTGAAGAAGAGGGAATTCTGCCCTTAAACTGCCTTTGGATTCAAGCTACAATAGCAACTCTGAGTCTCTAGACCGCCAGCCTGCTCTGCATGCTTTGGACTTACCAGCCCCCATAATCACATGAGCCAGTTCCTTAAAATAAAACCTCTCTTTTCTATTTGTTTCACCTCTTTTTTGTGTCTTCTTTACTCTTTTTTTTTTTGTATTTTTAAAATTAGTTGCATATTTTTTTAGTTGCATATTTTTATTATACCATTTTATTACAGTTATCACTTATTCATTCTACCTCTTTATTTTTTTTTTCTCTTTTAATGTTCAATCTAAGGTTATAATATAAAGACTTAACTTATCATGGTCTTTACCATTAATTTTAAACTGATAACGTATAATGTCTTTACAGTCATATGCTTTCATTTCCCTCATCCTTCTATTATGGCTGTACATTTTATTTGTATATATGTATGTTATGAACTCCGCAATACAGTGTAATTATTATTTTTGCACTGAGTAGTTATTTATTTAAAAATATTTTAAACTATAATTTTTAAAAATTAATTTTTTAATATTTAAAAATGTATCATTATATTTCCCTATGATTACTATTTCCATTGAAATACGTTTCTTTGGTGGAAGCAAGGTTTTAACTCATCCTAAAGAATATTCTTTAACATAGCGCAAATCGGCGGAGAACAAATCCATTTAATATTTGTTAGTCTGAAAATGTCTTTAATTAACGTTGATTTTTGCTCCAAAAAGAAAACAAATGGCATATGGTTATGAGTATGTTTTATATCTACTAATTTACTGGACAGCTGACAGTCTCTTCCTCCATCACAATTGATATCTAAGGAATCTGCCTTAAATATCAAATTACTCCAAACACTTCTTCTGTCCTTCAAATTCTCTCTCTCCAGCTACCCACTTGTTGTGGACTGAATTGTGTCTCCCCCAATTTCATGTGTTGAAGCCCTAGCTTCCAATGTGACTGTATTTGGAGATAAGACCTTTAAGAATTAAGGCTAAATGAGATCATAAGGGTGGGGCCCTAATCCTTACAAGACCAAGAAGAGACATCAGCAATCTCTTTCCCCTCTCTCCAGGTGTGTGGAGAAAAGGCCATGTGAGGACATAAGTGGGAAGGAGACCACCCACAAGCCAGGAAGAGGGGTCTTCAACAGTACTGGTACCTTGATCTTGGACTTCTCGATTTCAGAACTGTAAGAAAATTAATTTCTGTTGTTTAAATCATCCGGTCAGTGGTTATTTTGTTAGGGCAGCCTGAGCAGACAAATATACCATCCCACTCCCAATAAATAATAATAATAATAATAATAATAATAATATTACATTGCACACTTCTTTTTGGTTAAACACCGAACTTTGCATTTTTTTCTTATTTAGTCCTCACCAAACATCTAAAAGAAGGTATTATTTTATGATGAGCAAACCAAATTTCAGACTGCTTAAGAGATCCACCACAGTAACACAACCCATGAAGCTAAGATTCAAATGCTGAGCTTCTCATTTAGTTAAAAGTCCATGATTTTTTTCCTTTTTTTTTTTTTTTTAATTCTAGTGATTAAAAGCATGAAATTCTGGAGCCAGACTTTGGGGTTTCAAATTTTAGCACCAATTCTTACTGGTTAGCCTTGAATAAGTTACTTTGACTCTCTGTGGTTCTGTTTTCCTGTCTATAAAATGAGAGAATAGATTCTACCTATAAGATTATCATAAGAACTAAGTGAAAGAATAAGAACAATGCTTGGCAAATAATAACTGCTATATGTTTGCTATAATTGTTTTTAATATTATTATCATTATTATCACATCATATTATCTTATCATTGTGAGGTGCTTTACCACACATAATCTAATTTTCAACAGCCTACTAAAATAGAGAAGACAGATATTTCTACTGTCATTATTGTACAAATTCAGCCCAAAGAAGATACATTTTGCTGAAGGGCTCAAATTCAAACATAAACCACCGTTGTCTATTTCTATTGATATCCATTGCATTTTAGGAGTAATAAAATTGAAGAACATAGCAGCAAATGCTCTTAATTAATCCTGTTGCTCGGGGTGCCTGGGTCGCTCAGTCAGTTAAGCATCTGCCTTCAGCTCAGGCCATGATCCTGGGGTCCCAGGATTGAGCCCCAAGTCAGGCTCCTTGTTCAGTAGGGAGTCTGCTTCTCTGTCTCCCTTTGCTGCTCCCCCTACTTATGCTCTCTGTCAAATAAGTAAATAAAATCTTTAAAAAAATTAATTCTGTGGTTCTATCATCTTGATTTTTGAATATGCTTTTGTTTAATAAAATTTCTAGATAGGTCTTTTTATTTCTTTTAATATTTTAAAGGGTTAATTTCATTGTCTTCTGACATAAAATTTCTTGTGAGAAGTCTGCAGTTATTTGTATTCTGTAGCTTTCAAACTTTTCTCTTTTTTCCTCTGGCTGGTTTTAAGATGTTCTCTTTATTATTCATTTTCAACAATGTGATTGCAAGGCACGTTTTTGTGATTATTCTTTGCTTATCCTATTTGAGGGTCATTGAGATTCTTTGAATTGTGTTATAGTTTCCATCAAATTTGGAAACTTTTGAACCATTATGTTTTCAAATATGTTTTTCCAGCCCTTTAGACTTCTTGATATTTTCCCACAGGTCATTGAAGCTGTATTTTTTAATTTTTACATCTTTATTGTCTGCATTCATTTTTGATACATTATATTGCTATATCTTCAAGTATGTTGTCTTTTCTGCTATAGCCTCTAAATCTGTGATTAAGCCATCTAAATATTTTCATTTTAGATAGGGCATTTTTTATCACTAGAGTTATGGTTGAATCTTCTATATACCTTTCATATCTCCTCTCATCATGTTGTTTTTCCTTTAAATTCTTAAGTGCATAGAATATATTTATAATGGCTGCTTAGAAGTCTTTGCTAATTCCATCATCTTTGTCACTTAAATACCATTTCTATTGAAAAATTTTTTTCATTCGTTTATTGTTCACATTTCCTTAGTTCTTTGCATATCTAGAAATTTTTGTTTATATGGTAGACACTATTTTTTTATATTTTTTTGAATCCTTGATAAAACTGTATTTCCTTAAAAAGTGTTGGGCTTTGTTCTAGCAGGCAGTTAAGTTATTTAAATATCCTTTTGCTCTTTTGAGTCTTGCTATTAATCACATTTTAGGATGGCACCAGATTAATCTTTTCTCTAGATCCAGTTTAGCCCATGACTAAGGCATGACCATCTGGAGTCTTTACTGAATTCCCTGTATACTCAGTCAGGTTTCTCTATCCTGCATAGTAGAAACTTAATTTCCAATCATGCATAAACTCTGAAAATAGATTAACTCTCATTTCCTCAGTAATTATTCCTTTCTTAGGATTTCTTCACTTGGTTTCATGCCCTATGCATGTGCAAAATGGTATCAGATTTAATGGGATGTCTGTGTATATTTCTTGAGCTTTTTCTCTGCATAGTGCATACCTCTACAGTACGCATCCTTTAAAAATGTAGCTGCCTCAAAATCCTTGAATTCTTATCTTTGTCTCCTCAACTCAGCAAGACTATTGATTTACTCTTTGTGCTCCTGGCCAATAATTTCTTCTGAGAAGAAATCTGGGAGAATAAAATGATAAGGTTAATCTTTTTTTTTCCCCCTTTCTTGAGATCACAGTCTTGAACTGACATTTTTTCATGTTTGAAAAGAGTTTTACTTATAGTGCCCAGTTTCTTAGTCATTTTTGATAATAGATAAGTACAAACCCAAAAAAAATTTTACCAGAAGTAAAATTCCAAATAACTTTTAAGACAGAATTTATACAGCCATGTATGTATTTCAAAGCCTCAGATTTCCTCCTTATCTCAAGGAAGACAACAGTAAACTATTTTCTAAGTCAGCACAAATCTGACTCAAGATTTACTTCAACATATGATACTTTAAGTCTGAATCTAAACACCATATGTGTTAATTTTACAATAGTATAGAAAAAAAAAATCTTTCACTTCTTGCAATATCCACCCCTAAATCCTGGCTCAGCTGTTTTACATGCTAATCTTCACTCTTTTGAAGGATTTTAATACCAAATCAAAAAGAGTGATAGGGAGTGGCTTTTTCCACACACATCAATTTTGAACAATATCAGCTTCTCTAAAATTACATGGAACCTAGGATCTCTGAAGAAATCCTTTATTTCACTGCAGGTGACACCTCTATGGTTTTATGTTAAGTTTCCTTTGCTCAGTAATTTCTTTTTGCAAAATCAAAGAAGGGCCACTATCAAATCAATACAGCAAAATATTCAAGAACCAAGATGGATGCAAGGTAATGTAATCTTTTTACATTCGGTACAGCTGCTTAAAAATGCTGAGTGATGTGGCATTTCAGGCTCTGTGAGTCTAACTCATATTGCTTTTTATATCCCACCACTCTGCCAGCCTGCCGTAAACCTGACTCTCCCTCAGAATTTGACTGTTCTTCACTAGGACAAGAAAGGGGATATCTAGAAATGTGGAACTGTCAGGTAAGTTCACTATGCATACCTTCAGCAGGTAAACAGCCAGGGTGAATATCTTGGACAGAATTCTCAAGAGAAGACAAAAATCCAGAAAGAAAGAAAAAGAAATGGCACTCCTAGCAAATAGTAACACTAAAGTAAGTAGGAATATTGGAAAGGATATGAAGAACCAAAGGGAGGACATAAAAGGAAACTATACATCTATATATTTAGAACTTGTTAATAGATGAGAATCAATATTAAAAGCTGTCGATTTTTACCATATTATTTGTAAATTCCATTCATTCATAACTTGAATCCAAACAATGTTTTCATGAACTTAAAACTGAGATTTAAAATTTTGTGTGGCATAATAATGGCTTAAGGATATATTTTTTAAAGAATTTATTTCTTTATTTGAGAGAGAAAGAGAGAGAGCAAGAGAGTGGCAGAGGGAGAGGCAGAAGTAGACTCCCCTCTGAGCAAGGAGTCCGATGCAGGGCACAATCCCAGGTCCCTGGGCTCATGACCTGAGCTGAAGGCAGACACTTAACCAACTGAGCCACCCAGTTGTCCCATCCAAGATAAATCTAAAATAAATGTGCGAAGGCAAGAGATCTGCCTTAACAGATAATAATATTTATATAGGAATTAAAAGTATATGACATTAATACAGGAGTAAACAAATAGATCAATAGAATAGAAAAGGCAAGGGAAAAGTGTGTATATATTACTTGATGTGTAATAGTACTAGCATTACATATTAGTGGGCCTTTCGATCTTTTGATGAATTTTTCAATAAATACCGTTAGAGCACTAAGCTTTCTGTAAGGAATAAGATAATAGATCCTTATAACCTACCACACAAAAATAAATGCTAAATGAAGATCATGTAGGTTAGTTTCCCCGAGAAACAACTCTTAAATTTATGTGCAAAAGGCTGACTGGGGGTTGCTCACGGGAGTGAGAGAAACAGAATCAGACAGAGAGAGAAGCTGAACTTCTAATGCACTTGCAACAGAGCTTTCGGCTAACCGCATAAGGAGTTTTGGACCTATGAAGGCTCTTCAGAGACATTCTGAACTGCATAACAGGCCGCCCCCAGGATGAGGAGGAACGTTTGGGGGAGCAGCACCCTTTGGCTGAGGACAATTCCTATGGAGGGATCCAGAATGAAACCTCATCAGGACCACGGGATCTTATGCGCACAGGCCTACTGCTGTACCTCCTTTGCTATAAAGTTAGTCCCTTCGTTTGAAGCAGTTGTATGCAGAATTCCTGTCACTGGCTGAAATAGTCTATAAGCCTTTAGATAATGGTGCTTGAGGTCCTATAAGCAGGAAAGGCAAAACAAGTCAATCCCCTTTAAGATGAATTACTACCCCTTCAGGGTGGAAAAAGTCTGATATAATCAACCCATTACCAAAGCTAGTTGGTTTCCTAGAAAGATGGTACCGTACTGAGAACTCATCTTTTGTTGATTTCCACTGTTGACAGGTTGGACACTTGATATCAGCAATAGTTAAATCAGCCTGAGAGAGAGTCCATATTTTTGGGGCCTATGCGTATTATCTATCCCTATCATAATGATAATTCCGGTTTTGTATCCATTGTGCTAGTTCTAAGGTAAGCCCTAAGAAAAAAGTGGTTAATGTCAACTGACTATATCATTCTGTCTACCTGGTCGTTTAGTGACTATTACATGAGGGATATTGTCTGGTGGTAATGAACATATTATATAAATATCGTAACAGTCTCATTCATTATAATTGTTTCCATCTTTCTTTTGAAGCTTGAGCACCTGACCCATAGTTATTTTAGGATCATAAAATCTCCTTTGCTATCCAGGAGCCCAGTCTTAACCATCAGCCATGGTCTACGGAGGACATTGCCTTTGGGCTTCTCAATATCACTTTGGTCCCTCCTACAAGTGCATTCTTTGTTGCTTTAATAAATAGAGTTTACTCTGGACCCTACTATTGAACGTAGCTGCCAATGGGTTTTCCAGGCACATGAGTTATTTGTCCAGCCTTGTATAGTACATTCCCCTTAGCATGCTCACTTCTCTTTCTTTTCATCTTGTCTTCCTCTATCTGCAATGGTTCTGGCATTTCTGCTTCACCTGATGTAGTTCCTCACTTTTTCCAAGTTTTTAAGAGTCATCTTGTTATCTGAAACTGTGTTCACCTCTTGGTGGGTACTGAGCCAAAGATACAACCAAGCCAAAGAATAGGAAAAGGGCAGGTTTTACTTGCAACAAGTAAAGGAGAATACCAGGGATCTTTCCCAAAGCAGTGTCTCCCTGAAGGACAAAATTGGGGAAGTTTTAAGCTAGGGGTTCATGCATATTCATGAAGGAGCTTGTGCAGTGGGGAATATAGCATGGAATCAGGGCAAAGGTCATTTTAAGATGGCTGAGTCCAGGTCAAAGTCCAGGGGGCTGGCAAGGGTCAGCATCATCAATTCTCTGGCTCCTGTTAGTATAGTATCAGAATGCTCAAAGGGGTTTAGATCCTGCAGAGATAACTCATGAATATCCACCAAGTCAATCTTCACTTTTAAATATGATTAGGTTATCTCCTGGCCTGATAGCAGCTGTTTGTTCTTAAATTCTTTATAAGATGGGGGGACAGGGCGGCCAAAATGACTTTTCTTATGTCGAGAAAGCTACGTCTGTCTTTGTTTTTCTGAGGACTCCTCTTTCTACTTTTAATCTAAACAGCCTGTTAGCACTGAGTTCTGAGGCTCTTGTCAGAGTGTTAAAGTTTTATCAGGAATAACCGGTCCCATATCACTAAAGACTCCCTTATCCAATTCTGTACTCCATCTCCTCTCATCTAGAACTCTCAGGATGTTATAGTCCAAGACACACTCTCCCGTTTCCTGTTAAAATATATTGGGTAGGTCCTTTAGTTGTCCTAGGTATGGTCCTATTTCCCCTTAGCAGTTGCAGTTACTTCCCTGGCTAGGTCCTGCTCAGACTTCACCCTAGCAACTGATGATGTTCAAAGGGTGGGGAACCAGGGAGATCTTAAGGAGAGCAACTGTTGTCACCAATGAAAAGGCCTCTGCATAATTTTAATATAAACAAGGAGCATTAGACTCTCAGCAAGGAGTGGGCCATTTATTCAGACTTAAAACATTTAGGAGAATTCGGGGATTCAAGATTTTTTTAGTGCATTAACTCAAATCTTAGAATCCCACTTCTCAGTTGCCGCCCTGAACTTGGTATAGTAGACTTCCCAGGGCTGAGACTTCAGCTTTCTTTAGAGCTTCACTATCATTAAACTAAAGGCTTGATCTTTAGCTTTTTTCTGCCTTCCAGCTGCAAAAGCTGACAATCTCTTTATATACTGCCCAGGACATCCTCTGGCTGTCACAAAGCCTTACACTGGTGATTAAAGGTCTTCAGCTTTTCTTTGTCTTTTTCTAACTTATCAATAGCCCCAAGCACTAGCCATCTGTTGTGATTTTTTTAAACGTTTGTTAAATAGAGCCTGGGAGTGTCTGGAATGATGAGCCACCTGTCAACAAAAGACCTCAAAGAAAAATGAAATAGAGAAGTTTATCATTCGCAGGTCCTTGAGGAGGTACTGGGCACAGGGGAGGTCAAGGCAGGGTACAGGTAGAAAGAACATGGTGTCAGGGTCTGAGCACATGGCTCTCTTAGGGTCTACCAGTGGAGACTTTGAGGTTCCTGGACTAAAAGTGGATTAGCCAATTCAAACCAAAAACTGCAGGAGTTTAGGGGTGGAAGGGGGAAGGCCCTAGGTGGCCAGGGAGAATGATTATCACAGGGATAGTTGACAGGAGTCGTATCACAAATTTACATTTACCTGTGACTCTGTGGCCTATTAGCTAGGGCTTGAGCTCACAGCAGAAGCTGATGTCAGTTCAAGTTCAAGGCCCTTGCAGGCTCCTTGACCAACACAAAACAGATGCCAGGGCAGCAATATTATGGGAGTAGTTTAGCTAAACTCAACACCATTCGGGTCCTAAATACTTATAAATCCTTACTATTTCTCCTGAACTTCTCAATCACTTGAGATGTTGTACCCACCAGTGTATTTTCTTCCAGCCTCAGTCCCCCCTCCCCCCAGTGAAAGTTTTAAAAGTCACTGGGCTACTGCGTGCCAGGGATTGTCATTATTTCATCTATGGCATAAGTCATCATTACCAGCCAGGTGATAGATGATTCGGCTCCAAAATCCATTTTTAAATCTGTTTTCCAGGACCACTTCTTGTGCCCACTGTCACAGGTCAGGTTTTGCAGAACACAGACTTTGAGATGTAGATTAGCACAGTTTATGGGTGAGTAATTTGCATAAAGGAGGGAAGGAAGCAAACTTGGGCGGAAGAGAAATTAAATTGTGATTCATTGCCACAGAGGACTAATCAGTACCACAAAGAGCTTGGAAGTGGGACTGGCCCTTTAGAGAAATCCCAGACTGAGGCCAGGAGCCAGACTTTTGTCTTTCCACACAAACTCAGTAATTGAATACAGGGCTATCTCTGAAGAGGGAGCTGAATCTTGAGCAAAACAGATCTTTGTTAATTTGAGGGGCAGATTATGCTGTACGCTGTCAGAAGACAGTACTTGAAATAGACTCTGGGTTATGCATCACAACATCTACTACAGCTCTAAATGTATAAACCAAACCTTGAATGATAAATGATAGACAGGTGGATAGATGGATGGATGGATGGATGGATGGATGGATGGATAGATAGATAGGAATATCTTTGTGACATAAGAGTATTAAAAAATTTCTTAAGACATTGAAACTTTCAATTATTAAAAAAAGATAAGTAACCAAGCACTATCAAAATTTAAAAACTGGATACAGTTCAGAACAGCATAGACAAAGATAAATAACAAGGAACAGACTCGGAGAAGATACATGCAGAGTGTATTATCAAGGCTTCGTATCCAAAATATATAAGAAATTGATATAAATCATTCAGAAAACAAAAAACATGAAAGCAAAAATAGGCAAAGTATATGAAAGGTAATTTATAAAATAGTGTAATGGTCAAGAAATAAATGAAAAAAATGCTTAACTTCAACTAGTATGGAGAGAAATCAAATTAAAGCAATAAACCGCCATTTTGCACCATTCAAGGCTCTAAATTTCAAAAGACGATGCCTAGTGTGGGCAAAATTGTAATGAAATGGCTTCGTGTGCTATGTGTGTTAGCCTGTATGTTTTGGGGAAAATGCAAACAGGCACTTTGAGGAACAATTTATCAATGTACATAACATTGAAAGTGTGCATGACAAAAATAGTAGCCATTTCATTTCTGAGCCCAGGGAAACTTGCACGTGAATACCAGGAGAAGTGAAGGGAGAATTTTCATAGCAATATTGCCAACAATAGAAACAATGAGACATAGCCAAATGGTCATCAATAAAGGAATAAATAAGTAAAATGTGGTTTAGTTACATGATGGAATGCTCTATCGTAGTTCATATCTACAAACCAGGTTCATACATATCAACAGTTCAATCTTAAAAACACGACCATCTCGTCCAATCAGAAGGAAGCCCCAGAACTCTGTGTGCTCCAAGTGAGTCCCTTTCCCAGCCTTTCACTTGTAAGCAACTCTAAACCTCACTGCTCCTATCTCCCTTGATGTCCTCAGGACTCCTCTCATTCTGCCCAGACCACCTCAGCCCATCCCTCTGCATTCCCCCTTCCTATTTTTTTGTCCATAATATTCTCACTGTCCAATGTATTTTACTTCTTTATTTATCTGTCCTTTTCCAATTAACACATAAACTCCACTTAGGGCAGGTTAATTTCTTATCGTTTTGTTAATCTCTAGCGCTAACATCTAGAATAGTGCCCAGAACATCGAACACAAAATACATATTCTTTGAGTGACCACGTAATGCAGAATGTAAAAAGCGAGTGATAAAAGTGAATGAATAATATATACAGCTCCTGTAAAACTTTAAACACATTCAAAACAATACTCCACAAAACAGTTAAAAGACTTTAAAATGGACTGGAAAAGCATATTATAAATTCCCGAAAGTGATTATCTTTGAGAAGGAAGTGATTCTAATGGGTTTGAGGAAGGAAAATAGGACTTTGGCTTTATTTCTAGTGGGTGTATTTTTATTTAAAAAAGTCAAAAGTCAATATGGCAAAATTTTTACTTTAAGATTCTGTGTTATTTCTCTGTATGTTTAAATTAGAACAAAAGGAACCTACATGAGAAAGTGACAATCTGCAATTTTGCCATCGTTATATGTTTGACTTTAATATTGCAAATTTCAGAAGCCGCGGGTGGTATATAAGGTTCCTCAGTGTAATTTCACCAGCGCAGAACTTCCAACTGGCATCGCTGTCAGCTTTACAACCAAGTGTCTAATGCTTTGATTGATTCCGTTTAAACTAATAGGCAATATTCTTTAATTCAATCGACTGTAAAATAAAAAGTAAGCTTGGTTGTCTACCAGAGACACCCTTGATCACCTCTGTCTTTGGGGGCAGGCTGAGGATTAGGAAGTGGCCACACTAAATGCTGGGCAGGTTTCTCAACAATATGGGAGGCAGGGGGAGTGTTAGAGGGGGAGTAGGGAGGGGCAGAGCTCAGCTGAGGGTGGCCTACAGTGCTCGTGGGAGTTCCGGGTGAGAGAAGACATGCTGCCTTAGAGCTTAGAGCTATCCTGCTGGCTCTGAAATGCTTCTCAACATTTCCCACCAAACCTTGCTCCTCAACGCTTTCAGGGTGCACAGCTGTGATGATGCTATGTGCCATGCCTCGGTTTGCTTCCTCTGACACAGAGGCCAAGTTCAAAGTCCAGTCCGAAATACAGTCAGCGCTCTGCAGCTAACCCTCAATAAAATAAATCTGCCCAGAACTCCGTGGCCCTTTGGACTGGCCAGATCTCAGGAACAATTCATATCCTTCATCACCGTAGCAGGCAGATGTTGTGGCTCAAGGATTCAACAACTATTCCCCACAAAGGACCCCTTTAAATAATTTTCTGCATATGGACCCTGCATGTGTGAAATATATGCCCATCAAGTACATCTCAAGAAAAAAGCATTTCGTAATTTTTGTTGACCAAAGGATAAAATAGAAATACTTAGTATATGAGATGAGGGGCGCCTGGCTGGCTCAGTGGGTTAAGCATCTGCCTTCGGCTCAGGTCATGATCCCAGGGTCTTAGGATCGAGCTCCCTGTCAACCAGGGAGCCTGCTTCCTCCTCTCCCTCTGCCTGCTGCTCCCCCTGCTTTTGCGCTCTCTCACTCTCTCTCTCTCTGTCAAATAAATTAATAAAATCTTTAAGAAAAAATCCTTTAAAAAAAGTGCATGAGATGAACAAGAGCTCACCAATGCTTTATTATTCCAAACCTCAGAACCCTGATATTTTAGTTAGATTATTAGCCCAAATGGAAATAAATGTATGATTTTCATCAGGATTTTTAATACCCTGAACATAGCTCCATCAAGAATCTTACTGACCTATAAAGCTTCATGATCTGGACGCTATTACCAGGGTGTGGCTAAAATCAAATCTGGGAAGGGAAAGTTTAAGCAAATTATCTTTTATTTCACTTATTTCCTCCCAGTGTTAAATTTTTAAAGTCAGAGAAATCAATTGTTCCTTTACTTCTTAGAGCATTACAGCTTCTTTACATTATGAAGTCATCTCCAAAAATTCATGTACCTTGAATAGTACATCAAAAGATTTACATAGCTCTGCAGAGGGGATGGAGTGGTGAGAGAACATTACCCAGAGTCCTATCGATCCCATGTTTTTATTCTTCTGGTGCGAGTGATTAGCCTCAGACAGATAGCCCAGCATTATGACTTCCCTGCACACAGATAAACTGTGGAAATAAAAACCAAAACAATAATGAGAGGTCAAACTGTCGAACCACGTAAAAACAAATTTAATAACTGTTACACCTGAATAATCATTAGAGCTGTTTCACGTCTGCTTCTCTCTGACACCTCATGTCTCAAGTCGGGATCCTCGTTTATCTGTAGAATTATTCCACGGAATGACTTCTAAAACTATTTCACAAATAATCCAAGCATTATGACCTGACTTGCTAATCAAGCTACTATCAACATTGGGGAGTGGATGTCATAAACTAGGTGAGTATTCCTACCAGAAGCCTTCTACCTCAAGAAAGGAGACTAAGCACATATTTATATATTCAACAAACAATAATCAGACAAGCTTGAGAAACGCTAAGTGTTCTAGAACCTCATTACATAGGTAGCTGAAATGTAATTTTTAAAAAATGACATGGACCAAGTAAGTGAGCTCCAGCAATATAATTAATCAAAATGAAGTATATAAGAATTGACAGTCTTTTTTGCTAGGCTCAGAAGTAATAATAAATATTTTGAGTAAGCTGAGGGCTCATGACGACTTTCTCTTGCCCCCAGTTTACAAAAGAAACCAAGCAGGATATTCTTTTATGAAATTTGTAATGCTGCTAAAGACTAAATTTCATAGAAATGATATTGACCAAAATAATACAGTGATCTTCTGATAGTAATATATTCAGATGAAATCATGTCATAGTCATGGTTGTAAATTTTTATTGATCTCCAGATGCTTTTGCACTCTGCTGCACTTCTGAACAATGTTTCATGCTTGCAGGCTGGTGAAGTGATGCAGAAGATACAGAATATAATAAAGAACTATTTGGTTCATCATGGGATGAGACATACATGTGTCTGGACCAGATAAAGTGACCACAAGCTTATGGGGGTCATTGAGAAAATGACAGAAAAACTGAGTTTTCAATCCACTTGAACAGTTTTGTTATTTTGTTTTTGTAAATTTGTGAAAGAATAAGAAGATCCATTTATTTGCATGGAAATCCATTGAATTCAGCTTCATATATCATTCTATGCAGGAACTTCCATGTAGGGGTTAGCAGAAAGAGGCATAGCACAGGATCAACCCTATAGAAAAGCCATGATTTGAAAGAATTGTAGCAATTAATGAATGGGATAGCCAGTATTATTTGTTGGACTAAAGCAGATTCCGTCATGTCCTCAAAGCATTTCCCGTCTATTTTTTTGGAGGCAGGCAGACATTAATCAAACCATCATACTATATATACTATATATATATATGTTAAAAACTGTGATCAGGACTATGTAGGAAATGTACATGGAGCTGTAAGAGAACTTTAACAAGATGGTCTGGCTTGGTCAGCAGTGTCAGAGAGAGACTCCCTTAGGAAATGACCTTTAATCTAGGATCTGAAGAGGTGTCTCAGAATTGGTTAAGGGAGAAATAAAGAGGTAAAAT
>CM052899.1:61261561-61294105 GCA_028534135.1 Potos flavus
CTCTCCCTCTGCCCTCACCTCACTTGTGTTTTCCCTCTCTGTCTCTCTCAAATAAATACACAAAATCTTAAAAATGAATAAATGAACAAACTTCTATCTCCTCTGTTCTGCCTCGGGTGAATTCTGTCACCATCCACACCACTGGCCTCCACCTGATCAGGCCGCTCCACATAAACTACTATTGAGGAACTTCTGAGGATTGTGCTTATTTGATAACAGGGAGAGAAACTTCAAGCCTTGCATGGTATTTCTTCTTAATGACTCAAGGAAGCAAATGACCTAGAAATAATATTTCTTCCTGTCCAGCCAAGGTTACCCTCCTCTAGAGGGCTGTGCTGAGCCTGTGTTAAAGGCACCTCTTCTCAGAATCTGAGGATGTGCCCACACCAGCCTTTTACAAGTGCTTACAGAAGGTGCTTTCCTTTCCTTATGTTTAAAGAGACTGTTCTTGGAACATAGAGCTTTAAATCAGTCCAGTGGCTAAGTGGAAATGAAAAGAAAGAGGAAAAATCCCTGAAAAGGGGCTAAAATCAGTACTCTTATTATTGCTGGTCGTCATGTGTGATGATACCCCTGAGCATCACAAAGCCAGTGAAGAACTTAGTGGTGACTGTGTGTTAACTGGCTAACCAACCGTCTCCTCCCCTAGAAGGCAGCTGCTCTGAGGAACTGAGGACTGAAAGTGCCTTGGCCTAGAAGAGGAACAAAGTTCAGTGTGCTAACACCTAAATTCTCCTCAGACGGGCGCCTGGGTGGCTCAGTCGTTAAGCATCTGCCTTCACCTCGAGTCATGACCCCAGAACCTGGGATTGAGCCCAACATGGGGCTCCCTGTTCTGTGGGAAGTCTGCTTCTCCCTCTCCCTCTCCCCCTCCTTGTGTTCCCTCTCTTGCTGTGCCTCCCTCTGTCAAATAAATGAATAAAATCTTTAAATAAATAAATAAATTCTTCTCAGAATAATCCAGAATCAGCACAACTGCCACCAGCAGAAGGTGGCAGAAATCTCAGCAGTTGGACTGTGGGAGAAGGAGGCCAACTCCACATGATGGGAGAAGAGGACTTCTGCAGAGCCTACTCAGCTGCCAAAGTTAGAAGGATGTTTCCTATGAATATTCCAGGGGCTCTACAAATGTATTTCAAATCTGAGGCCCTCATATCTCAGGTAATTGCTCCCAAAGAGACTGCTCAGAAGTCTCTGAGGAATCAAGTGTGTCTTCCTCTCCCATAACATGGCTTCCCATCCTCCCAGCTGCCCCTGTGTTTCCAGGCTTCCGGCCTCCTGTGCCAGGTGCCCTTGGCTCTCCATCATTCAACTCTAGTAGAAATCAGGCAAATAGTTTAGTTTTCTAATGAAAGTCAGTACATCCACAGGTGAAGGCAGAATCGCCATAGCAACTGGGTCACTGGAGTGGTTTAAAACTCCTCCCAGCTCACATGCTGCTTCCCTGCTCCCTCTTGGCTTCCCTCCACACCCGCTGAACGTTTTTTTTTTAAGATTTTATTTATTTATTTGAGAGAGAGAGAGGGCACAAGTGAGAGGGAGAGAGAATCTGAAGTAGACTCTTCCACGCTGAGTGCAGAGCCCCATGTGGGGCTCAGTCCCATGACCAGGAGATCATGATCTGAGCCGAAATCAAGAGTCAGAGGCTTATCCCACCGAGCCACTCAGAGGCCCCTCAACATGTTATTTTTATCAGCTAGATTGTGTGCTTCCTGAGGGTGAGAACCATATTATTTGTTTGCATAGCTCCTGGCAACTTGTAAGACGCTTAAAAAATAATTTTCTTGTTCAATCTTATTTCAGCATTTTTCTGGAAAGATATCCAAAGACTGGTTAACATTCGCATTAAAGAGAGGTTCCATAAATCACTATGTAAAAGGACAGGGGAGGGAGAATTTCACAAATCATCTTATACTTTCCGCACTGTTAGAATTTTTTTGCCACATAGATATATGAATGTTTTTTATAACAAGATGCTCGCTTTTTTTTTATTTATTTGGTGCATTCTACCTATATGTTCTAAGATGCAAGGAAAAAATAATGGGTTCTGAGGGTTTCGGTCAGAAAAGTTAGTGACTAAAATCTTTGGCACGAGAGAAGAATACTTTTCCAGAGGATCAACACACCACTCCCTCTTCCAAGCCAGACACTTCTGATTAATCACAACATCCTTTTCTGTTGGGCCGAGAGACAGCCTTTAATTTCTTAACCCAGCACACCAGCACAACCACACACAGTTCTTATGAATTGACTAGAGTTAACCTAGGATATGAAACCCGTACACCATCCTCTGGTTGGATAACATAATGCATTGGCAGTTCTCTTTGAATTACAACTTGACACTAATGAATCAGTTACAAACAGGAGAAATAGGTCCAGATGAGGACAGAAGGGAAAAGCAGACAGTACACAACACAGTGGAACATGATGGAATCAAACTATAATAAGATTATAAGCAGTCTCCAGATAAAAATTATCCATAGAAAAAGAAACTTTTTTTTCAAAGATGATGACTTTTAGCTTGTCTGGATGGCTGTCTCCATGCACTGGGGCACTCTTAAGGGCAAGCCCTTGTCACCAAAGCAGAGTGCTGCCTACCGCCATCAGATCCCCATATTGCCTTTTCTGTAAAAAGACTCTGTCCTAAAGGGCCAGCATATCATAGTTTCTATTGTCATTTCTCAAACTATGTGTGATAGTCTGAGCAGAGACACCATACGGTGCTAATAAGAAAAGATAATCTTTTCAATATGTTCTGTTAATCCCATGATGACCGAAGGCAGAGAAATGCTTTGGAAGAAAAATGGCCACTCCCGGGGGCCTCATCTCTTTTTTGGAAGTAGAGCAATTCAGCCAGCCACTGAAATAAGGCACTCCAAATTCTGCTGGAAGTAGTAGAGGAAAATCGCATTGCAATCCAAGTCCAGTTTGAAGGAAAATAGAGAATTCGTCTGAGAGGTCACAAATACACGACCTGCTCCAGCCAACTGATGTAATTGGGCCAACCGAGGTCAGGTTCCTGTATGCTCTTCAGCATACTGATCACCTGCTACATGACCTGAACAGTTCTGGATATTGAGGGAGAAAAATCCCCAATATATTCAAGTTGATCAATTCAAATATTCATCTATTAAGCACCTACTGTGTGTCAGACGCTGTGCTAAATGCTAGTCAAGGCCCTTGAACCCAAAATGTTTGCACCCTCAGAGCCAAAATATTTATACACTCGGTAAACAATTAGAGAACAATAAAAAAAGAGCAGAGAGCTAAGTGTAGGGCAAAGGAAAGACTATGTAGGAAGCCAGAATCAGAAGAGAGTAAGGGGAAACGTGAAATAAGTAGATAATCTTCATGGACAAGGTAAATCTTAAAGATAGTGTATTAATCAGGGTTCTCCAGAGAAGCAGAACCAGTTTGGCATAGATAGATGATAGATATAGATAGATAGATGATAGATAGATAGATAGATAGATAGATAGATAGATAGATGATAGATAGATAGAGATGGGTACATATTTATATATTACAAATATATATTATATATACATATACATAAACACACATTTATATTTATATTTATATATTTTAATACAAATTTATTCATTTATTTATAAAGTAGAAAGAGGCTATGTATGAGGGATTGGCTCACACAATTATGGAGGCTGAGAATTCCCATGATCTTCTGTCTGCAAGCCAGAGACCCAGGAAAGCCAGTGGTATAAGTCAGTCAGAATTCAAAAACCCTGAGAACCAGTGGAGCTGATGGTGTAAATCCCAGCCTGAGAGTTGGACAAGATGAGGTGACCTGTCCCAGCTCAAGCAATGAGGCCAGAGAAAAGGGGCAAATTCCTTCTTCCTCCGCCTTTTGTTCTATTCAGGACTTCAATGGATTGGATGATGCCCACCCACAACAGGGAGAGCTATCTGTTCTGCTGAATTCACTGATTCAAATGTTAATCTCATCCAGAAACACCCTGCCCAGAAATGCTGTCTAATCTGGGCACCTCGTGGCCAGTCAGGTTGGCGCATATAATGGACCATCACACACAGTGAGTGGCCTGATGGAGAAGAGAAGGGGTGCATTTCAGCTAGAGAATTGGCTTGAGCAGGACATGGAAATAAACACAGACAAGGACTGTGGACTTGGGGGGAAGGAATGAACCAGATCAAAGGTTCTGAAGGGGAGTGTGTGGGGCCAAGGTGAAGGAGGAAGAAGAGAGTTGTATTATTAAATTGCTTGATAATAAAGCAGCCCCCATGTAAACTGTCACATTGGAAACCAACACAACTTAAAGATGAGGATGATTTAGCAATTCTTGGCTCCAACTACATTGTTGAATATCAGCTGCTGGCTTGGGTCAATCACTGTAGCATGTCAGGTAATTCTTACAGGAAGCCACAGAAGTTGGTTCCCTGTTTTCGAATTAAACATATGTGGCCCAGCGAGATTAAATAATTATACCAAAGTCACACAATTAATGGACAGGTCTATGTGACACCGAAACCCATGTTTTTCGTACCCTGAATCCTCTAGGTACAACAGAGCTAACCTAAATATGCTTGTCCAAATAGCATTAAGGAGATTCATCCTCATCTAGTATGTCCACTGTGGAAATCAACATGTTGTCTATAAATATCAGTTAGGGCCACCCAGTCTGAGATTCTCTCCTTAACAGTACCTGCCTTATTCATTCATTCATTCCATAATGAAGAGGTGCTTGTTATGTGCCAGGCACTGTATAGACTCCGGGACAGAGCCATGACCAATGCAGCGCTCTCGCCCTCTTCATACACCTTCTGTGTGGAATAAATGAATACTGGGGAAAAAATATAGAAAGCATTTCTTGACATGGAATTTAATGAATGATGTCCAAAATCGTATCATGTTACCCTGAAGTAAAAATGCTAATGTAAGCATATATAAATATAGACAACCATAAATAAAACATGGCTACAGATATAATATGGTCCTCTATTAAACAACAGTGTAAATTTCTAAGATATTGTTAAAATGTGGCCTTTGCTAACAGACATATCATTGTCCTTTTCTTGTCTGGGATTCTTGTATTCTGCATCCTGTAACAACCTACTCTTCAGTGTGTGGGATCAGACCCTTCCTTTGGGCTAGGACAGAAATCCAAATCTCAAAGACCCCTCAGTCTCAGGCTACAATTTCATAAGGGGGAAACTTTATGACAACAGACATTTCACTGAACTCAGTTCTCTTTCCCAGCCACTGCCCAGGTGACTGCAATGTGATATTCAAGATGAGGCAGCTCCTTCGCCCTTCCCAGTGTAGCCTGCCAAGTAAGTGCCTGGTGGCAGCTTTCTTTTCAAATGCCTTCTCCTCTCGTCCTCACTGAGTGTTGTTGGGAAGAGGGGAACAGATCCTTTTATTTTCACTTTACCTTTTGACGAAAAAAAGAATGTCTTTTTTGACTGACTATTCCTCAGATAGCTTTCTCCATTACATTAAAAAGCCATAATTCTACTTGTTTTCCTCCCAGGATTTGTCATCTCTCTCTCCCCACACTACTCCTCCCACATTATCTATAAAATAGGATTCTGGCTCCTTGGAAATGCGAAGACTTCAAATGAATAGAGTCAACAATCTATTCGATTCATCCAACTAAAGTAAAAAGGACTACTGCAATAAGTCATGTTCAATATTGATTTTTGCTTATTTTTTCTATAAATTAAATTCTTATAATTCTGTAGCTTAAAAATATTCAACAGGTACTTTTCATATAAAAGCTTGGAAATAACTTCATGCTTAGCAAGGTATCTTTTTTTATTTTTTTAAAGATTTACTTATTTATTTGAGAGAGAGAGAGAGAGAGAGCAGGGGAGGGGGAGAGGGAGAGAATCCTCAAGCAGATTCCCCAGGGAGTATGGAGCCTGATGCAGGGCTCAATCCCAGTACTCTGAGATCATGACCTGAGCCAAAATCAAGAGTGGGCCACTCAACTGACTGAGCCACCCAGGTGCCCCCCAAGGTATCTTTTTAAAAACGAAAAATGAACTAAATGACTTTTAATAAAACCCAGTCTTAATTCATATTGCAAATCATTTTTTTATTATATTGATTAACAGCAAATATTTTGTTTGTTTGGCACTGTGCAAGCCAGAATGTGAAAATTTCCTCATAAAATGTGAAGTTCTTACATTTTCACCATATGTCTTGCCTATGGTTTATGCTCAGTTAATATTTAAAATATATAGCATTTATTATTCATAAATAATTTTGTAATAATAATTTATAAGTCTATAATTATTATTAATAAACATATAGGCAGAAATAGTAGAGAAGTTCTATGGGACATTTGGAAACAGACAAAAATTACGACTCAGAACCCAAAGTTATGCCCCCTATGGTAACTCTCCCACCATCACCATCATGGTCTTTCAAAGAAAGAAGAGATAAGAAATGCCCCTGGGGTAGAAAAGGTAACACCCATTTTTGAGCAACAGCTGAGACCAGCATGCATTTCAAGATCAGAAGCCTATGTTGGCTTAAATGCAGGCCTTAATTTACTCCAGGTATAAAATTGCCTTGTTATGCTTCAGATTTTGAGCCACCAGTAACTACCTTATAAGTTGAGAGGGTTAAATTTGAAGGATGCATTTGAAAATATTACTTATTAAAGCCCTTTCTCTTTTTTTTTCAACTCCTGTAAATTCCATTTCCATTTAAATGCAAGCAGAAGCAGACAAATTGCTTTCATGATGCTCTTCCTATTTGTGTTTCTATGGAAATGGTTTCTTGATTAGGAAAGAGAAAGCTAAAATCAAAAGTTGTAAGCAGGCAGAGCATAACAGAGGGTGTTTTATGGAGCCTTTGACCAGATTTCGTCCAATATAATATTGGACATAATATAAAAGGTAACATAATATTAAATATTAAGGTAACATAATATTAAACTAGCCCAAATTTACAGAAATAAACCCTCATGTCCTCATCTTATCTCTCCAAGAGCTATTTGACCTCTCAGATTTTCCTGACCACATCTTAACCAACATCAAACACAAGACCCCCACAGCCTTGACTTACAGATCCTCAATATCTGCCACAGTGTCCTTTGTTGGGTCTTGCTTTTGAATATTTCTCTCTTAACTAGCTCCCAAATATGATGCCTGCCCTAAAGTATATGGCCAAGAGCAATGGACATTTGGGAGAATAAAGTCTAAAAGTTTATTGGGAGAATAAAGTCTAAAAAGAAAAAAATAAGTAAGTAAAAAGTGAAGCTGAATTTCAAAGAGTAAATAATAATTTAGTATCACATTCACCTTTACATCCCAACCATTTCTTAACAACTCACATTTAAATAAAAATAAGTCAGATTTACACTGCCACTATTCTATGAAGAACTGCCATAAAAAAAATCTATTACTAAAAGCTCCCATTACACAAACCATGCCTGTCAGCTGCTATTAATTTCCATACCCTTTTGACTTCTATGTGACTAAGATTTTGGCAAAAGTGATAATATAGTCGCTTTTATGACAGGAATTTTGCAACTGTGGTAGCACAGGAATAAATTACACTTATTTTCTGCAAATGTTCAATGCTACGGAAATGTACCTGATATGTATTCATGAAACAAAACTAGAAAAATCTTGTTCTAAATTAAGTCCACATAATTAGGTAAAATATTAAACAACAATTCAACCCAAACAGAATAATTTACATCAAAATCTATTATGAAATCTGATTGCAACTTCAGTGTTATTCTCTTAGCTGTTTGACATGAAAGGTATGTGTCATATCATATAGGAACTCATCACCTCTAAGCCTCGGGATCAGCATAAGAATGAGTTGTGTGCTGGTGAAGATTACCTAAAATCTCTAAAATCTCTCTGATTTCCTCAGTTCCAAGCATAGTACTAGTATTCCACGCCAGAAATTAAAAGGCTAGCAATTTAGGAGGAATTGAGTAATTAGTGACACAGAACTTAGAATTTCTTTTAAGTGTATCATGACTAGAAAGCAATAATATTACAGTGTCATTCAGTGTGTTAATTGAGGGAGAAGAAAAAAGGAAAGCGAGAAAGAGGAGAGGAGAGGGAGGGCAGGAGGGAGGGAAAAGAGGACAGAGAAGGAAAGGAAGGGTAACAAGAAGAAGAAAGGCATGAAAAAGCTAAAGAAGAGATGAAAGAAAGGAAAGAAAGAAGGGGGGAAATTTGGAGATCATTGACCTAATAATTATTTCAGAATGGAAAAGAAAATGAAAGTGACCAGAAGTTAACACTGATCAATTCTCCTCTCATGTACGGACCAAAAGAATAATGTTATTTAACATTACTAGAGAGTCAGATGCAAATAAGTGCAAAGGGACAGACAAGAAAAGAATGGGAGAGAGGGAGAGGAGGGAAAACTCTAATAACATGTCAGGGTCTCTTCAAGAGAGACTGGTCACTTATGGTTCTGCTGATGTGCAAAAAAAGGCCTATATACCAGGTCTGCTGAAATAAAGTTTTCTTGAATAATGGGCATAGAATAATAAATGCTATGGGTTAAAAAAAAAAAGCCAATATAGTTGTACAATGTATGCCACAAAAATATAACCACATTAACATTTGGGACTATTTATCTGATTGTAAATTTCAGATCACTTGTTAAAACAAGTGACCCTTGAACAACAAAGGGGTTAGGGACACTGACCTTCGCACAGTCGAAAATCTACATTTAAGCGTATAACTTTTAACTCCCCCAAAACATAATTACTAATAGCCTATTTCTGACTGAAAGCCTTACTGATAACGTAGTCAATTAACACATATCTTGTATACCATATTTATTGTATACTGTATTCTTATAATAAAATAAGCTAAAGAAAAGAAAATGTTAAGAAAATCATAAGGAAGAGGGGCAGCACTTAGGTGGCTCAGTCGCTTAAGTGTCTAACTCTTGATTTCAGTTCAGGTCCTGAGATTGAGCCCTGCTTTGAGTTCCATCAGTGCTGAGTCTGTTTGAGATTCTCTCTTCCTCTCCGTATGCCCCTCCCCAACTTACACTCTAAATAAATAAATACATAAATAAATAAGTAAATAAATGCAAAATCTTTTTAAAAAGAATCATAAGGAAGAGAAAAGACATTTACAGCGCTGTCCTGTATTTATAAAAAAAATTCTGTTTATAAGTAGACCCACCCAGTTTGAACCTGAGTTATTCAAAGGTCAACTGTATAACAAAATACATATGATGCCCATTCATTTTGTGTCTCAGCCGTCAGGGGGAAATGAATACTCAGCAGACCCAAAGAGCAATAGTTAACTCAGAAAAACTCTTTTGAAGTCCATTATACAACTTTCTTGAAGGGGCAACGCTTTCTTAATCTTACCATTTTTTTTTAAGTTTCTCAATATGAGTAAGATAATACGGTCATTATTAGTCCCTGATCGGATGTGTCAGGTAAACAAATGACTGGCTACAAAAACAAGCAAAGAAACAAAAATCTGAACTTTTGGAGAATAATAGTTCATTGAAAGCTACCCAAAAGATGCCATTATACAAAACTAGAGACTATTTCCGTTTGGAAACACATAATACAACCTCTTTTAATCCTATCTCAAGATAGAAGGATGGTAAAACTGGTAGCTTCCTCTGAAGCATTCCAATCTTTATCTTTCCTGGACTCTTTTCCACACGACCCCATGTTCACCTCTTGATTCCTTCTGTAACTGGTCTACCAGAACACATTGGTGTCTTCTCGAAACAAACAAACAAAACCAAAAAACTGTCCTAATGCAATGTATCCTATTCCTTTATTCCCTTTCTCTAAGAGGTCTAGAGGAGGTGGTGGTAACCACCGTGGACAAAGAGAGAATGGAGTGAGAGTGCATGGTTTTACAGTTAGGTATGAGGACGACCAATGGGTTTGAGCCGAGACTGCAGTTGAATATTCTACGATAGACTTAGAAGGGATGGAAGAAGCAAAAGAATCCAAATGAGAGCTCTTTGAGGAAAAAGGCAGCAAAAAAATGGTAAGGAGTGCCCTGGAAAGTGTTTTCTTTATCTTAATTAAATGTCACTTTAAAGATAGAGAAAAGAAAACACACAGTGATTGTTACCTTGTTAAAAACAGGTGCTAAAAGAATGATTGCAGTGAAGTGACTAAGTTTAATGAAATACTTACTGCAAAGCAAGAACTAAAATTTCTGTTCATTGACCCTAACAAGGTAATTATTTGAAGACCTATGGCAAATAAGAGGGTAGAGCACACCAGGGGGAGGAGATAAACGTAAACTTTCCTTAATTTAATAGGGCCCTCGGCTCTAATCAACACATGGGAAAATGCATCTCGATCATTCCCTTTACTAGTAAATGGAGAAATGACTCAGAATCAGCAATTGTTTTACTCAGCCATGCTAATCAATATAAAAGATAACTCAGGTAAACCAAAGAGAGAAGGGGAGATGCAAAAGATAGAGGTAAGGGTGAGGGGTGATGGGAAAGGGATGAGAGGAAAACAGGCTTTTGGAGAAAACAGGCTTTTAAAGACTACAGTCAATTTAAAAATGATCAACTCCACAAATGCGTGGCAATTTGGAGAAGCAGATTCAAATGAACCTAATTTTGTGAATCGGGCCTAAAAAGTTGAACTCGGAACACTGATTTCAGATAATGCTGAGGTTTTCAAGCTTTCTTGGTTCATAGTGCCCTTAGTATCTCAGTAATTTCTTAAACCCTCCCCAGCTAGGTAAAAAAAAAAAATCTAAGAGTTAGTTAGATCCAAACAGCTTAATAAATTTCTGTGTCCTAAAGCTTAGCAGCTGTTTAAAATCTAATACATATAATTTGAAAGGTAAAAGTAGTATTTTTATTTCAATTTCATCTATCATTATGAGATTAATGAGCCTGGTGGGTACTATGCAACTTCTCAACACTTAGAATCACAATGGACACTAACATCCACATTTTCTTTTCCACATTAATTTTCATGTGGTACTTGCTTTTTATCACAGAAACCACTAAATCACAGTTCCACAAAGATATAGTGTCATTGAAAGGAATATAGCACAATCTAACGTGGAATTGTGAACTACCTTAAGCTAGTGGTTCATATGGTATCTACAGATGCCGCTATATGTCCCCCCAAGATTTAAAATATCTTGCCATGCTCCTTTTGAACAATCTGTGGTGTCCAAGGTACCATGGGGCAGTTTGAGAACCATGGGCAAAAAATAATTTTTAGATATAGATGAGAGAAATCAATAGAAGAAACAGTATTTTATACCTAGGAAACAGTGTAAATAAAAATTTAGAAGGTTAAAAACGCATGTTATGTTTGAAGAATGTCAAGTAATTAACAAAAAGAACAAAGATGTATTTGATACCTACTCTATGCCAGATGCTGTTTGGCAATGGGGGTACTAAGGTGAACAGGGTTGATTTTATCACTGCCTTCATGGAAAAAAGATACAAATAAATAAACAACTGTGGAATAAAGGTAATGCTGGAGGAAAAAAAGAGAGAGGGAGGGAGAGGGGAAGGAGAGGGGAATGGAGGGAGGGAGGGAGGGAAGGAAGGAAGGAAAGAAGGAAGGAAGGAAGGAAGGAAGAAAAGCATCCAAATTGAAAAGGAAGTAAAATTGTCTCTATTTACAAATGACATGATCTTATATATAGAAAACCTTCAGGACTTCATTAAAAAAATATTAGAATAAATGAATTCAGTAAAGGTGCGTGATACAAAATCAACATAAAAAAATCCAGTTGAGTTTCTAAACACTAACAACAAACTACCTGAAAAAAAATTAGGAACACAATCCTATCCACAGTAGCACCAGAAAGGAATAAAATATTTAGGAACAAGCTTAAAGAGATAAAAGGTTTGTATACTGAAAACTACAAAACATTGATGAATGAAATTAAACAAGTTATAAATAAATGGAAAGACATTCCATGTTCATGGATTGGAAGACGTAATATTGTTAAAATGTCCATACTACCTAAGCAATCCACAGATTCAGTGCAATCCCTATAAAAATCCCAATTGTATTTTTTTACAGAAAGAGAAAAAAAGATCCTAAAATTCATATGAACCACAAATATCATAAATAGAATACCATTCCGCCTTTAAAAAGAAAGAAATTCTATGATATATGACAACCTGGATGAACCTTGAGGATATTATGCTAAGTGAAATAAGCCAATCACGGAAAGGCAAATACTGCATGATTCCATTTATATGAGATATCTAAAATAGTCAAATTCATAAGATCAAAGTGTAGAATGGTAGTTGCCAGGAACTGGGGGGAGGGGGAAATGGGGAGTTATTAATCAGTGGCCATAAAGTTTCGATCAAACAAGATAAATAAGCCCTGGAAATCTGTGTACAACACTGTACTTATAGTCAACAATAACTTATTATACAATTAAAAATGAATTAAGAAGCTGAATATCATTTTAATATTCTTTCAATAAGATTTTTAAAAAGAAGTAAAATACAATCTTTGATATAAATTGATATATTTATATGAGAAACATGACTTTACTTTTAACATCCCTGCTCTTAATAGTCACCACCCACACCACTAGAAACTTCATTCTCTAACTTTCTCCAATGGTAAAACTTGTGCTGTATTCCTCAACCTCTCTCTCTTTCCTATCTTTCCTGATGGGCACCATTTCCAAATTCCTTCCACTTCATATGCAGAAAGGTTTAGTTCTTTTCTGTTTCAGGGCATTGTGAATCATTTCCTTGGAGACTGATCTTCCCCAGACACAAGGAAGCCTAGCATTACATTAACCTAAACAGAAACAGTTTCATTCCTAGGATGAATTCTGGGGTCAGCTGTTGAAATTGTATCTTTTTTTTTTTTAAGATTTTATTTATTTATTTGACAGAGAGAGATCACCAGTAGGCAGAGAGGCAGGCAGAGAGAGAGGGGGAAGCAGGCTCCCTGCTGAGCAGAGAGACCGATGCAGGGCTGGATCCCAGGACCCTGAGATCATAACCTGAGCCGAAGGCGGAGGCTTTAACCCACTGAGCCACCCAGGCGCCCCTGATCATATCTTTCAACTTACCTCGGTGTGTGTAGGTGAGTTTGAATAGGTGTGTACGTGGTGTATGTGCGTGTGTGTATCAGAGAGAGAGAGTGAGGGAGGGATAGAGAGAGAGAGGGAGAGGGACAGAGGAGAGACTAATTGTAGTTGGGCTAGAGAACATAAAAAGCAAAGAAGAGTCTTTAGAAAAAGCCAGTTTAATTCTAGATATGTTAAGTCTAATGTGCCTGTAGGCCTAGGAGGTAGAAATGAACAACAAATGGCTGAAAATTTAAGGCCTGGAATTTATTCTAACTTCATTGTTAAAGGAGCCCGACCATGTCATATATGACAGAATTTTAGCTAATAGAATTATTTTGTCAGTATGAAAATAGTGATTTGTGTTCTCTATTTCTTGTAATCTTACCATCACTTTCCCAAGGAAAACAATGTGAAATGTAAATTCTAAAACTGACCGTCCTACCATTCTGTAGTGTCTAAAATTTGAAAACCATCCCGTAACAGGTGTGACCAGTGGAATGCTATCTTCCTGTCGCCTGTTCACCGAGGCCAGCATCCTCCTGACCACGGGGGTCTCTCTAGGCAGCGTGTGGCTCTGTTGCACCTGCTGGCTCCTTGCCACTCCTGAGGGTTGTTCCTCACCAATATTTACATGCCATCAGTTCACCAAACTACTATTCCGGTTGGTCAGATCACCGACATTGATCGAAAGACTTCATTATTTCTCCTGTTTGTGGAGGGCCCGTTCCTGCCCGGCCTCACCAAGGAGGAAAGTGCTGACCGAACTTCCATGTCTTGGAGAAGCACTCCGGAAAGGACTTCCACCTGTCTCTCCACCCCGTTATTTACACTGAGATAAAAGCATGTGAGTTGAGGTGAGTTCCACTGTGCTGGACAGATTGAGAAAAATAGACGACTACTGATGGAATATTAAAAGCATAACTTTTTTAGGACTTATTTCCTTATTCTTCCTTATGAACCATCACTATTCCTTATTCTCAATTTGGGCATTTCCAGCTGGAATCCGCATTTTAGAAGGAAAGTAAAAAGACTCTTTTCTTGTGCACACTACCTGCTCGTCCCTGCACTGTGACAGGTTTTTCCATGAGTGATGAGAACTGTGTGAGCTCAGCCCGCTCCGTATCAACAACCTAATGGCTCACGTGGTGCCCGGATGCATCAGTTAGTACAAGGGTGAGCAGCCCAGCTGTCAGCAGTCACAGAACCTTTGGAAGATTGTTCCTCTGTATGAGTCCTAGGCTGTGGGATAATTAGCCCATCTCTGAAACTAATCTGTTTCATTCTCTTGGTTCAAAAAATTTCATATTTTCCTCTCTCCTTTCAGGATTACTTTCGTATTTTAGGAGAGTAAAAGCAGATAAATGTTCCATCCAACCAAATCCTGCCCATTTCTCTGGGCCGGTAGCCTCTCCCTTTTGGTGCTATTTCCCCCAGGGCCCGCTCCCCTCATCAATTTGCTGCTTCTCCACTCTCAGCAGCACCTACTAGCTACATGGCTCCCTGGTTGTTGATCGCAGCAATAAGAATAATTTCTTCTGTGACCAGTTTAACTGAGGAATCTCACCACATTGGAGTATATGTTTAAGATTTTATTCTTCCTACCCTTCAACTTCCTGCCAAGTACCAAACTCTATTTATGATATCTCAGTCTTCTTCTATAACTTTTCACTTTCTTTTTTAGTACTGACCATTGCATTTTAGTTACCGAGACTTAGTACTGATTGTTTTAAAACTTTAATCTCATATCTGAATTAATCTGACTTCAAACCTCAAACCCCCTCCTCCTTCACCTCACCTATGGAGGATTGACCCTGGAGTGGAGTGGGAAGGGGTATAAGAATGATCTGCTCTTTCATACTCCTTTCTTTCTCATGTGTATTACTCTGGTGTTGGGGAGGGGAGTGGGAAAAGCTGTTTTCTTTCATGGTCAGTTGACTTGGATTGACTGTTTTTCTCTATCGGTCATGAACAACTTTGTCAGGTTAGTGGTTCTCATTCTGTTGATAATTACCACTGACTCAGATCATCATCTCCAGACTTTTGTAGATAAATGGAAGCCACCCAAAACCGTGCAGACATGATGTGGAATCCCATAGAATCAGTGGGCCCTCGCAAGTTTTGCTGCATTTTCAGGCTATCCCTACCAGCAAGCTGTCCCATGCCGCACTCCTCTAGCATTTGAACCACATTGCCTCACCTTGTGTTGGTCCTAGGGAACCCACAGCTTGGTCTCATCCATTCCTTATTACCCCAGTTCTGGGGCTGTAGGAGCAGGTAGGCTCTGTAATCTACATCATTTGAGACTAGGAATTTGAAAGAGTAATTTTGGCCAGACCATGCTGTTTTTTCTACAATTCTGGGACCACGTAAATGAGTCAACCAACCTGCTAGCTAAGTGGACATCCAACTTTATAATATAAAATTTCTGTAGAGAAACTAATGCCCCCCCCCAAAGGAAGCTCAACTCTTTACCTTTTATGAATATGTTACTTCCCAGGGCAAAAGGGACTTAGCAGATGTGATGACGTTAAAGATTTTGAGATGAGAAGTTTATCCTGAATCATCAGAGTAGATCCAGTGTAATCACAAGGACTCCTGTAAGATGGAGGCAAGAGGGTCAAAGCTTTGAGAGGAGATGAGACAATGAAAGCAGGGGCCGGAGTTACACACTCTAAGGATGGAAGAAGGAGCAGAACTCAAGAAAGGAAAGCAGCCTCTACATTCTGGAGAGGTAAGGAATAGAAAAGAAAAGGAGAAGATAGATTCTCCTCTAAATACTCAAGAAGGAGTATAGTTCTGCTGACCTCTTAATTTTAGCCTCTAAGATCCATTTTCAACTTCTGACCTCTGGAACTATAAGATGACACATTTGTATTGTTTTAAGACACAGAGTTTGTGATTTGTTACAGCAACAATAGGAAACTCATACAGACATCAACAGCACCTTCTTTCTAAACCTGCAAAATTAACAAATCAACTTAAGGTGTCTGTCAACCAAATATCTTCTTGACCAGGGGGTAGTAAGAGGGATGGATAGCTTTTCTTTAAGAACACTTCCCTCCTCACAAAAGATTCTCTCCTCTAATTCCCAAGCACCTTCTTATATCCTTGGTCAGACCCTCCTTAGCCCCTAGTGTGGAGCTGGCATCTCGGTCAAGATCTAGTTCTTTCCCAAGTTGAACTTTGAAAGTCCTAACTTTGTTCCCAACAGGGCCCTAATTCAACTATATTCCCTGTTTCTCAGCAGGAACCACACAGCATCCTGTTACACTTTTTCCACTTATCCTACAACTCAGGCATTTTTTAAGGAGAGTAAGATACATCGTCACGTTTAATTGTCACTAAAAGTAGCATTGGGCTGACTTTAAAGCAAAAGCTAGACATGATTAAGCTTAGTGAGGAAGACACGTCGAAAGCCAAGATTGGTGGAAAGCTAGGCCTTTTGCACTAGTCAGCCAAGTTGTGAGTGCAAAGGAAAAGGTCTTGAAAGAAACTAAAGGTTCTATGCCAGTGAACATATGAATGTTAAGAAAACAAAACAGCCTTATTGCCGATAGGGAGAAAGTTAGAGTCATCTGGATAGATCAAACTACCCACAACATTCGCTTAAACTAAGACCTAATCCAGACCAAGGCCCTAACTCTTTTCATTTCTGTGGAGGCTGAGAGAGGCCAGGAAGCTGCAGAAGAAAAGTTTGAAGCTAGGAAAGGTTGATTCATGAGGTTTAAAGAAAGAAGCCATCTCCATAACAGAAGGGTACAAGGTGAAGTAGCACATGCTGATGGAGAAGCTACAGCAAGTTCTCCCAAAGGTCCAGCTAAGATTATTTGTGCAGGCAGCTACACTGAACAATAGATTACCACTCTAAATGAAACAACCTTCTATTGGAAGATGATACCATCTAGGACTTTCATCGCTAGAAAGGCGAAGTCAATGCCTGGCTTCAAAGCTTCAAAGAACAGATTGACTCTCTTGTTAGGGGCAAATAACAGCTAGTGACTTTAAGTTGAAGCCTGTTTATTGACCATTCCAAAAATCCAAGGGCCTTTAGAATTATGCTAAAATCTATTCTGCCTGTGCTCTATAAATGAAACAACAAAGTCCAGATAACAGCACGTCTGTCTACAACATGGTTTATTGTATATTCTAAGCTGTTGAGACTTACTGCTTAGAAAAAAAGACTCTTTTCACAAAATATTACTGCTCACAATGCTCCTGGTCACCCAAGAGCTCTGATGGATATGGACAATGAAACTAATGTTGTTCTCATGCTTGCTAACATAAGATCCATTCTGCAGCCCCTGGACCAGGAGTAATTTCAATGTTCAAGTCTTATTATTTAAGAAATATATTTCATAAGGCTATAGCTGCCAAAGGTAGTGACCTCTCTGATGGATCTGGGCAAAGTAAATTGAAAACCTTCAGGAAAGGATTCTCCATTCTAGATGCCATTAAGAACATTTATGATTCATAGGAAGAGATCAAAATGTCAATGTTAACAGCAGTTTGGAAAATATTGATTCTCCTGGATAACTTTGAGGAGTTCAAGAATTCAGTGGAGGAAGTAACTGCAGATGTGGCAGAAGTAGCAAGAAAATTAAAATCAGAAGTGAACTCTGAAGGTGGGACTGAATTGCTGTAGCCTCATGGTACAATTTTAACAGAAGAGGAGCTGCTTCTCACAGATGAGCAAAGAAAGTGATTTCTTGAGATGGAATCTATTCCTGGTGAAGATACTGTTAATACCGTTGACATGACAACCAAGGATTTAGAATATTCCATAAGCTTGGTTGATAAAACAGCAGCAGTACATGAGAGGATTGACTCCATTTTTGAAAGAAGTTCTGTGAGTAAAATGCTATCAAATAGCATCACATGCTACAGAGAAATTGTCCATGAAAGGAAGAGTCAATCTATATGGAAAACTTTATCATTGTCTCATTTTAAGAAATTGCCACAGCCACCCTGACCTTCAGCAGCCACCACCCTCATCTGTCAGCAGCCATCAATATCAAGGTGAGACACTTCACCAGCAAAAATGTTAGGACACACTGAAAGCTCAGTTGATGGTTAGCATTTTTTAGTAATGAAGTATTTTTTTAATTAAGGTAAGTACATTATTATCTTTTAGACAGAATGCTATTGCATACTTAACAGACTATAGTGTAAGCAACTTTTATATGCCCTAGGAAACCAAAAAATGCATTTTACTTGCTTTATCATGATATTTGCTTTATTGCAGTGGTCTGGAAGCAAACCCACAGTATCTCTGAGGTATGCCTGTACCGACTGAATTCCAATAGTACTCATGCGCCAGGAGGCCCATTGTATGATATACATGTTCATTTCACATGTGTGTACTTGTCTCCCCCACAAATTGTTGGAAACTTACGGACCACAGGAATTATACCCTGAACTATTGTTATACCCTCCTTAGTATGTGAGGGCTTAATGAAGTAGGGACTCTGTACAAATTTTTTAACTGAATTAAATCCAAAGAAATGCCAGTCAGAAACAATGAAAATACGATGACATTTCTCTGAGGTGATAGTCTCTCTCTTGCAAGATACAAAGACACATTACTGGTATATTTTAATTTAAGCTCATAATTTTCCTTTGCTTTGTTATCTCCACTTTATGGATATTGAGCCCAGAAATAAATTAAATCTTGCCTAATAAAGGGTTGTTTTTGTATTGTATATTCTTCACATATAATTTAAATCAGTCAAGCAATAGAGAAAATATTGGAACTCTCAAATGGAAAGTACATGAATTTAGCTTTATTATCACAGCACTTAGGGCCCACTTTCCTATGAAGATTAGATTTTAAGAGCTTTGTCATGCACTTTAACATTCCCAATTAGATGCCTATCTGACCTCCAGTGTTTCTAGCTGTTAAATCAGATGGCTTCCTACTCAACCATAAAAAAGAATGAGATCTTGCCATTTGCAACAGCGTAGAGGGAACTAGAGGGCATCATGCTAAGTGAAATAAGTCAGACAGAGAAAAACAAATACCGTATGATTCCACTTCTATATGGAATCTAAAAACAAAACAAATGAACAAAAAAACAACAAAACTGAAACAGACTTATAGACACAGGAAACAAACTGATGGTTGCCAGAGGGTGGAGGGACTGGGAACCGGCAAAATAGATGAAGAGGATTCAGAGCTATAAACTTCCAGTTATAAAATATAGTTGACTCTTGAACAATATGGGAGTTAGAAGCTCTGACCCGCCCCCCAAGTAGTCAAAAATCTGCATGAAATTTTTGAGTCCCCCAAAACTTAAGTACTCACAACCTACTGCTGATCAGAGGCTTACTGATAACATAAACAATTAACATGCATTTCATACATTATGTGTATTATACATTGTATTCTTACAATAAAGGAAGCTAAACAAAAGAAAATATTAGGGGACCCCGGGTGGCTCAGTCGGTTAAGCATCTGCCTTTGGCTCAGGTCATGATCCCAGGGTCTGGGTTCCAGCCCCACAACAGGCTCTCTGCTCAGCAGGGAGCCTGCTTCTCCCTCTCCCTCTGCCTGCTGTTCCCCAGCATGTGTTCCCTCTCTCTCTCCCTCTTTCTCTCTGTCAAATAGATAAATAAATAAAAATCTTAAAAAAAAGAAAATGTTATTGAGAAAATCACAAGGAACAGAAAATACATTATAGCACTGTACTTTATTTATTTAAAAAATCCATGTATTCATGGACTTATGCAGTTCAAAGTTGAGTTGTTCAAAGGTCAACTGTAAATAAGTCTTATACACCATAGGGAATATAGTCAATAATATAATAATTTTGTATGGTGATAGATGATAACTAGACTTATTATGGGGATCATTTTGTATTGAACTATGATGTACACCTGAATCTAGTAGGATTTGTTTGTTTATTTATACTTCAATAAAAAAATAAATACGTGGATAGGTCCAGATGCCCTCTAAGATATTTTCTGGCTATTCACTTCATTTAGTTATCCATTTAAAAGTCCTTAATAAGTTGTTACAACTGTAAAAAAAAAAAAAAAATCTTATGGCTTCCAAATAAATAGAAATAGAAACGAGCTGCAATCCAAGTATTTATTGGAAGTATAACCCTGAACTCACAATCAGTCAATATTTATCAGAAGCTTAGTTGAGAGGAATATTTACAGAGGGTTTCCTGAAAGATACGTAATAGAGTCCAACCCATTCCTTACTGATGTCATCTTTTTCATTATAGTAAATGCTTATGATGTTTGGATACAGAGATGTAAAAGAATATAGTATACCATATTGTATAGTATGTTATTACATTATACTTTATTATATGAATAAATATTTTTTTATTTTGTTTCACTTGCCAAATAAAATAAAAGCTTCTACCATTGTTAACTTGTAAATTCTAGAGAGTTTTCTGCAGAGCAGCTGCAAAAGCTACTCTTGTAATGGACCTGAATTATTGAACTTTCACGGAACCAAGTTAAGTGACCCTTCGTGGGAATAAAAAGTCTAATCTTCCCATCACCAACAGGTGGCATAAGCAATCACTTGCATACGTGTCACTTTGGACTAAATACACAAGAGGTTCTTTGAGCCTCTTTTACTTATAAATAGGAAATTGCTATCTCATACCTTGAAGCATTGTGTCAAATTCCTTCCAGATATCTTGTCATTCCTGTTGCCTGTCTCATGCCATACGCTGCAAAGTCAAGTCTGATCACAAAAAGTGTATGTAACAATGGAATTGATATTCTTTTTTCTAATTTAATTTAATTTTTTCAGTGTTCCAAGATTCATTGATTATGCTCTTTTAATACTTAACTAAGAATAAATGTTTTTATGTTGATAAAACAATTTAAAAAAGAGCTTCTATAACAATATTTGAAATAATATATTTGAAGAGTTGACCGGAGTAAGATTTTAAGAGAAACATTCATTAGTTCATTGAATCCATGTAAACATAATAACACCTACAATGTGCCAAACACTATAAGAGCCAAATCTTGTAGGTTTTTGCTTTTCCCAGATTTCATTACTTTCTATTATACTTCTTGATCTTTTGTCTTTGTTCTATAGCTTTTTATCTTGTTAACTCATTTTGAATCTAATGGGCTTGCTTACTTTGTTGTTACTTTCGACTTTTTATTGAAGAAGAACATACATCCAGAAACATGTACAACTCGGAAGAGTACATATTTATGAATTTTCAAAAAGTGGATACATCCAAGATGCCGGCACCCAAATCACACAACGAAATCTCACCAACACCTCCAGGGCCCACCTCACACCCCTTCCATTCACCAGCCTTTCTCCCTCCCGGCCTCGACAAGCACAGATTAGTTTGGCCTATTTTTGTAGTTTATTTATAAATAGATCCACATTGTATGTACTCTTTTGCTTCATTTGCTCAACACTCTATTGGAGAAATTCATCCAGCAGCGTGCTGGCAAAGTTTTAACAACGGGCTGATTGCAGGCTCCCAGCATGAAGTCACTGATCAGAGTCGGGACGTGAGCTGGTTCAAGCCAATTCCTGCACAATACTGAATTAATTCATCCATATTGTTGCAGCTTCATTCTCATGATTATAGTGCTCCAAAAGTTATGATATTGAATTATATGTGCTAATATATGCTATCCTCAAAAAGACTGAGATCTAAGAACTCCGCACGGGAAGTGATTAGATAGATGTCTTTTTCTCATTGTATTTTTCTTATATATAAATGAAAGCAGATTCTAGAAAATTTGGGAGGTTTATTTTCCTGGGATTTATAAGCCAAATCCAACTGTGTAATGATCGTAGATCCTACCTCTCACTGGGTCATATAAATGCAGTCTCATGTTAAACAATTAATTAAAAATTTAGTGTTTTAAAAGTGCCTATTGGGGTGCCTGGGTGGCTCAGTGGGTTAAAGCCTCTGCCTTCGGCTCAGGTCATGATCTCAAGGTCCTGGGATCGAGCCCCGCATCGGGCTCTCTGCTCAGCAGGGTGCCTGCTTCCCTCTCTCTCTGCCTGCCTCTCTGCCTACTTGTGATCTCTCTCTCTCTCTCTGTCAAATAAATAAATAAAATCTTTAAAAAAAGAAAAAAGAAAAGTGCCTATCAAAGAGATCTGACTCTCACTAATTTCTTTATAATGGTAAGTGCTTTATACCCATCTTTGCTGGATCTAGAATGAAGTCTATCCCATTTTTTAAGGGAAACATTTTATTTCTTACAGATTATATAATTATTAGACATTATAACTCCAAATAAGAACAAATTTATTTCTACTGGAAAAAAAATTTTTGAAACATCTATTCATGATCTTGCACAATGTTCTTTTTATGAAGGACTACTGAAGAAGTTTTTTTCTGGATTGTACTAATTGTGTCTACCTCTTTTGGCATTGACTGCCAAAATCTTCGGGACAAATCAATGGACCACTTCTAGCAAAGTGTCAGGACATTTGAGCATGCATTTTGTGTTCACACTTCAGTTCTCTCTCCGTCATCTCTTCCCTATTCTGATTTTCTTTTGTCCCATTTCATTTGGGCAGTTATTTAATTTTTTAATCTTGCACTGTCAATTAAGTCAAGCCATCTATATTATTTGCTTATTGCTTATGTAGCAAATCACCCAAAAACTCAGCAGTTCAGAAAAACAAATATTTATTTTTTCACAGTTTCTGTGGGCCCCGAACCTGGGACCCGCTGTCTGTCTCAGGATGGTTCTGTCTCAGGATGGTCTTTCAGGAGACTACAGTCCACATGTCACCTGCGGCTGCAATCATCTTGAGGTTCACCTGGAGCTAGAGATTTCACATCCAAGTTCACTCACACAGCTGTTGACTAGAGACCTCAGAGAGACCTCAGGCTCTTCCCAGGGTGCTTACATGGCAGTTGACTCTCCCCAAAAGAAGAGGACGAGGGGGAGGATGAGGCCAAGTCCAAAGCTCCAGTCTTTTATAACCCTGTCTTGGAAAGGATGTGCCAATCTTCTATAGATGCTCTACCAGACCAACCTGGTTCAATGTGAGAAAGAAGCACACAGGGGTATGATTATCAGGAGGTAGGACACCGGGGCTGTCTTAGAAGTTGGCTGCTGCATCCTCCAAATATTCTCTGAAATGATGTAAATATATGAAAGTGCTGAATATAGGGGTGGGGAAAGAGAAGTTTTGAATGACTTTATTGTAAGTGTAATTTATGACCATTATGATTTATCTTGTGGGGAAAAGTGTCCTTAAGACAACACAAACACCATGTTACAGTGGGGTGGAAATAAGAGGTTATAAAAAGAAGAAAGAATTAGGATTGGGGGTTTTAACTGGTCTTAGAAAGCTGAGGAAGTTATTAGAAACAGAAAGAATACAAGTGAAAGTACTTTTATTATTTTATATCAGAAAAATGTTACTGTATGTATGTATTAACTAGGATGCTTTTGGTTTCAAGTGATGGAAAACTCAACCCAAATTGTCTTAAGGGAAAAAGCGTGATGACCTCTATATACCGACCCATGTAAGCGAACAGTTTTGGTGAGGGAAGGGTGTAAGACTGGGTTCAAGTACAGCTGGACATAGGCTTCTTCCCTACCCCGCCACCTCTCCCTCTCAGATTCCCACTTTCGTTCAAGGAAGTCTGGGAGAGCAGATTTCTGGCATTTTCATCTTCAGTAGTGAAGACAGACACAGCCTCCTAATTTGAGGAGTTCCTCAACAGCAAGGAGTTGGCAAAGCTGCTGTGTAGGGATCACCCTAAGTAACAACTTTAGAAAGACTTCTTCATGTGTGATGGGCAGCACTGGTGGTTGGGTGATCCAATAGCCATTTCCGACCCCTTTCTCTTGTGCTCCTCTCCACGATTAGGATTGGAAAACTTCATCTCTTTCTGACCCTCCTGTGCAAGTAGGTGTGGCCAAAGATGTAGCCAGTGAAGTATAGCAGGTTTCTAGGAAAGAGAAGAGAGTGCTGCGAACTTTCAGCTCTCCTCCCACCTCCCACCCATACATCACTGACACTGCATGTGGAGCCATAGATCCCATTTTGGCACCGGGAGACCAAAAATGTGAAACTGAAAGGTAGCAGAAGTAAGAAGGGCAGAGCTAGGGCCCTGGCTGGTGAGTAGCCGAACCAATGCTACCAACCACCCACCCTCAGACTTCTTGTTGTGGGAGGCAAATGAACCTCTATTTTACCAAGCCAACTTTAAGACAGAGTTCATGTAACTTACAGCCTAATATGTATTTGGACTAAAACAGGTGGAGTCCCAGGATAGAAACTAAAAAACCATCAAACTGACCCAAGGCAGCAGCATAGAGGTCTAGCATCTGGGAGGTAGTTTCCCTAAGGAATAGGCTTTTCCACCACCGGCATCTCAGCATTCTGCCAGAAGCTGCTTGTCAAAGAACAACAACAGTGCTCGTGATCCAGAAAAAGGCAAAGAGATCCGCATACGATAGTCCTGGGAGCTGTGTTGGTACTGGAAATGCAGATTCGCTGAAAACAATTATGTGACATCTATAAGGCTAAAAGAGCTGCCTGAGAAATCACTCCCCGCTGATCTGAAAGAGAGGAATGGATTAAGGATAAGTGATTTGGATTGGCCTGTGATGTATCCTTTCATCATCTTATCCCCAACCATATGCTCAGGCAATTACAGCCCAGGGAAGTACTCATTACAGGGAAAGAATAAAAAAATCTGAATTGCTGGTGCTTTGGAGAAGGGTTGGCTCTCCAGATAACATGGAGCAAAGCCGAGCATGACTTAGCAAAGCAGTACAATTATAAAAACTAGGAAACTAAATTCTGCAAAGGCTGAGTGGTTACCACTTAAAACCCTGAAAAGACTTTGCATCAAACAGAGCCTTTGCTGAGCCCTGAGTGGTGGGCCTAATTTTAAAGAAAGATGTGAGGACTTGGGGAAGGACACAGGAAAAACAATAAAGATGGCCAGATTTGGAAAATATTCCATTTTTAAAAGGCTAAAAGGATTGTGCCTGTTGTGGGCAGAAAAAGAAGGCGGCCATTTTTATGATTTTAATAATCATCGCCAAGCTTGTGATGCGCTGTTACAACTCAATCAGAATGTTATCCAATTCTTTTCATTTCCCTTGGGCGTCAGAACGTAAGAGCCTTACTCGGGATGTATATCTGTTGTCCTTTTGCTTCTTTGGGAAAATTATTCTGTCCTTACTTGAGAAGGAGTGACTCAGCAAGATGTAATGAAAGCTGCTCTTCTCACCGACTGGAGAGTTTCTAAGAAATTAGTCCAGTGTTTCTAAGAAGTAGCCCTGCTTTACTGTAGAGAGAGGGTCACCATATTTTATGAGCTTTGCATGATTGAGGGTAGAAGTCTAAAGAGGAAGGGTGTGAAAACACCAAGGTGGCTAGAGAGAAAGTGTAGGAGATGGGAGCATAGCTGATACCCTCCTTGACTGATCTCATAGAAGACCCCAGGGCTGGAATATACGCCCCTGAAAGGGGCACCTGCAAAGGCCCAAAAGTCCCACAGAGCTAACCTTAGTCTTGTAGTAGCCTGAAGACAACTCAACAGAGCCCTCCAGGCCTGGAACCACCTGCCTTCCCCAAACATTAGGACCCCTCCTGGCCAGCTGCCAGCCATCTGGTGAGTGCGGCTGATGGTCCTCAGGTATGAGTCCACACATACGGCAATCACTCAGCCTCCCCTTGCAGATTTGTGCCTACCACACCCAGGGCCAAGGGCCACAGGGACTTACCAGATGTGGTGGGAGCAGCTCCCATGCGTGACTTTGAGGCTGGACAGGGATGACTAAGATCTGGAAACAAGGGGGAGAGAACACCCCTGAGATGAGTAAAAGAGAAACTCTTATTAAAATGCAACCTATGAATTTAGGTTAAACATAAAGAAATTCCTGACCTTGAGCCCTAGTAAATACTAAAATATATCACAGCGAGACATGTTACTCTCTTGGAAAGCCTTTAAAAACAGACTGAAAGTGTTAGTTTAATCCTATCTCTTGTCAAGTAAATATCCTAGATGGTTTCTCTTAGGGTTTTTTTTTTCCCTCTCCTAATTCCTTATTTAAACCAAGAAAAAGTATTATTATATTTTGTTTCCTTAAAAAAAAGATTTGAGATGACTTATAGGAGTATATATCATATTACAAAACATAAGAATACATAGAAATTACAGTGAAAGAAATGTTCAAGTGCAGTGGAAAAATAAAGTTTTTTTTTGAAAGAGTAAGAAAATAGACAGGTTGGCTTGGCTTTGCTAGGACAGCAAATCATGCCCACACATATAGCCCATCAATTTACGGGGCTGAGTTCAGTGCCATAGTGTAGCCTTGAGAAATTAGTAAAAGCAGGCGAACTGTCAGCAGCTCTCTGGAGAGAGCTTCCTCACCCTCATCTGTCACTGGTTAAATACTCAGAACTACAGTGCTCCAGAAGAACATGACTTCTCAAGGTGCCAAGACATAATTCTCCTGTTTGGTCTAAGAACTAATGAGTAAACCCAGAGGCTGGCTCTGCGCAACGTGACCCCGGGTCCGTGCTCAGCCAGTTCTGGCCGCGGGTGGCAGCCCCATAGCTCGCAAGAGCGCATCTTTTATCGTCTCACCTGTTTTCTTCTCTTTGTCTGGGCTACCTGCTTTCAGAGAAAGGCCCTGATCAAAAGCCTGCCTTACAATGCAGGCACATTGAGTCAGAGAACATTCTAGAATTCCTCTATTTTTTTTAATAAAGAAAATGAATGAACAATGAACCAGTAAGAAGAAACTGAATTATACACTCGTTAATTACTGAATTAATCAATCATAAAGGACAGGGTTAAACCAGGGAGCTGGCGCTCAGGTCAGAGCGTTGCCTCAGATCCTTTTCAACCCTCATTCCCTTTCTCCAGGTCACGTCTGCATCAGCTCCAGCAGTGAGGCGACCACCATTGCTTCCCATTGCCTGCTCTGGGGAACTGTGGTTACAGCACTCCTATACGCTTCTCTTCTCCTTTCTAATGGTCTTAGCCCTGTCCTCTGCTTCAAGATGTATTCCTTCCACTAACTCTCCTTCATGTCCAAAGCCACTGTGCTTTATCTTTTTACTGAATACCAATAGCATTTGTCACTTCCTTACAATTTAATACTTCCTCAGCTATTGTCTAGAACTTTTCTTTAGTTGTTTCATTTATATAAGTCTTCTTTTCCAGAAAGCATTGCGCACTCATCAGGGTTAGACCCCCGTGGCCTGATGATGCCTGAGTGTTTTGATCAGGCTCATTTGACCAAGCCCAGCGGGCTTAGCACTTGGCTGTGAACAGGATAAGAAAATGAACAAGAATCTTTTTCAGAGGAAATGTGCTTTGGAAACATGCACTGAAATATGAAGTCATCTTCCTTCTTCCTGCCCACCCCTCCCCTTCTCTTTACCGTTAATATTAAGTGCCTAATCCTTTTAATGCTACTGCTATGAGGCCCAAATGGCAGCAAATGCATCAGTCCTGAAATGCTGCCCCACTCCGTGGGCCTGAACGTGCTGAGAATGATGACAGTGGCTGAGGCTTTCATGCAGTTATTTTGCAAGTACATCTCTAATCTTGTCCGTGTGCCCTACTGCTTCCAGGGGCCCTACATTACTGAGAAAAATGCTTCCTGCAGATAGCTCATCTCCTTTTGGTCAATGCCCCAGTCCTTGGGTTGTGGGTTTCTAACAATTTCATAGTAGCGGATCCTTCATATCTCAATCTTTGGCAAGGGCTCTGCAATAAAAGAAGTTCATTAGTTATCTGCCCAGAAAATATCAGTATTCTCAGAGTGGGTGGCTTTTGAAAAAAAATGTAATTAGAGGATATGAAAGGTGAAGTGTTCCTTCAATGAATATTAGCTCAGATTTAAAATAAAATCTGCTGGTAATTACTACTAGGTGTATCATTTTGTCTCCTTTAGAAAATGTACATTTTTGATCCCCAAAGTTTAGTTTCAGAGTGTTATGTGCTATGAAGCATTTCAACCTTTGCTTTTATTCCTTTGAGTCACAGAGTCCCAGCTTATGTAAGTAAAGGTTTATAGTAGGCACCCTCTACTACCCCATGAAATACAGATTTCTGGGGGATAATTTAGAAAAAAAAGAACTAGTGATAAAATTTCTGCTAAGAAAATGTCATATAAATATGAACTCTGCTTATTACATAGCTACAGAGAACACAGTGACACTGGGTAGTCTTAGACACCAAAAAGACATTTGGCTCCTGAGTCCTAAGATGAGAACTCTTCAACTTTCTATAATTGTGGCTATAAATTTATCTGCATCTAGAGCCAAGATTTCTTTTTCCCTTCTGCCTACAAGAAAGAAAAGAAAGAAAGAAAGAAAGGGAGAAAGAAATGGTGTCCTTTGGCCAAACACAGGCCAATCCTTCTTCACATATTCTAACTCGTGTCCCTTCTTCCCTCTCAGAGCTTTCTTTCCAAACTTTGTATCTTCAACCTCTCCCTCATTACTGCTTCCCATCAATATGCTAAAATAATAAAATTACTCTATTTGAAATAGGAACAACGATAAAAGCAACTACTTTTCCCCTTCAATTGTCTCTTTTCTTCTGTCTGGACAATCTCATCTACCCAGCTCCAAAGCCCACAATGGCAACATTACATCTTCAGCTTAGCCCCTCTTCCTGAACCAGCTGTCCTATTATTACCCCTATTTGCTCATCCCATGAGACATCTCACACTTGTCCAAAATCATATTGTATCTTTGTCCCACTCCCATTCTTCCCACGGTGGCCATCTCAGGAAATGATGCCACATCTGATGTACAGCATGGTGACTATAGTTAATGATACTAAATTATATACTTGAAATTCGGTAAGACAGTAAATCTTAACTGTTCTCACCACATACAAAGAATAGGTAATTATGTGATGGATGTATTCATTTGTGGTATTCATTTCATAATGTATACATACGTCAAATCATCACATTTTACACCTTAAGGATATATAATTTTTATTTGTCATTTTTACCAGAACGAAATTGGAAAAATAAACAAAGAGATCTGCAATCTGTCTTAAAAATGATTGTGGACTACAAAATTCTTCTGGAAAAATGTCAGAGAACACACAAATATAAATGTAGTTATACTTGCAAGCAGCCATAAATATGTTTTTTTCATTTTTTTGTTTGTTCTAAAAACTTTCAGAATTGTGTTCTTATTTTTACTAATTTTAAAAATTATTGATGAAATAGAAGATGTTCTTAATAAAAATACAAGAACATTGCCAAGGGAAAGTACCTCTTCACTCTTGAGGGAAACCTTCAACAACTTAAAATCTTAATTAGCCTATGAGGTGACCTCAGGCCTTGACTCTTTTGAGTACAACTTCTCTGGAACATAGTAGTCGTGGTATTTTAATGTGGTGCTGTGTTTCCTACTGTTAGGAGATGCGGTCTTCTGCTTCTCACTAGACTGCATAAGAATAGCCCTTGGACCTGGAATATTTCCTTACCAAGAATTAAAGAGCTTTTACAGAGAAATGAATGTGAGAAAATATCTTTCCCTGTTTCTCTTTGTTCTGGAAAAAGGAATTTAGCCACAATAGGTTCCTGGCCTGGGAAGCCTCTTTGTATCCCTGAACCTAAAAATCCTCTCTGCCACCCAGTGACACTGAGTGCCCAGTCTAAAGAAATGCCTTTCACCCCCTCAGGCAGCACTAACAGGGATCTGTAGCAGTCACCACATCAACAGATAAACAAAATAATAATGACTACCTGTGAAAATTAAACTGCCATTGGAACCACAGGCCACAATAGTAGTCTAGAATTTGAGTGAAAACCTAAACAGGGTTAACTGACAAAAAATAAATGATTGAAGTAGGACTGAGAGTCTCCTGACATAATAAACAAAGTGTCCAGGATATATCTGGAAATCACCTATTATACTAATAACCAGGAAAACCAGAACTTAAATGAGAAGAGACAGTCATGTAACATCAATACCAACATGAATCAGATGTTAAAATTATCTCACAAGGATTGTAAAGCAGATATCATAAAAATATTTCAACAAACAATTCTCTTGAGAAAACTGAAAAAGCTAGAATATCTCAGCAAAGAAACAGAAGTTATTTTAAAAGAACCAAATAAATTATGGATTTGAAAGATAAATAACAGAAATAAAAGCTTGTTGGATGACTTCAACAGTAGAATGGAGATGACAGAGCATGGAATCTGTGAATCTGAGGATAGATATCTCTACAGCAAAGAGAGACACACGGAAGAAAAGAAATTGAGCCTCAGGGATCTGTGGGACAATAACAAGAAACCCAACATTTACATCATTGTAGTCCCAGTAAAAGAGAAGAAAGAGTAGCACTGAAAAAGTATTCTGAGAAATAGTGGTTGAAAATTCCCAAATTTAATGAAAGAGAGAAGCATACTGATTGAAAAAGCTGAGCAATCTATAAACAGGATAAATCCAAAGACATCCCAAAATGAAATTTCTAGAAACTAAAAACAAAACAAAATGTTGAAAGCATCCCCAGAATCTACACATTGCCTATAAAAATAAAAAAATTAGGGAGCGCCTGGGTGGCTCAGTGGGTTAAAGCTTCTGCCTTCGGCTCAGGTCATGATCTCAGGGTCCTGGGATTGAGCCCCACATCGGGCTCTCCGCTCAGTGGGGAGCCTGCTTCCCCCCCTCTCTCTGCCTGCCTCTCTGCCTACTCGTGATCTCTCTCTGTCAAATAAATAAATAAAATCTAAAAAAAAAAATAAAATAAAATAAAAAATTAAAAAATTTAAAAAATTTTGAATGACAGCAGATTTCTCATTTGAAACCATAGAGGCCAGAAGGAAGTGGTACATTATTTTCAACTGCTGAAGAAAAAGAACTGTTAACTGCCAATTCTATACAGTGAAACTACCCTTCAGAAATGAAGGGGAAATAAAGACATCCTCAAATAAGAAAATCTTTGAGAATCTGGCACTAGCAGACAAACCCTTAAAGATTAGCTAAAGGAACTTCTTCAAATGGAGAAAAGATTAAAGATAATGTCTCAGAGTATCAGGAAAGAAGAGAGGGCCAGCATTTGGAAACCACCACGGAGGCACCAATAACCAGCTAAATACAGCACTGATTACATTAGAGACATTGACCCTTTCCCCACTTGTCTCCCCTCTTCATCTTTGACTCTGAAGGACCAAAAAGGGGAACAGAGAGAGAGAGAGAGAGGGAGAGAGAGAGAGAGGGAAGAAAGAAATTGGAAAACCCTTCTCCAAGGGACGCCTGGGTGGCTCAGTTGGTTAAGCATCTGCCTTCTGCTAGGGTCATGATCCCAGGGTCCTGGGATCAAGTCCTGCATCAGGGAGCCTGCTTCTGCCTCTGCCACTCCCCCTACTTGTGCTTGCTCTCTCTCTCTGACAAATAAATAAAATCTTAAAAAAAAAAAAAAAGAAGAAGAAGAAGAAAAACCCTTCTCCAAATCATACCACAGGCTAGAAATGAGCTTAGGGTCGGAGGGAAAAAGTTTGAATTTACTTTCTGCTACCAAAATTATACTGTTCATATGGCTTATGGATTCTGAAAAGCTATCAAATATTTCCAAATAACCAGATTTTTCTTTCTCTCAGAAAACCTCTTAAACTCAGCTTTTCTCTCTCTAAAACTCAAATCCAGACCTGATTCTCATTCAGAGCAGCTTAGTTTTGCACAGATTTTTGTGTAGGCTTAACGGTATCCCTGTTCTCTCTTATCCTTGACCTCCAGGAATATACCAGCATTGATCAAGAAACAGCTCTTTTTTTTTTTTTAAGATTTTATTTATTTATTTGACACAGAGAGAGAGATCACAAGTAGGCAGAGAGGCAAGCAGAGAGAGAGGGGGAAGCAGGCTCCCCGCTGAGCAGAGAGCCCGATGCGGGGCTTGATCCCAGGACCCTGAGATCATGACCTGAGCTGAAGGCAGAGGCTTTAACCCACTGAGCCACCCAGGTGCCCCAAGAAACAGCTCTTGTGCAACACACTTGTAACCCACACTAGACCCTTGGAGTATGTAAGGAGGAAGAGTCCCTGCCTTCAATGAGCTCAAATTCAAAGAGAAAATAAAATAGATAATGATAAAACAGAAATATCCCAAATAAGAAAAGACTTTGAAGAAAGGGGTCAGTTCAGAGGTTGAGCTGATAAGTTAAATGATGGAGTTCTCAGGGAACTTTAAACTTCAAAACTTTAAATTTTGTGTTTAAAAAATATGTACTTATTTTTAACAAAGCGGTACATTCACATGTTTAGAAACTCCAATGATACAAAAGGGCTTTTTTTTCTTTCTTTTTGATTTATTTATTTATTTATTTATTTATTTTTTATTAACATATAATGTATTATTTGCCCCAGGGTACATGTCTGTGAATCATCAGGCTTACACATTTCACAGCACATACCCTCCCCAATGTCCATAACCCAGCCACCCCATCCCCAACCCCCCTACCCCCCAGCCACCCTCAGTTTGTTTCATGAGTTTAGGAGTCTCTTATGGTTTGTCTCCTTCCCGATCCCATCTTGTTTCATTTCCCTCCCCC
>CM052899.1:61294605-61380277 GCA_028534135.1 Potos flavus
TGTTTCCTGCATCACACCAGGTAAACATTTTTATTTACCACAGCACCAGTGGTATCCAGGTGAACCAGCAGTTCGCGAGGGTGGCGGGGGGGGGGGGGGAACTGCTTTGGATCTCTAGTGGGCTAAACGGTGGCCCCCCCAAAATCCATGCCCTAACCCCCAGAACCTGTGAGAATTACCTTCTGTTGCAAAAGAATGAATGTTACTATTGATGGCAAATGATGCAATTAAGAATCTTAAGGGGAGGAGCTTATCCTGGATCAGCTGGGAGGGCCCTAAATATTGTCCCACCAATCCATAGGCAGTGGGAGTTTTGAGACAGAAGACATGAAGGTAATGTGACCACGGAGGCAGAGATGAGAATGCTATGGCCCCAGGCCAAGGAACACATGGAACCACCGGAAGCTGGAAGAGGCAAGCAACAGATTCTCCCCTAGAGCCTTCAGAGGGAGCACAACCCTGCCAACACCTTGATGACAGACTCCTGTCAGAGCAGCCACAGGAAATAAATACGGCAGCATTTGGTGACTTATCTCACCATAGCTGACTCTCAGCTACCAATCTACAGACACTGACCAGAGTTGGAGAGAGATGGACACAGTTGATAGTTTGGAGTTGGCACAAGCTCATTTCCAGCACCCCACTGACTCTAAACATAAGTTCATCTTTTCAATCTCCTTCTAATTTCTTAGTTGGTTTTCATGTCATGTCTTTCTGCCACAGACAATGAAATGAGGTCTCTTGTGCATGCTTTCATGTTGAAGTCACCCAGAAAAAAAACACGACAAAAATGACAAAATTTCACTCAAAATAGCAAACAAGAGGAAAGCTGGTGTTTTCATAAACTTATACTAATGCATTCTATTGATAAACTTAAATGTGATTATAACACAAAAAGTATAAGCTACAAACTCACATGCTCTAAAATTTGGCCTCCATTTAGTAACTGGTGACTGTCAGCAAATCGCTGAGTTTATTTTTCCCCTGCATGCAAAGGACTTCTCATTTAGTGTAAGTGTTCAACAAAAGCTAGTGAGAATCCTTGTACTATCATCTACATCATTGGTGAGGATAGTAAAAGTAGTAACAGTAACGATAGTGATAATGGTAAAAATAGTAATAGTAGTGGTGTTAAAGTTGGGATGGCTAATTTTATTCATTTGCTGGGATAAAGAGGAACAGTAAAGTCAAGAGCAAAGACCATTTACCAGGGGGCCGTGGAAAAGCAATTGCCCTGTGCAGGGAATCCGGATTTCGGAAGGAAGAGAGAAAAGTGAGAGAAAGGGCAGTGTGGCAACCAAGGCCCCAGAGGGGAAGAGGGGAGAGATTTTAGCAGTTGCCTCAGGGAACTTTGTGGAGGGAAATGTGTAGAGAAAACCAGTAGAGGCTGAGCTGTGAGATTTGGGGAACCACGCTTACAAGGGAAGGTGCAGAGAGTAGTACCCACTGGCATTAAATGAACCAAACTCATGTTTGGAAGATGAGCCAACAGGCGGAAATAGATTTCAAGATAGTCAAGAATTATTGGGTTACCTAACTGCTCCTTTTATCATTATCTAGGCTGACAGAGAAACTTAAGCAATTATTTGGGGACCTTATCAATGAAAACAATTAATTAGTCTTTTTCACTCCACAAAAGAACCATTAGCTAAATTCCTCAAATAGCTTTTCAGTCTAGACCCTTTTTCAAAATGTAGTAAAAGTGAGGATGAAGGCAAATTTTTCCTAAATCTCTTCAATTTTCATAATCCCGAAATTTAAATGTGCTCAGTTTGCTTGCCCAATGACTACAAAGAGCATAAGGCTGCCTGTTCACATTTAATCTGGCTTGGCTGTTCGAAGCCGCTGCTTTCCCCCTTGGCTAGAAGGCAAGCAGGTGGAAACAATATTCTCAGAGCAGTAAATATTGCTGGTGGATAATGGATGGCCTCAACTGTAATTGAGCGTGTCCAAGAAAGCATGCTTCTCAGTGCTCTTCTGATATGTAATTTCCTCCCCAAGGTGTAGCATGCCAATCAAATAATGTAAATTTAACATCAGAATTGCAGAAATAAAATAGGGAATGCCATATATCTAATATTTGTCCTCACCTCCCACATTTAGGTCTCCCATACAAGGGACTTTCCTCAGATATGGCTGTACAGGCTGATGTCAAAAGTCAGGTTTAATTAAGACCATGATCAGACTTTTCTCTGCCGAAGAACGGTGATAGGAAACATCAGTTGGCATCTTTTTTGTGCATAATTGTCATGCAGTACTCACTGTCACTCTAACATCCATTCCCAAATTCTGTCGTTAAGATTACCAGGTAAGGATTTCTAAATAGGATTTACCATCAAAATCCAGGGAACGTTTTAGACATAGAGATTTGCATGCTCACCCCCGATCAAATAACCCAATCTTAGGGAATAGTTTTTAAAGGTTTCCCAGGTGATTCTGATCCTTACACAGACTTGGGAACCACTGCTGTGACCCATTAACTCAAGCACCTTGGAGCTGACACGGCAACATTCTCTCCTGGGGCAATTTCCAAGGGCCCACTCTAGTATAATGGAGGATTGCAGAGAAATTTCAGATCTTCTTTAAATAGAACTTAAGTTCTCCAGATAATACCCTTCTTCATTCCCTTTCATCCTGTCCATACCTTCTGTGTTGAGGGCTGACTTTATTATAACAATCTTACAACTGCCTTAAGCAGATTGCAGGAAAGAGGAGGAGGAAAGAAAGAAAACATACAACCACAAGAAGTATCAAAAAAAAGAAAGAAAGAAAAATATAAACTTTCTTATTATGTGGGTCAGACACGTAGCAAATTTATTCTATTTAATCCTCACAGCACTGCAGAGGAGGTCTACTATCATCAACCTGATTTTAGTTCTGGGGTGAGAAATATTCAATACATCACAGGATGATGTAGCTAGCCGTTTGAGTTGTAAAACTAAGGAAGGGACCCAGGCAGTCTGAATTCAGCAACCACTTGGTGAATGCTTAACCACCAAGCTATAGCACCACGGACTGGGGCAGAATGGTCAAAGTCAGGTCAATGTTTGGTGTAATCCAGAGGAACAAAAAAGAGACCATATGATGTTTTCCCACTCAAGTGGACAGAAGGGCCGAGATCAGGGCATCTTCAAGAATCATGGGAAGGGGGGCATCTGGGTGGTTCAGTTAATTAAGTGCCCTCTCCCCCCTACTTGTGCGCTTGCTCTCTCAAATAAATAAATAAAATCTTAAAAAAAAAAAGGGAATCATGGGAAGGGCATGTTGATGGAATATTAGGCCCCTAATTATCCCTTCTTCCAAATCTCAGGTCTGGAAAGCAGGGGACAGCTTTGCTCCCATTAGTCAAAAGACCTTTATTAAAAAAAAAAAAAAAAAAAAAAACGCTACTATTGTGGAATCACTGCAGGTACCCTTCTAAGATTAATAATGTACAGCAGGACACATCAGGGGGCTCTGTTTCCAGGGAATCATGGCGGGTGAGTAGAGCTGAGGAGCAATGAGTACCCATCAGTAGTCACACATGGTATTTCAGAGTCTCCTCTGTGGAGACACTGTGTGCCCATGTGGAGCGCCCAGCGCTTCTTCTCTCAAAAGCCCTCTCACAGCTGAATGGACAGTAAATAACATAATGATTCATTAAAAGCAGACACATGAGGAAGATACTCCAAACAATTCTTAGGCACAGTAGGAAGGAACGGATTTATCTAGGAGGATAAGGGATGATATTTGAAAATGTGTGTCAGACCAGTCCTAATTTTAGGAGTAGGTAAAAATTTCAACTGACCAAAGGACTTGTTAAAATATGACTTTGAAAATGTGATGGTTAGGGACGCCCGGGTGGCTCGGTGGGTTAAAGCCTCTGCCTTCGGCTCAGGTCCTGATCTCAGGGTCCTGGGATCGAGCCCCGCCTCGGGCTCTCTGCTCCCCAGGGAGCCTGCTTCCCTCTATCTCTCTGCCTGCCTCTCTACCTACTTGTGATCTCTCTCTCTCTCTCTGTCAAATAAATAAATAAAATATTTAAAAAAAAGAAAATGTGATGGTTATTAAATCAAAATCCGCTATACAGTTGACTCTTCAACAACGTGGGTTTGAAGTGCATGGGTCCACTAATAAGCAGATTTTTTTTAACAAATACTGTATAGTACTGTAAGTGTATATTCTCTTTCTGATGATTTTTCTTAATAACATTTTCTTTTCTGCAGTTTATTGTTAGAGTACAGCATATAATACATATACAAAATATACGTTCGCTGTTTACGTTATTAATAAGGCTTCTGATCAAGAGTAGGCTATTAGTAGTTAAGTCTTGAGGGAGTCAAAGTTAAAGATTTTATTTATTTGAGAGAAAGCAAAGGAGAAAACACAAGCATGGGGAGTGGCAAGCTGAGGGAGAGGGAGAAGCAGGCCCCTCACTCGGCAGGGAGTCTGATGACGATGACACAGGGCTCCATCCCAGGAGCCTGAGATCATGACCTGAGCCGAAGGCAGATGCCCAACAGACTGAGCCCCAGGTGCTCCAGGGGGAGTCAATGCTATACGTGGATTTTCAACTACACAGGAGTCAGCACCCTTAACCCCACACAGTTCAAGGGCCAACTGCATTTGTACATGCCTTTTATGTGCTGCAACTCACTTCCTTCAACGTTCAAACACTATTGTTAAAACATATCTTAATTTCTGTAGCCCTTGTGCCGGGAACTACTCATGACACAAGAGACATGAATTATTCGTGGACACCACAATTCTCTTTATTACTATTTCTACTTCTGAATGCAGGAAAATTCCATTAGACATCCTGGGATACAAATACCATTCCTTAGAATGCAAAATACAATGTAGCAGAGGTGAGTTTTATTGGAAATGAAGGGAAGGGAAGGGGAGGGAAGGGGAGGGGAGGGGAGGGGAGGGAAAAACCTTCTGTAACCTTTCCCTAATGAACTGCGACATCTGAAATGGTGGACAGGTACATTATCAGATGAAAACAGTAGCTAATCATGAACGCGACAGATGCAAAATACTATTGTTTGCTATTTTTTAGGGTCCCATTTCAGTCCACAATGAACCATATTCCAAAGTCTCAATCAACAAGAAAAAAGCTCCTCTTACTGACATAGTCTTCCATAATCACTTCAATACATAATTATACTAAAAGTGTCCTCTTTCTATCAGCTACAAGAAAGAGAAGACACAAAAAGGGGAAAAGGGATAAATCACCTCATCTTTCCACACAACCCAGAAAAGCAGAAGCAACACTAAGTTCTACCACTTTCTGCAGCCCCTGTGCGCCCTTCAATTAGTAGTTCCAAATTCCCTTGATGAGGAATTTCCTTTAGCTCTCTCTCCTCTGGACCCAAATTCCTCTCCACCAAAAAAATTTGCTGCACTGCCCTCTGCTGGAAGAGCAGCTCACCACTCAGCTGGGCAGAGTTGGGGTCTAGCCATTATTCAGTGATGGGAGGACTGGGAATCTCTCTTCTCTCCGTTCTTCCAGTAATCCGCCCTTCTAGATAGCTGTCACATGGTCAGACATACCACGCTCTTTAGGACAACTTAGTTGTGTAAGGCTGAGCAGCACTCGAGCAGCTCCCTTCAGATGGGGTCTTGACTCCTTGCTCAAGTTCTCCTTTATGACTGCTCTTCTTTCCCCAAGGAAATGAGAATCGGTTGTAGAATCGCGGCCCAATTTGTATTCCAGCTCAATGCGAAAATCTCTAATCTTCAGATGTTGGCTGGCAGCCCACTAATTCTCTAGTTTACGCTAATTCGTTACAAGACAGGAATAGCTAAGTAGCTTAAGGCTTTCTGACACCATATCCAGATCAAGGGTGGCTGCTGAGAAGGAGGGTTATGTTGGAAGAAGGAAGCTGTCTTCAAACCTCGAAAGTTAGACTCTAGAACCTTTGTTGTACTTCAATGAAGCCAAATTAATAATGAATTCCAGCAGCAACCCAAATGTCACTTCTTTCCTGTAAGGAACAATAGTTCATTATTTTAACCAAAAATATTCTCTATAATAATCAAATTATTTCTTGAAACAAAATACTAATAAAAAGAACTTGGAGTAGTCCCTCAAATTCCTGTATTTCCAAAGGTTTATGCTCTATCATTTCCTGGAAAATAGTCCATTCTCTCTCAATTGTACTTCCTCTCTTTGTTTCTGTATCCTTGAAGAAAGATATGTTTGAGTGCAATTAATCACAAGAACTTTGCAGGTCTCCAATTTCATTATAAGTCCTGCCTTACCAAAATCTCTGTCCTGGAAAACTCTGATAAAATTTTGAACGTATACATCGAAGTTGGTTGTGTTCTGGCCACCTCCACACTAGAATGTATTCTAATAAATTAAAACATAAAATTTGAGATTTAGTGCTTACATTTTTTTTTTTTTTATTTTGCAAGCTGATAAAACAAAGCAACCTAAGCTTGAGGTTTACCTTAGCAAAATTTGTATCATGAAGCCTCTTCCCCAGCATCTTCCCACCCTGGCAAAATACTCATGAGTGTAAGTTCAAAGTAGTCTAATTAAATTGTTTGACCTTTATGTGCTTGTAAAGACAAATGTATATTTTTTTCAGTTTCAAACAGTCCTCCCTTCTTACTTCAATGCTCTTGAGTGTATCCCCTAACAAAAACACTTTTCAATTCCAGTTTCTCATCAGTTTTTCTGCTGTTTTCAGGCTATTACTTTGTTGGTTCTATCAAGAACCTAATTGTTAGTAGAAGTTGCACGAAGCGTCAGTTACAAAAGCTTTACTGATGAGGGCCAACCAATTCATTGGACCTTGTCTACTGGCATGCTATGTAGACATTTTTCAAAATTTGATTAATCTTAGAGGCTTTTCTGATTTTCTAAATGATTCACGGCACCCCATTTTCTCATCCAGGTTTGTTTTTATTTTTCCCATATGTATTTGCAAAACTGGACAAACTACCCCATCCAAGCCTGGGAGGCAGAAATGGACTTAATTAACATCGATAGACAGTTATCAAAAGCAAAATGCCAGGTTTCCTCTCACTGTTCCCAGACGGTATAGTAAAATGGCCAGTCTAACCAGTTTAATCCGTCAGTCCTTTTGCAACACCAAAGAATCAACATTATAACCTTGATAACAATATGACACGAGAGAACATCCATTTAATAGTATTTTCTTAGATCCATGACTTGGTTGTGAGCATGGAATAACCTAAAATCCATAATCAATTATCTACATATGCTTTGCCCCCCAATACCAACTCTAAGTTGTCTTATATAAAAAATATTAAACAGACCTGCTCAAAATACTTATACCTGCTCAAAAAGTGAATCCCAAAATTAAGAACACAGGGATCTTACTTATAGATTTGTTTCTATGTCAGAACACCAAAAGCTACCTGATTGTAGTCATTTTTTGTGAATTATTATTCCATAATAGGAAATTTTTTGAAAAGTAAAGATCATTTTTCTTTGATTGTGAAATATTCCAAACTTGCAGAAAATAGTGTGCTCTATGTGCACATATACTCTTAAAATATTACATTAATCATATTAACATTCGAAGATATATACCCTCAATCTTTATTCAAGATTCTTTGAAAATACTTAAAATATCACAAATGTGGTTGTAGTTAATTTGATCTCCGAACCTTATTTCCATCCTCTTTCCAGGAACAGGTACTGGTCTAAAGTCAGTGTTTGCTTCCCTTGATGTTTAGATTTTGCCATATACACGCACACTTGTCAAAATAATATTCCATATGTTTTTAGGTCTTGTACATATCGGTACCCCTGCAATATCTGACATAGAGTAACATCTTAAAATTCTTTAATCAAATTAAATTCCTTACCTAAATATATAAAAAGGAAAAAAAAGTTCCTTACTTTCAAAAGGTCAAGCTGAAATTTAATAGCCTAAGAATAAAATGTTATTCTGAACTCAAGAAAATTACTTCCTAAACAGTCTTGCTAAGACAATAAATCCCATATTCCTCTAAGTTATTAAAAGTCATTAAAAAATAATTTTGTACTAGTTTTATTAAGAGCTTATTTCTTAAAAAAAAAACTAACTCATTTCTTTCTAATTCTGCTATCACAGTCAGTATAATCCTGACTCTGTCTACTTCAATAAATTCTGCCTGCTTTCATATACAGTGTAATTTACCTCTCGATTTTTACAAACATCACTTCATATAAATCTGCCTCATAAACAAAAATCAGATATTTTTGGCACCTAATGGCACCTGATGGCAAAACTTCCCTAAATGAGTTCCACATTAATATTAATACTTCCCCAAATCAGAATGTAGGCTCAATGAAAAAAATGTATGTTCTTCTCTTTATCACTGCTTTTCTCTAAAACCACATTATCCATCAGTGTTAAATAGTGACACTCACCACCCAGTTTTCCCCTAGGACTTGTAACTTTACCTAGTGAACGTAGCCAATGAATGGACAGTAAATAATCCATAATGTGAAAAAAGAGAAGTGTGTTGTCCTAATTGACTTAGCACAGCCTTTTCTGACACAGTGATGATTTACACTTCTGCCAGTCCAGTCTTATATCTTTCAGAGAAATTACAATAAAAGTTTCAAAAACCTTTTGCACATTGCACCCTGGCAAAAACCAGTTCACACAGTAAATGTTGACTCATCATCTGGAGCTTCCACAGGAGTCCGTGCCATTCCTGCCACCAACTTCTCCACTGTCATTTTCCTTTAGTTACTTTGCCTTCTTTCTCTCTGACTTGCATTACAGGTTTCATTATACATTAAATACTGAAGAATTTTGATCTGCAGCACCCTCCAGATTCAGTGTTCCCCAGCCATCATCGCCCTAGTACAAGGTTTCCTCATTTATAATATATTCTGAAAGCAATCTCTTAACAACTCTTCTTACCTCTGATCTTTATGCAGCAAACCTTGCTTCATATGGCTCTGTTATTCCTTTAATTTTGCCTGAAGAATTTATAGTGCCTAACTTCGTATATCGTCAAAGTCTATTAGTAAGTCTTGAGTATTACCACTCTAGTATCTTTTCATGTCTTATATTCCCAAGTTATTTGAAATTCTGCTACAGTGGGGGCCATTGGTCATTCAGTAAAATCTCAGAAGATGCAGCCAGAAAGGGAACATAGGACAGGAACACCCACGAAAGCCCTTAGAATTCAAGGACATTTACCCAGATGGACATTTAGGTCTCCATCTAGATATCGACATGAAAACTGCTCTCTCTTTCAGAAGAAAGGAGGTCAAAACAGGTTCTCAACTTTTCCCTGCACAGATATTTGAGACCTCAAGAGCAGAAAAAGAAAAGGGCTGCAGCTCTTTTTATATGTAGAAAGATGGATTTCTAGGTGTCTCAATTTGGACTCTTCTGGAAGCAAGCCTAAGGCAAGGACTTGGCTGCAGGTATTTACTTGAGAAGGAGTCTGAGGAAGTAGGGCTGAGGTGGGGTGGGGAGAGTGACACGGGAAAGGAGGAAGAGCTAGAACAAGGGTGTGTTAACAAGGTGCTGCTGTGGGCAGCGAGGTTGCTTCCGCAAGTCCTCAGAGAAACATATGGGATGCTTCTATTATTGTCCATCTGAGGACAGCAGTCTGGGTATTTGTCTGTTGGCTCCCACTCCCCATCAGCCAAGGGTTGCCCTGAGGACATCAACTCTCCTGAACTTCCTGCAACTCTCCTGAACTTCCTGCCCCACTTGCCTGCAAGAGCTAATCCATTTCTCTTAGCTTGGAGAAAGCTTTGAGGCAGAGAAACAGGGTACCCTGTCTAACTTGTTATAATATCGAACACGTTGTAATATACCCATACCCCACATGAAATGTAACTTTGTGCCCTAAAATGGGAAAAGATTTTTATAATTTTGCTTTTTGAAATTCCTATCTATTTTGACATTGGAATTTTTGTTTCATATTTTTAAAATAATTATTTTCTTTTTAAGTCTTCAATACTTTCTAAGGTTTTAAATATTTTAGCCGAATGGATGAAACAACCCTAACACCCCCTCAGAAACTGTTCAGTAGGAACAAGAAGCTACAATGATTCCACACCCTACCCTTTTTTTGTTTTGTTTTGTTTTATTTATTTATTTGACAGAGAGAGAGTGAGCACAAGTAGGGGGAGCAACAGGCAGAGGGAGAGGGAGAAGCAGGCTCCCCACCAAAGGGGCAGCCTGATGTGGGGCTCGATCCCAGGACCCTGGGATCATGACCTGAGCCAAAGGCAGATGCTTAACAGACTGAGGCACCCAGGAGCCCTACCCTACCCTTTAAATATTGCAGATAGGTACTGAGAATTCAAATTCTCTGAAATTGATACTACAAGCTCTAACACCAGGCAGCAAGCATTCTCAGTGCAAACAGACATGGAACCAGAACAGCGCAGGGCAAATACGAAAATAATCAGAAAAACAGAATAACAAAAGCAGAATAGAACAGAGAGCAGACCAGGAGAGATTTCTATCAATTTGGCCTGGTAAAGACTCAACAATTCCCTTGTAAAATGAAATTATTAATGAATGTCAGAGCCATAGAAGATAGATGCAGTCGTCATAATCCATTAACTGTTCAAAATTCTGATTCCAACATGTAGGTTCATGTTTTCCAGTTAATCTTTGGGTTTTCTTTATAAAATCCAAGTCAGGAGCCTTCCCAAGTATTGATAAAGAAAACTGACAATTGTAAAGGTGTATTTCCCAAAGTGAATGAACGAGGCAAGCTGCGTTCTATGAAATACTGTCTTAGTAAAGCTTTTATCTGCTTCTATCTCTTAATATACTCAGAGTGAGGACCTTGTACTCACTGTTTTTCCTCCATCCTCCACTTCACAGGCATCCCCAGTAGCGGCTCAGACTCTCCACCATCACTAGCGCAGCTTGAGAGAAGCATTCAACCCCTGAAGTCAACCCATCAGTCCCCAGTAGCACACAAAATAGGACCGTTTGACACAGAGTTGCCCACGTGAAAGGAACTCAGTTGCAAAGACATGTCCACAACCCAGAAATCTGCCCTTGAGATTTTGATTAAAGTTCTTTTTTGAAACCACTTCCTGTTTCGTCTGTCTTGAACCCTTAACCATTATGGAGCTAGCCTTTTCTCTAAAACAAAAGTCTCTTAGAGCAGAAAATCATTTTTAGACATCACTATACATACCAATTTTAAGATACATAAGTACATTCGCTCAAATCTGTTGACATTAGGCCAGATTTCCTCTTGTTTTCACACCAATAACACCTAGTCTACCATGTCAAACTTCATTTTCCTAAAATAGTACTGACAACTTAAAAGGTGGAGGTGAAGCGATCTGCAAATCGCTTATTATTATTATTTTGCTCCCATATCTGCTGCAGCTCTCTCACAGATACCTTTTTGACAGCAGCTGAGGACCAAGAGACATCAGAGTGCTAAAATTTTGCCCAGGCCCTGTTTTCTCTTATTTCTGCCAGTTCAATACCATCTGCTTTCTCCAAATCCAGTTTAAAACTCACTTCCTTGAGTGTTTCCATAGATCTCTCCCTTACTATTTGCTCCTTGCTCCCCTTTGCTCTGAATTTCACCAGCCTGTTGTTTTCTCTATGTTCTTGCTGTATATGTGTGCATTTTGTTTCCTAGACATCAGGTTCTGCAGGATAGCAAGGGACATATACCATCAGGGCAGCAATTTTCAAGCTGCTGGTCATGATACCCATTGTGAGGGATGATATCGATTTCATGGAGCCAACCAAAATGTTTTTAATGAAATTAAATAAAATAGGAAATAACAGACTGCAAAACTGGTAGTAAGTATATAAATTATTTCATGGAAATTTTTATTTATTTTTTTGTATTGAGATTTAATTGACATAGAAAATTATATTAGTTTCAAGTGCATAACATAATGGTTCAATGTCTGTATATATTGCAAGGTTATCACAACAGTAAGTTTAGTTAATATCCATCACCTCATGTAGTACACATTTTTGTTTCTTGTGATGAGAATTTTTAAGACCTATTCTCTTAGAGACTTTTAAATATACAACACAGTATTAACTACGGTCTTTTATAGAACTTTTAAAATGTTTATATGTGTATGTATGATTGTATGAACTTGATCACAACATACAAAGCAATTTCTTCCTGCAAATACACTTAGAAAAGTTTAAAAGCCATTGATGTAAGCCAGCGATGCTCCAAAAGGTTATTAGCCAGGAAATGCCTGTTGGTAGCCTTAAAGAAAAATCATTGCTCTATATAAAAATTTAACAGCACTGTCTATAAAATATTAATATATCCAAAAATATTTATCAATACTTATTTGTACTAGCCACTGCGGATACAATAGAGAAAAATAGTTTCTTTCTTAAAGGAGTTTACAAATTAGTGGAGAAAACAGACAAAGCAGGTATTTTAGTTCCGTATAATAGGACATAAAATCAGAAAGCATGAGAGCACAAAGTGTTCCTAACCGTTTTCCAGGAACTGGTTTTTAACTGGCCTAAATCTTTAGAAAAACCTGATCTGTAAAAGGGTCAAATGTTTAGCCAAGAACCTCCAGAGCTATTAAGCCAATATTCTATGTGATTAACATCATGTCAGGCTACACAATGGAAACTCATTTGGACAAATTAGACTTTCAATAAGCCCTTTAATTCTATTTTTTCTTTTTTTTTTGGCAAAAAATATTGTATTTAAAGTGTAAACTTGATGTTTTCATATATTTATACATTTTAAAATAATTATCACAATTAAGTTAATTAACATATATATCACCTCACATAGTTACCATTTTCTTTCTTCCTTTTTTGTGTGTGGTAAGAACACATAACATCTACCCTCTTAGTAAATCCAAATATACAATATGGTATTGTTAACCATAGTCATATTGCTAAATTTTAAGTCTTAGAATTTATTCATCTTACCTAACTGAAACTTTGTACCCTTTGACCAACTTCTCCCCATTTTCCCCTCCCTCCAGCCCCTGAAAACTACCATTCTACTCTTGACCTCTACGAGTTTGACTATTTTAGATTCCACATATAAGTGAGATCATGCAGTATTTGTCTGGTTTATTTCACTTAACATAATGTGCTCCGGGTTCATCCAAGTTGTCCCAAGTGGCAGGATTTGATTGTATTTAAGGCTGAATAATATTTCATTATATAATCTTTATCCATTCGACCATTGACAGACAAGCTGTTTCCATGTCTTGGCTATTGTGAATAATGCTGCAATGAACATGGGAGTGCAGATATCTCTTCAAGGTCCTGATTTCAATTCCTTTGGCTATATACCCAGAAGTGGTATAGCTGGATCATATGGCGGGTCTAGTTTCAATTTTTTGCAGAACCTCTGTACTTTCTTCCATAGTAGATGAACCAATTTACATTCCCACCAATGATGTACCAACATCCCTTTTCTGCCATAGCCTTACCAATACTTGTAATTTCTTGGTTTTTGGATAAAAGTCATTCTAATACTATGAATTGATATCTCATTGTGGTTTTAATTTACATTTCCCTGATGATAAGTGATGTTGAGCACTTTTTCTTGTACTTGTTGGTCATCTGTATATATTCTTTGGGAAAATGTCTATTCAGGTCCTTTGCCCATTTTTCAATCAGTTTATTTGTTTTGTTTTGTGTTGCGTTTTTGTTTTGCTACTGAGCTAGGAGTTCCTTATTTAATGTAGATATTAACCTCTTATCAGATATGTGGTTTGCAAATATTTTCTCTCATTCCATAGGTTGCCTTTTCACTCTGTTGATTGTTGATTGTTTTCTTTGCTGTGCAGAAACTTACTAGTTTGATGAAATACCATTTTTTTATTTAAAAAAAATTTTTTTTGAATAATGACTCTTGGAACTCTCAAAAAAATGAAAAAAAAGTAAACAAATGGGATTGCATCAAACTAGTAAGTTTCTGCACAGCAAAGAAAACAATCAACAATCAACAGAGCAAAAAAGCATGAATCTTGGAACACTGAAAAAATAAAATAAAAGTAATTGGGGAAAAAATAAAATAAAGCCTTTGTTTGCCATTGTACCTCAAAAAAAAAATTTTTTTTTGAGAGAGAGAAAGCATGGAGGGGGATAGGATAGGGGAAGGAGGGACAAAGGGAGAGAAAGAAGCAAACTCCCCATTGAGCTGGGCGCCCCATGTGGGGCTTGATCCCAGGACCCTGAGATCATGACCTGAGCTGAAAGCAGACGTTTAACTGACTAAACCACCCAGGTGCCACTCAAACTCTGCCAGAGCCACTCAAACTCTTCAGTGCCTCAGACTCTAGGTAAACCTATGGGAAATTATATAAATATATATATATATTTTTTTTTAATGCAAAATAACATTAGAATTCAGTCTTTGAAATTCCTTTTCTTCCTTTATTTTACTACCTAACGCAAGAGGAGTGGCATTGTTCGTGCTTCCTCTGGCAACTGAAGAACCACTTTCCCACTTCCTGAGTGGAATTTGGGAATATGGCTACAAGCACTATGCGTGGTTCCCTCAGGACGCCGTGTGCCAGTTAGTCATTACCTGTTTGAAAGCACAATAGCACGATGGGGACAAAGCATTCTTTCTGCCTTTTTCATCTTTATTCAATGTGTCAAGTGTACTAAATCCAAGGAGTAATTTCTTTTTTTTTTTTTAACTTAAGCAAGGAGTAATTTCAAATGAAGCTAATATAAGGGGGACTGGGGAACATGCAATGAACAAAAATCCTTTTCAAATAAATTATAACTTCCTCTTCAATAATTGTTATTATCTTGGATCGGGTACACTTAATCCCTCTAATTCTGTCTTAAAATTAAAATAAAGTTTTTTTGTTCATATAAAGTCCTGGACAGAACGTTTGCAATAGATACGGAAACCAAATTATTACTTCATACACCTGAAAATTAATATAATGTTATGTCAATATAAAAAAAAAGTTCCAGACAGAACACTGCAATGATTTAAATACCGCAATGTCTCATTTTATCCTACAAGCCTTTCCATCTGAGTTGTTCTTTACAGATTATAATATAAAGTACTCTTAGATACACCTTATAGACTCTGAGAGCTGGAAAGGCATCTTAAAGATTACTTAAATCAATCTCATAATCTCCTTTGATTCTAACAGCAATCTTACATAGTTTTTATATAAGTATGATTTCCAGGCTATAGTTGAGAATGAGAGCATGGAGATGTTCACACACTTTGCAGACAGAGCTGCAAAGCGAGAGAATTAGAACTACCACCAGGCTTCTGAATCCCGGTCCAGTGCTTCTTCTAAAATACGCTGCTGTCACTCCGCTAATGAGTGCCAGCTAAAAAAAAAAAGTCATTATTTACCTCAGAATTTTCTTAAAAAAAAAAAAAAAAAGAACAGAATTTTCTAGAAAACTTTACCCCTCTAAGTGGTCATTATGGTGAATATCATTATTCTTTCTTAAAACATAGCACTTTCAAATCCCCACAGAAAATAAGTTTGTGTTCTCCTTCAAAGAAAGACCTCATTCTATAATAGCAAATGATTATATGACAAGAAAGTGTGATGAGAAATGTTGAGACTGAGAACTAAAATTTTTATTTCAGTGTTAAACACATTTAGATTAAAGACTCTTGTTAAGGCGAAAGGAGTCAAAAGCCACACATTTCCAGTTATAAGGTAAATGTCCCAGGGATGTAATGTACCACAGGCTGGTGATAGATAATGATACTGTACTGCATAATAAAGGTTGCTAAGGGAGTACATTTTAAAAGTCCTCATCACAAGAAAAAAGATGTGTAACCGTGTATGGTGACAAGCATTGACCAGACTTACTGTGGTGAGCATTTTGCAATACATACAGATATCGAATGATTGATTACATCATATTTCTGAAATTAGTATAATGTTGCCGGTCAATTACACCTCAATAAAAATTTTAAAAATAATCATAACAGAAGTACTAAAAAAAGACGTTTTAAGATTTTATTTGTTTATTTATTTTAGACACAGCGCGTGCCCATGCACGCACACGCGCACACATGCATGTGGAAGGAGGGGCAGAGGGAGGAGAGATTCTCAGACGCTACATTTGAGCGCAGAGCTGGATGCCAGGCTCTGTCTCATGATCCTGAGATCATATCCTGAGCTGAAATCAAGAGTCAGATGCTTAGCCAACTGAGCCACCCAGGCACCCCTAAAAAAAAAAACAAAAACAAAAACAAAAAAAAAACCACTCTCGTTTGGAATTATGACATAAAACAAATGACATTTCAAGTCTATACTGTGTCGAGAACCTACCATAACTTCAGGGTAACTGAAGGTTACCCTGCAAGAAAGCAGTCTGATTAGGAGAAGGGGAACTTGTGAGTCAAAGCAACTGACTGAGATGGAATGCGTGGTGTTCAGGGACTGAGACATCCAGGTATGAGGGCCCAGTTCAATGATCTAGTGTGTGATCTTCACCTCTCTGTGCCTCAGTTTCCTCATCTGTAAATTGGGGATAATATTCACTTCACACAGTGTCTGACATCCTCTCCTTTTGCCCCAGGTCATTCTCTGTACTTCTGCGTTATTCTCTGCTGACCCGTATGAATGAACTGTATCACCCAGGCTTCTCTGCCTCTGTTCTGCCTGGTGCCGTCAATGGGAGGCAGTCAGGAGACTGGAAGACAGAAGTGAAATTTTGGGTAAGTTATTTCTCCTATTCCCTCCCTTTACCAGGGATCTTCTCTGACTACAGCTCAGGTTCAACGGCCGCTCATAACGTTTCCAGCTCTGAATTAGCCAGGAATCAGTCATTATCAGAGGGCTGATAATGACTTGCTATTGTGCTGGTTCTGGGATCCTCCAGCATTATTTCTTATCGGTTCCCTTTATCCTGCCTACACTGCTGGAAATGGTTCCTAAAAAAAAAAAAAAAAAAAGCCTTCAAAAATCCTAGCTAAATGTGCTGTTTCCTGTCAGGACACAGGTTAATTAAACTGTTCAGTAAATACTGGGTATTGTTATCATGAGTCTTAAACAACCCTTTCATAAACTTTATACATTTGGAAAAGATGGTCATAAATCAAGGGGAGAGAAGTCATGGAAGGTCCTTAGGGAAAACAGGCACTGAAGATATAAAGGCTATCTAGCTGCAAGGCCCGTCACCCCATTGATTGCCGGCACAGATTTGGCTAATCTAGGTGGCTAGGCTGGTGTCCCCAACCTCATTTCTCCATGTGACGCTATTGGAGGTGCACGCTGGTGGAAGACCACCACCATCCCGATACAGGAGGATCTTTTTTGATCAAGCGTAGACGAGTAGCTGTGGACACTTGTAGAATTTCCATGCAAACTCTCAACAAAACAGGCGTTGATTATAGTTTTTTTGGATGGCATGTAAATGTGTGTGTGTGTATTTTAAATCATAGGAAGCCATATGGAAACCAGCAAACTAGTAAAGAAGATAGTCAAAGGTGGCTTCTCTTTTATGTACTTTCTCTCTATCATCCACTCCATCCACGATCTACAACTCCCCACTTGAAAATGCAACTAGACATTCCCAGGAATGGCGTTTCAAGGAAGGGAAGCAATAGAATAGAGAAACATTACTGAGCATGACATTTTCAGAGTAGTAAAAGAGTAGAGGATTTCGTACAGTTAGAGAATTCTGTCCCTCTTGCTAGACATTCTGTCTATTTCAGTCGGGCGGGCAGTCCTCATGTCTCTCACTGACATGGTGTCTGCCTCTCAGTGCTTCCTCTCCCCGTTCCTTGACCTCCTTCCTCCTTGTTGCTGAATCTTGTCTGTCATGAGGAATATAAGTAGGTGCACCCAGAACTACATGGAGCAATCAATATTTTGGTGATGTAAATGACTTACCCAGAGTCATATATGCAAAGCTATTACACAAAATCATATACATCTACTTTGTCCACATGATAAGCTTTCTCATACTTAAAAAAAGGTGTAGTAAGGGACTGCTATGCATCAGGCACTGTGCTAGGTTCTGAGGATACAAAGAGCATAAGGACTAGAGGGCTGCTCTTAAAGCCCTCAGAGTTTAGTGACAGAAAGAGCTAGTCAGACCACAAAGGTGACTCAGAAGCAGAAACTCATGAAACTGCCACAAGGATGAGATTTAGGGTAGTTTTTACCTTGAAACCACTTGATCAGTAAACCGGCAGTGTAAAAGCCACGTGATACCAAGGATGCATGTGAGAGGCTGTGGCTCCTCAGAGCCTCCCATGTTTCTCAGGGAGATGCTCCTGACATTTGGTTGTCAGGGAGAAACCTCCAGGCCAGGGGTTGAAGCACTCACCAGCTAGCTGACCACACTGGTTTTTGTCTGTGTTTGGTCCTCAGACCCAACCCCCTTCCCTTTTAGATTCTGCTCTGTGATGTGGGGATTGGGTTTGCCAGCTACATCTCTCAGACTAGGAATGGTAGCTTCTTCTTGGTGCTTGTTGTTGTTGTTTTTGTTTTTGTTTTCCTCTTTCTGCCTTCCAATATCTGTGTAATCCATTCTCTGTCTGGGATCCCCCGTATTTGTAATACCTAGGATGTTTTACGTTTTCTGACTAGACTTTGAGAAGCACGGTGGCCTTTATGTGACCAGACTAAAGGGAGAACCAGTCATCATTCAAGAGTGTACCCACTTCCATGGGAGGCCACTCTTGTTATGCCAGTCAGAGATCTCTGCATTACATTTCTCGTTTTGTCTCTGGGCCCACAGTAAGTCTCATCATGGCCCAATACAGGGAGATTGACATATAAAAGATAATTACAATGTGGCAAATGTAATGATGAGTGTGATTCCAGAGCCAAAAGTATGAAAAAAAAAAGAAGAAGAGGTGACCTATGAGGCTGAATGTGGAGGAGTCACATGTATCAGAGTCACCTAAGGATCTTGATAAAATTACAGACTCTAAGGTCCTAATCTAGCTCTACCACATGAGGATCTGGGGGACTGGTAATGAGTGTCTGTATTTTAACAAACTCCAAGAAGAGTTTATTATGCACATAAAAGCTTGAGAACCCTTAGACCAGATAAGATGGAGGTATAAGATAAGGGAAGCCTTTTATGCAACATGACGGAGTTGGAGCTTTATAATATGGGTGATGGAAAAATCACCATTTTATGTATCACTCTGGAAGGCGTGAGATGTGGAGAGTAAAACCAGCAAAGTAATTTTCACATTGGGCCAGGGAAGAAATGATGTGGACACCAACAAAGATATATTCAAAGAAGATATATTCGAAATAATGAGGGAAGTAAAATCAGCTCGGCATGATTAGAGTTGAGGGAGAAATATGGGTCAGAGATTCTGCCAGGATTTATCTTGAAAGAATGATGAAGAGCTATTTTCAGTTTAAGATATATTGACCATGAGATGCCTGTGGGATTTCCAAGTGCTGGTGACCAGCAGGTAGCTGAGTTTCAAACTGGAACATCATGAAGATCCAGGTGCCCTCCAGAATTTGGTCATTGACCCATGATACAGACTTAATTGTGTCCTCTCAAAATTCCCCCCAGTGTGACTGTGGTGGAGATAGAACCTATAAGGAATTAATTAAGGTTATATGAGGTCATAAGGGTAGATCCCTGATGCAATTGGATTAGTGTCCTTATAAGAAGAAATACCAAAAAGTTTGCTTTCTCTCTTTCCAGTGCAAGGACACCAAGAAGTTGGCCATCTGCAAGCCAGGGAGAGAGCTTTAACCAAGAGCTGAATTGGCCAGCACTTTGATCTTGGACTTCCCAGCCTCCGGAACTGTGAAAAAATAAATTTCTGTTTGTTAAGCCATCCAGTCTATGGTATTTTATTACGGCAGTCAGAGCTGACTAACACAGCCCACTTCTCACTCCAGCTGTATACCCCTGGGACATCTCATCTATATGCTATATGTCATCTATTCCTAGGTAGCTAAGGATAAGGGTACCTAAAGGCATAGGTAGCATACAGAAGAGCTATTCCAAGGAGGATAGATGGAAAGAGAAGAGAAGTGGGCCAGTGACCAAATCCCAGAGAACACCAATAGTGAGGGATGGATGGAATGAGAGAGTGGAATCATGAAGCCATAGGAATAGTAAGTGGATGTGCTCAGCAGTGATCAAACCCAAGGCCAGTAAGGGCCGGGCTAGAAAGACTGCAACACCCTTGGCAATTGAGCAGGCTATTTCACTAGGTCCAGTCGTAGAAATTGTGCTCTGCAGAACTCTTAAGTGTGGTGACTCATCTCCAAATTCTGTAGAACTGAACCTATATACCCCAATGTGGTGATCCCAAAGCAGTCAACCATGACCTTACAGGAAACAGCTTCAGCTGAGAGGCAGGAGTGGTATTCAGGGAGCTATGAGTTGAAAAGTAAATGAAAATTTCAAAAGTAAAGAATAAACTTTTAAGAACTGTGAAACAGGAGGAAGAGACCACGTGGTAGGTAGAGAGAGAAAAGAGTCAAGAGAGCTCATTAAAAATGGGAGAACTCGAGGGGCGCCTGGGTGGCTCAGTTGGTTAAGTGGCTGACTCTCGATTTGACTCAGGTCATGATCTCAGGGTCCAGGATTGAGCCCCGAGTTGGGCTCCATATTCAGCAGGGGGCCTGCTTGAGGATTCTCTCTCTCCCTCTCTTTCTGCCCCCCCACCTGTTCTCTCTCTCTCTCTCTCAAATAAATAAATCTCTTTTAAAAAGTTATAAACAAGGCTATTTATCAGAGGATTACTGATAATACCAAAAATATCAGAAGCCAACTAGATATCTAGTAAGAATATTACTTAGATAAATAATAGTATACCCACACAGTGGAATAACATATAGTCACTAAAAATGGTGTTATAAAAGTAGATAAAAAATGTTCACAATACAAGATATGTTAAATATGAATAGGACAGCCTATAACACAGTATGCAGAAAATTATTTTTGTAGACATAAGTATGTGTATGTATAGTAAAAAAAAAAATCTCAACTAGCTTACATTTGCCCAGTAGGATTTGATTTTTCCTTTAAGCTTATCTGTTTTACAAGTTCTCTTTAGCAACCAGGATTATATTATAAATATAAATATATATTAATTTAAAAGGTGTAGAAATAATGAATAATAAACTATTTTAAGATATTTTAAATAACAGGTTATCAAAGAGATTTTTTGTTTACAGAGAACACAATTGCATTCATTTCTATTATGATAGTGACTAAGTCAGACTAAGGACATCTATTAAAAAAATTAAAGGTTAAACTAAAAATCCTTGGAGGAGTAGAAGGAGTAACAACTACATAACAGTTACAATCTGGATATTGGCTTTGGGTAATAAATACTTGAAGTGTAAACCCACGACATTCTTCTGCTATGGAAAATATATGCAGATCATTTCCTCAGGACCTCAACTGGTAAATAATAAAGTAATATGTGATAATACGATGTAATAAAAATATAATAAAATGTGATAATAAAAATGAAGCTAATTGCTTGCAGACCCTGCTTGATCCTATATGAAAATATAGAAAATGGCAGGGATAAAACAGTGATGCATTGACCATGCTGACAGCTCCCAATTGCTTATAGCATATCCTGAAGTGTGGAAAGAAAACAACTGCAAAATCAAAAGCCCTGTTACCATTTTAAATAATCAAGAAGTCCAAAGTGGACTCCTCCCAATCATCACCCTAGTGTTCCTAAAATATCGGGGCATATTACCACACAAATCTCTAGCCAAATCTGCAAAGGGCAATGCCATCTCCCAGGAAGACTGTCACTCCTGGTCCAGAAAGCCTGGATTTATACCAGAAGGACAAAGTTAATTGAGGGATTAAACCAAAGATCATTAAAGCCTGTTGAATTAAATGTGGATAACATGTCCTTATTGAAAGAAGAGTCCTTCTGTGATATATTTGCAGGATTCATTTGAAAAGAGCATGTAGAGATGCACACTAAGAAGCAAGCCATTGACCTCTTTGGTATACAGCAGCGTGGAGGTTAGTGATGGTAATGAGGTCATTAATGTGAGAGCTGGTTTATATTTCTACATAAAGAGAGGGGAACATATATCAGAAAATAAACCCAAAAGAGGCACTTAAAAAATACATTCCCCATGATGCCTGATCTGTTAACAAAAGAACAGACCTTTAAAAACTATCCTAGAGGCGATCTGGAGAATCTCAGTAGAATTTCAGCAAATTCTGTGTGTGAAACCACGTACGAAGTTATAAGAAATATTCATGCCTCAGATATTGTGATTTAATTGGAATGGAATACAGCCTGCGCATTAGGATTTTTTTAAAAGCTTCTCAGACAATTCTAATGTGCAACAAGGTTTAAGCATCGATGAAAATCACTATATCATTCAGGATTTTTTTTCTTCTATTCAACCAACATAGCACTTATCAACCTATTCTATAATTTTATTTTCCTTTAAAGCAAAAATTTAAAATTACTTTATGAAATACAGTGGAGTAGGAAGGTAGAGGTCAAAGACATGGGGCCCATCTCTGATGATGTCTTTATATAGGCTTTTCTGGGCCTGGGCTTCATCAGGTGTCGTATGAAAAGAAAAAGATCAAATTTACTGACCAACCAGTCCATTCTCCCCACACTGTGGAATATTGTCTCATTTCATCCACCCTCAATATTGGGACTATTTACCCCATTGAAATGTATGAGAAGACTGGAACTCAGAATATTGAGACTGTCTAAGGCCACCTATCTATTAAGTATGAAAATGAGGGTCTGAACAGCTCGGCTTATTCTACTAACATGTGAATGCTTTCCAGAGTCCCTGAGAGACTTAAAATTCTCTAGGAATACCAGCTACAAATGGGATCAAAACTACCATTTGCTTAAAGAGTGTTTTATACTGGAGTAGAGGAGTGAAATCAGTTGGCACTACCAAAAAAAAAAATCCTTCCACCCAATGAAATTTAATATCTTCTTATACCGAGAGGGCTTAACAAATGCATGAAACCCAACTGCAGAATGTGACTCGAGCAAGAAAAGCCACCAAACGACAAAATCGAAAGGGAATAAAAGGTAGCAACCCCGGGGAGATGCTCAAGATCGCATCTACTGATAGACACTAATGTGCAACATGTATCTGCAGTGATAATTTTATTTTTTCTGAAATATTGACACATTAATTAATATAAGAGCGAAACACATGATATTAGACGAATGAGTAGAAAAAAAGGAGACCGTGGGAATTATTTGCACACCATAATAAACAATTATAATATTTCCATTAGACATACTGGATAGATCATTGCTCTCAAAGGAAATACAAACTGAAATATTTGGTCTAAGCCCTGAGTATAAATGATTTTTAACAAAGCAAAATAAAAATTGAATTTTTTTTTAATGTTGAAGTTCATTTTAAGTATCTCTCATCATTGGACATTTGCGCCTAATAATAGATAGTCAATACCCTTGCAAATATTCTAGGAAAAGTATGAGACTTGAGAAAAAAGGAGAAAAATAAAGGTTCACAGGGAAATAATTGTCACGTAAATGCATGATTTCTTTTATGTCTAATCTGTCTTGCAGAAACTACTCAAACTTCTCCATGGCAATTCATTATCCATTCATTCACCTGACAAAATTTATGGAGTGCTTAAAAAGCAATTCTTCTAAGCACCATTTAAGTACCAAAAAAAAAACAAAACAAAACAAAACAGTGTCTGACCCTTTGCTCATGCAGATCTCAGTCCTGTGGGAAAGAGGAACATTAATACTTGGCAGGGTGAGCACACAGTTAATTACACACTGGGTTGCAGTGAAAGACAGTAAACAGTCCTGGCAAGCATGTAACAAAGGGTCCTCATGTAATCAGCTGGGTCAAGAAAAGCTAACTAAAATAATAAGAGATGTCTTTGAAGAGAAAATTAAGATTACACATACAATCAGGAGGGAAGAAAATTCCTGACAGAGGTAACCAGTAAATGCAAAGTCCCTGAGGCAGGAAGGAGCATGGTATGTTCTGGGAAAAGAAAGAGGTCCCAGTGACTAAGTACAGGGAACTAGGGTGAGGGTTGAAGAGGAGATTTAAAAAGTAGGAAGGGGCCAAATCAGATGGTGACTTTGGGATCAGGCTCTGAGACTTTTAAAAAGTTTTCTGGGTGATTCTCAAGTACAACAAGTTTCTAGAACCGGTGAGAAGCACCATATTTTTTTTTTCCTTTTCAACTAAGTTAGCATTTACCAACTTAGTCCATAACTTTATTTTTTTTTTAATTTATTTATTTGACAGAGAGAGAGAGCACAAGCAGGCAGAGTAGCAGGCAGAGGGAGAGGGAGAAGCAGGCTCCCTGTTGAGCAGAGAGCCCGACACGGGGCTCGATCCCAGGACCCTGGGCTCATGACCCGAGCCGAAGGCAGTTGCTTAAACAACTGAGCCATCCAGACACCCCCATAACTTTATTTTTATAAATAACAAAAACACAAATTACATATCGATTAAATTTAATGGAATAATTGCTCACTGGAACTTGAAATCTAAAGCCTGGGCCCCAGGCGCAAAGGGATTGACAGTAGCAGCAGGCTAATCCCAGACCTGGGTTTTGTCAAAGTCACTGGCTTCAGTGTGGGGAATGACTTGGAAGCACAGAGGGTTCGAAAAACCCAGTTAGGAATTGACAGGAGTAGTCTAGGAAGGAGAAGATGGTATATGCTTTCTTTGCCTCTTGGCTTTTTTATCTGTAAAACACAGGGGACCGGACTGGATAAACACTTTCAGCTCAAAACCATCAGACACAAAGGGAGACATTTTGGTTGGAGAAAGATGCACTACAGCCCAGGGTATATCCCCAAAACAGTGAAATGAAAGCTTACGGTGCTTAAGAGCTAGATTTCTTATTATTCCCACCAGCGTCAAACATACTACCATAGTTAACCCATTGTTTTAGATGTCTTGACCCTATATCTCCCTCTAGCTACTGACACTTTTCCTCTGCTCCCCATTATAACAAAACGGTTTGAAATAGAACTTTTACCAGAACTATAGGCTGACAGGCCCATATGAACTCGAGAGTTTGTGAAAATAATTGTGCTTGGCTAGAAAAGAAAATGTTTTGTTTTGTTTTTGTTTTTCTAGTTTAAAGACTTACTAAGGGCAAAATGAAAGTTTTAAGATTATTTGGGATTCTAGGGCACCTGCGTGGCTCAGTCATTAAGCGTTTGCCTTCGGCTCAGGTCATGATCCCAGGGTCCTGGGATCAAGTCCCGCATTGGGCTCCCCGCTCGGCGGGAAGCCTGCTTCTCCCTCTCCCACTCCTCCTACTTGTGTTCCCTCTCTGGCTGTCTCTCTCTCTGTCAAATGAATTAAAAAAAAAAAGTTAAAAAAAAAAAGACTATTTGGGATTCCAGACTTTTGCTGCCATCCAAAAGTATACACATAGAATTTTTACTCGCCATCAATTCCTTTTTTATCTTCCTTCTTCCTTCCTTATGCAATATCCATAACAGGACTTTTCAGATAACAAGTGGGCGAAAAGAGATGTGTTGCATGAATGAACGAATGGAGGATTATTTGTAGACTTTTTCCCCCGAAGTGTCTCTTCCTGATGAAAATTTAGCTTTGATTTTTTATCTTTTTATTTTTTTTGTTTAAATTCAATTAGCCAACATATAGTACATCATTACAGCTTTGAGTTTTTTAAAGGATTTTATTACTCTGTGGCCTGATCAGTAGCTGATCAATGTACAATCACCACCAAAGGGGATGGTTCAGGACGTAGCTCTAATGTCCACTCAGTTTCTAGCACATATTGTGCAGACACTATTCTCTGCTCTGAGGACACGGAAGTAAAGACAGATGAAGTCCGACCTCATGGAGCTTACCATCCTAGTGAGGCAGACAGACAAAAATAAGTAAATACAGAATGGTATTCAATAACATCAAGTAGAAATAAGAACTCTGGAAAAAAAGTAAAATCCTAGGTGATTTGGGGGTTCGCACTACTCGCTTCTGTATAACATTCATTTTAAAAGGCATTTCAGGGGCTGGAGACGTCTGTCGATTCCATGACAGCGAGGGAATTCCCGCAAGGAAAAGGCAAGGAAGGATGGGAAGGAGGGAGTCAAGAAGATGAGGAAGGTCAAAAGCAATCATCATGGAATGCTACGTTAGATGGAGTGGTCAGGCCTGATGGGGTGAGAGGATAAGCCACGTGAGTATCTGGGAAGAGAAGTCAAGGCACGAACAATAGCTGATACAAGGGTTTTGAGACGAGTACACGAGAACACGTTTGCGCTTTCAAGGAATAGCAAGGCGGCCCACAGGGATGGAGAACGTGAGAGATCAGAGGAGCCAGCAGGGCTCAGGCTATGTAAGGATATGCCCAGAGCAAAAAACTCTCATTTTATTTCAGAAGATTGAAAAGAAGATGAAAAGAGTCAGCATTTCATTGTCTTTAGAATCACGGTGGCTGCTGTTTGCAAAATAGCCTTTAGAGAGAAACAAGAGGGGAAACAAGGAGATCAGTAAGAGTTATTAGAGGCAAGAGATGATGGTGGTACAGGCTCTTCTCATGGCAATGTATGCATCACCCTACGCAGGACATATTGTGGAAGTAAAGCCAAAGTTTTGTCTGGATGTTCAGCGTGACAGAAATAGGGGGTTTAAGAATAATTCCTATATTTATGGAATGAAAGTCTTATCATGGACAAGGATGGGGATTTGGGGGTAGGTACAGGTAGATAAATGTATTGGATGGTTAATTTTTTGTGTCAACTTGGCTAGACCATGGTACCCCGATACCTGATAAAACACTAGCCTATATGTCACAGTGAAGGTGTTTTTCAGATGAAGTTGACATTCAAATCAGTAGACTTTGAGTAAAGCAGATAAGTAATATGATAGATGGATGGATGGATGGATAGATAGATAGATAGATTAGATAGATAGATAGATAGATACATGTAAAGTACACGTTAAAAAAAAAAAAAAGTGAAAATACTGAAAAGATCTAGAGAGTACGTGGCAGGAGAAAAACCAGAATAGTATGCTCCACATGAAGAAAGTTTCCAGAATGAAGGACACAAACACTACAAAGAGCTCAAGGGAGATGAAACTATAGATTAATCACTGGGTCTGCCAGCATGAAGATCATTTATCTTAACAAGAGCAGTTCCACTGGGGTGAGGAGGAAAATATATTTTCTTCCAGTATTACCTTAACCTTTGTTTTGGTTGCAATTCCAAACTCTATAGAGAATTATAACATTTAGTATGATATACACTAAACCACATATTTTAATGTTTATTTGGGAGAAAAAGCCTGCAAACAAAATTTAAAATCTACAAGACAAGCTTTGATCACAGGCAGTGACCAGTTGCAAGTTGTCAGGGTTCTATAGTAATTCTTCTCTTGATGCTAAAGATTTAGAAAGCACAGCCAAACTTAATTTTCCTGTTGAGCCCTAATTTATTTCCAAAAAGCATTATTTCAACCATAAGAATGAGAAGAGAAAGCGATACTTAAACTACAGGGTAATTTTTTCACAAGACCTGTCAGAAGGACAAGTTTTAAAAGTATATGAAGTAATTCAGTTAAGATTTTTTACTTATTTCATGAAAACATATTAGAAAACAAGTTATATAAGTGAACATATGACAAATATCTTCCCTTTAATGATTACTTATATTTTATAAGATGCTCTCTGTGATTATCACAAAGCTAGAATATTACAGGAACTATTTGTATGTTTTAACATAATTAAGTTCTATACCATAAATTTAAATGATAGTCTTGAATAATACATAACAACTTTAGCACCCCTTCAGAATTTCCGTTTTTATTAGAATGATGTATTAAATAAAATGTTCATGCTGTCAGTAGTCACAGGAATACTTTCTTTAAGGCAAAATAGTCAAAACTCAATAACATTTTTCTTAAGGATAAATAGGATATTATTAGAAAATATTTTTTGTTTTTTAATTCATAGTTGAAAATATGCAAAAAATAGCATAATCAAGTGTGGTACCAATATATAATCAGTCATTTAAAGTACAATAATGAATACCAAAGGCATAATCCATGAAATAAATGATTAACAGTTAATAATTTTAACTTCATTAAAATTAAAAACTTCTGTTCCACAAGAGAAAATATCAAGAAAATTAGAAGACAAGCCACAGGCTGAGAAAAAATATTTGCAAAAAGACAAATCTGGAAAAGGACTATTATCCAAAATATACAAAGAACTCTGAAGACCTAACAATAAGAAAACAAACAACTCAATTAAAAAATAGGCCAAAGACGGGGTGCCTGGGTGGTTCAGTCAGCTGTTAAAGACGCTTGATCTTGGCTCGGGTCATGGTCGTAGGGTTGTGGAATGGAGCCCTACATGGGGCTCTGTGCTCAGTGGGAAGTCTGCTTGAGATTGTCTCCCTCCCCTTTTGCCTTTCTCCCCACACTTGAAGGCATGCGCACGTGGACTCTCTCTCTCTCAAATAAATAAAGAAATCTTTAAAAAAAAATAGGTCAAAGACATTAGCATACACCTCACCAAAGACAATATGCAGATAGCAAATAAGCTTATGAAAATCTTCCCACAATGTAAGTCATCAGGGAAAATGCAAATAATTGTTGATATCTTCTGATACATATGGCTTCGGTTTTTACAGTCATTTTTTTTTTAAATCACAAAAGTTGTATCTGTGCAGCCACCCTGAGCGAGCTTTATTTTTTTAATTGACAGATAATTGACATATAGCACTGTATTGGCTTTAGATGTACAAAAAATGATTTATGTATACATTGTGAAATGATTGCCACAGTAAGTTTAGTTAATGTGCATCACCATACATGGTTACAAATTTTTCTTGTGATGAGAACTTTTAAGATCTACTCTCTGAGCAGCTTTCAAATATACAATATAGTATTATTAACTGTAGTTATCATGCTGTACATTACAGCCCCAGGATTTATTCATCTTATAACTGGACATTTGTACCTTTCAATGACTTCACCCATTTTACCCTTTACTCTAACCCCCACTCTGGCAACCGCCAATCTGTTCTCTGTTTCTGAGTTTGGTTTGCATTGCTTTTGGATTTTATGTAAGTAAAATCATACAGTATCTGCCTTTCTCTGACTTATTTCACTTAGCATAATGCCTTCAAGCTCCATCCATGTTGTCACAGATAGCAAGATTTTCTCCTTATTTAATGCTGCATAATATTGCATTGTGTTGTACATGTGTGTATACATATATGTAATAGAAACATAATATATATTATTTTTTCATCCGTTCATTTTAAACGGACTCTTAGGTCGTTTCCGTGTCTTGGTTTTTTTTTAATAATGCTGCAATGAACATGGAGGTACATATATTTCCTTGAGATAGGGATTTCATTTTGGAATACATACCCAGAAGTGGAATCGTTGGATAATATACCATCTTTAATTTTTTGAGGAATCTCCGTACTGTTTTCCATAGTGGCTGCACCAATTTCCATTCCTACCAGAACACAAGAGTTCCCTTTTCTCCACATCCTTACCAACACTTGTTACCTCATGCCTCTTCATGATCGTCATTCTAACAGATACGAGATGATATGTTATTATGGTTTTAGTTTGCATTTCCCTGATTTTAACCGATGTTAAGCAGTTTTAAATGTACCTGTAGGTCATTTGTATGTCTTCTTCGGAAAATGTCTATTCAGATCCTCTGCCCATTTTTTAATCATCATGTTTAGGTTTTTTTCTATTGAGTTGTATGAGTTCTTAAAATTTTTGAATCTTAATCCTTTATCAGATATGTGACTTACAAATATTTTTCCCATTCCATAAGTTGCTTTTTCATTTCGTTGATGGTTTCATTCTGTACAGAAGCTTTTTAGTTTGCTGCAGTTCCACTTGTCTACTTGTGCTTTCTTGTCTGTGCTTTTGGTGTCATATTCAAAATGTCATTGTCAAGACCAAAGTCTAGGATCTTACCCTCTGTTTTCTTCTCGGAGTTTTAAAGTTTCAGAACTCACATTCGTGTCTTTCAGTCATTTTGAGTTGATTTTTGTATATCATGTAAGATAGGGGTCCAGTTTCATTCATATGCATGTGGCTCTCCATTTTTCCCAGTCCATCTGTTGAAGACATTATCCTTTCCCCACTGTATAACCTTGGCCCCTTTGTTGTACATTAATGGACCATATAATAATGAGTTTATTTCTGGGCTCTCTACTCTGTTCCATTGATCTATGTGTCTGTTTTATTGCCAAAACCGTACTGTTTTGATTTATATAGTTTTGTAATATAATTTGAAATCAGCAAATTTGATGCCTCTAGTTTACTTCTTTCTCCTCAAGATTGCTCTGACTACTCAGGATTTTTGTGGTTCCATAACAATTTTAGAATTTTTTTCTTATTTCTGTAAAATATGCCATTGGAATTTTGATAAAGATTGCATTGAATCTTTACATTGCTTTGTGGAGTATAGAGATTTTAACATTAATTCTTCTAATCCATGACAGAATATCTTTCCATTTATTTGTGTCTTCTTTAATTTCTTTCATCAATGTCTTACAGTTTTCAGTGTGTAGCTCTTTCACTTTTTGGGTTAAATTTATTCCTAGGTATTTTATTCTTTTTGTTGAAGTTGTAAATGGGATTGTTTTCTTACTCTTTCTGGTAGTTTATCATTAGTGTATAGAAATGCAACTGATTATATAAAATTTATATAATATAATAATTTATGTAATTATAGACACATAATTAAACATAGCTTTAAAAATTAATGGAAAAGATAGAATGACTAATTGCCGTTATGTTTTATTTTCTAGACATAATGCTAACTATAATACCTCCGGTTCCTCCAGAGCTGCAAGGTAATAAGAGTGGTTAATGGTTTATGTAGTATATCTTGTAGTGTGTAAAGTATTTGAATATAGGTTACCTGATTTTATCACAACATCGTCATAAACAGGTAGGTGGTGTCGTTTTAAAATGCAATAGTCTTGTCCCAAATATCTTACCCAAACAAACTCACTCCAACATGGTACTCTCCACAACTCCTCCCACCTCACCATCAGTCTTGTTTCCAGAGCTGTTTAATCCTACTCTAATTACTTGATTCATGTACATAATTCCTGCCAAGCCTGCTCTCTCCATCCTTCTCCCCACTTCCACTGTCAAATAAAAGGTTCTTTATGAATCTAAAAACTCATTAACAGGGGGGTGATTAAACAAATGACAGAGTCTGCATAATAATATGAAAGGCCAGGTAACCGTAAGAAAGAATGGAGTAGATTTTCATGCATTGATATACAAGAATATGTTCAATTTTTAAAAATCGAGCTATAGAAGGCATGTATAGTGCGATCCAATACAGAGATAAAGCTGCGTAAGAAGAGTATGAGAGGGTAACTATTAACTTTTTCCATATACACCACTATATGGCCTAATATTTTTTATGGATTCCATTCTACTTTTATCATTTTTAAAAGGGTCAGAGTTTCACCTCTGATATTGGAAAATCAATTAATTCTGACCCATCTGAACCCAAGTAAGACACTAAGCATTTAGAAATATTTTGTCTGCCTTTTATGGTTTTATTTTTTATTTTTTTTTAAGATTCTATTTATTTATTTGACACAGAGAGAGAGAGAGAGAGAGAGAGAGAGCAGAAACAGGGGGAGCAGCAGGAAGAGGGAGAGGGAGAAGCAGGACCCTAAGATCATGACCTGAGCCCAAGGCAGAGGCTTAACCAACTGATCCATCCAGGTGCCCTGCCTTTTGTGGTTTTCACTGAACATTTCATATGATCCATTTCTCTCCTTTTTAGCATACCAGTTATGCTTCTTTTTAAGCTTTTTAAAATCATTACCCTAGATTTTTCAATATGCATCATAGCTAATCCAAGTCCCACTTCAAATAACACTTTACCACTTCAAGGATACTGCAAGCACCATATAAGAACAAAATATTGCCGATTCCTCCCTCCCATCCCTCGTATCATTGTTGTAATCATTTCGTTTATATGTAAGTATACATATGTGTGTGTGGCATAAATACAATAAATAGATAAATAAAATATACAATATATAGCAGACATAATTTAATATGTACATAATACATACATAATCATACACAATCAAATACACTGTTGACATTATTACTTTAAACAAATTGTTACCTGTTAGATCAATTAAGGATAAGAAAAATGAACCTTTTTTCTTACTTTTGTAGCCAGTAATCTTCTTTTCTCAAGTATATCCAAATATCTGACATATCATTTTCCATGTCTCTGAAGAATTTCTTTTAACATTTCCTCCAAGACAGGTCTACTGGCAACAAATTCCCTCAGTTTTTGTTTGAGAAATTCTTTATTTCTACTTCACTTTTAAAGGATAATTTCACAGAATACAGAAATCTAGGTTGATGGGATTTTTTTTTTCTCCTAACACTTTATTTCACTCCATTCTCTTCTTACATGGTTTCTGAGAAGTCAAATGTAGTTCTTATCTTTGTTCCTCTATGGGTAAAATGTGTTTTCCTCTGGCTTCTTTCAGGTCTTTTTAACTTTGAGTTTCTAAAGTTTGAATATGATATGACTCTTTATCTTTTTTATCTGGTTATGTTTTTAAATCTGTGTTTTGCATTTATCCTACCTGATGTTCTACAAGTCTCCTAGATCTGTGGTCAGTCTGGCATTAATTTGGGGAAAGTCTCAATCGTTGCTTCAAATATTGCTTCTGTTCCTTTCTCTCTTTCCTCTCCTTCTGGCATTTTCATTATGTGTATGTTACACCTTTTATAGTTGTACCACATTCTCAGATAATCTGCTTCGTTTTAATTTGGGCTTTTCAGTCTTTTTTCTCTTGTCAATTTTGAAAGTTTCTAGCGTCCTATCCTCAAGCTCAGACATTCTCTCCTCAACTGTGTTGGTCTACTAATGATGTCATCAAAGTCATTCTTCATTTTTGTTACAGTGCCTTTTATCTCTAGCATTTCTTTTTTATTTTTACTTAGAATTTCCATCTCTCTTCTTAAATTATCCATCTAATTCTTGCATGTTGTCTACTTCCTCCATTAAAGTCCTTAGCATATTAATTATGTTTATTTTTTTTAAATTCCTGGTCTGATTATTGATCCAACATTCTTGCTGAATCAAACTCTCATTCTGATGCTTACTCAGCCTCTCCAAACTGGGTTTCCTGCTTTTTAGTATGCCCTGTAATTTTCTGTTGAAATGTGTACATTATGTACTGAGTAAAAAGAAATGCAGAAAATAAGCCTTTGGTAATATAGTGGTAAGATATGGTGAAAAGAGAAGCATCCTATAGTCCTATCATTATGTCTCAGTCTTTTGGTGAGTGTGTGCCCCTGAACTGTACATTTCACCAGTGCTTCTCTGTTTTTTCACCCCTTAGATAGGACTAAATAGCTAGAGGCAGCTGGAATCATTACTTCCCATCCTCCACGTAGGTTAGTCTCTGCTAAAACCCCAGCAGGTTAGGTTCTGTGAAGTAGTTTTACCTGAAGGTGGACCTTGTTAAGAAAACAGAATGCTTTAGTATTTTTCTAAATTGTTTCTTTTCCCTCTCTTCCTCTTTCTTCTTTCCCTCTTTTCCTTCTCTTCCCAAAAATTGGAGATTTTTCTCCAATATTCACCTAGAGAACTAGGTTGAGCTCTTGGTGGTAAAAATCACAAAATTGTGGGGACCTGTTGACTGGGTCTCCTAGGAGATTTTCACTCTTATACTTGTCCACACTGAGCCTGCAGAAATTCATCAATTATAGTTCAAGTTTTCCTCCCCAGCGCTATTCCTATAGAGATTTCTGCTTATGGCTTTCTGCTCTAACAACTTGTGATTTTCAGTTTTAGGGGCAGTTTAGAGGCACCACGACCCCACTTATTTTATGGACCTAATAAGAATTATTAATTTTTCAGTTTGCTCAGCTGAGGACTGACTGAACAATTAGGACAGAGTGGTAATTTCTAAACTCCTTATATATTGGACTGGAAATCAAGAGTCTTGGGCCACCTTTTAAAACATAAAAGTTGCTCTTCACTTGTAAATGTCATTAGTATTGACATTATGAAATAGCTTTGAAAGTTATCAAGTGCCACGTAAATATATGGTAATTATTGCTTAAAGTACTGGCAGATTGAACTATCATGATTTCAATACGTTGTATCTGAAGAAACCTTAGGCAACATTGTTTCATTAAAATATTAGTTCATGCCTAATTTGTCAGATTTTCCTTCATTTTGCAAAACAAGTTAACTACATCCAGTTTAATTGACCAGTAAACAATGCCCCCCTGAATATTTCTTTTTTTTTTTTTAAGATTTTATTTATTTATTTGATAGAGAGAGATCACAAGTAGGCAGAGAGGCAGGCAGAGAGAGAGGGGGAAGCAGGCTCCCCGCCGAGCAGAGAGCCCGATGTGGGGCTCGATCCCAGGACCCTGAGATCATGACCTGAGCCGAAGGCAGAGGCTTTAACCCACTGAGCCACCCAGGTGCCCTAGGAGCTTGAATATTTCAACATATTAGGTATTTAGGGGACCGATGAATCATCCATTTATCTTAAAATGCATTGAAGCTTCCTTATATTTAGAACTTCCATCTTCTGGTGCAATTAAAAATGACCACTCAAAATCAAAGAATCACCACCCACAAAAGAAAACTGAAATTTGGTGTTATAAACTTAGATTTAATAACCCAAAGATAGACTCCCTAAACATAGTACCAATGAATTCCTAGTTGCATCCTGATAGCAATCTCAATATAAGGATTTTTTTTTTAAGAAAAACACTTGATATTAAAAAATCCAGTAAGTGAAGTGGAAATCTTATAAACAACGTTTTGTGAGACTTGTGAACTAGAACAGATGTTTTTCCCCCAGATTATTACAATTCCCCTGATTTCCTGCAAGCTATTTTCTTAACTGCTTTTGTGATGTTAGCTACTTCAAACTTGCATGCACCATTTAAGAAGGGGTGGGGGGAAAGGTAGTTAACTTGTTTTTTGTCAGCTTTATCCAAACATTGAAGTTTCCATTCCCCTATTCTGAATCTTTGCTTTATAAGATAGGGACTTGTATTCTTTGCTCTCAAAATGAGTTCCATCAACAAAAAAGAAATGACTCAGGATACCTGGGTAGCTCAGTTGGTTAAGTGTCTGCCTTCAGCTCAGGTCATGATCCCAGAGTCCTGGGATGGGGTCCCACATTAGACTCCTTACTCAGCAGGGATCCTGCCTCTCCCTCTGTCTCCCACTCCCCCTGATTGTGCACTCTCTCAATCTCTCTCTGTCAAATAAATAAATAAAATATTAAAACAAACAAACAAAAAAGAAATGACTCAATCTTCCAAGTGCTTGCTGAGTACCATAGGCGACATACTGTTTGCTAGGGTTTATAGCATATAAGAATTCTGTTTATTGATTCAACTCTCCTACAAGTGTTTGGTGACTACCATAGAGAACACGTTGTTTACTAAGGTTTACAGGATATAGGGATGGTTTCTATATCCAAGGTCTTCATAATGCCTTGTTCTCAGGTGGTCTATCTTATTTATGGTACCAGAAGATTTTGAAGGTTTTGGCAAAGAGCTTCAGAGAGGGTAACAAATCTAAAACATAAAAACTAAATATCATAGCCTTCAAACAAAATTTTACTTGGCAAAATTCCTAACAATCCTGCCTCATGGCTACCGGACCTAAAAAGAACCCTAGCCTAATGAAAAATTCCTAAATCTAGAAATTAAGCTACATTTAATGTCCAATGGCAAATGCACTGAAAAAGGTGACATCCTGGAAGCATTTTTCTGTTTGTGATCATAATTATCATTTTTTTAGTCCCACTTTAGTGATCAAGGTAAAATAGAAGAGAAAGTAGAGCAGACTAGACTAAACCAGAATACAAAAAAAAAAAAAAAAAAAATAGAATAAAATTTTAGAAATCATCAGTAACATCATTTTGTTGAACAGCAGCCCATACTATTGACTTGATGAACGAAAGTTACCCTATCAGTGACTGAAAAGCCAGGCAAGCTTCTTGATTCCTGGTCTACTCTGTTTTTTAAACCAGAACAAAATCTGAACCATGAATTTGGAGGAGGAAATGGTAAGTCACATTAGAATCTGCAACACCTCTGAACCCTGGAGCATAGCTGGTGCTAGTGGTAAGCAACATTGACTGAAAGACTGCTAATAACAACAGTGGATGTGCAATTAGGGATAAAATGTATGTCGCCCCCAAATCAAAGAAAGTGAACACTAAAAGTGATCGTTGCTTATGGAGAAATTATTTCCTACTAAACAAAACACAGAGTTAATGGGAAAGGCTCACACTAATGCATGGGCCAGTTGGGCCATTTCTTGTGCCCTTAGACATGAGGTGATGTCGTAACAGGTCATCTTTTATTAAAAAAAATAAAAACAGGGGCACCTGGGTGGCTCAGTGGGTTAAAGCCTCTGCCTTTGGCTCAGGTCATGATCTCAGGGTCCTGGGATCGAGCCCCACATCGGGCTCTCTGCTCGACGGGGAGCCTGCTTCCCCCTCTCTCTCTGCCTGCCTCTCTGCCTACGTGTCATCTCTCTGTCAAATAAACAAATAAAATCTTTTTAAAAAAATAATAAAAAAATAAAAACAGATTCAACTCTCAAAAAGAATTTAGCACATTGTCAACTTTTATCACACTGTCAAAGAAACAGTACTGATTTCAATGTTTGCTTCTAGAATGATCTGTATCAGAATGATGAAGCCATGTTTGTTAATATTATAGACTCCTGGACTTACTGAGTCAGAATCTCTTAATCAGCTGGTTCTGTGCAGCATCATGAATTTTGAGAACCAGTGAAAGGAACCTCTCGCCTCTTGTCTACCTTTAAATTCTGCCTTAACCATTGTGATTTTTTTCTTGACTCAGTAAACAAAAGTTTGAAGTGCTTCAAAAATCACTTAAATCCTCCTATGTTTCTTAAAGAACAGTTTTTAAAGCTTGATTTCTAATTCCAAGAGCCTGGGATGATATTGTCCTAAGTGTTTCAAATTTCTGCTTGAACTTGGATGATAATAGTGAGAAATAAATACATTCAAGAGATATTTAAGAGGAGAGGAGTAATAGCTAAAACTTACAACATATCAGGTATTATTCTAACTGCTTTATATGTATTAACTCAATCCCTAAAACAAATGCCCTAAGATTTATTATCACAGATAATATTATTCCCACTTTGTAGTGGGGGAAACTGAGATGCAAAAAGGTTAAATAAACTTCTCGGCATGAGAACTAGTGAGTGGGAGGACCAGGACTCAAAACAAGACAGTCGAGGGTGATAGTAACCGTTATTCTTAACCTCCCTCCTCCTGACTCTCTGTAGAAATCACTGGAGTTAGTAACTGGTTATATTGAATTGCAACATCAAGTTTTCTGGATTAAGATATAATCATGATTCATGTTTACTGAAATAGGAATAACTACTAAGAAGTGCAATGACATATGTAGAATGGTTTTATTGTAACAGTTAACTTTTTAAAAGAAATTGTAGATTTTGAGTACCATCCAAGACGTAGGAAGCCCTGTATAGATTTTCTCTCCTACTGATTACAACCATAAACTCTGGAGAATTTTGAAAAACAACTAACTGAAACTAACTAACTGAAAAACTAACTGAAAACTCTGAAGATTAAAGAGCAGAACGACAGAATTAGGAAGGAAAGTCAAAACTTAGAAAATAACTTGTAGCAGTGAGTTTACCAGGGTTTTTTCCTTTCATTTATGTCTAAGCTTTCACCCAAAAATGGGCCAAATCCCAAAACTGTGCAACAAGCATGGACAGTGAAAACTCTAGGGGGGGGGGAAAGTCTTCTCTCTAACTAGAAAGCCAGAAAAGATGACCTTTGCATTCTGGCAAATGTCCAGAGATTCCTCCTTCTTTCTCCTTGTTTTCTCTTCTGGTCTTCCCTGAGGCCAGTCCCAGTCTCAAAATGGCACTGCTGTGGCAGCCATAGAACTGGAAGCCAGGTCATGGGCACCTAAAGTCTTAGGGGAAAACCTTTCTCTTAACAAGAATGGGAAATGGGACGCCACAGTGTGTGTGTTGGGGTGGGGGTGTCTTTTTTTTTTCCTTCTATTTTCTCTCATTACTGTATTTCAAGGGCAGCCACCACTGCTCAAACTCTGCAGTTTCACAGAGAGACAAAACTGTGAGAGTAAACCTAGACTTTGAGCTATTAAATAGGAGCTAGGGCTTCCTGAGAACCAAGGAGCATGGGAGACATCCCAGAGAGGAGAGAAATGGAAAAGGGATTTCCAAATTCTGTATATTAACCAACACACATCCCAAATCTTCTAGCTACACACACACACACACACACACACACACACAGAAGAGACCCCAAAGAACATAGCAAAACTTTGGGAAATCTATGCCATCTCTTCCAGAAAAGAGAAGAGAACATTTCTCAATTTATTTGAGGAGGCCAGCCTTACTCTGGTACCAAAGTAAGTCAAAGGTGTTTCAAGAAAATAAAACTATAGACCAATGTCTGTTACGAACATAGATACAAAAATGCCCAACAAAATATTAGCAATTGAATCCAGCAATATGAAGAGGGATAATACATCTCAACCAAATTGGGGTTGATACCAGGAACGCAAAGCTGGCTCAATATTTGAAAATCAATCGATGTAATTGACGATATTAACAGACTAAAGAAAAATTACCATATGATTACCTCAACAGATACAAAAAAGGATGTGATAAAATTTTAACATCTGTTCATAATTTTTAAAAATTTCTCAGCAAACTAGAAAAAAAAGAAGCATCCTTACCTTGATAAAGGACATCTATAACAAAAAAAAACCTACAATCAACATCAAAATTATCAGTGAAAGATTGAATGCCTTCCTCCTAAGATCAAGAACAAGATAATGATATCGGTTCTCAACATTCCTTTTAATCTTGTATTGGACATACTAGTCAATTCTATAAGATAAGAGAAAGAAGTCAAAGCATTCAGAATAGAAATAAATAAATAAAAGTGTCTATATTTGTAGATAATATTATTTGCATCATAACAAATACCAAGATACCTACAAAAAAAGTTTTTGAAACAAATAGTGAGGTTAGCAAGTTCACTGGATACAAAGATAATTTACAGAAAGCAATTGTTATTTATATTTATATACTAACATTAAAAAATTGAAAATAGAAATTAAGAGAAAATAGTTTTATATACAATATCAATAAAAAATTGAAGTAAAGTACATAGGTATAAATCTAACAAAATATCTTCAGGATTGGTATGCTAAAAACTAAAAAACAATGATAGAAGTTAAAGAAGACCTGAACAATTGTAGAAATATGTCATGTTCATGAGTTGAAAGGCTCATGCTATTAAGATGTCATTTCTCCCCAAAATGATCTATAAATTTAACACAATTGCAATCAAAATCCAGTGAGACTTTTTATAGATATGAACAAGTTGATTCTAAAATTTATATGAAAAAATGAAGGAACTGGAAGAGCTAAACAAATCCTGGGGGGAAAAAAAGATTACTCAGACCACCTGCTTACAAGACTTACTATAAAGCTATAACAATGAAGATAGTGTGCCATTAGTGAAAGACACATAGACCAATAGAACAGAAGAGAAAGTTCTTTTTTTTTTTTAAAGATTCTATTTATTTATTTGTCAGAGAGAGAGAGAGAGAGCACAGGCAGACAGAGGCAAAGGCAGAAGCAGGCTCCCCGTCAGGCAAGGAGCCCAATGCGGGACTCGATCCCAGGAATCCAGGATCATGACCCGAGCCGAAGGCAGCTGCTCAACCAACCAAGCCACCCAGGCGTCCCCAGAAGAGCAAGTTCTAAAGTAAACCTACAGTTGATTTGTGACAAAAGTACGGAGACAATGCAATGTAGAAGAGGTAATCCTTTCTATTCACAAATTGTAATGGAACATTTGGATATCTGCATACACAGAATAAATCCCTGACTTATTTGTCACACCTTTACAAAAATTACCTCAAAATGGATCATAGGCCTAAGTATAAAAAATAAATCTATAAACTTCAGGAAGAAAACATTGTAGAAAATCCTTTGACCTTGGAATAGGCAAAGAGCTCTTAGATGCAATAGGTAAAAAAAATCCATAAAATAAATTAATAAATTAATAAATTAGACTTATTTTTAAATTAGACTTATTTTATTTTTAAAGTTTTGCTCTCTGAAAAAGACTACTAATAGAATGAAAAGGTAAAGTAGAGATTGAGAAAAAAATTTTCATATCACATATCTGATTAAAATTTGTAAGCAAAATATATTTTTGAAATTCTAAAAACTCAACAATACGAAAACAAAAAATCCAATTAAAAAATGGGCATAAGATTTGAGCAGACATTTCACAAAAAGAGATAAGCAGATGGAAAATAAGCATATTAAAAGATGCTCACCATCATGATTCATCAGTAAAATGCAAATTAAAACCACAATGAGATAGCACTACTTATCTACTACAATGGGTGTGGAGGGAGTGTGAGGGAGACAAATCCTAGACAGGATGCAAAACAACTAGAATTCTCATATACTGTGTGTAAGAATGCAAAATAGCACAGCCATTTGGGAAAACAATTTGGTGTTTCTTCTAAAGTGCAGTGTATACTTACCATACAACCCAGCAATCCCACTCCTCAGCATTTACCTAAGAGAAATAAGAACATATGTTCACACAAAATCCTGTATATGAATGTTTATAGTGGCATTAGTCATAATTGCCAAAAACTGGGAACAACCCAAATGTCCTTCAGTGGGTGAGTAGATAAGCAAATTGCAGTACATTTGTGCAGTGGAATATCATTACTCAGCCACAAAAAGGAACGTGCGTTGATACAAGCAACAACATATTTGAATCTCAAATGCCTTATGTGAGCCAGGGATGCGAGACTCAAAAATTACACAAAATTTGATTCCATCCAAATTTTTCCCCTTGGAAAAGACAAAACTGTGGGAATGGAGAACGGATAACCGGTTGCCAGGGGTTAGGAGGAGGGGAAGGATTTAACCACAAAGGGACAGATAGCAGGAGGGTATTTTTTGGCACCTGTATCTAGATGATGGTTACACAATCTTTTTGATTCGTCAAAACTCATAGAACTATGCACCTAAAAAGTGACTTTTACTGCATACATTTTAAAAATAAATTTCAAAATAAAAATAAATTTAAGATGCTAAAGTGCTCATGGCTTATGGGAAAGGGGAAGGAGGAATAGGAAAAGCATCGAATGGAAAGAAATGTTTTTCCACCTTATTGTTCACTGTTTGCTGGGTAGCTAGAACTCTCACCATGAAATATACAAAGAGAAGGCTATGAAGAAGCATCTTATACATCTAGAGCACATCCACAAACTCTTAATATTGATCTGTATTTATTAACAATATTGTATTGTTTATGTCTGACTTTTATTTGTACATTATGCTTATGGTTTAGCAAAGAATGATCACAGATTTTTTTCCAAAGTTAGTGTTACAGAATAAATATGAAGTATTAACATCTTGCAATTACCTGAGACATAACATTAAATTCTGTTCTACCTTGCCAACAATCCCAACTTTCTGATTGAAGTTGCCCCAGGGAAGGATGGCTGAAACTAACAGGCAAAAAACTGCATGCTTTACTATGTAAGTCCCACTTCCCCCAGTGGGATTCAACTCCCTGCTCTGATTTTCAAAGGGATGATATTCCATCAAAAGGTCCATGGCAATAATTCTCAGAAAAATGGTTATATGGGAGAATACAGCAGTCTTCTGGGTGAGCACAGAGTTTCTAGAGTTTAAAAACTGGAGTTGTTTCCTTTCTCTTCTATTAATGGGAAAAAGACAGAAGAGCATCTTGAACTTCATCCTCAACCTCACTTAGTAGTAGTCCCTGAGAGTAGAAGTCTTGAAGTTGAAAAAAAAAAGAAGAAGAAGAAGAAGAAGTCTTGAAGTTGTTAACAGTGGTTGTAATGGACTTTTAAAATATAATGGACTTTTAAAGACTTCATCATGGGCTTTATGATAATACATAGGCAGCAGTTAGTTAAGGCTTAAAGTTTAAACTCCAGAAAGAGTTGTCTTAATCAAGAATGCACAGTTCAGGATGGTCAACTAACATTATATCAAAAAGGTCTCTACTCTAGAAGTTGCTATTATACATACTTCTTTTACTCTATGTTAATCAACTATTGACACTTTGGTAATTATCAGACTTAATATCTGACATGGGTCTTCATTACCGAAAACTTTGCCTGGTGAATAGCATATAAATCTCAGAAATTTGTTCTTACTGGTGAAACAATCAAACATATTCATAACATGTGGGTTGAGTTAAATATTTGAGATATGCTCATCATTCTTTGATGAAGAAGACTTAAGAATCTAGCAAAACCTCCAACTTTTACCATCAGAGTAGAACCGGAGGCTCAATCTAGTCATTGATACAGAAATATTTCTGAAGTCTGATTATAACTACAAGAATAAAAGAATCTTCCTTTTAAAATGCTGCTGTATCTGCTTCGAGTGCACCTTTCATGCAAGGTATGGTCAGAGTACCCAAGCAGAAAGGAGAGTTGGAACCTCATTGAACCTCTAGAATAAGTTGTAGGAAATATTAGAGATATTGTATTCTAACAAACTTTAGTGTAATTCATCTCTGTATATGAACATAAACTTTCTTTCATTATAATATAGTAAAGAAATTATAGCTAACCCTCACCACTTTAAATGTATTTGGCGGCTATGTTACATATTATGAAGAACCTAATCACGGTACATGAATACATTATTTTATGTCAATTCTTTCAACTATGGGGAGGTCCTTCTCCCTTGAGGTAGTAAACTATTTGTGATTCCCATAAGTGTCTAGAGCTATGGTAATTTAAGGACTATGGCATGGCATATTTGTATACAGAGAGTATACAAGATATCTCTTGGGGGGATATCTCTCTCCCAAGAGAGATATCCTTCAGCTTGGGGGAAAGGGGCGCAAAGGGAACCCAGAAAAGTTCCCACAATCCTTAGAGAGGAAAGTATGGAGATTATTCCAGGGAACAGCCTCAGCAGGTTTTCCCTGAAGAGTTTTGCCACTTTGACAGGATCATGCACACAGAGAGGCGGGAGTGAGAACTACTGGTGGGGATGATGAAAGATATCACTTTGATGAGTCACCATGCCTTGGCCAGACCAAGTACTATGGAGGATAGTACTTGGGAGCAGTCAACATCCACACCAAGACCACTCTAGCTACAGAAACCCCCACTGGACACACCTATTCAACCATACCCATTATAGTAATAAAAATGCTCTTGGAACATAGCAGAGTGCTGCCAACATCAGTCCTTTACTAATTACTAATTAAACAATAACCCTCCCCCCTGCTCCCCCCTCCTCCGGGAGCTTAGAGGTATTGAAACTGAAAGAAATAGAAGCCTTCAGGTGCCTCAGGCTCAGTTGTTAAGTGGCTGCCTTCCGCTCAGGTCATGATCCTAGGCTCCTGGGATTGAGTCCCACACTGGGCTCCCAGCTCGGCGGGTGGTCTCCCTCTGCCTGCTCCTCCCCATCCTTGTGCGCTCTCTCTCTCCACCAAGTAAATAAATAAAATCTTTAAAAATAATAATAATAAAAATAATGATGTTGATGTCTGGGTTTTGCAGTGCTGTGCTCAACCCTAAACTGTGGGGCTTTCTCTGAATGACTTTGGGAATTTATAGTATTTCGGTTTCCCTGAATTCTGTTCAGAGTTTATGCTGACACTTGTGGAGCAGTCAATATATTTCTCATTGATCCATATTACTTTGTTAATTTAATTAAATGCCGGCTTTCAATTGGGAATTTTTAAAATCCAGATACACAGTAAGCCGTCTGATCCTGCCTGCCTAGGGGCCAGCAATGCCAGGAAAACATTTCACAAAGGTAACTGCTTCAATATAAATGTCCAGATAATAGCTCTCAAAATCATGGTTCTAAATGCACCTATCATCAGCTCTGGATCATATTAGACAATGTCAAATTCTCAGAAAACAAAATCATCAAGATAGAATGGGTATTAGTAGAGTTATTCTAAAAATCTATGTATTACAAAGACAGAGAAGATAGAAGACTCACGTCACATTTCCAGGAAAATCTTCTACTCACATGCACTCTCAGAAAGATCAGAACCTGTGTACCTTACCCAGAAAAATGCAGGTGCCAGTATGGGGCCGCTGACAAGGAAATTCAGCAAAATAAAAAATTAAGTGGGTCTGTGACCTTGGACAAGACACATAAACTCCCTGGGCCTCTGTTTCCTCGTTGTTAAATTAAGATGGGAGTGAGTCTCTTTCTACCCTAAACTACTATGTTTTTACTTTTGACCTAAAAGTTTCAAGAGAAATTGCCCTTGGTCTCTTCTTTATTTTCATTCCTTCCAGAACAGTGATTTTAAAAATCCTTAAAAACATCTTGGTTTGTATTCAAACCCCCATCGATGCAAAAAATTTAAATCTTAAGTTCTTTGCACAATTAAGAGTTAAGTGAAAGAAATGTATTTTATAGCAATAAAAATAATGAGAACTAAAATATACACAACACATGCTCAAAAAAGAAATGTAGTAATAGCATATTTTAAAAATTCAAGCCTTTTTATTTCTGAAAAAAAAAATCCAGAACGTTACCAAAATATTAGAAGTGTCTCACTAAGTACGGTGGGATTGTAATTAATTCATATTTTTCTTTATTCTGTGTTTTAAATTACCTTCAATGTCCCTGCATAGCTTCTATTGTCAGAAAAAAAAATGAGTTTGTTTATAAAGAAGGGGAAAATAACCTATAACCTATCTTGTGTATCAGCTATAGAATATGTTATTTGAAATGCTATCTCTGTAAATGTTCTGGTTCTCTTCCATTATGTTGATATCTTCTATTTCTTAAAAGGCTAGAAGAATATGTCTAACCTGAAAATAATGAGGTACTTTAAGAGCTGTCGACAGTCTCGTCAGGATATATGCTGTTTGACTTACTTAGTCGGCCTTCTCAAGGAAACAGGATTTGTCCAGAGTAAAGGGGGTCTCTGCATCCATATAGGGTGAGCCAAAGTGTCAAGGGCTTGGCTGGAGCGTAAAGAACACACCTCATAAACATGACAGTCACAGCAAGGACAACTGAGAGTCCAGGGCAGGTCCTGGACGATGAAGTCAATGCAATTAGCTTTCCACGACTCTGACAGCTCAGACGAAAGTGGGCATGTGGCAGCATGAGACATGGGGACAAAGAAGAAAGATGGGGATCTCTATAGCCCTCAGAATGCCTTGGGTAGAGTCAAACTAACTACGATTTATTAATAAACATTGACTAACAGTTATGAGCAATTATAACGTGCCACACATTATTCTTTTTTTATTGTTATTTTTTTATTAGTTTCAGAGGTAGAATTTAGCTGTTCATCAGTTGCATACAACACCCAGCGCTCATTACATCAAGAGTCCTCCTTCATGCCCATCATTCAGTTACCCCATCCCCCCACTCCCCTCCCCTCCAGCAACCCTCAGTTTGTTTCCTACGGTTAAGAGTCTCTTATGGTTTGCCTCCCTCTCTGATTTCATCTTGTTTTATTTTTCCTTCTCCTCCCTCATGTTCATCTGTTTTGTTTCTTAAATTCCACATCTGAGTGCCACACATTCATTCTAAATGTATTAACTCATTGAATCCTCACAATGGCACAATGAAGCAAATGTATTTACAGATAAGGAAACCAAAGCATAAAGCAATTCGACGACTTGCTCTAAAGCCCAGAGCTCCTAGTGTTGCGAGCAGCATTCAACCTGGACAGTCAGACCCCAGAGCTGGCATTCTTAATAAATTTACACATGGAAAAAAGGAAGGAAAAATTCTTACAATGAAGAGAGGGCTGTTTTAAGCATATAGGACAGTCAAGAACATCAGCAAAATGTGACCCTAAAAATCCAAAGGGATGGATAGAAGGTTATGACGTCAAGGAGTGGATTCCTGTTGTCTTAGGTGGAAGCTGCTTCATCAGTCTCCTAGATCCCTAGCTGGAGGATGTTTGAAAGGTAAAACAATAAGGAAACTATTCAAGTAAGTTAGAGAGATATATCCATTAGCTAGGAAAAGACTGAACCTCTAGCCAGCAATGCCAAAATAAGCCCTTTTCATAATAATAAATTTTTTAAATATCTCTCAATAATTCTCCAATCTAATTGAAATCTACCTCTGTGGGATAGATTAAGATATTTAGAATCATACTCTTTCCTTCTGCCTCTTGCCCCGGGCGGCAGCAGTGGACTGTGCAGACATGGCCAAGATTAACTCCTGAGACCTTCCAGACCTTCACAGCAAGAAGAAAGAGGAGCTGCTTCAACAGCTGGAAAACCTGGAGGTGGAGCTGTCCCAGCCACGTGTCGCCAGAGTGACAGTAGGCATGGCTTCCCAGCTCTCCAAGATCCCAGTTGCGCACCAATCCATCCGCCATGTTCTCACTGTCATCAACCAGACTCAGAGAGCTTCGGGAAATTCTACAGGTGTAAGAAGTACAAGTCCCGGGATCTGCAGCCCACGAAGACACGTGCCAGGCACTACCACTGGCTGAACTAGGACGAGGAAAACATGAAGACTGAGAAGCAGAAGGAGCGCCTCCCTGCTGCTGAGTTCCGCGGTCAGGGCACTCAGGAGGAGGCTGTCAGGGAGCGAGGGAGGCAGGCTTAGGCAAGGGGGTAAAGCTGTACTGGAGACTACAGAGATGATTACTCCCTAAAGTAAGGGGGCTAGCATCTCGTACCAGCGTGGTGCAGGGTTTGCAGTCTAGAGGATGGTGAAAAACCAGGGGCATAACCACCCGAATGAGAGGACTCCCGTCTGGGGAAGGATGCTGCTGGGAGCTGTCAGCAGCTGGGAGTGGGTGATAACGGGCTGATGGTGGGTGAGGGAGCAAAGGCACCCGCACAACACACTGTTTTTAAAATAACTACTGAACCCCATGCACAAATAAAATAAACCAAGAAAAATATGTACCTACAGATTTCAATTAGGTATAAGTGTATTTAGGAATATGTATGAAACATGTCTTTCAGGCAGGGTTCCCTATCTCTACGGTAGGTTATCTTCTTCTGCTTCACACAGTAGGCAAGCAATAAAAGGGAAATTGAATAGTTGTTAACCAGTTGAATTACTGTTCCCAGGACAATAATCCATTGCCACATCAACCAAGTAGGTTATCCACGGATTCTCATAGTTCCTGTTAACGCTCCTGAAAATAAGAAGGCATTGTCACTATGTGGTGAATAATGATGAGACAATCTTCAAAAATTCAGCTCCTCTGTAAAGAAAGTGCTTAACACGGAGCCTGTTGCTCATTCCTGATTAAGCCTTCTCTCTCTAATGCATTTTCAGAGCTTACTAAAAAACAATAACACATGATTACAACTGGATTTATGTTAAAGAAATCCAAACACCTAACCTCATATTTGCCTTTATTATATGCCAGAACGTCAAGATAAAAATATTCATAGAATGCAGGTGGTAATAAGGACGTTGTGACTACAATCCATTTGTTTAAAATGTAGTGGTTACAGCATTTCAGATGTTCGACAGCCAAAGCTACGACCCTCAATCAGTAGACTAACCACACATGTCAGCTTGTCCATCCCCACCCCCACCCCCAAGCTTTGCTCCTAAGTCGTCATAAAAATAAATGCCAGCCCAAAAGGGAGTGAGAAAGACCCAAGATGGTGCCCAAAGTTTTGGGGATCCAACTGAACTTCGACCTGCTGGTTACGTTATTCAAAATTATCACAACATTAAGCCATATTTTGTCCTATCTCTACTCTGCCATAGAGTCAACTGGTGTCCCAAGTTTGTTTTTTTCTAGAAGGTGGGTGACAAGAAATGGGCTATATCTGAGCAGTGTTGAGTCTATCAAAGGACTGTGACTCTGAGGCTTCTGTCCCCCCAGCCTCGTTTTAGTCTAAGGACACTGAGCCTCATGAGAAATCTGGCCTCTTAAGTCCACATCTTGCAATATCTACCTTATGCTCCACCATTCTTCATATTTCCTTCCCTTTTTTATCTAAATGAGCCTAACACCCCTTGTTTTTTCAGATATTATATAGTTATCTCCAGTATTCCTTATACTAACCAAATGGCATACACGATATTTTTCTAAATACACAACCAATACCCATTTCAATGAATGAGTTCATTCAAAATATAAAACCAAAATGAAGATACTTGATTTTAAAAATCACTCATAATCCCAACACTTCAAAGACAATCACAGAAGATTTTTTAGTATATTTTCTTCCCACACTTTTTTAAATGAGTTATTGTATGTGCTATAGACACATAGTATAATATTACCTGCAGCCTATTTCATTTATTGTGCTTTTCCTCTACAGCCTTCAACAGCATGATTTTTAGCAATTCACTGGAATCCATTGTATGGATAGGTCATCCTTGGTCTACTCAATCCTTGTTAGGTTCTCACTCTCTCACCAACCCTCGTCCCTTTTCCCTGTTAGTGCAGGAGCTTATGAACTAAGGAGAGAGAACAGGAGGTGTTGGGAGTGGCTTTGGTGACAAGATGGGAACCCCTCTAGCGTCAGGACACATGCCACCCCTGCAGTGTCTACAGCACAAGCTTGATTGGCCATAGAGATCTGAGGACTCTTTCAACTCTAAGTATGGTGAAGGATTTGTTTTTCCCCTACTTCCTGCTACAAGACTGAAATTTAAATTTGGTTAATAAATATCTCTTATTTCAATTTCCATTTCAATTTAAATTTATATTTTCCTATGGAAAATATATTTTATGATGCCACAAATGCAGGAAAAAATACAGTTGGCTTCTATTTTCTATGTCAAATCTGAAAAATTTGAAAAGCTACCCTTTGTGACTCTGACATTTTCCTTTCCTGACTTTTTGTTCTAAGACGTAGGTTTTTTATACTTATAGAACAAATTCAGTTACCACTGGTGCAGAGCTAACCCAAACTCAGAATGTCAGGTGCACAAAGGAATACCTGTTTTCTTAAATGTGAAACACAGGGAATGGGTTTATGGTCAATATGAAAACATAGACAAATGTGTATCCTCTATAAATTGAACCAGGAGTAGGCAATTGATGGCGTTCATGCCTAAAGTGACATGTAAGATGGCTTTGAACAACATGACTGATGAAAACATTTAAGACTAAAATTGCTAATTCTAATTATAATAATTTATTTCCTGACAACTCTAACTTGGAATTGAAAATAGCACTACCCCTTATCTTCAGGCTAGGTTTACATTATTGTTTGGCATCCATAGAAATTCAAAAGTACTCTGGGGCAAATAATACATTATGCTTTAATTAAAAAAATTAAAAAAAAAAAGAAATTCAAAAGTACGTGTACTGTAACTTTACCCTTCTGTATGGAACTCAAATATTTTTACCCCCGTACCCCCCAAAATCCTATCTTTGGCCGGCTAAATAAAATCAGCTTGATTCATATCACTTGAGGGGAGTTAGCTCATCATCCCTCCAAGTATTTAGGGAGATGGAATCTTATTAATTCAGATTAACCTCTGACTCTGAGCTCCTATTTTAGCTTATAGATCATTTGATCTTGCTCTGCAACATGTCAAGCCAGGAGTAAAATTCAGAGCTGTTCCTTGTTTTTTGCCGCCAAAAATCACTCACACAAAGCTTTTGTGTTTAAGAGGTCAGCTGAAAGCATTGGTGAGACAAATAGGTTTCCAAATTAAAACTGCAAAACCAGATCCTAAAACAATTATTTTTTTCCCCCAAATAGTTGTAGTTCAGGTGCTCTTTTGTGTTAGTGTACTACCAAAAGCAAGTGCCTTTCTAAGTCTTTCAAATGTCCACCATCTTTGCAAGAGTGAGGTTTTGTTTCCCTATAGCCTCTTCGATCAGATGCAGCACAAATTTCTGTGCTTCCTTCTTTCTCTTTCTCGCAGCCTCAGCAATGGTACGTGAGTCCCACCTGCACATATAAAGTTCCTGAAATCTGGTACAGACACATACTCATTATTGTATCCATTAAGGTGTTCACAGTGGCAATTAAGAATAAATGTCAAGCTATGTTCAACAACAGAGGAATTTAATAGTCCTGTTATTGGAAGGTCTAGAGACTACGTGAGCTTGAGAGCTGGTTTCTGCGGGGATCGGTGTCTCTCACAGTGTCTCTCACAGTCAGCTCCACCCTGAAGTTGCCTCGCTGTGGCTGTAGGGAAGCTACTAATGTCTCCTCATTTCATCAGGATGAGATAGAATTTGCTTTTTCGATCATTGAACAAAATTCCTCAGCTTTTCAGTGACTGGAATGCCCTAAATTAACCTCTGTGGCTAGGAGCATGCCATATACTGGCTGACTTAGTTGTAAATTACCAGAACTATGAGAAGGAAAGATGGGCTTATCCTGCTTGGTTTATATCCAGCCAGGCTGGAGATGGGGTCAGTCCCAACCAAACCACATGAGTGTTACCCAGTGGGGGAGGGGTGTGAATGGATGTTGAGGAGACTTCTCATAATGTCCCCTGCAAGAGGCAGTCCTCCTCTGAGGAAACAGCAGCCCAACATCACATTCTGTGAGGACTGCCTACCGGAGAGATTTCTACATTCCAGCAGGTCTTAAAAAGTCAAGAAAGGTAAGAGTAAGGGTGGGCCGAAGCCTTGAGGACAGATAGGGAAAACACAGATACCGAGACTATGAAAATGGACAATGCCCAGGAAGAAAGGACACAGCCCTGAAAACAAACCCTTCGGGAAGATGAGCATGAAGGCCCTGCCTGGGACTCCCGATCAGTCAAGTCACTACATCTGTCCCCAGCAGGCAACACCCCTGACATGAAATGATAACGCCCCCATAAGCTGTTTGTGTTCTCACTGCCACTTTGTCTCACCATTTGGACTTATCATACAGCCCCAGGTCCTCACTTGAGCCTCAGTGACTCTGAAAGCGATGGGGCTCATCCAAACCAGCTACAATTGCCTGCTTCTGCCTTAAGACCACTTCACAGCCCAGTGATCCTCCAGCTCTGCTTTCTTCCCATCCCACTGGGCTCCTACATCCTACTCTCCCCTGGGCTTTGTCAGTGGGATGCTAGACACTTACAAACATGCAGGAAGCACACCACTGTATAACAAATCAGACTGTAGCCTAGAGTATTCTCATTTCCTTCTTTGTTTCCTAAACGACATTGGTTTAGCACATGCTCTGGGTCTGGCCCTGTACTAGATACAGTTCCGATCCCAATAAATCCGCACAACAACACTGTCTTGCAGCTAGTTTACAGGATGGGAGACCATGGCCCAGCGTGCATGGATCATTTACTGCTGTGGCAAGACAGAGCTGTCTGATTCTCTCGGCCGGGCCCACCCTAGCCTTCTCCCTGAGAAAGCTCTACTTCCATGTAAAGAAGGCAAAAGGATAAAATAAGCTACTTTATTATTTAACTGAAGCTTTGGACTTGAATTCCATTACAGAAATCTAAGTTATTTGGCTGGACCACAGGAATTTTTTTTTTTTTTTGCCTAGGTTATGGACTTAGGCAGCCTCCTTCCTTCCAAGCCCAGACTCAAATCTTGAATTCCCTCTTCACATAATATAACTGGATATGCCTTGTTGATGACTTTCAATATTTATTACTTGCAACAGAGAATAGAGTTATAAGAAAATTTCCTAGGACCGTTAGTCAATGTGCATTCGATATGATTAAAGTGGGAGAAATTAAAGTGTGTCATTGTAATACTAATTTCAATTACAAGAACACTTGCTGAGATAGCCATGCTCTACCTCTACAAACTGAATATTCACATCCTTTGAATCCTAGCATGTGATTGGAGTGATGGAGGCTCCACTCACTGCTCCTCCACCAAAAGCCACCCTGAGCCTCTGACACAGGATATCTATAGCCAAAGCTGTCCCAGTCATGGAGAAAGAGAAAGAACGATTTGTGTGAAAGGCGGAAGGGAAGGAAGGAAGGAAGGAGGAAAGGAGGAAAAAAAGGAGGAAAGAAAAAAAAAAAGAAGGGAGGAAGGAAGGGAGGAAGGGAGAGAGAGAGAAAGAAAGAGAGAGAGAACTGAGGGTTGCTGGGGGGTAGGGGGGGTAGGGATAGGGTGGCTGGGTTATGGACACTGGGGAGGATATGTGCTATGGTAAGTGCTGTGAAATGTGTAAGCCTGAGGATTCACAGACATGTACTCCTGGGGCAAATAATACATTATATGTTAATTTTAAAAAATTTAAAAAAAAAAGAGAGAAGGTGGGAAGGAAGGAAGAAAGGAAGGAAGGAAGGAAGGGATGGAGGGAAGCTATAAAGTAAAGTAGTTTTCTTTAGATGGCCCCATCTGCCTATTTAACTTACTGAGCTAATTCCTGGTGAAAGCATAAAAGAGCCCTTAATGAATTCAAGAGTCTAAAGATCCTGAAGGGCTGTGAGTCACTGCAGAGATGAGGGAGTCGCCTTATTTATTTCCTGCTTCATGTGATTTGTAGTAATGAAGGCTTCATTTGAATTTGAATCTGCATTCCTTATTTCTGCAACAGTCTTTTTAGGACCCCGAGAACTCTTGATATTTTTCCAGAACTTCTTTCCTACCCTGGACACCTTCTCTTTCCCTCCCAGTTGGATGAGGAAAAGGAAATTGGAGCTAAAAATAATCATAGACTCCAGAAGAAATTTTGGCTTTTGTTTTATTTAGCTGTAGTTCAAATCATGTTTTGTATTCAAATAACAAGCGCCCTGTTCATAATGGACTGAAAGCCTCCAGCTATGATGGGGCCTCACTGCCCACATTCTAGTTCCAGGTAGAGTTTGTGTTGGGCCTTTTTTAACCAACAGATCAGATTCTTTTGTAATTATCAAGATTCACTTAGAATGTTTCTTCTTGGGCAAATTGAACAAGTTCCCCCAGAAATAAGATTATCTGTAATTGGCTTTCATGGGGTTCTGCTGTACATTCTGACCTTCACAGAAATAAGCTTTTGCTTTTGCAAGATGGCAATTCACTGTGTCCCCACTTCCTAATCCATAGTAAAAAAAAAAGTTTAAACCTACCCAATCTGTCCTCAGGAAATGTAGGAGAAAGAAGGAGGTTATTTATGAAAGCACTTTGCCTTACCAAAGGAGGAAGGATTGTGGCATAAATACAAGAGTGTGATTACTGGTCACAAAAAAATTTAGTCCTGTGTTATTCTAATATACACCTCACTTCATACAGTGTAACAACGTGGGCAGTCTTCAGGAATGATAGAATCATCAAGAAGACTTAAACAGAGACAGGAGTGCAATGCAGTCCTTCCTAACTGAATGCCAACAGGGAATACATCTCTAGTGGCTTAAAATGTTTAAAGAATAAACACCACAAAGATAAGCAGCTTTACTAAGCTATAATTCAAGTCCCACATTTACTTCCATTTCTCCATTAAACCACATACTTACTGTCTGCTCTGCCTATGCTATTGATATGCATCTATATTATTTTTACAACCAGTAACAGGGGGAAAAACATGGTGCACTTAACTTGCATACGGCAGTACTTTCCTTATATTTTCTGTGCTGTCTGCAAATAAGACAAATCAAAGTGCAGCCCTTGCAAGAACTTGGAGAACAGATCCCAGTATATACATATGATTTACATAAAATGGAGACCTGCGTTTCTGGAAAAGCTAAAAGGCCTTTGCTAAAGTGCTTTTCCCTCATTAGAAATAGAAACTGAAAAAGAAAAAATGTTCTGTATTTTTCCCTCTTTCTGTATGATTTAAGTGCATGTTGATACTAAAGATGATACATCAAATGTTTTCCTTCTCGTTGGAAGGGAAAGTGATGGGCTTGTCAGAGCCCAGAATTAATGGTGAGTGGCCAATCTCTACTAGAGAGTCCCTCCCATGTCATGGTCCACCTGTCAGTTCCAATAAATCACAGGTGGATATGTGTAGAAAAAAATACAGAAATAAGAGACTTTTAAATACAAAAGGGCCTGTCCAGGCAGATCACCTGGTTTACTCACATTCTACTTCCAGTAGATCATTGGGCATCATTTCGAAAAGAAGCTTTATACCCACTGGATGACTTTCCTTTGCTTTCCCTCCAACCCCCTTGTGATACAAGGACACAAAATGTTCTTCTATGAATTATCACTTAATTTGTTCCATGCAGTTCTAAAACAAAGATCTTTACAAGGCCCTGTTACATTTGCCCCAGATTATCTTACTGTGTGCATATTGTAGTGTGGGTTCCTTGGGAAACACACTCTGATCAAGTTTATCAGGAAGGGCCCTTGTGATCAACCACCATGGAGGGTGAAGGAATCAGGACGGGAAGGAGTAGTGGACTGCTATGAATTCTGACAGAGGCCTCAGATGATCCCACTGGGAACTCTGAGATTGTGCTGGCCCTTCAGGGTAGCCTCAAAATGAGGCGAGGAGTCAAACCTTTATATTTTCCCCTCGGACAAGTCATCAGACTCAGGTTTACTGGGGAAGTGCCTGGGGTGGGGGTTATGACTTTAGACTGGGATGTTCTCCTCATCCGAGGGCAATTTTTGGAGAGGGTCTCGGTTGAGAGCATCCAGCCAACAGCCTCTCAGAGTATGTTGGTCCCCAAGGTGGGAGACGTGGTCTGCCCACCCCAGCATCCACTGTGGTGCAATAGAATTTGCCTGTTTCACCTTTGTGGCTCCCCACAGAACAGCCAGCTGCTATACACGGGGTGTTTACACTTGGTGGGTACAAAAATTATTGCTTTTCCTCTCTTTTACCACTTCTTTGAACTTCTGACAAATGCAAGGGTTGTATTTTTTTTTAACTGCTTATCCAAGTGATGTGAGAAATACTGTCCATTCGGTGTGGTAATCTTACTACAGTTGTTGTACCTAAGACATAACTCATAGATACTACTAAATTACTTTTAGAATATTTGTATTTTTAAAACAGTTTAAACTACTAACCCAGGGTTTCTTAACAGCAGCCCTGTTGAGTTTGGGCCAATACTTCTTTGTTGCCAGAGGCTCTCCTGTACATTGTAGGATATCGAGCAGAATCTTTGGTCTCTATCCATGAGATGCCAGTAGCACTTTCCCTCACAGTTGTGACAACCAAAATACATCCAGACATTACCAAATGTCCCCGGGGGCAAAGTAGTGCATGGTTAAGAACCATTGAGGTAGCCTGTCATGCTTTAGTTCCCGTAGATGGGTTTGAGATTACCCACTTTGAACATCCTCTTGCCCTCCACAACCAAAACCCAGACTCCTCTTTCCGGAGAACTATGCTCAAGATGGGTGAATTTGTTCCTTCCATAGAGAGTCACTGAGGCATGAGATTTAAAATAAGCCCTTCCCTAATTATTTGTTCCACAGTTTGGCAATTGGGTCCCATGTCATCTCCCCCTCCTCCCGTTGTCTTCAGGGCTCCTTCCTAGCAGGAGTGGATGTGAGAACCGGAATGCCCAGTTCTGGGCTTCTCAAAATGGCAGCATAGAAATGGGGGCTCCTGTGGCATGCCATCCTCTCCAGAAAGAAAAGTGCTATCTAGGAGGAAAGGGTTGAGTCGGCAAGGCTTGGAAAGACTCTAAGAATCAAAATGAGGAGAATATGTATTTAGTTTGGCTAATGTATTCAACATCTATTGAAAACTCCTATCTGGCATGAACTAGTCTGGACACGGGATGAAAAGATAGGTAAGGTTTAGTCCCTGTCTTCAAGGATCTCTCAGTTTCATGGGGAATCCATAGGAGGACTCACCCTAACGTGAGCCCAGGAGGGCCTCATTCAGCTGCACTGCTGGAGTGATGTCCCCCGAGGCCACGTTCTGTCCCCAACTCTCTACTGTCCTTCATGTTGTTAGTAGCAGAGCCTTCTCTCCAGCCTGCACTTACACAAATGAAGCTCATCAAAGTTCCAACAGATAAGCTAAAATAGTCATAGATTTAGCCAGGCTAAGCAATCTGACTGCCCAGAAGAGCACATTTAGGGAAATAGCACCGGAAATCAAATTATAATCCAATGGCTAATAGACAGTTTGCTCATGTCACAAACATGATGTGCAAAATATAACTCTACTTTCCTATCACTCAATGTACTTCTATTTGGTACTCCATTTTCCCCAGCATGGAATCCTAAAATCACGAAGTTGCTTTGAATTGCCACTCTTAAGAAATTCAGTATCTTCTCTCTTTGTCCTCCCTTACACAGGGTGACTCAAACCCCCGGGCAAATGCATGGTACCTGACAACACCGAGAGACATGGTCTCATTCAGTCCCTGTGTAAGAGTCATCTTTCTTCCTTAGCACATTCTGGGCTCCTAATGCCTCCATGGGTTTCTGTCACAGATCCCTTGTGTCTTCCTTGTTCTGAACTGGAAATCCCTGAGAGAATCCAACTCTACCTCCCATACGGTAAGACTCCTCGTAGGCCTACAGGTCTCTGTCAGAGACCCATACTCTCCTTTACCCTTGCAGGTCTGTGGACCCTGCCCAGTCATCTAGGAAGGCACTTGTTGTGTTGTTGGACTTCTCTCTGGGGACAGCCCAGCCTATGCCCTTACTCTAGGCTCTCCATATGGCCGTCTCTACTGGCGCTCCAGAGTCCTGGTAGCATAGGAGCTCTGGGTGGGCCCGATCATTTCACAGATCTCCAGGCAGAAAGTAGAGTTCAAATTATTTTACTCCCAGATTTTCTAGAAATAACCTAGAGCGTTACTACTCCTGATTCATGTTCCCTCCAATTCTCCCTTCCCCATTAGAGAAAAGTCTTGGCTTCTTTTAGTCTTGGCTGGAGGGAGGATCATGCTCAGTTAGTAAATATTTTTCCCAAATATATTTGTCCTCTACCTAGGTTGCAACTTTTAACACCTAAGCTAAGAACATGATATCATTGTTTCCCACTGTCAACTCTGACAATCCTCCGGAGAGAAATGCAGGCTTACTTGTCAGAACCAAACAAAGGAAGGTAATAGACTCGGGAAGGAAAAGTATATCGTTAATAACTGTTTAAGCACATCTGTGTATGAGAAATTGATGCATCATCTCCACAACAAGGATCAATCTATCTCAGAGATGAGACAGGTTGAGGGCTGATTTAGGGAAGGGAAAATATTACAAATATTAAATAACCAGAAGTAAGCCATCAGACAAATCCCCAGACAGAAGGCCAGCCAGCCAGTAAACCATCTGGCCCTCACTTAGGGCACCCCCTTTCCCAGAGAGGGGACCCGAACACTGCCCACTACACTCCGTAGATGATTTTTAAAAAATAGATCTATTAGAATTGACAGAAATGTGACAACCTAACAATTGACAAAAAAAGAAGATACTTGAAATTCAGTAAAAATAAAAACAGAAACAGAGAAAATGCATTGTTTGTATAACGTTTTAAAACAACGAACTCTGAAAGCCAAAAAGGAATTATCTAAACAAAAGAAAATGTAAGCCATTTTACAACAAAACTCTCCATCTTTCCTAGTGTGTCTGTTATCTTTCCTAAGCAAGAAATCAAACATTTGGTCCATGGGGAAAATGTGTCGTCCACCAACCTGGGTTCACAGACCGTGATGTCCCACCCTAAGTTTGGAGCAAAACTGGAACACTGAAGAGGTATTTTGAACCACTGCGGGTTTACATCCTTTTTTTCCATGATGGTGAAGTGTTTTGTTCCCATGCCATGAAGAACTATGTTCGCTGACAGGCAGTGTGGCCACAGGGCTAATGAGGTCCTCTTTTTAAAGAATATTGAAAAATAAGAGGAAGTGGATGTTGAAAAGCCATTGGCTTTTAAGATTATTATAATATAGAAATTACAGTGGGTGAATTTTCCTGTTTTTAGACAAACCTCTTTAAAATAATATTTATCAAGTTGTAGATACCGGAATAAGCGTTTTAAAAATTTCCTCTGTGTGTTTTTCAACTCTAAAAATAAATTTATTATTTTCAGTCTCATGATATTTTTCCCCACCATTTATTTTTTTTTAATATTTTATTTATTTACTTGACAGAGAGAGAGAGATTACAAGTAGGCAGAGAGGCAGGCAGAGAGAGAGGGGGAAGCAGGCTCCCTGCCGAGCAGAGAGCCCGATGAGGGGCTCGATCCCAGGACCCTGAGATCATGACCTGAGCCGAAGGCAGAGGCTTTAACCCACTGAGCCACCCAGGGGCCCCTTTTCCCACCATTTAAAAACTCAACCTAAGATACAATTTTTTAAATCTGCTCTCAAAAGTCCTTGAAGCACCTTCACGTGTGTTTACCACAGTCCCCACTGTGGACTGTGTACCACTGTCCCCACAGGAACACGGGGCAGATGTTCAAGGGCACCATCAGGGGCAAAAAGCAGTAAGAGGAAAGTCACTCAGTGAATGAGACTTAACTGGAAAACTAATTTTAAAGGGAATAGGTGCTCGAGATCATCTTCTTCCAAAAAAGGTAGCGTATGTTTGTTCTTCAGTTGGGTGCTTCCCAGACGAGCCTCATGGCACATCTTGGAGAGACATACAATGCTGGAGAAATAACTGGAATCTGGTCTTACCTCCCTGCTCACTTGCAGAAGTGCAGAGTGCAGTCATCCAACGGTCTTCTGCTGCATTGCCTACTGGATCCGTCCCCAGCTGGAGAGCCTCAGACCACAGTGCAGATGTGAGGAAGTCCAGGTAATTCATCAGGGAACTTTGGAGCAAAGACTGTTCATTAGAAGAGAATTGTACTGAGCAGTACCCTACAAAATGCTCAGTTATCGGTGATAGTTCCTTGGTGGTTGTTTGGCCTTGGCTGGCTGCATCTCAGTACCTTCTTTCCAGACATCCACCTGACATACCCACCTACTTTTCATTTGTTTCCTCTAGCTGGTGGCCCTAGTGACTGCCTCTTTCTGAGCCGGGACTCCTGCTCCAGGACGGGGAGTAGCAACCTCACTAAAGTATTTTCTGGGGATACCTGGGTGGCTCAGTCGGTTAAGCCACTGCCTTCGGCCCAGGTCATGATCCCAAGGTCCTGGGATCGAGTCCCGCATCGGGCTCCTTGCTCAGCAGGGAGCCTGCTTCTCCGTCTGCTGCTCCCCCTGCTTGTGCTCTCTCTCTCTGACAAATAAATAAATAAAATCTTTAAAAAAAAAAAAAGTATTTTCTGTGTACCCGTCAGCTAGCCATGAACTAGGAGCATTTTCCCATCCTCGAAGTCTGGACCCCAAAGATGCTTCTTTGGAAGCTTTACACTCCTTTTTTTTTCCAGAGTAAGACTTTTAATAATAGCATCGGTAATAACAGTACTCACCTGCATACAGGACATGGTAACTTTCAACATACTTTCATAAGCGATGGAGTTGCTGTACTTTTAATCCAAGCAAATTCAATTATGCACATGGAGCAGAAGAAATTAGAGAGAACACCTCAAATAGCCTGGTAATTCTGCCTGCTATTCCACAAAATAAACTAGTTTCTATGAGTATGTGATGCCATCGAGCCTGAAACAGTAACTACATTTCCAGAAAATGGCAGAAAGAATATATGAATGATTTTAGGAGTTTTCTGGCCACTGATAAAGAAGTGAGGGACCTCGTTCAAGTTTCAGGTGAGTAAGTAGGTATGATTTCACTCAAGGAAGAGACAGAGGAATTAATACAAAACTATGGGAACTAATACAATCATAGGCAATGAAGAGAAACAAGTTAGAAACCACATAAAGTAAAACTCTTAACTGACTTAATTTCTGAGTCATAAAATCATACTCAGATTCCATCACACTTAGAAACTTTTATGGAATTGTATACCATATATCATACATGTGGATTTGGAATTTTATAGAAATGTGTGTTATATATCACATTATACTTTTTACATTTCTAAATATATTTCATGGTACAGCTCTATCCACAAAAGCATGAAGCATATTGTTGTCCTTTATGTGTGAGTTAATAGGTTTTTAAGATTATTTTGACCATATGCTATTTTTCCTTTATGTTCTAATATTAGAATATAATCATCACATGAGATGCAATTTCACTGCTCCTTAATGCCATGACGTGGTTGGGATGCATGAGAAGAAAGCCAAATAGCACTGATATCTGAAAGAACTGATAAAAGTGCATCCTAGCATTTGGCTTTCATCGGAATTTCTGCACAAAACTCTTACAGAGAGGAGAGGAACTTTACTGAGTATCTACTCAAACTAAAAACCTTATACACATCATTCCGGAAGTTTAGGTAATTTGCTCAAAGTCACGCTGCTAATGAGTGGTACGAGCATTCATTAGTCACTAAAGTAAACATACAACTTTCACTATAAGCTCAACAAAGTCACTGCTCTCTATCCAGAAGTGATCCCATGAGTTATGTGCAAGAATGTTCTCATGATCGATACAACACTGTTTTGATGGTGGGCTCATCTAACTCTTTAGTAGGATTAAGTGACAAAGTCCTCAGTCAAGTAGGGGAACTCTGAACCTGGAGAACGCTTCTATGAGTAGTGGGCTACAGAGCTTGCTGTATTTTATACTTTCATCATGCAAGGCCAGAAGTGTCTGTGCGGTCTTTCGACCCAATTGCATGTTTTCTGTTTCTCCAGTGAAAAGGTACTCTTCCCAATCCTTGCACTGTTTAAGGAGCATTTCAGTAGAGATCCACCAACAATATCTGAAGCACTCGCTGTAGCCATTTCTGGAACGTGGATTCTTAACTTGGGTCTTTAAATGTTAACTAAAAACTCCTAGCATGTGGAGGCCTAAGGCGGGTATTCTTACTGTTAACACTTCATAGAATGTAGAATAAATGTGTACCCACATGCACTTCACACTATTTATGCTAAAATACTTTCAAATAAATTGCAGACAACGTAAAAGTCAGGAATCATCAAGTCGTATATTTATCTGCCGTATTTAAATTAGATTAAAAAATAAATAAATAAATAGATTAGATTAGATCTCTCTTCCTATCAAGAAGATAAATATTCAGTTGTGAAACTGGAGGCCATGACTGTATTCTTGACTCATGCCCAGAGGATGATAAGTCCTCCTCGGTGTACATGAAGCAAGGCTGCTAGGGATCCTGAGACACACGTACCGGCTACTGCTAGAATGGGATCTCCTACACTGGCCTCTCCCTTGGCTTCTTCGTCTCACAAGGCCTGCACAAGCTTTAGGGAACCCTATCTTCAAATGAGTCTTTGAGATGAAGATATGGCAAGGGACATGACTCTTGAGCAAAGTCTGGGGGAGACTGGAGCAAAGGTGAGGCCAGCAAGGATACGGCAAAGATAGGAAGCAGCCTAAGAAGCAGCCAGAGCCCACTGAGTCCCCACTGGGCAGATAGTCCTGTCGGATATCTGGGTACTTGAAATGAGGAGGCCAGGAGGCCAGCACAGATGAAGGGTCACAGAAACGGAGGGTCTCTCCCTGCTGCAACAGTGTCCCCAAGATCATTGGGCAGAAAACAACCCGAGAAAGGTCCTGAGAAGATCTTCTTCCACAGAGGCTGATGGTAATATAATGGGCTTTCGGGTCAGAGAGATCTGGGTTCCTGTCCACCATGGTCTCTTGCCAATGGAGTAAACTTGGAGATTTACTTTATGGGTCAAAACCATCATTTCCTCATGGAAATGGTAATACTGCAGCAACTTTGCAAAGGTATTATACAAATAAATAAAATAGGCATGTAAATTGCAATCAAGGATTAAGCACCCAGTAGATAGTAGTCCTCATCACTATAGTGTTCTCATCTCCCTAGTTGTTTTCTTTTTCATCATCTCCTTATGTCTCTCTAGCATTTAAAAGGAAGTCTCACTCTTAACCTCAGGAAACAAACTGAGGGCTGCTGGGGGGAGCGGGGAGGGATAGGGTGGCTGGGTGATGGACGTTGGGGAGGGTATGTCCTATAGTGAGCGCTGTGAATTGTGTAAGACTGATGAGTCACAGACCTGTACCCCTGGGGCAAATAATACATTATATGTTAATTTAAAAAAAAGTAAGTCTCACCGGTTTTGCCATTTAGACCTATTTCTTTCATATCCCCAAGAATTCCCATTCCAGCTTTCATTAAGAGATCTGTGACTTAGGGACTCTCTGAAGGGTGCTTGAGGGTTAATTGCCCATGGAGCATGGGAGGAGCCTCTTCCTCTTAAGTTTTGTGGAGGGAATTGTCTCATCTTTTCCTGAACCACAAAAAAATTTTAATAAAATAAAAAATAAAAAGTTAAAAAACACCTCAAGAAAAACATAAAAATTGTTACACTGCAATATTTGTAGACTGCTGCTCCAAAAGCAGAGTGCACTGACAAATTTACCAAATTTGACCGCAGGCCAAAAATATGTCATTCATGAAAGCTTTAAAATATCATGGACATATATACAAATATTGATGCATTTTTCAAAATAAAATTCTGCTGCTCTTCGTGTCCAATAACTCATGGATATTAAGTTGTTCAAGTTTTCCAGTTAGCACACCAAGGGGCCATTAGAAATTAGCAAGTAAATAAAATAATGAGCCTTGACTTCCTCAATTGTAAGAATCTACATGTTTCATTCCATTCCATTCCAAATGTTTCATCCTATCAACCTAGAATTTTTTCATTTTATGCACATTTTTTTTCATTTTTCATTATAATACATCCCTAGTCATTAATCCAAATCTGAATTGGGTGTATGAACTGCCCCCAAAAAGGGAGATTTACATATTGATTAAAAAATGCAAATATTTTAAGCAAAAATATGGATGGTGGCCATCACATAACTAGAGGTTTCAGCCCTGCAGATTTCTGGCAGCTGTCTGGAGAACTTACAGTCAGAACTGGAACAAAATAAAACGGAAGTAAAAGGAAAGGAACCTTTAGGAAAATATATTTCTCATTGCAGCACTAAAATTGTGTGCTAGGTGTCCTGGGTAGAAGTCAAAGAGAGAATACTAATGGCCGAAGACACGATGTCTGGGAGGACTTGGACATTCAAGGCAGATTATCGGCAATACAAATTAGCATTAAAGCATATAAAACACAACAAGAAATGGCAACAAATTAATGGACCAGTCATCCCCAGATCACTAAACTTGACAGGTAACTGGAGCAAGGTTTATACCACAGAAGAACTAGAGTGGTCTGTTTTTATCGCTTCGCTGAAATGGATTTAAAACCATAAAGAAAAGAAAGGGTTCTGCAATTACCCCTTCATTCATTCCATTAATCAATATGCATTTTTAGAGCACATGCAATGTTCAGAGCATGACAGGTACCTTCTAAAGTCCACCTGGCCATTTTTGTCATTCATTGTATCACTCATTCTCCCTTCCAGAAAGCACATTGCATTTTGCTGAATTACCTCTCCAGTCCCAAGTCTTCGCAGTACAATCCATCTCACCTCTGGGAATCTGACCCTGGACAGAAAAGCATCAAATGTAAAGACATATGTACAAAAAAAAAAAAAAAAAAAGATGGCAGCCCTCTTGATAGGGGTGAAATCCAAAAACAAAAGGGAGATCCATCAGTGGGAAAATGAATGAAGGGACTGTGGCTTATGAAATAGTAGGTAGCCTTTTAAAAGAGTGAACTCTAAACATATGAGCTCTAAACATTCTATAGGGCAGATTCAAGAATTTGAAAGTTCACTCAAGACTCTCTATACTGGGTATAAACCGAGTAAGCCAAATAACTTCTCAAGGGGTGAGGCTTCTGGAAGTGGGTCTTCCGGTGGGCAATGCCAGTGAATCCCCAGCAGTCACTAGAAACAGAGAGGAGTTTATCAGTCAGATAAGACTGTCTCTCCTCCAAGGGCGAACAGCATAAAAGTCACAGGCCAAGGGGCTTCCAAAGTGGTCCACCCCATAATAACATATGACTTAAATTATTTATGTTGCTTTCTGGTTTTCATAACATTTTTGCATATATCATCCCTTGACTTAAACACCTTCATTGAGTCTTATTTGTGTTCAAAGTATATAATCTTCCCAGCAACCCTAGTTTAGTTGACAAAACTGAGGCTGACGGATTTAAAAAAAAAAAAAAAATTTATCAAAGTGAAAAGAGCTGATAAATTAAAACTTGTTGTCTATGTGACCTTGGCCAAAGAGCCAGAACGTAAGTTCCATGAAGGCAGGAGCATTCTTTGTTCTGTTTACCACTGGTATCTCTAGTGCCTAAGACACTCGGCAGCACGCAAGAGGCTTTTGGTAAATACCTGTTGGGTGGATGAATGACTCCGTTCACTAATGTATTGTCCTTTATGTTCTATTCAAAAATTGAAGGAAGGTTACCAATGTGGGGTGTCCGGAGCCTGCAGAAAGAAACACAGCATAGGTTAAGCCAATCAGTTTTAATTCCAGGTGCTTAAAATGCAAACATTTCCCACTGATTAGAAGATAATGTTTAAAAAAATGTGATCACATATTCATTTTGATTGAGACTTTTTATCTGTTCTTCTCGTGCACGTATCTTTATAATAATTCTCATAATAGAAAACTGCCAGGAGTCCCATGGCAACAGGACTTCTGCTTTGTCAAGAAGAGATACTCAGTTTCTATCATTTTGTTATTCAATTTACCCATGAAGCAGGGAAGAGGAACTATGGAAAAAGATAAAAAAGAAAACAGAGGAAGGCAAGGAAAATCATTATTGCAGTGAATCATCGATATTTTCCAGGTGGATGCATCCATGGAGGTAATAAATTGGTAGGCAGTTTTGATGTGTTTCCTGTTCTCCCACTGCTTCCCACAGTCTTAGTCACTGTCCTCCCTCTTCTCTCTGCAAGGACACCGAGACACGCCCCTCAGCCCTGGCAACTCCCAGTGCCACCTGCAAACAGAGCACCCACAATGCCCATCAGCTTCTCTCTCTGAGTAACCCGACTCCCTCCCTGTCTACTGATCACTGCCCCCTGCCAATTTCTCCCCCAGCCCTCTAAACGCCACCATTCTCCAAGCTTCCATCGTGATCCTCTGCATCTGCATTCCAGCATCTTCCCAGAGATCTAAGCCCTTGCCATCAACAGTCCTTTTCCAAATCTGGATCTCCAGCCCCAACCCTCCCTTTGCTGGCATCTCTGCCTTTGTGCAAGGCATCTTACAAAAGGGAAGGTAATGCACAGGTTAAATGTTGCAGAAAGGTAGACAAAGGGAATAACTGAGATAAGGTTGCTGGCTCTGGGATCTAGAAGGTCCCTGGTGATATGCAAAGAGCATTTATGTGAATGTCGAAGGAGCCATATGAGGGAGCAAATAAATGTTCAGCCAGCCCAAAAGAAACAACTCCCTTTGCTTCTAACCTCTCCCTATTCTGACATGGCCCCTGCTGTCCACCCTTCTTATCCCTAAGCCTCATTAACTCAGAACTGCATTCTCTCTCATGCCTTCCTTCCCATCTGAACCACTGTGGCTACTGGGTTCCATTCATTCCCAGAGGGTCACCTTTCACTCTCTCCCTAGATCCTTCTGAATTACTGGATTCAGAGGATCAGACCAAACCACTGTACCTTGATGTACTCTCGTCTGCTGTCCTTTGGTCGTGAACTGAACCCACTCAATTTGGTCAGGCACGGTTCTGAGGACAGCTCATTGCTGCATGTGATCCTAGTCTAAAATATGATGTGGGTGAGAGCCAGCTTCTCCCCCATGACCTCTCCACTGGGTTATAATGAAAGTGAGTCTCAGACCAAATTCTGTCACCTAAATATATTTACTAAACAAATATTCACTAGCAAACAGGCACACACTTGTTTATGCCATCTGTTTGCAAGTCCTGTGAATTCCAGTTCTTTAAGCTTTCTGTGTTCTAATTACCACTGTGCATTAAATGTTTAACCAAGACAAAATGATAATATTCCCGAGGAAGGATTCTGTGTCCCTTGCATTTGCTTTCAGAAAACGACAATCCTTGGACTCAATTACTGGATGCAAGATAATTGAGGATTAAGTCTTGGAGCCATTCCTCCTCGCCTTGCTAGTCCTCGCATCCTGTTCATGCGAGGGCAGAAGGACAGAATGTCTCTAAGTTATGTTAAGCAGTCCATGCAGTTAGAATATGTTTAATTTTACCATTGAGAACCCATTTCTGACATTTAGTGTGTTATTGAGCATTCATACATGTTTTTTTTTTAAGATTTTATTTATTTATTTGACAGAGAGAGAGAGACACAGTGAGAGAGGGAACACAAGCAGGGGGAGTGGGAGAGGGAGAAGCAGGCTCCCCGCCGACCAGGGAGCCCTACTTGAGGCTCGATCTCCGGACCCCGGGATCATGACCTGAGCCGAAGGCAGACGCTCAACAACCAAGCCACCCAGGTGCCCAGAGCACTCATAAATGTTTTATTTAACACTTACTCTGTAAGTGTTTTATTTAACACTATACTCTGTATACTCTGTAAGTATAACACTTACTCTGTGGCAGATACTAGTCTAAGCACTATACACATACTAACTCACTAATCCTCTTAGCAGCCTCTAAAGTGGTCACTAATATCCCCCTTTTTAAATCCCCATTCTACAGACTCTTTCACTGAAGTGTATATAAGTTAAATTCCTGGGATGTTACAATTAGTAAACAGCAGAGCACCAGGATTCAAACGGAGGGGGTCTGATAGCAGGATTCATGGTCTTCACAAGTCTTCTACTGTTCTGGATAACAGAAGCATTTATAAAAGCTACCCCTGGAATACAGGTTTCCTGATTCAAAGAGCAGCTACACCAATGACTACTTGGGTTGTAGCTTAACCTGAGCAATAACGACAGCATAATGGCCACTCTCCATATTGAAGGATTTTTAAGTAAATAACTAAGACAACACCAGTCAACTCTGTGCTCTGTCAGTATGTCAGCGGAGAACCCTGGTTTACCAAGAGCCTATTCATTAATTATTTAGGCTTGTAGATCTCATTTCTCCAACTCTACTGTTTATCCCTTGTGCTGGTAACCATTTGGGGTACTCCTTTGGTATGCATAGAATCACAGAATCTATATATAATGATACTTGGAGCTCAACTAGTCTAACTGCCCTTCTGAACTTCTCAATCTCCATTACATATCACATCACTGTCACACGATTGTGTATTTTTCACTTGACTATACTCATTTGGAGCGTCCTCACTCTCTTGGGGCAGCCAACTTGTTGTTAGGCATTTCTGACTTCAGAAAGTTTTTTCTTACATGAAGGAGGAATGTTTTCTTCCCCAAGATCCCACTACTCGACCATTGCCGTATGTGGCCGTTCGGAGGTGGAACTGATGGAAACAAAGCATGCTCCCAACGAAAGAGTAACAAAGATACCTTCTTTCCCAGGGTTGCCCACTGCCAGCGTGAAGCATGTGAGTCACCAGAGAGGAGTGATGGTGTTGGGAGGAATGGCACAGCAAGCAAACAAATGCGAGCCTCGGAGAAGACAGGCAGGTGAGCCTTGGTGTGGCCAGGGAAGGTTTTGCCAGAGCCAGTACCAGAATAGCCAAGGACATGGTAAACAAACGATGAATTTGTTGAACGATGGCTTAGGCTAGTAGTAGGCAGCCTGGTATCTAAGCATGGTTCCTTTGATCACAATTCCTGATCTCTACTTTTTATTGATCATGACTGAAAACCCAGCTGTGGAAATGCCCCAAAGTTGGCTAATGGCTAATTTCTTGCAATTTGAGGCAGAAACACAAATCAGCAAGCCTCAGGTGACGGTTTTACACTTCTGAGCCTGCCTGCAGCGAGCTGCTGATTTTGAATCGCAGGTCGATGATTGCTAAGTGGTTCCCATGGACCAAAGCTGCACTGCAGTCCTGGGTAAGGTGTGGATAACAAATTACAGATCCGTCCAAGTCAGAGAACCCCAGTCTTATATGATAATAAGAATGATGGGGGAAAACATCACTAATAAGAATGCCTGGGCAGTACTTCACAACTATAAACAGTTAGTACTTTTAACTCAGATGTACTCAGCATCCTTTGTATGAATAATGAGACTCATAGAAGTTGTGATACTCCTCAAATCAAACATGTAGAAAATGATAGCACGGTTTAGATATTTAGACATCTAATCCAAACAACAAGTCCAGAACCAACAATGAAAAAATGCTGATCAGTACACTTACAATCTATGCATCTTACTGTATAAAAATTATACCTTGATAACAATACTCCTTAAGCAATAATCAAAAGAGATGATTGAGCCAGTAATAATGGCCAATAATAAATGTAAAAAGAAGCTGATCTAAGCGGCATCTCCTCTGAGCTCCACCCTTTGGTGATTGGGTTCTGTCCATCATCTTGCTTCCTCGTCTCCCCTGTAAGTCAGGGATCTGCATTTGACAGATAAAAAATCTAAGTCTCTAACCACCCCTTCTGGGAGATCAAAGATACCAAACCAAATGTAGATCATTCCAAAATCCATGCTCTTTTTATGCTATTAGTTTTTTCCCAAAGTGTGCTAGGAATACCACTGGCAGCACGTGAGATGATTCTTGGCCTACATAGATGAGCATTTCCTATGTTTGGCTTTAATGTGAACTCGAGGGGTAATAAACAGTTTTATATTTAAAGGAATGATACAAAATGTCTTGTAAAATAAATCTATTTAAGTTTTTGAAAGTTGCTCAATTTAAAGAAAAACGGTAAATATTACCAATAATGATGCAATTGCCATGTGATGTCATGGCAAAAATTATAATGGTAGCATGAGATGTCTAAATTTGAAAAACCGAGAGCAAAAAAAAAAAAAGAAAGAAAGAAAGAAAGAAAAACCAAGAGCTACATCCCACTTGCCTCCGCACAGGCAGCGATTAACAAGTGGGTCACCGCTGAACTGTTCTCCACAGTACATTCTCCACACGCTAAAGAAAATAATTCCAGAAGGGCTTGAATCTGTTTTTTGGCAGAAATGGAAGTTGAAGTAGTTTCCATTCATAAGTGCACCCCATGTAAATTTTTATGTGTTGTTTTTCTGTTGGTATACACGCACTGCTTCCTGTCAGGTCCCATTTGTTTCATGCTGGGTCATCTGATCTGCCCTAAGAAGCAATCTGGACTTGGAAGAACCAGCAAGTTTGGGGCAGGAGACGAGAGCACACCTGGTTCCATATGCCATTCAGAAAAGAAGTAACAATTATGAACACAAACATGAATATTTTCTTATTCCTACAACCCACTCAAAAAGAGTAAACAGGCTATATCCAATGCCCCCTTGTGAAAGAGTAAAGAGACTTAGGTGATAAAGAGCAAAAAGCCATGTTGAGGGGTTGGGGTGCCCAGGGCACTGAATTATTCTCTCATTCAACAAATATTGACTGGTAACCAATTATGTAGCCAAAGACTCTCCTATGTGGCGAGGATACTTTGGTAGAGGGGAAAAGTACCTGGTGGCACAAGTGTGCAGGTAAACACCTAAATGACCAGCTTTGCAGAAAGGTGGGCAGGGGGGAGGGGACCCTAGCCTAGGGCATTTGTCAGTTTCCATAGTGTATATACTTCTATTCTGGGGAGCGGATTAACTAGAAAAGAACATGACAGAAGTCTCTGGTGTGATGGGAATGTTCTCTATCTTGTCTTAGATGGGTAAACTACTATCAAAAACTCATATTGAACAAATTGTGGCTTTGTATTCCAGAAATGTTAGTCGTACCTTATTTTAACAAATTTAAATAACAAAGCACAAGAACAATTGCTTACTTTCTGGTCTGAGTAACTGGGTGGAGGTTAGTGTCATTCATTCTGACTGGAACAACGGAAGAGATAACCAGGTCTCTATGGAACTGTGATTTGGTATCCATTGATTCACAAACATTTACTGATGTCAGGTATATGCCAGGGTCATTTTTAGGCTCTTGGAACTCGATAAAATTTCGTGTAGCTGTAACCACAATAAAACCTAGAGTGTATTTTTTGACAGTGTGCTAGAAAATGACATTGTGTAGAGTGAGTCATGTGAAAATCTAGGGTAAAAGCAGGGCACTGAGGTGTCTTCGAGACACCAAAGTCAATGTTACGTGAGCATTTGGCCTGAAGTTCAGAGGAGATATCATAGTAAATATCCATTAACAGACATTCGATTACTTAGTGTGTTCTGAGTGCTGGCTAAGAACTGAAGGGACAAAGGTAAACAAGAAGACTTAGAACATAGCAGGACACTCTGAGCATAGGGGCTTAAACAGGAAATTCAAATAAGTCAACTTTAAGGCAAATGCCAAGTGCTGCACCAGACTGACATAGGGCAACTATCCCACCGTGGAGGTTAGCAAAGTCTTGCTGGAGGTGTAGTCTCGACAGAAGTTTTGGGGGCCAAGTAGAAACCTTCAGGTCAAGCAAAAAGGACAGAAGGGTGTTTCATCATTTATGGGTGTTTCTTCATCCATGGCCACGGCATTGCTCTAAGTATGTGGGATACATCAAAACAGGCAAAAATCCAAATCAATTCACTTCTTCGATTTACATTCTGGTAAAAAAAAAAAAAAAAAAACATTTCAAGGAAGTGGGAGCACCCGAGCATTGTTAAACACCTAATGGATAGATGAATAGGTCTGTGCATAGATATATTATTATGCCAGAAATTGTTTTGGGAAAAAAAAGAGAAGAGGAGGAAATATAATAAAAGCACAAAACGTTGAGTACTGTGACCACCCTACCCGCGCCTTCAACATGAGCGTCCTGGCCTTAATGGACGTCAGTGAGGAAGATTAGGCTGCTGAGCTTGGAGCTTATCTGAAATCTAAAGGAGCTGAAATTTCAGAAGAGAACTCAGAAGGTGGACTTTGTGTAGATTTAGCTCAAATTTTTGAGGCCTGTGATGTATGTCTGAAGGCAGATGATAAAGATGTTGAAAGTGTGATGAACAGCATGGTGTCCTTCCTATTGATCCCAGAAGCAGACAAGCAAGAAGCTCTGATTGAAAGCCTGTGTGAAAAGCTGGTCAAATTTCAGGAAGGTGAACACCCATCTCTGAGACTGCAATTGCTAAGCAACCTTCTCCATGGGATGGATAAGAACACCTCTGTAAGATACACAGTACACCACAGCCTCATTCAAGTGGCAGCATCTCGTGGGGCCGTCTAGTATATTCCAGCTGAGCTGGATCAAGTTTGAAAATGGATTTCTGATTGGAACCTCACCACTGAAAAAAAACACACCCTTTAAAGGCTGCTTTATGAGGCATTTGTGGATCGTAAGAAAAGTGATGCTGTTTCAAAAATCATGGTGAAATTGCTAGGAAGTTACACGGAGGACACCACTTCCCAAATTCCGAGTTGATGCCCACAGGTGTATTGTACGAGCATTGAAAGACCCAAATGCATTTCTTTTTGAATTGAATTTTTGAGTCAAATTTTTGGAAGACGAGCTTATTCATAATCTTTTAACCATTTTTGTGAGTGCAAATTGGCATCATATGTCAAGTTTTATCAGAATAAGGAAGACTTCATCGACTCACTAGGTCTATTACGTGAACAGAATATGGCAAAAATGAGACTGCTTACTTTTATGGGAATGGCAGTGGAAAGTAAAGAAATTTCTTTTGACACAATGCAGCAAGAACTTCAGATTGCAGCCGATGATGTTGAAGCATTTGTTACTGATGTAAGAACTAAAATAGTCTCCTGTAAAATTGATCAGACCCAGAGGAAAGTAGTTGTCAGTCATAGTACACATCGGACATTTGGAAAACAGCAGTGGCAACAATTGTATGACACACTAAATGCCTGGAAACAAAACTTGCACAAAGTGAAAAACAGGCTTTTGAGTCCTTCTGATACGTGAATTTTTTGCTATATATAAAATTTTGTTCTTTTTGGAAAAAATCTAAATCACAGTAAAACAAACTGAAATTTAACTACCGTCTGGACATTTATTGTCTTAAGTTTAAAAGAAATGTAAAAAGTTGCAAGTTTCAGAGGATACAAAGTAATCAGTTGCAAAGGGTCACTGTCTATCTTGTATATTACATAAATTGTGTTCTGCAAGGAAGGGGGTTAAAGGTGCAATAAGAGCTTTGATGAAAGGATACATGGAGGAAAGCAAATTTAATTTAGGGGAATTGGATGCCAACAGCCATCTCAGCTATCTTAAATGAAACATTTGTAAAAATACAATAGTACTATAGTGTCATCACATTAAAAGAAATTGAAAAAGTGAGTATAACTGTAAAGCTTTAGGCGCAACATTTTGTTCTACTCAAAACCGCGTTATTGATATTTCCATTAAATCAGTTCACCACTTGGGGAGGGGGGAAGCACAAAATTTTGCAAAAAGGTTCTGGTAGAACCAAAAAAATGAAGCTACAGCTACTGCCAAGAGGGGGCAACAGAGAGTCACTGTCAGGGCTCCTAAAATCCACACTGGAACTCCCTAGTGCTTCGGAACTAGATTAGTAGCCTGAAGCAGAAACCCCAGAGTACTTTGAGGCCAAAAGGAGCTGAGGAGATCACAGCATAAGCCACAAGTAGGTACAGAATCAGAAGCATATCAAGGTTCCCTGTGACTTACAGATTAAACCCAGGCTCCCGAGCAAGATACACAATGTCCTCAGGACCAGGACTCCATCCACCACTTAGGTGTCAGCTCCTATCTATTCCCACTCTGGCAATGAGGAATTTGCCCTCCTGGTTCCTCACACACACTACGCCACGTCACCTCTCTGCAAATGAGCACCTGCTGATTGCTCAGCTTATAATGGCCTATCATGTTTATCTGGCTAACTTCCCCTTCAGAATTTCGACTCAGATAATATTTCCTCTCAGAAGTCTTCCCTGGCCTTTTTTTTCTTTCTAAGTGCCTTCCCCTACACTCCTGCTGCACCCTGTGCCCGATGTCTGTGCTGCATTGTGATCTGTTGGGAGACCCCTGCCCTAAGCCCAAGCTTTCCACAGCTCGGAGCCTCCTCCCGATGAAGGAATCTTCAGGGCCTGGTAAAGATGCCCACCTAGGGCCCTACCCATCCCTTCCAGATTATGTTCCAGATAATCTGGACCCAGAATCCTCTCTCCATATGGCCTGTAGCCCATGTCCAAGGATTTAGGGTGTGTACCCACAAGCTGAGAGATAGCCAAAGGCCAACTGTGCCCACATGGATGCATCCTGGACATTCAGACTATGGTGTCCATGTGCAGGCTCCTGAGGACCCTCACAGTGTGGGGACAGCCAGGAATGGGAGGAGGCAGAATTTAGCTGAAGGTCAGCACCTGGATTTCTTTCGCTGCCATGCTTCTGTGTGGAACTCCAAGGGGTCCCATAATTCTAGATTCAAAGCTGTCCACACAGGTATATTAATCGACGTAGAAGGTTAGAACATATTTTACTTAGCAATGGTCTGTTCCCTGGATTTATAAATTTTAAATCTTTAGATATATGGCAAATGGGATTTATTCTTGCCCCAGGCCCTTAAGTGTTATGGGTGGACCTGTATGTGTTTACATCTATCAGAACACTGACTAACACTGACTAAAATGTTCTTGCTTACAAGTTTGTCTCCCCCATGAGGATGTGAGCTTCTAAAGGACAAGGATCGTTTTTCTGTCCCGAGGGGCAACATATGTGCCTAATGAAGAATAGATGCCCCAAAATTCTAAGCTAAACAAAACCGAGAGGTTGAATAACAAGGACCAGTCAGAGCCACTGAGTCATGTTTCAGAGTGAGAAAGAAGTCTTGGCATTGGTAGAGCTAAAGCTGGGGGCCCTCCATCCAGGATTCTCTTAGGAATATTTTACTCCCACTAAAAACAGGGTAATAAGTTTTAAAGAGAGATAAACTCTAATGGCTGATAGAGGACAGTGATCGTCTTTATTTTGATCTATACTCTCAACTTTTCATACTAAAATGTGTGGTAAACAATAATGAAACAACCACAGCAACTACAAAAAGCCTGTAAGTTAAATCTCTTTGCCTAAGAAATTAACAAGTGAAACACAAAAATAAGAATCTGGTAATCAACTTCCTATATAGTCAACACTACGAAACACGAAACATCTTCCTCTCCTAAACTCCCCTCTCCAGTACCTTCTGGCCAATATAAAACTCCACCCCCACACCAGCCTCCTCATGGTTAACATCAAAGATTCACAAAGAAGGGAGAAATAACAGGAGACCAAACAGACGTACAATAACATCCCACTCCAGACTCAAAAGGTTATCAAACTTCTCCCTTTCTTCTGCCTCTCTCTCTCTCCAACTATTAACACTCAATTCAAATTGTTTTTCATAAATATTTCTAAAGCAACTACATTGTTCGAGGCTGTAGTCTATACACTTAAGATACAACATTTATTAAAAAAAAAAAAAAAAACTGACACATTCCTTGCCTCTGTGAGTTTACATTCTATGGTGATGGGTGATTCTTAGCCTTAGCTATATACTGAAATCACCTAGGGGAGCTTTAAAATACTGATGCTCTGATATAATGGGCTTAGGGTGTGTCCTTGGACTGGGACCTCAGGTGGGTCCAGTGTGTAGCCAAGCTTGAGAATCACCAGCCTAGTGGAAAAGACAGATTCTTTTTTCAACAGTGAGAAAATTACAGTGGAGAGCAGAGAACTGAGACAGTAGCTAGGTGGGGTGTCAGTTCAAGGAAGAGCTACAAAGATGGACGATATCCAAGAATGTTCAAGTGAGGAAGGGTGTGATCAATTAGAGAGAGAAATTGATGGTGCAGGAGAGAAAAGGGAAGTTTGCAAGAGCGAAATCCTTGAGAAGGTGAGAGTGGGTGAAATCCGGAGCACGAGGGGCAGGATTGGCCATGAATAGGAGCAGGGGCACCTCAACCCATTAGAACAAGAGGGAAGGCAGAGCCAACAGGAGACTGGGGAGATTTGGTGGGTGAAGATGGTGGAGTTTCCCTCTGATTGTTTCTATTTTCTTAGTGAAGTATGAGGAAAGGTCATCCACTAAGACGCAGCAGGTGTCACATCTAATGAGGTTGGGAGCGAGGGACAGCACCTGTGTTGAGGCAAGGACCTTGATTCTGGAATTTGAGAAGCCACTAGAAGACCAAGAGGACAGGAGGCAAGGACTTTGGATAGAAAAATTAAAAAAAACAAACAAACAAACAAAAAAAAAAAACCCTAGCCTTTTTTACAGTCACGAGATTCAGGAAAGAAAGCTATTTTATCTAGCAACCCTGTCTCACCTCATCAGACTGTAAAGGAAATGTATGTTCAGAGCCCATACCCCAGTGGGGGCACCCCAGATACCGGACTTCTCAGCGATGTGAAGAACCCGAGCGTGATCGGTGAGATGCAGAACAGTGAGGGATGCCTCCATTCCTCACCACCACCGCTGCCCCAAGGTCAGGGAAGGAGAAAAAGCCAAGGTATTTCAACTCACCCTTACTTACCCTCGACCACCATTCTCCAGCAGCGTTGGAGGCTCCAGTAAGAAGGAGAAGAAAATCAAGCTGTACTCACTGCAGTTATTTATTGTAACCAGAGCTTCTACACTCGGCTGCAGCCTCCTCATGATTTCCTGACTCAGAGCTTCTGGTGACTTGATTATGCTGGTGAATGAGCCCAAATGGTGTGATACAGTGTTAGGGCATCGGGTTTGAGCGAGATGCTCCTGGATTCATTCACTCAACAAATACACCAGGCACGTGCTTCACACTTCCATACATTCTCTCTAAATCCTCTCTCTATAATAAATATTACCTTTTCATTTCACAGATAGGGAAAGGGAGACAGTGAGCTCAAGAAACTGGCCTAAGATGAGTACATGGTAAAGCCAGGAATAAAACCAAAGTCTATCTGACACTAAGCTCTTGTTGCTAACCACTACACCTAACTGCTTAGATTAGTGGTCGCCAGGCATGGGAGGGATGGAGGGTGGAATGGGAGTGACTGACAATGCGCACAGGGTCTCTTTTTGGCATGATAAAAAATTTCTGCAATTAGAGGATGATGATGGAAGCAAAAATTTGTGAACATAGTATAATCTCTGAATTAAAATGCAAAAAGAGTGATTTTTATCTCAACCGTTTTTCTTAATTATCTATTATACTTGCCCTCCTTAAAGGTCGTATATATTTGAAAACATTTAAATATAGAAATGATTTAGGGAGATAAAAAAGATTCAGAACACAAACCTTTCTTTTTTTTTTTTTTTTCAGAACACAAATCTTTCATCTAAACCCCAGTAAAACGTGTCTAAGCTAATTAAGAGCTATATCCAGGGAACAGTATGGGGTGTTATAATTTATTTTGTTTAATGCTCTCATTCTAAAAGGACATTCAAAGTTTAATAATACTCAAAGATTTCAGGGTCACACTGACATGAATTCAATTTTAAAAATTCAATCTTTGGTCACTGGAGATAAAAGTAGCGGGTCTGGCACAAAAAATGTTGCCCATTGTGCTAAAGAAATCAAGAATGAGTGGGAAACTTACCTAGCACGCCAGAGGCAATGACTGCACATGGCAGAAGTGAACAGCACTGGGCACTTTATTAGAAAATGTGTCCTTTCCAAAATTTCAGTCCAATTTCTCAGGTGGAACAATCGAACTGCTGGACAACTCTCCATTTGAACTGAAATACCCGATCTTTGGAGAATTGCCCATTATCCTCAATTCTGGCGGGAACAATGAAAGAGGCTGAAGAAACAGCACGCCATATCTGATCAAGTACATGGCGACCCAACCATCTGTGGAAGCAAAAGGATATTTCTTTCTAAGGCTCTTTTCACTGGCAGTGCTTTGAAAATCCCATTTTGTTCTGAAATAACCAATTCTATAGGTTTTCACCCAAAGCATATGGCCTTTATTTCTCTCTGGTATCTGATTCTGTGAAAAAACGTGTACAACTGCCCACTTCTACCATATCTGCACGTACACTGGTTTTCATTTCAGCGATGCAATTAATGCCTCAAAAACAAGAGTAAGCGTGTGATTTCTTGCTTCGTGGGCATATATCCATTTTTGGCTTTTCTTCTATTCTTGCATTATGATGATAACAAAAAGCCCCGTGTGGTAGGGACCACTGCTCTGAAAGAAACCTGTGGAATGTTGCAATCCCATGTGTGTGCCATTAACCAGCTCTGTGACCTTGAGCAAGTCACTTCCCTTCTCCAAGTCTCAGTTGCTTTTGCCATAAAATCATGGACATTAACTAGATGTTTTCTGGGTCCGTTTGACAGTCACCATGTTATGAGTTTAATTCTGCATTTTGTCTCAGAGGATGCACACACTGGTTCAAGCCATGTGGCTGGTGGCCTGCAGGAGGTGGTGTACTCTTGTTCTGCCTCCAGTCACTGTTGCTTTTCCTCTGCTGCACCCTTTTCAGAGAGCATAGCAGCAGTGAGGCAGTCACAAGAGGAACAGATCAAAATGCAAGAGTTTTGCCTGTCTTTTCATTTGAAGCACTTTCTCTTTCATTGGTTACTTAGCAGCTTGGAGCCTTATTTGTTCTCCAACATGAAGGGCTCAGAGTTGCCTTTACAAGGAGAGAAGGAGAATGGATCCTGCTGTTTGGCTAGAGGATGAAGTTCCCTCAAAGGAGTTGGGTCAGACTTTGGCGGAGCACCTTGAAGAACTCTTGTGAGCAAATCTGAAGCCCAAGAGCCGAGATCTGACATCCCAATTACTCTTGAATCCCCCTTCCTAAGACTCTCTTTCCACCCCTGGACTTCCAGGCAAGTTTGAATTCTATAGTTCCAACTGTCCATTGGATGACATCACCTAGGGATCCTTCTGAGGCCTCAAATTCAACATCTCTGAAACTGAACTTATTTTCCTTAACCATATCAGATTGGTTTACCTGTCTTCAACTTTACCCTTTGTGCATATCTCAAGTCTTTCCCCCTTCTCTATCCCTTCGATGTTCGATATTTCCACCTGCACTGCCCAACACCCAGTCTACTGCTTTCTAACAGCCCCACCTCCATGGTTCTGTTCTTCTTTCATCCTGCTGCCAGAATCACCTTCCCAAAGCATAATATCGATCCTGCCACTCACCTTCAACCCCTCTCACAAACGACCAAAATTCAAATTCCTTTTTGTAATCATCAAGTCACCCCACCATTGGCCCTCATCTGCTCTTCCAAATAACCCACGGTCATTGCAAACACCTGAGATGATAGGTCTTCCTCACCTGGGATTTCCCCCTCTTGGTCTCTGCAGGAACAAACTACCTTTCCTTTAGCCTCTCGGATTCTTTCTTCTTCCCATGACTAGAAGCGAAATCTCCCTTCTCTGAAATCCCATTGGAACCTCTTCCATACTCATTGTATGGTATGTACCTTTTATTCCTGTGGATTATTATTGCTGTGCTTATTTTATCCTCACGTCAAGATAAAAGCTAATTTTGTGCTTGTTTCTCTCCTCTGCCCCACAACTTCCTTATGGGAAAATCACTGACAAAAAAGAACTCAATATCACAAACGTATGACTGATCAGAGCCTCGACTAGGTTTCTTTAGTACATCATCTGAATTCTAAATGTGGAGACATTTAATAACAGTGTACATTTATAAAATCATGAAAGGTAAACCAAAACATCATTTGCTACAATTGGGAAGGAGTTGCTATTTTTTAAAAATTGTTGATCGATGTGTAGCCACTGAATTTTATTTTCTTTGATTGATATCAAGATGACCTATTTGGTAGGTGTAACACTGGTCTACAGAACCGGAAGCACAATTGAATATCAAAGGTTTATTTGATATTATGTTAGCTTCTTCTGTTCCTTAAGTTAACTAGAAGATTCTTAAAAGTATGTTTTAATCCAATGCTTCCAGCACCACTAGATTTGTGTAGGAGTTTTGATTTGATGATTTATAGCCCTCTGAATAGAAATGAAAAGTAAATAACAGTGGATCATAAATTACTCCTTTGCCAGAAAAAGTATCTATAAGACAGTTTCCATATTAATCCCCTATTTTATAAGTATATAGTCCAGAGAGTGATTGCTTAAATATTTAATTATAAGAAAATCAGAAAGTGAAAATAAGCATTCAAAATATCTTTTTTCTTCCCACATTTTCTCCTACCGTACTTTAAAAAGTATTTCTCATATGTAATAAGGCTATGTAAAAATAAAATTAAACAGCATAATTTGGTTTATGAGTACAATGCCTAACAGTGAGATCCTCTATTTACATCATTATATGTATTACTCTAAAACTAACACATCTTTCCTGTTTTTAATATGCTATCATTCAATTAATATTTACTGAGAGCCACACATACGTCCTATTATGTTCTAGATGCTAGGATATCATAGAGAACAGTGCAGAGAAAATCACACCTCTTATGAAGCTCATATTCTATTTGAAGGAGACAGAAAATAAGCAAGAAAGTGAGGAAAGAAAACAAATTCATAGTGGCAAACACTGCGGAGAAAATTAAGAAGGGTGATGGAGGGACAGTGACTGATAGCTACTGATGGGTAAGTCAGGAAAAAGTCAATCTAATTAACAAGAACAATCAACCGAGCAACAATCTGGGAGGAGAGCGTTTCAGGCTGGGAGAACAGCTAATACAAAGCTCTCCATCAGGCATAAGCTTGAGTGTTCAAGGACTGGGAAGGAGGCCAAGGTACCCAGCAGAGAAAGAGTGAGAGAGAATCATAGGTGGTGTAATTTGAGGAGCCCAGAGAGCCAAAGTTATGCAAAACCCCATGTTAGTCATGGCAGTAATATCCTATTTTATTCTAATTACAATCAGAAATAACTAAAAATTTTAAACAGAGTGTATACAATCTGCACTATTTTAAAAGAGTGCTTTGAATGTTGTATGGACAGAGAATAGATTGAGGGAAAAGTAGGAATAGAAGTGATTAGGAGGCTATGTTCCAGCACAGTGTGAAGCTGACTTGGATTTGGACAGAAACATAGGGCATGGTGAAGCGGAACTTTTAGTTCCAAAATGATAAGCCAACAACTCATGAATCTATTAAAATAAATCTTTTATTATTAAAGAAATATTATTAGTCTAAGTTTTCAGAGGAAAAAAATCCATTTCACAATGACACAATATAAAATAAATATACTCTTCTGGTAATAGATATGCAAAAACTCACTGATCTTTTCCAGATGCAACCAACAAGATAATGGCTAGCCATGTTTTTGCTTTCCAAAGACCCAGTGTCAAGAATATTTGCTTCCTTACAAGTTAAATGGCTCATTAAGGCTGGCTCCAATTACATTTTATAGTAAAAGTTGAAGTAAAAATATGGGCTCGAAATATTCTTTTTCCATACCTAATAAAAATGCAAATACTGGACCCCACCCCAGGAGACTCTGATTCATTAAATTAGGAATGAGGCTCGGAAATCTCATCAAGCTCTCTGGTTACTTCTAATGAATCTGAAACTGATTTTCCTTTAGACCACACTAAGAAACATTTGTTTTGATTCATGAACTTGAAGTTTTAGAGACCTTAGATATCATCCTATAAAGTTTAATTGGCTTGTTTTACAAATGATTAAACTGAAGCACAAAAAGTTTCAGTGCTTGCCAAAGTCAGTTGCTTATTACTAACAAAAGTCTCTTAACTCCAAGGCCAGAGTTCCCATGTGGGGCTCCTTCCTACACAGGACCTGGAGCACAGTGGGACAAAACTAAAATAGTAAACTTACTTGATCAATACAGCCTCTACAGGCTGCAGAGAAGTATAAGGATAAAGTCTGAGAATTTCAACACTACTCACAGATAAGCAGCAATTTTAAATGGGCAACCAAATGAATGGCAAGTTTATAGTGATATACTCAGCCTTTTAAAAAATAATAAAAATAAACCTTTATCTTTGTATAGAACTTTGTATATCCCAAAGGACTTTCATATGATGTCTTATCTGAATCTCCCAAAAATTCCATGAGATTTAGAGATTGTCTTCCAAGACTAACTCCCATGACTCCATGGAGACATAAAGACTCCATAGAGTCTGTTATTCCCATTACATAGACAAAAAAAATGAAGCTCAGAGAACTCAAATATGATGGAATTACAGTGCGGACATGTTTAATGTTCTGAAGTTCAACAGGTACAATTTAGCCAAATAAGAAAGAAGAATTTTCTGAAATACTGTGGGCTCTTAGTTTGCCAGTACACTCAGTGAGGATGTGCACAAAATGGAGGAGGAAAGGGGGCATGTCAGCCTGCCCTTACTCAGTCTCAGGCCCCCTGTGCCTCTCGTGGAATAACAATTCTCTTCACTGAGTTTCACTGAAGCTAATGTTTAGATACACATTTTTATACTTCATTTTCACTATGCACAAACACTATTGCTGCCTCTGGTGTCTGCCCAAAAAAGCAGTGGTCTGGTTCCAACAGGAACCTGGTGTGCTGAGTTCATTCAGAAATGCCGAGCTGATCTCCAGGTAGGTGGACAGATCCTAAAGAGAAGGCCTGCTGGTAGAATTATACACCACACACTCCACCCTCGCTCGCCCAACCACCCCCCATCATGACACAGAACGCAATCACGTTCGACCTAGACCATCAAGATCTGAGAAAGAAAATTTTTTCGTGGTGCCTAGGTGGCTCAGTCAGTAAGAGTCTACTTTTGGCTCAGGTCATGATCTCGGGGTCCTGGGATTGAGTCCAACATTGGGTTCCCCGCTCCGCAGGGAGCCTGCTTCTTCCTTTGCCACTGCCTCTCTCTTTCTCTCTCTTTCATGAACAAAAAAATAAAATCTTAAAAAAAAAGGAAAAAAAATTTATTAAAAGATTTTATTTATTTATTTATTTGACAGAGAGAGAGAGAGATTACAAGTAGGCAGAGAGGCAGGCAGAGAGAGAGGGGGGAAGCAGGCTCCCCGCTGAGCAGTGAGCCAGATTCGGGGCTGGATCCCAGGACCCTGAGATCATGACCTGAGCTGAAGGCAGAGGCTTTGACCCACTGAGCCACCCAGGTACCCTGAAAGAAAATTTTTTCAAGCTGAAAACCACTGAACTAAAATCCTAAAGGGATTTTTTTTTTAGGGGTTGTATTGACCATTTGGAATTTTGCTTTGTATGTTGATTTTAGGACTTCCCTATTGATACCCAACTAAAAACAGTAGGGCTGGTTGAACCTGTATTTTCAGATTTAAAATCCAGACACCAAGGCGATTAAACAAATGGTTAAAATATGGTTTGTAAGGAAAACAGTAAATAACTACAAGGAATCACTTAAATATTGTCTTAGTTTGAATTCTCCCAGAGGCACATCTGAAATAAGTAGTCTGTATGGGAGTTATGGAGGGAGGAGTAGGAGGTCAGACTGAGAAAGGAGAAAGATAATACAAGATGTATTCAGGAGCATCTTGTAAGAGATGCTGTGAGAGACCTCTGGAAAATGGATAGAACCTACCTCAGAGTTGTTCCACCAGAAGGGCAAAGCTGGGGTTCTTATCAACCGACTCCTATTTGGATATTGGTTAAAGCTTGTTGTCAGGGCATTCCTTTCCCTGTCCCTCCTGCAAGGCCAACTACACTTCTACCTTGACAGAAATAGAGATTGTTGGTATTTGCGGCAAGAGGATGCCGGCATGCATGAGGATAATGGCGGCTTAGGGGATATAGAGGAGGGTCACTGACAGCACTGTACATTTAATGAAATAGACTGCATCTGTTAAAAATTATGTGCCCATGACAGTTGATAGGGAAAATAATCATGGAGTATACAATGAAAGAAAGAGGTTACAAAAAATAGGACATGCCTATGAAAAAGAAAGCAGTTCCTTACATGCATATGTATGCTTTGAGAAAAATTGGAAAAACATACAACAAAATGAGTCATAGTTATCTCTGGGCGGCAGGACCACAGTTGATGTTAATTACCTTCTTCATGCATTAGTGTTTCTAAGTTTTCCACGCTGAACATGCATTGTATTATTGATAGGAGGTACATTTTTTTAAATAAAAGAAATGGAGGAATGCCTTCATGGTGAGGTCTATCTAATCACTAAGGAGTACGTGGATCCTTAAAGCATTGGACCCTAAAGTGGAAAGAAAACAGAGAAAGCAGGATACAAAGAAGCCCTTACTTCAGGAGGTCCATACCCGATGTTCTAGACAAATGTGATCAGTGTTCACCTGCTCAGTAGTATACAGAAAAAAGCAGGATTTATTCAGAGTTATTATAATTAACAGAGCAAATGAAAAGACATTTCCCTATCTCCCTGACTATTGCTGCAATAAATAGGAGTATAAGTGGGATACAAATGAATAAAAATATTTGTGAGTTTGATGAAAACAAAACAGAGATCACCAGTGAAGAGGTTTGTACCCCTGACCATGATGGGAAAGAGTAAGAACTTGAAGTGGCCCAATTACAACTGATAAGAGAACAACTCATGAGAAGAAAGGCTATGAATTGGACCCAGGGAGTGACTACAAGAAGTAAGGCTGCCGAAAGTTAAATCTCTATGTTTCTTTGTCTCTAGTTCATATTTTCAATTGAGTTTTCCCTCACCACTGTTTTATGAATAATTCCTTTGGTGGGTCTAATTTGTTGATAAGCCTATCCATCGAGTTCTTAGTTTTAATTATATTGTTATTATTCTTGAATTTCTTTTTCAAATTTGTTTGTCATTTTTATAGTCTCTTGCTCTTTGTTCATATTGTCAGCCCTTTCTTTTATTTCCTTAAATATATTAATCATATTCTGGGTTTAATATAAATTTTTTGAAATTTTTTTTGTCTGTTTTTGCTATCTAATTTTTCTTCTGGATCTTACTTATTGTGCCACATATTCTTTTGCTTCTCTGTTTTGTTTCATTTTATTTTGTTTTTTAAGGTGGTGACATTAGCTCATGTTTCTTATAATTTACTATAAAGCTATTGAATGAGGCCAGCTCTCCACTAGAGTAGATTTGTGTTTGCTTCTGCTAGCAACCTAAGGCCAGACCAACCTGGAGCCATTTTAGTGTCTATCTTGAGAGGTTTCCCCATGAGAAGGCCAACATGTGTTTATAAATTCTCAGGGAATATTGTTTTACCTCCATCCAGCAACTATATTTCAGACAGGCAACTTTTTTCCCATCTTAATTTGAGGAGAGCCATGTGTACAAATTGATTTCTGGTTCGCTTGAACTTAAATGGGCTGCTTTTTCAACATTATGTGTGAGGTCACCTATGTTAAAGAAAAGGAAAAGACCAACACATCTGCTAACAAAATAAATCCTCAGTTATTTTACTTGACAAGGAAACAATAACCAGTGAAAAGCCTCAATGAATGGCTCTATGAGAGATGAAAATCTGAATTTTTTTATTTCCAAAAAGTTCATTATAGTTATGCTAAATATGAAGTTTGTGCCTTCAATTAGGTAGAAAAATCCATAAAATATAGCCAGTTGATTTCTTTTATGTATTCAGGAAAGAATTTTCAGTTAGGCTTATTGGGGTTACTAATATATTGAACCATTTACCAGTATTGGCTGGTGTATTGCTCCAAATGTTATCAGCATCGACTGCTCAAAAATGCTGTGGTAAAAAACAACAATCAGTTTTGATATCTCCCAGGCAAGGACTTTGCAAATGGAAAAAAAAATTTTATATCACTAAATCCCCATCTTGGGCAAGTGTTAAGCCCCTCAAGGCCATCAAAACAAAAATATTTCTGGGGCTGGGAGCTGCCCAACATGGCAGCATAGGAAGATCCTGAATTCATCTCCTCCATGGACATACTGAATCTACAGCTACATATGGAACAACTGCCTTTGAAAGAGAACTGAAAACTAGCTGAACAGCTCCTTCACAACGAATGCTAAAAGAGCCCTACTGAAATGAGTAGGAGAAGGAAAGATGCAGTCTTAGAAACCCTACCATACCCACAATCAGAAGGGATCTCATAAATCCAGAGCTTCTCCCTAAGGGGCCAGGAGTTGGTGCCTCACATCAGGGATTCCAACCAGAGAGACAAGCACCAGAGAGACAAGCCCCCAAAATGTCTGGCTTATGCCCAGAAAATGCAAAAGGCTATAAGGAACTGAGATACTGCTCCTAAAGGGCTAGCACCAGAAGCACTCCTGGGGCCTAGGGCAAAAGCAGCAGATTGAAAAGTGCCTACATTATATGTGAAGGGGATTCATTTGCTCATCTTAAAGTGTCTGCTAGGGGCGCCTGAGTGGCTCAGTGGGTTAAAGCCTCTGCCTTCAGCTCAGGTCATGATCTCAGGGTCCTGGGATCGAGCCCCGCATCGGGCTCTCTGCTCAGCAGGGAGCCTGTTTCCTCCCCTCTCTCTGCCTGCCTCTGCCTGCTTGTGATCTCTCTCTATCAAATAAATAAATAAAATCTTAAAAAAAAAAAAAAAAGTGTCTGCTAGAGGGGCAGGACCTGTTGGGACTCTCTCTAAGGATGGAGGTGCTGACAGGTGCCATTACTGCACTGTCTCTCTACCTTGAAAGTGCTAGTGAGCCCCTCATCCCTCGTCTCCCATTGTCCTGCTAAGGCTTACAGGTATGCCCTGACCCTGCACTCTCACACTGCCTCATTAAAGCCAACAGGTGTACACGGTTCACACAGGGAATACTCTTTGATGGCCTGGCTCTGTTGGCCAGTAGGCTTGTGTTCCTGGGTAACAGCTGAAGAGACCATTTTTGGCCAACTACCACCCCCAGGGCACCACACAGACAGCAGATTGAAACACATCCAGTTTATCTGTGAAAAAGGCCTATTTACTTGTCCCAGTGTTTCAGCCTGAGGGGCAGACTTCAGGTTTGTCGCACAAAAAGGCTACAGATGTTTTCCAGGGAACATAGGCTGGGGAAGGCCATCTTTGCCCACTCCCTTGGCCCTGGTACAGCACACTGGTACCTCTCAAAAAGGAGCTTATACACTCATCTGAATTAATCATTCCTAAAGCTAGTATGAAGGCTTAAATACAAAAGTAGTAAAAATAACTATAACTATAATAATTACTTAAGGGATACTCAAAATAAAAAAGTGTAAAATGGGACATGAAAA
>CM052899.1:61380777-61420508 GCA_028534135.1 Potos flavus
CTCTAAGATTAGGAAAAAAATGAGACCCCCACAATCTCACTTTTATTCAACATAATATTAGAAGTCCCAGCTAGAGCAATTAGGCAAGGAAAAGGAATAAAGGCACCCAATTTGGAAAGAGGAAAGAAAATGTCACTATTTGCAGATGACATTATTTTATAAATAGAAAACCCTAAAGTCTCCACCAAAAAACTGTTAGAATTAATAAATGAATTCAGTAAAGTCTGAAACAAAATAAGGGTACAAAATCAATACATTTGGTTGTATTTCTATACACTAACAAAAAATTATCAGAAAAAAATTAAGAAAACAATCCCATTTATTAAAAATTTAAAAATAAAACAATCCCATTTATAATTGTTTCAGAAAGAATAAAATTCAGAAGAATAAATTTAACAAAAGAAGTGAAAGATCTCTACATTGAAAACTATAAGACACTGATGAAATAAATTGAAGCAGACACAAATAAATAGAAAGATATCCCATGCTCACGGATTGGAACAATAATCAATATTGTTAAACTGTCCATTTTCCCCCAAATAATCTACAGAGTCAATGCAATTCCTATCAAAATTCCAATGGCATTTTCACAGAAATAGAACAAAAAATCCCAATTTGTGTGGAACCACAAAAGACCCCAGTAGTTGAAGCAATCTGGAGAAAGAAGAACAAAGCTGGAGGCATCAAGCTCCCTGATTTCAAACTATAGTACAGAGCTGTAGTAATCAAAACAATGGGATATTGGCATAAAAACAAGGACATAGATCAAATGAAACAGGATATAAACGCACACATATATAGTCAATAATTTATGACAAGACAAAAGAGGCAAGAAAATTCAATGGGGAAGGGATAATCTCTTCAATAAATGGTGTGGGAAAAGTAGATAGCCACAGGTAAAAGAATAAAATTGGATTCCAATCTTAAACCATGCACAAAAATTAATTCAAAATGGATTAAAGACTTGAATGCAAGACCTAAAACCATAAAACCCTAGAAAAAAACATAAGCAGAAAGCTCCTTGACATTGGTCCTGGAGATGATTTCTCGGATCTGTCAATAAAAGCAAAGACAGTAAAAACAAAAATAGACAAGTTTACGTCATACTAAAAGCTTCTGGATAGCAAAGGAAACCATCAACAAAATGAAAAGGCAATCTACTGAATGGAAGAAAATATTTGTAAATGATATATCTAATAAGGGGCTAATATATAAAATATATAAAGAACTCATACAACTCAATAGTAGAAAAAGAAATCCCATGAAAATACAGGCAGAGGATCTGAACAGACATTTTTCCAAAGGAGACATACAGATGGCCAATGGCTAATGGGCATATGAAAAGATATTCAACCTCATTAACCATCAGTGAAATGCAAATCAAAACCACAATAAGACATCACCTCACACCCATTAGAATGGCCATTATCAAAAAAACAAGAATAACAGGTGTTGGCGAGGATTTGGACAAAAGAGAACCCTCATGTACCATTGGTGGGAATGTGAACTGGTACAGCCACTATGGAAAACAATATGAAGGTTCGTCAAAAAATAATAAAGTAGTACTACCATATTATCCAGCAATTCCACTTCTAGATATTTATCTGAAGAAAATGAAAACACTAATTTGAAAAGATATATGCATCCCTGTGTTCATTGCATCATCATTTATAATAGCCAAGATATGGAAACAACCTAAGCATCCATTGCCAGAGGGAAGGGTGGCTGGGTGTGGGCAAAATAGGTGAAGGGGGTCAAGAGGTACAAAATTCCAGTTTTAAAATAATAAGTCATAGGATATAATATACAGCATGGTGACTACAGACAATAATATTGTACTGTATATTTGAAAGTTGCTAAGAAAATAAAAATTAAAAGTTCTCATCGCAAGAAAAAAATTGTAACTGTATAGTGATGAATGGTAATTAGACTTACTACGGTGATATTCATTTCACAGTACATACAAATATAGAATCATTATGTTGTATATCCAATGTCAATTACACCTAAATACACATTTTTAAGACTATCGAAACAAAAGTCTAAGTTCATGTAGCTTCAGTGCTTACTTCCCTGTGCTCCTGCTTTACTCAGTCTTTACCTTTGCAAATTCCTTTCTTTCTAAGCGGCTCATTGGTGCACTTGATATTTTAAAATATTTCAATCAATATTTTTAGTTGTTTTAAGTGGGAAAATCAAGATGTCCTATATGATGAAACAGGTAGTCAAGGAAATAATCTGTAGGTTCTTACTGCTTAGTGGAATACATCATTGGGATAATTACACTCTGGATTTACCCAAATCAAGCACCCCATTTATGCTGAAGTATTTACTCAATGGTAAACCAGTGGGCTTGAGTCTTTTAATTCCATTGTAAAATATTCCTTTTTCAAATGAAATAGTTATAATTAAATTAATTTTGAAATGCAAGGACTAGTTGTAAAATGCTTCAAAAGCAAGTTCCCTGTCTTTCTCATCTTTTATATTGCCATTCTAGAATAAAAAAATTAAATCAATGGATGAATGATTTACACTGACATTCTAGCTACATATGTGTTAGTATATAAGAATTAATCTAAGAAAATGCAGAAGCAAGAGAAAGCAGTTTTTTGTTTAACTGAAGATTGCTGAAAGGGGAATTGTCTTCATCTATGGAGATATAGTTAACGAATTTCATAGAAAAGCCTTCATCTGAATCACTGTACTTCAGTTTCCTGACTATTGACTATTAAATAACTGCAGAAAAGAAAAGAAAAAAAAAAAAACCCTACCCATAGAACTGCCAAACAGATACATATTATTACTGGTATTAGAACTTGTGGTCCTGGAATTGCTAAAAAAATTGATGAGGTATTACTTTAAAGCAAAGGCAAAGGAAAGAATGTCATCGGTGAAGGGAAAAAAGATTAAGAATTCATATATGTCCCAACATCAGAGTTGGAGAAAATGAGGCACAGCATTTCACTTTAAAATGGCTCTTCAACAAACTAAAAAAAAAGGAAATTCCCAAACACAATTCCTGAAAAGTCTTCCTTGCCTCAAGTTCCTATGACCTTGCAAGTTCATTGTCATTCAACAAAGATTTATTTAGAGCATACTATTTGCCAGCCACTGTGTAAGGCACTGAGCACATCAGAAAACTCATAGATAAATAAGGCAGACAGATAAATAGTAAAATAAGTATAGCATAATGAAAACTAAAAGCATACATTATTCTATCAGCTAAATAATCTACAAATTTATACTCCGTTAAATTCTGACTAATTGTAACCTAATATCCATAAACATAGATGCTATTTATCAACCGGCAGCCAATGTTGCATCCAAGATGGTCTAATATAAAATTCACAGCAAAAATGTGTTCCTTGGGGGTTCCTGCGTTCACAGGGTGTTGGTTAATTTGAATGAAATGCTACAAGTTGCCTCTAGTCACTTGCTTCTAACATAAAATAACATTACACACTCCATTAAGCTGCCAGTCTGAAGCCTGAAGAGCAAAGAGACAAAAGAACTATGAAACCAGGCACTGGAAATGAGCCTGTGAAATGGAAGCACAGAGTCCCATTTCTAGAAGTTAATGATCATCATCCAAGCAGAAAAAAAATAATGTAAAATCAAATTTCAATGGGCTTGGAAATTCCCTACCTCAAAAACATGCCATTATTGAAAAGTAAACAGTGGAAGTAAATAAAACCAGGGTAAGAAAGAGAATGGGGAACAAATGTTATGCATTTAGACTAAGAGTAATTCTAATGCTACCTCAAGTCCTTGGCAGAAAAAAATTTTAATCCTTGGTATTGCCCTCCACCCATTATGGCTTCACCTAAGTAGCTGAAATATCAAGAAAACCAAACAAATACCTTTTGGAATGTGGCCTGGCTGACTCCAGAGGGGCAGGAAGAAATGTCTGTGGTGCTTTTGCTTCCTGGCCTATCAAGGACACTCTCTCCCTTATAATTTAAAAAGTCTTGTGAGCTTATGATCTACACAAAGATGATAAGTACATGTGAATCAATGATCCAGAGGGAGATGAAAACATGGTAGTGGGAAGCCAAAGGCTAGAACAAGCAGTCTGGTCATAGAAACTGGGCAAAAAGATGAACAGAGAGACACAGGGCAATGACAGACACCATGCAAAGGCAAGTAAAGTACAACAGTGGGCACGCACACCCACAGTCATAGTTAAGTAAGGAGCTTGCTTTTCATTCATTTATTCATTTTCATTGTAATTAAAAATTACAATACACTGCTAGCTTCTTAAATAGAGACTAGGTTTGCCTTTGGAACATACTCTCCCTTAATTTGCAGAACAGTAACAACAGTGCGGCTATAAAAGCCAAGTAACCACCCATTGTTTGGAGGGGTGATTGATCTGGAATTACTTCTGGGTTGTATATTGTTGGTGGGTGAATGGAGAAAGTGACACACCCAGGTAGTTATACGCATATGCAAAATTGTGAGAAACAGGGAGGTGTAGGAAAGGGCAAGAGAAGAATTAAAGAGAACAAAGGAGGGGTTTCAAACTTCATGTGGTTATATTTTTGAAAGATTCTTTTCTTGGTATAGAATTCTAGGTTGACAGCTGTTTACTTTCCTCTTATAAGGATGTTGCTTCACTGTCTCCTTGATTGTGTTGCTTCTGATGAGAAATCTGTTATTCTCATATGTTGTTTTCCTCAAAACATGCTGTCTTTTTTTTTTTTTTGGCTGTTTGTAAGACTTTCTCTTTATCATTGGTTTTAGGCAATTTGAGAAGGATGTGTCTTGTGTAGCTTTTTGTTTGTTTTCCTCACATTGCATTTTATTAATATATAGCTTAAGTTATTTTTTTAAGACCTCATTTTTTAGGTCAGTTTTAGGTTAACAGCAAAATTAGAAAGAAGGTACACAAATTTTCCATATACTCCCACCCACACACTTGTCTAGCCTCCCCCATTATCAACATCCCCCACCAGAGTTGTACATCTGTTACAATTGATGACCCTGCATTGATACATCATAATCAACCCAAATCCATAGTTTACATTAGGGTTCACTCTTGATGTTGAACATTCTAAGAGTTTAGACAAAAGAGATAGATAGTTATCTACCATTATGGTATCATCCCTAACAATCCCCTGTGTTCCACTTACTCATCACCCATTCCACCAACCCCTACAATCCTTTTGCTGTCTTCATAGTTTTGCCTCTTCCAGAATGTCAGATAGTTGGAATCATACAGTATGTAGCTTTTTCATATTGACTTCTTAAAATTAATACTATGCATTTAAGGTTTCTATACGTCTTTTCATGGCTTGATGGCTCATTTCTTTTTAGTGCTGAATAATATTCTATTATCTGTTGTACCACAGCTTACTTATTCATTCACCTATGAAAGGACATCTTGGTTGCTTCCAAGTTTTGGCAATTATGAATGAAGTTGCTATAAACATAGTGTGCAGATTTTGTGTGGACATGAGTGTACATCTCCTTTGGGTAAATACCAAGAATCAAGATAGTTGAATCATAGGGTAAAAGTATGTTCAATTTTGTAAAACTGCCAAACTGTCTTCTTTTTTTTTTTTTTTTAAAGATTTTATTTATTTATTTGACAGAGAGAGAGAGAGATTACAAGTAGGCAGAGAGGCAGGCAGAGGGAGGAAGGGAAGCAGGCTCGCCACTGAGCAGAGAGCCCAATGCGGGGCTCAATCCCAGGACCCTGGGATTATGACCTGAGCCGAAGGCAGAGGCTTTAACCCACTGAGCCACCCAGAAGCCCCGCCAAACTGTCTTCTAAAGTGACTGTTCTATTCTTCATTTTCACCATCAGTGTATGAGAGTCCCTGTTGCTCCATATCCTTGACAGCATTTGGTCTTTTGGATTTCGATTACCCTAAGAGATGTGTAGTGGTATCCCCTGTTGTTTTAATTTGCATTTCCTTAATGACATATGTTAGGCATCTTTCCATATGCTCATTTGTCATGAGATGCCATGTCTGAAGCCTGTTAACTGATGTACTGTGAAGGTCTTTGAACCATGTTTTCTTCAGTTTTTGTTGTGTTTTTTTTTGAGTTTTAAAAGCTCTTCGTATATTTTGGCTATCATTCCTTTATCAAATGTATCTTTTGGAAATATTTCACCCAGACTGTGACTTATCTTCTAATTCTCTTGACATTAACAGAGTAGATTTTAGTTTAATAAAATCAAGGTATCGATTCTTTTCTCATGGTTTGTGCCTTTGGTATTGTATCTAAAAAGCCAGTACTATTCTCAAGGTCATCTAGATTTTCTCCTATGCAATGCTCTAGGAGTATTAGTTTTGTGCTTACATATAGGTCTTTGAGCCGCCCCGAGTTAGTTTTTGTGAAGGAAAAAAGGTCTGTGTCTAGATTGACTTTTTTTTTTTTTTTTTTGCATGATGTCTAAATGTTCCAGTACTATTTGTTGAAAAGACTATCTTTTTTCTATCACATTGTTGTTGCTTCTTTGTCAAAGATCGGTTGCCTATAGTTATGAGGGTCTATTTCTGGATTCTCTTGTGTTCGACTGATCTGTCTATTCTTTAGCCAATACCATACTGCCCTCATTTTGGTAACTTGATAGTAAATCTCGAAGTTGGGTAGTGTCAGTCCTCAGACTTTGTTCTCTTTTAACATTGTCTTGGCTATGCTGGTTCTTTTGCCTCTCCTTATAAACATAAGAATCAGTTTGTCAAAATCCATAAAATTACTTCTAGGATATTTTATTGGGATTCCATTGAATCTACAAATCAAATTAGAAGGACAGACATCCTAATACTGTTGAGTCTTCTTTTTTTCGTTTTTGGTATTTTTACAAATTTATTTTAAAAAGTAACAATTGCAGTGACATCAATGATCGATCATCTGTACTCCCCCTACTGCTGGGAAAAAAACCTATCTTGTTGAGTCCCAAAGGAAAATCAAGACATTATTATCAGGGACCCAACAGCCAGAAAAAGCTCTATTGGTCCAGCTCTGTTGTATAGACACTGACATGTTCAATGTACCAGTGCAATTAAAATATATTCATTTATAATTATCTTGCCAAAAAGAGCACTCAAGAAGTAAAATAACTATGCATTAAGCCAATTATTCACTTATCCATTCATTCTTTCTGCATCTATGAAGTCATCACGACAGTCATAAAGACAAATAAAATAACTTCTAGTAACGAAGGAAAAAATCCAAACCTCAGCCCCCCACTTGGTGGGTTATTATGGTGTGCTAAAATGGCCACAATAGAAGGGCCATGGGCTATCTGAAATGTAGCGACAAAATGACAACTGAAGCACTTCGTTTCAAACAAAACATAACTCAAACTCATGGAAAAAAAGGTCTGCAACAATATGAGGTTGATATTACCACGTACAAACTTATAGATGCAAATAAATAGCATTTTAGAATTGTTGTTGGCTTAGATCTGAGGACTTTCTTTCTGAGTTCTGCATCTTAAAGACTCTTAAAGAAACCAAGGGATAGAAATCCCTCATTATTTTTAGTGAACTATCGTCTGAAAAACTTGGGGCTTACTGAATAAAGTCAATGTCTGAAGCTTAAGTCGAGAACTAAAGGGTTGGTCTCTCCTGACATCCGGAAGCCAGGACAGACGATTAGATACCAGGGACTAGGGAGAGACTTCACTTCCTGCTTTCTTTGCATAGTTCTGTACCTTGATTTTGACCATTACAATTATTTCCCTTTGTAATATTTTCTTCAGAGGGTTTATTTTCTTTTCCCTCTTAATACAATTAGGGTGAAATCAAAGCGCCAATCCTTACTCTTGATATTTAAATCAAACCCAAATGATCCTCGAAAGAATTAGGTCTTCCTTGTTTCTAGAGAAGGCAGCAACTCTTTTCTGAAATATCATCTTAGTTTCCCCCAGGTTCAACATCTAGCAAAGAGATTTTTGAGGCACAGTCCATTCTGGAAACTGGCCCAATTCTTGACGCTGTGGCCATCACCATTATCAGTCGGCACTTTATCCCCAGAATGTGAATGCAATGTAAAAACCTTTCTGCTGCGTAAGGCCTATGTAGAAAAGGGGAACCATGGCAACTGGCACCAAAGAATCAGCTGCCAGGGAACGAGAGAGAATGTTTGCTCTCCGGGGCCAACACAAAACAAAGTGCTGCAGGAGTGAAGCCAACATTCACCTTAAACTTGAGCAGGTAAGCTGGAATATGTCCAAGGATGCATGACTAAACAATGCTTTCCAGACAGAAGTTGTCAAAGAGTGGTTCTCAAACTTCTCCCTTTCCATGCTTGTGAAAAGATTATGGTATAAATGTAAATCATTCTTTTCGTCTTTGTGATCCATCCCAGGCATCCATCCCCTGGAGACTCATGTTATATGACAACACACAGGTATATATACTACTCTCTCTTCTTTTGCTCAACTGAAACACGTGTGAATACTTCTCTTCCCCAAATGCTATCACAAAGCCTGTGATTGACAATCTCTAGGGGTGCCTGGCTGACTCAGTCGTTGAGCATCTGACTCTCGATCTTAGCTCAGGTCTTGCTCTCAGGGATATGTCTTCAAGCCCTGCATTGGGCTCCATGCTAGATATGGAGCTTATATGGTTTTGTCCTCTACTTACAAAGCGTAGTTTCAAGGTCCAATACCCTCTAAATTGCCTTCAAAGTAGCAGAAGCAAGAACTGTGGTTCAGATGATCTGTCAGCAGACAGACAAACAGACCACATCTTGTCAAAGCTTTAGAAAAAGAGAGAGAGAAATTCTGCAATTTATATTTTTAGAGCTTGAGTCTTTTGTCATTCTATTCCCAGAGTTAGCTTTTTCTTGGCTGGAGTCCGAAAATACCAACCTCTCATCTGGGTAGATAGAGATTCCTATTATTAGGGTGAATGTATCTCAACAAATTTATTGTTTCCATGTCATGAGATGGAACTTCCTTACCTGGAAGCCATCTCTGAATACAAAGTGTCCAGTGAGTTAGCCTGAGATTCCCCCATCTGAGGGATGGCTACTCCTTAGATTCCATGGGAAGGAGTGGGCCTAGGCTTCCCTGATTGCAGTCTGGGTTGAGAAGTTCGTTTTCCGCTGCTAAGATGGCCGGCTTCAGAAGCCAACATAAGTGCTGTGTGTGAACTTGGGTGTACAGGTCCCTTGCATCATCCTAATCCATGAAATGTCAATGTCATCAACAGTCTGCAACAGGTCCTGTCTGAAAGGCTGAGACAAAGGCTTGGGGTTTCAATTTGCCAGACATCGCTGCAATTATAATACTGAGCCACTTTTTAAAAAACTAAGTGGTTTCTGTCTTGTAGAAAAGGGCAGCACATAATTGTCAATGCCCCATTGGAAGAGGTGATCAATTTCCTGGAACAGTGGGAAACAGTGGTGAGGAGCATGACCTTGATCTGCTCCATCACATGGCCTAGGGTTAGGACACTCAGATGATCTGTGTCATCTCTTCTTCATCTGCTTGGTTTGGACCATGCATATGGGGACTATCCTCTTCCTATAGAGAGAAAAACCATCCACCTTCACCACGCTTCTGAGCCATGGCGGGACGGTGCTGAGACTAGTGCAGGTATTTCCTTCTTCCCTTTGGAATTTTCCCTTCTGCCTCTAGTTGAGCCTGGGGTTGCCTCCACTTTAGTATAGGTTTGGCCACATGTTTGGCGTTCGCACAGAGAAGCTCTTCTTCCAGCATCTCTGCCCCAGAGAGAGGGATTCTTTGGATAGCAGGTACGGAGCCAGCACCAGGCACCATCATGACCATCCCTCCTGAATTGACCACACGGCCTGCCACTGGTAGTGTCACAGTGACAGCCCCTTGCCCACTGCTGCTTGTGTCGTTGTTGGATCCCGTCTGAACAATCTGTGCTCCTGCCAAACTGGCTGCTGGGATGGTGATCGTGCCTGAAACAGGGACTGTAAGGTGCTGTAGAGTGGTGCCATCGCCCTGAACCGGCTGATGGACAGCGGTCTGCCCTTCAGCGGTCTGTGTTATCTGTCGTTCCTGGACAGCCTTCTGCTGCTGGGTCTGGGTCCGGCCAGCCGTGACTGCCGTCTGGGGCTGCAGGATGATGATCTGCTGGGTCTGGCCCTGCTGGCCCTGTTCCTGCACAGCCTGCCCACCGTGAATCTGAATCTGTCCAGGCGGGACCAACTGGATCTGCTGCAAACCCTGAGTCCCAGACACGGGTACTCGCATGATGGTTTGACCTTGTGCACCAGGGACAGCTTGGACCGTGACCGGTTGGCCAGTTGATGGGATTAATTGGCCTCCACTACTGACCTGTACCATTAATGGCTGCCCCGGACCTGCTACTGAATCTGTCCAGCCCAAACGACAACCTGTCCAACTATTGCTGTTTACTGTATACTGCTCCATGATCCCTCCAAGTTAGAATCCTGTTCACAGCGAGTTTCACTCAGGAGATCCCTAGAAGACTGTGAAATGCACTCCGTGCCTGCTCCCCTGTTCGCTGCCCACGCTGATTGGCTCCAGCACCGGATCCTGAAACCCAGTGAGAGGCTCCAGCCACCACTGGGCCCGCCACAGCCACTGACATGATTGAGTCTTCTTAACCATGAATATGCAGCATCTCTCCATTTATTTGGTTCTTTGATTTTGTTTATCATTTTGATTTTGTTTTTTCTCATCTAGATCTTATACATATTTTGTTCAATTTGTACCTAAGTATTTCAATTTTTGTGGATGCTAATGTAAATGGTATTTTTTTTTACATTCCATTCGTTCATTGCTAGTATATAAGAAAGCAATTGACTTCTGTATATTAACTTGTATCGTCAACACTATAGAAATATTTATATTGTATTAAATATATCATATTTAATATAATATAACATTTAATATTGATATTTAATATATTTACTATAATATTAATATTTAATATAATTATATTTAATATACTACATTTAATATCATTCTTATTTTTGTCTATAGGTAGAGTCTCCCCCACCCCCCACCTCCAGTTTCTTTCAAAATTTTCTCTTTATCTTTAATTATCTGTAGTTTGAAAATGATATGCATAGCTATAGTTTTTTTAGCCTGTATCCTGCTTAGTGTTCTCTGAGCTGCCTGAATCTGTGGTTTTGTGTCTGATATTAAATTGTAGAAATTCTCAGTAATTATTGCTTCGAATAGTTCTGTTTCATTCTTTCCTTCTTCCGGTATTCCCACTACACATATGTTACACCTTTTGTAGAGGTCCCACAGTCCTTGGATAATCCATTCTCTTTCAGTCTTTGTTCTCTTTACTTTTCAGTGTTGCAGTTTCTATTGCTATATCCTCAAGCTCAGATATTCTTTTCTCAATCATATCCAGTCGACTAATAAGCCCATTAAAAGCATTCTTCACCTCATTCCAGTTTAGTTTGTTTAGCGTTTCTTTTTGATTCTTTGTTAGGATTTCCACCTCTGTTTATGATGTTCACCTATTTTTACATGCTGTCTATTTTATCCATTAGAGACCTTAGCATATTGATTATACCTGTGTTAAGTTTCCAGCTTGATGACTCCAACATCCTTACTATATCTGGTCCTGATATTTGTTCTGTCTCTTCAAATTGTGTTTTGGTCTTTTAGTATGCCTTGTAATGTTTTCTTGACAGCAGGACATGACGTACTAGGTAAAAGGAACTGTTGTAATTAGGCTCTTAGTAATGTGGTGGTGTGGTGTGGCGGTCAGGGAGGTGTTCTCTAGTCCAATGATCAGGTCTGTCTTTCAGTAGCCTATGCCTATGGACCATGTCATAGGGTTTCTCAGGTTGTTTTTCTCCCCTTTTAGGTGGGGTAGAATTGCTAGAGTGGGTTAACATTAGGTATTTCCTTACAGGAAGGCTATTGCTGACTGGAGTTGGATACTCCCTTTGCCCCAGGTCAGTTAGGCTCTGATAAAACCCCAGAAGGTTTAGTTCTGGTTCATTAGTTTCTCCTGAGGGCAGGCCTTATTAAGAAGAGCAGAATGCCCAGTGGGTATTTCAAAAATGGTTCCTTTCTCCTTCCCATGCCTAAAGCAGGAAGGAATTTTTCTCTAATATGTACTATATGGAAACTGGTCAAGCTCCTGGAGGTAATCTCAAAATATTGTGCCCCTTGGTGTTCTTCACTTTCAGAATGATTCCCACTGAACCTCCAGCAATTCGTCGATTACAGCTCATATTTTTCTGTCCCAGCACTGGATCCTGCAGTGTCTGGGAGCCTCTGCTGAGGTAACAACAAATCCCTGTATCCCCTGTCTGTCTCTTCAGTCTTGTAGGTAGTGGTTTGTTCTTCATCCTCCCCTCCCTTAGGAACCCAAGAAGAGTTGGTTTTTCAGTTTGTTTAGCTTTTTACATGTCATTAGGATGGAGTGGTGACTTCCAATCTCCTCAGATGTAGAACCAGAACATTCGGTGTAGTTTTCTTCATGTGTCTGTACTTCATCTTTGTAGAGCGTCTGGGATATGTAGGTTTATAGTTTCCACCAAATTTAGAAATTTTTCAGTCATACCTTTTCAAAAAATTTTTTATGCATTTCACTATTTTCCTTTTAGAATTCCAGTTAAATATGTTAGGCCAAGAGACTTTTTTCAGCAGCTCCTTGATGCTTGGTTTTGTTTTGTTTGAATTCTTCTCTGTGTTTTCTTCTGAATGGTTTCTATTGCTGTGTTTTTACATTTACTGATTTTTTCATTGGCCCAATGACATCACAGCATATGAAAACTGAGGAACACCTAAAACACCAGTCATGTTCCAAGTAATTGGTATGATTGGGTATCTATCAGAGGTATCTAAGAGCAATTGCCTTTGAAATTCTGATAACACTGGTAATATTAGATGGATCTCCATTTTTATCCATTATAAAGAACACTGTATGGAGGAGGATAATCTAGCATCCCTGCTGCAAACTGAGATCACAGGGCCTCACATGTGATGCTGGGAAAGCTTTCCTGCTTCTCTTCTTCCTTGAAGATGATGAGCTTTTTCAGTGGGAAAGGATGGAAAGGGATGTTGGCAGTGTTGATATAATTCTGATGTAAGATAGAGGCCGTGAGATTTCTCATTGTTGGCCAAAGCAGTAACAGAAGGTAGCACTGGACTTCTGACATGTTTATCCCATGGCGAATGGAGAAGTGGTCTCATGTGTAACTGCTCTACTGACAGATTTGTGTCAGTGAAGAGCTGAACCCACTGAATTAGGATTTTTCCAGCAATGCCACCCAATGTCTTGAATTTCCAGGGGAATTCTTAGGGAGTTCTAGAGAATGCAGTACGAAGTTGTAACCTGGAGAGATTCCTAAAAAGCACTCGTTGTAGCTTTCTGATTTGTCCAGAGTTTACAGGTGAAGTTATAGAGCAGTCAGCCAACACTCTACACAACGGACAGGAGTGATTATGGGATTAAGGTCCTCTAGTTCCACTGCTGCTGTGATCACCGTAGCCAGTACCCAGGTTCCACCAGCAATGCCTTCAGGTTTCCATGCTACTTGTTATAGATTTAGCTGTAATGTCTCAACATTTTGATTTCAGATAATTGGGGAAAAGCACAATGATTTTAATTTCCATGCTAGTTGGTGAGTGAGTTGTAGTCCCATATGCCATCAAATTTTACTTCTCCATCCAAGAGCAAGAATACAATAAGTTCAGCCCAGTGGGCCCTCTTTTGGGAAGGCTTCAGGGATACTCTATATAATGATTGATTGCTCTCATTCTCCTCCCTGTCCCACCTTTTGCGAAATATGTATTGTTTCTCTGTGAGCATATATTTTAAGATTAGGTGGTTTTAAAATATACATTTCACCCTGAGTCTTAAATTATTTTTCTAATTCTGTTTTTACCATTCATTCATGGTAACCTAGTTTCCAACTGTTAACATTCCTAGAGAGCATCCTCCTATTTTAATTACCCATCTACTCCACCAATACCCCCCACCCACAATGAATATTGGATTACCTCCAGCTCCCTGCTATCATAAATGCTGCTATGATGAACATCTTTATGGACCATGATCCATCTATGATCCATCTTTATGGACCTATGTGAGACTTTCTCTTTTGGGTTTCATCTTCTGTTAATTGCCTGTTCATATTTTATCCTCTTGTTCTCAGTCATTTGCAGCAGTTCCTTGGTTATTCTAAATATTATTTCATCGTTGGCTTTATATTTTGGAAATAACTTCACCCAATTCGTCATTTCTCTGTTGCTCTGTCCATGACGTCAGGATTCAGATCCAAATGCAGGAAATAAGAAAAAACCGGGAAACCTGGCATAGCTCTCAACTATCAGACTCAAAAGGAATTGTTAGCATCTGTCTTAACTTGTTCCCCAGGGAGGCTAGTTCCATTAAGATATTCAGTGAATAACCACGCAAACCTACAACTAACACAGCCTTAACAATATTCAGAGATAAAAATGTAGGGTGTTGCCAGAGCTGCATTTACCATAAATATATCTTGGTTTCATTGCCTTTTAAAAAGCCATCCGCCCATACCCCTTGATAATACGCCTATTTAAGCATATAGCCAAGCTATGTCATAAATCATTAAACATCAGAATGAGGTCAAGGTGAAGAAACTTAGTGCATTCATTAGGGTGGGTGTCCAGGAAGTCATTAAGGTGGGTTTCCAGAGAAAAAAAACATACAGCTGCTGCTTTCAAGACTGAAACAGAAAAACGCAGCAAGATGTTAAAAAATAGCGTCAGTGAATTTCCTAATGCTGAGCAAATTCTAATTCCTTTGAATACTGATTAGAGTGCAACTTAATGGAAGAATTTTACATGGAAATGTTGAAACATAGATTTGTTGCCAGATATTTCTTTCATATTAAGCTAAAGCAGTCCACTTAAATCTCCTTTTCCAAATGGACATATTCCTAATGCATAAGAAGAACCATTGAATTGACCATGACCTTAGTCTTTTGCTTGTATGTCTTTGATTAAATTAAGTTTTAGTGATGTGGTCATTTCTCTTGTTTTGTTTCATTTCTCACCAAAGAAGTACATATCCTCTTGAAAAGGTTAATGTTACCTTGGACTGGATCTTAATATAATTCTCTGCTAACATTTCCATTTCTGAAATGTACTATGTCATATCTCATATGTTAAATGGCAGTGTACCATCAATGCCACAAATATATTGGAAACATATATTAGACATAGAGATAGAGATGGCCATGGGGAGGGAGGCAGAGAAAGAGATAAAGATGAAGCTAGAGATAGATTTGTTTCTAACTGCGAAAATTGAAAACGATTTTGAAAGTCTGTATCTAATTCCTACCTTAAGACTCAAACAAATGGGATGGCTGGGTGGCTCAGTGGGTTAACCGTCTGCCTTCGGCTCAGGTCATGATCCCAGGGTCCTGGGACTGAGTCCCACATCAGGCTTCTTGCTCAATGGTGCGCCTGCTTCTCCCTCTGCCTCCTGCTCCCCCTGGTTGTACTTTCCCTCTCTCTCTCTCTTTCTCTCTGTCTCTCTCTCTCTCTGACAAATAAATAAATAAAATCTTTTTAAAAAGACTCAAACAATCTAGAGAAAACATTATTATTGTTCCTGGACAACAGGTATTCTGTCATTCTGTGAAATTGAATTCTATCATTCTGAGACTGAGTCAGTTGAATTTGATTATCATAATAGATAGTTTTAAAAGTTAGGTTATTTTTAGTTAAAAAAATAAGACTTAATTACATATTAAGTAAACTACTGATAGTTCTTTTTCCCTACTACCATGACTTGGTAGTAGGTGCTGATTCAACGGTGCACCTATGGGTGCTGATTCAATGAACTGTTGCTGATAGTTCATTGGTGCTGATTCAATGGTGCTGATTCAATGAACTATTAAGACTCTTATTACAACATGGAATAAACTTTAAGTGTATCTTCAGGATAGATGTCAGAGCTATTAGCACATATATTTAAATGAATAATAATTTTTGTTGGGTATTATTAGTAAAAAATAATAGTTAACTTGCAGAATACTGGAAAGTTGTTTTAGAAAAAAACAAAGAACAATTACGAAAGAAATGGAAGAGAAATAAATGTCTATTGGTCTCCTACACGTACCAGCCTCTGTATTAAGAGGCCTTACATATGATGTTTGTTATCTCACATAATTTTCATATCTAATCCCCACAGAGACTTACATCTCATTTTCCCATATTTTTACAGAGACAGATCATTCAAAGTAGGTATAACTGACTCCCACTGCATGTTAATTAGTCTTCTCCTCAACAATAGGTGCTATACAAGTTTTGGAATAATAAAGTGGAAAGGAGTAGAAACCTCTAGAAATTTTTGGAGGTCTTTCTCTCTCCCTCCCTAGTTCCTTCCCTCTCTCCCTCATTTTCTTCCCAATAGACAGCAGTGTGCATTACATTCTTTTTCTTACTTCTAAGGAGTAAAAATCAGATTAAGTTCCAAAAGTCTGGAAATAAAAGAACAATTCCCACTACTCATATTTCAAAAGATGTAAAGTAAAGCTCTAGACCTAAATGCACATTCTCCAGAGTTATATTATATATAGTGTACACACACACAAACACACACACAATATGCTTTATATAAGAACATAAAACAAATAACTGTAGTTAGTAAGAAATATAACTACAAAATGTATTTCTGATTCACAGCAACTGTTATTATTTGGTCAATGGAAGGAATGAAAGATTCACCTGTTTCTATTTGACTGAGAAAGAAATTAAATATGGAAAATATCATAAAATTTATCTTCCTGCTAATGCGAGAGCTGAGCAGCTTCAAATTCATTAAGAAGATATTAATTATAAATTATACAGGTAATTCTATTTCTTTAAGAATCTGGCCTTCTCTGTTACTCCTTTTCTCTTTTATAAATTGGATCCCATTCTCCCACAATAATTACTTTTCCCAGACCAACAAATATGATCAAGTCTCCTCTCACTGAACACACAAAACAAAACAAAACCTCAGCAGTCTTTCCACCTGAAGATGCTTCTCCCTGTGTATCATTTTCTTCACGGCCAAACTTCTCAGGGCAGAGGTGTCACCCACAGATTCATTTCTTCTCTGTGAGAAGAAATTCTCATCTCACTGGAACTGACATTCTCCACCTCTCCCCTGAATCTCTTTCCCTCCTTGTCTCCTGAAAGGCTTTACCTTGTTAGTTTATTTCTCATCTCTCTGTTTCTTCACATTCCCTTTGGTTGTCTCCCTAATTTTCTAACCGCTTAAATGTAGACTTTCCTAAAGTTCGTATATTTGGACACTGCTGTGGTCTAAATCTTTGTCCCCCCCCCCCCCAAATTAATATGTTGAAAGTCCAATGTCCAATGTGACAGTGTTCAGAGATGGGGCCTTTGAGAGGGCCTTAGGGTATGAGCGTGGAGCCCTTGTGAATGAATGGCAGTAGTTCTCTTATCAAAGAGACCTCACAGAGCTCTCTTGCCCTTTATGCTCTGGATATGAGAATTCTGTGGTGTGGAAGAAGGCTTCATCCATCCATGCAGGCAACCTGATCTCAAACTTCCAGCCTCCAGAACTGTAAGCAATAAATTTCTGTTGTTTATAAGCCACCCAGTCTGTTGTTTTGTTAGAGCAGCCCGAACAGACCAACACAGACACCTTCTCATTTTGTTCTCTCTTATAGATCTGAATTTTCAGCTGCCTACTGGACATCAAAAATATTACCCAGTGTATTTCCCCCCCCAAAAAAAATCTCTTTTTTCTTCCATGTTATTTAGTGACATTCCATTATACTAGATAGTTATTCCATCAGCTACCGTAGATAACCTCTCAAAATATTGGCTTGTACAATACAAGTTATTTATTGCACATATATAGTCCAAAATAAGGGTTCCTGATCAGTGGGCCATTCCCTGCCACCAGTGATTCAGAGAGACTCAGGCACCTCCACCCTATTACTTGGCCATCTTTAGCACGTTGTCTTCAAGGTCATTGAGCATGTCTTCATTGAGCCATTAGAAGGAACAATAGCATGGGAAAGAAATCAAAAGTAATTTCGTGGCCTTTTCTGAAAATGATACACATCACTTATGGACACATTTATATGGCACATCTAAGAGAACTGTATTAAACTGCTCCTGCTGCCATAGCAAAACAGCATAGACTGTGTGACTTAAAACAACAGAAATTTATTTCTCATGGTTCTGAAGGCGAGGAAGTCTAAGATCAAAGCGTCTGGTAGAACTCTCCTCCTGGCTTATAGATGGCTGACTTCTCATCATGTCATCACAGGGGTAAGAAGGAGGGGATAAGAAGAGAGGGGGAGATATGGAGGAGGGGAGGAGTAAGAGAAGAGTCTTCTCATAAAGCCACAATCTGATCAGAATAAGGCACAGCTGTTATGACCTCGTTTAATCTTAATTACCTCCTAAAGACCCTATCTCTATATACAGTACTTTGTGGGTTAGGGCTTCAACGTATGAATTTGAGGCGGTCGCAACTCAGTCCATATCTGATCTAACTGTATTCCCAGGAAGAAGAGGAAATGGGGCTGGTGAACAGCTAGGCAGACTCTACTGCAATTCACCCTTCTGCTCATCAAATATCCTTTCCACCCTTTTTTCCCACACAAAGAACACACTTACCCCCTCCGTAAGGGATAGTAGCCAAAGTCCCTTCCAGTAATTGCATCCAGCTCAAAGTCCAGAGTCTCTGGGTGAAGCATGTTCCTCTCCAGTATAAAAATGTCTTTTCATGTTCCAGTGACTTAGAACCTAAAAATACAAGTTGTCTGCCTCCCCGATTTCCCCTTACACACGTGCACATATACTCACTCACATCTAATACATAAATTATAGCAAGGACAAGAGAGCCACAATAAATACTTTGACTTTAAAAAGGAAAGAATTGGAAAAGTAGCCACTGATGCATAGCAATGATGAAAGTCTTCCAGACAGGAATTTTGAGAAATCTCTGTCCTGTCCTGGCAGTGGGGGGTGGCGTGGTGTGGTTTCTCTGTTTCTGCTCTCTGGAGGGAATTCCCTTGTCCATTGATTTTTGTATCCCCTGGGCCTCATCAAATCTAAAACTTTTATTCTACGAAAACTCAATGAAAAGGACAAAAAGACAAGTTGCAGTTTGGGGGGAAATTATTACAAACCACCTATCTAAATGTATAAATTTCTCTCAATCCTGTTCAACAATAAAAAAGATCAAACAATAAAATTAGAAAATGGGCAAAAGACATGAACAGACATGTCACCAAAAAGGTGAATTAGCAAATAAAAGAGAGCAAATAAGATAGTAAATAAGAGAATGAAAAAATGGGCATCGTTAGCCATTAAGAAAATGTAAATTAAAATTTAATGAGATATCACTACCCTCATATCAGAATGGCTAAGATAAAAAAGAGTGACAACTCCAAATGCTGGTGAGGTTGCACAGAAATTAGATCACATCTACATTGTTGATGGAAATGTGAAATGGTGTAGCCACTTTGCAAAACAGTTGGGCAGTTTCTTTAAAAACTAAATGAGCAACTATCATACGACCCAGCAATCACACTCCAGGGTATTTATCCCAAAGAAATGAAAATTTATGGGGTGCCTGGGTGACTCCGTTGGTTAAGCATCCAGCTCTTGATTTGGTCTCAGGTCATTCATGATCTCAGGGTCCTGAGATCAAACCCCACATCAGGCTCCGTGCTCAGCAGGGAGTCTACTTCAGGATTCTCTCTCTTTCTCCCTCTCCCTTTGCCCTTCCCCCCACTTGCATGCTCTCTTTTTCTCTCTCTCTCTCCAAAATAAGTAAATATTTTTAAAAAAGAAATGAAAACTTGTGTTCACAGGAAACCTGCATGTGGATGTTCATAGCAGCTTTATTTGTAATAGCCAAAATCTATACTCAGCCTGAATATCATTCAATAGGTGAATGATTAAAGAAACAGCAGTATCTCCATACTATGGATACAACTCAATAATTGAAAGGAACTATCGATACAAGTGCTTTGATAAATCTCTGGGAAATTATTTTGAGTGAAAAAAGTCAATCCCAATAGGTTGGGAAAATGGCAGCAATGGAAGACAGATTAATATTTGCTAGCAATTGGGGGAAGAGAGCAGAAGAGAATGAGCGTAGTTATAAAAGCAACATAAGGGATGCTTGTGGCATTGCACAATTCAGGATCTCTACTGTGGTCACACAAACACACACAGGTGAAAAACTTAATACACACATGCAAAAGAATGAATAATACTGGAGAAATCTGAATAATGTGAGTGAATTGTATCAATGTCAATATCCTAGTTGTGATATCTTATTGTAATTTTGCAAAATGTTAATGACTAGGGGGAAACCGGGCAAAGTGTACACAAAATTTCTCTGTATTATTTCTTACAACAGCATGTGGGTCTACAATTATCTCAATTAAAAAAAAAAGATCATTAGGTTAAAAAAAGTTTCTCATTACAAACTACTAGGAGTTGAGGTGGGTAATAACTCTCCAAGATGAATGTGATTCACTTCTTATTTTCCAAAAGTTCATAATATATTGCATATTACAGGAGGGAAAGGAGCTAGCCTCCATTCTTCATGAATAAATTCTTAGCATTGCATGAAAGATTCTCCTTACCTGATTCTAAAATACTTTCCCATCCCCTTCTTTTCCTACATTTTCTAATGCCGCCTATATTCCAGCCATGTCTATTTCCCAAATATTTCAAACACTTTCAAGACCCTGTGCTCATGTGATTCTGTCAAGCTGAAATAAGTTTTCCCATCGTCTATCAAAATTCTTATGCTTTTAGGCCTATTCAGATGCCACTGCCACGTCTGAAGCTCTCATTGGTCTGCCTCGTCTGAATCTCTGACTTCTTATTCTACATTCTTACAGCAGCTCATATTTTTACTTTGCATCTCCTTTTACACATAATTGAATACTTGATTAACCAGGCTAGCTTCTCTCCCTCCTACTATATATGATATATTATGAACTCCTTGAAAAAAGAACTGAATCACATTCATCTTTGCAAATTGCTATCCTCCAAAACTCCCAACACAGTCCTTTACGTATAATTTAATATTCATTGAAATTTATCGAGCGCCTGCCATTGCCAAGCACTGTCCTAAATGCTTTCCGTGCATCGAAGAAGGTAATCCTCAGCACTAGGGTGGTCTTATTATTCCCATTTATACGTGATAAAACTGAGGCACAGAAAGCTTACATACCTCGCCCAAGGTCACAAGTACTGCTGTGTGCATGTTGTCATGTTCATACTCTTCACCATGAGGTTATGCTCCTAATTACCCTTCAATAATTGATTATCTGATACAATTAAGGGGAGCTTTCTGAAGAAGTTATAGCAACTTGTTTCCCAGCAAATTAGTACTGTTGATTGCTGGTTATGTGCCAGGCACAGTGCTGGCTGCTGTCACACCAGCTCATGGAATCCTGGTGTTCCCATTTGATAAATGGGGAAAAATGAAACCCAGAGATACTACATAATTTAGTCTACATCGCCCAGCTGGTAAGTATTAGGGCTTTGTTTGTTTGTTTTTTTCATTAGATCAAGTTACAAGTAGGAACAACACAATGATTTGTGAAATCAGGTGAAACAAATTAAACGAGCTCTTTCCGATAACGTAGTTAAGCCCATAAAAACTATGACATCTTAGAAAACCTGCCCTCCATTTGTATTTTTTTACAAATTCTATTATCTAAATTTGTTATTTGATCTGGCTCCTACACAAAGGTTCCTTTCTGTATATTCTCAAGTTCTCAATGTTCTTATGAGCTGCTGTGAGGTATAATGCTATAAATAATCAGTTTTATAAAATGTTTAGAAGAATAATTACATATATGAAATTGATTCCCTCTGTCAGAGAATTTACGTAAAATGCTAGATGGGCTTTAAACCAACCAACACTTAATACTGGATCTGTTTCCTCCTGCCTTCTCCTATCCTATGCCTGGAATTGAGCTGAGCATAAAGAAAATCTAAAAAAGTATTCAACAGGTTCTTATCCTTTTAAAATTTTAAAATTTTAAAATTTTAAAATTCATGAAGTACATGTTATTTCAACTATTAATGAAATATTTCATCCTGGTATATGGTCTTTTCTGATGCAATTACATGTATATTATATATAATTATATATTATGTAATCATGTAATATGTAAATGATTATAAATATATAGGTATAGAATATATTAATATATAATATATATTAAATATAAAATTATTTATGGATATGTGTATATATAAAACAAGGTTCTTAAGAAATCTCAAGCTTTCTTTAAAAATCTGTAAAAACGATTAATTTAAAGGGCATGGAGCTACAGAACTCCAGACTCACTATACAAAATTGTTGTCCCTACAAGAATTTCAGGAACAAACATGGCTTTTATAGCAGGACACTCTATATGGTGCATGTTACTGCAAGTTAAAAATAATAAATTGGTGCATTAAAATCTTTCTCCTCTGATCCTAAATCCACATATTCAGGAACCACTTCTCTTGATCACCTTTGGCCTTGACTTTGTCATTTTGCTTCTGTCAAAGTTCAAACTCTCCAAAGGTAAATAAGAGAACAAAAGAACAATGATAAACAAAATACCCCCAGAGGGAAGGGCAGAGTGCCTGAGAGCAAAGCAGCAACAAAACCTACTCATTTGCAAAGGACTGGCTCCTGGTTGCGATTGGCATTATCATCAACTGGGATCCCCTTGATGTCAGTCTTGTTCTTTAGTTAAGTTATATCCCAGTCACGTAATGCACCCTGTCAGGGAAATTCATGTATGATCAAAAGCTTTTCTATGTGTGCTATACATGAGTGCATTAAGAGCCCAGCACAATGATGAGAAAGGGTTGAAAGAGTCAGCGAAGCCTTCATGAGAACATGGAATTTTGAGCTAGGCCATGATATAAAGATAAAGAAGTGAAATGTTCTGCAAAATGTGTAGCTGGGATGAACAGTAACTCAGCAGGAAACGGTACTTATGAGAAGAGTTTAAAAAGGAGAAATGAACCTGGAACAGGTGCGGTACCAAATTCATGCAGCCAATGTGGCCCTTTATAATGACAATTTTACAGAGGATATCTGTAGCCACCGGTAGGTAAGGGCAATTAGATGGGAGGCCCTAGGGAGCCTCTGCAACCTCACTACCACTTTCCAGAAAAGTAACTCTCAACTGAATTTGTTTACACCTGCAGACGTTTATTAGCAAACAGACAAATAAATAGAAACCTGTTCTTTTTTTAAGATTTTATTTATTTATTTGAGAGAGTGAGAGAGAGAGAGAGCACGAGTGGGGGAGAGGGAGAGGGACAAGCAGACTCCCCACTGAGCCCAGAGCCCAATGTGAGCTTGACCTCAAGACCCTTGGGATCATGACCTGAGTCGAAAGAGCTGCGGAACACTTGGGTGGCCCAGTTGGTTAAGCATCTGCCTCCGGCTCAGATCACGATCTCAGGTTTTTGTTTTGTTTTTGTTTTTTTGACTCTCATCCTCCAAATTTATCTTGAAACTTAATGATTTGCATTTTGATCTAGCAGGAGGTGCAATGTCATGTTTTAATTAATTTTTTTTTTCTGGAAATAAGCTAAGAGAGCTGGCAGCCATATTAGAATTCTTCTGGTGTTTAGAATAACTGTGGCTTGCACTATGTCAGATACTATTTTTTGGTCCATGTAGTATGCTTATCGTTTTATAATCAGAAAAAAAATTATTGTGAACCTCGGAAGAATTTTTAAACTGGGACTTTGCTAATGCAGAAATGGAAAACTTTATAAATAGTATATGTTCTATTTCTTAAAAGTTTCTTTTTTTAAATTTAAACAGGTCTTTGCAAAAACAGAAGCACAGAAGGGAGCATATATAGAATTAACCCTACAAGCTTACCGAGAAACATTCATTAGCCATTCTGCAACTTCCTGAAAACATTTTTTAAATAAATTTCATTTTACTAAATTATAACTTGCTTTCTGTTAATATTGAGCTGAATGTTTAAGAATGTTTAAGATCTTCTCAGTGGGGAGTCTCCTTCTCTTTTATTCTCTCTGTACTCTCCCTCTCAAATAAATAAAGAAAATCTTTAAAAAAAAAAAAAAAAAGTCAGATGCTTAATGGAAGGGGCCCCGAAACCTATTTTTCGAGGGCAAGTCCCAGCTATCTCTTTAGGTGCTCTAAACATAACTAACAGACATGAAAGGGTCATTAGAGAGGAAACTAATAATTTTTCAAGGGCAGGGTAAACGAACCTTCAGTTTAGCCTGAGACAACCAGACTTTTCTGAATAGGAAGCTGCCCACAGGCAACATTTGGGAATCAAGTCATGGGCATCAAGCCAGGGCACCATACCAAAGGGTGGAGACTATTAGGCTCGCTGGATTCTTACACTCTATCCATATATCTGGCTAATTCACACCTCTAGCATACAATTCATTTTGCTAGCAAAAACTCATTTTGAACATTCATTTTGCTAATCAACAAAATGCCTAGTGTTGATTAGAGCTAAAGATAGTTGAAGAGCCACTAGGAGATCTCTCCTCTGAAAGTGCCCTTTTGATTAAATGCCACCTTACCATCCCTTAAGTGTGTACCCCTCTTCGGGTAACTACGCACCGTCCATGTGGATTAAAGATAATTTACACACTTCTACATACCACATGGTCTCTGATGAAGAAAAAGTGAATCACTCTGACACAGCAGGCAGGAAACAGCAATAAATCCTTTAGTGAAATGGGGTGTTTGAGGCAGAGAGAATGTTGGCAGATGCAGCAGAGGATAGGGTGAAGCCAGAGGATGGGAAATGCCGACTGGCGAGGGAAGTACATTTCCCAGGCTGCGGGGAACCTTTGAACAAATAGTCATCTCCTGCGAGGGTAGCACTGGAGACCATGGGCTCTAGAGGAGGACTACTGGTGGGGATGCGAACTCTGCCATTTACTAGCCATGTGCATTTGGGGAAATTATCTCTATGCCTCCATAAAAAGGGAATCATTAAAATATCAAATCCATCATATTGCTGAGAAGAGTTAATTATAATATCTATATAACATAAAATGCTTATAACAGTATCCAACACCAGTAGGTGAACAAATGTCAGTTACTCCTAGAAGGACGCGAGCGTGTGAAGAGATGGAGGAATGCAAACTAAGACAGCTCTCGATTGCTCCCAAGTGGTAATGTGGACGTGGTGTGAGTCTCTGCCATCCAGGCAAGATGATGGTTTCTTATTTGCCTCCCTCCCCCCTTTTCCCCCAATAATCCTGATTAGATGTGAAATTTAATTTGCAGGATCGAGTTCGCCCCTGTGCCTGGTGGCAGCACTGCAATCCCAGAAATGCAACCCTCATCATGGGAGGTGATACGGGACCTGCCAGAACCAGCCGACTGCCACTGTACAGAGTCAACAAAGCACAGAACGCAAAAATCTTCTCTTAGGCACAGAAACGTGGGATGACATGTTCAGATTGTGAAAATAATGTGTGGTAAGATTGTGGGCTGTAGGTGCCTGGGTGGCTCAGTTGGTTAAGCGTCTGCCTTCAGCTCAGGTCATGATCCAGGGTCCTGGGATCGAGCCCCCCATCGGGCTCCCTGCTCAGTGGGAAGCCTGCTTCTCCCTCTCCCACTTCTCCTGCTTGTGTTCCCTCTCTCATTGTGTCTGTCAAATAAATAAATAAAATCTTTAAAAAAAAAAAAAAGACTGTGGGCTGCCATAGCATGGAATTGTCATGAACCTTGCATGTGACTTCTTTAGAACTAAGCAGGATGTAGAAAAGTTAAATAATCACTCAAGCTCTATACCTCCTTCTGTGATGTGAAATCTTTTTTAATTTTCGGATGATGTTTCATTTATGTGTGATTTATCTAGTTATTTTATTTAAATGGCTTTAGTTACTATAAAAATATAGTAATAATTCTTAACTTGCTAGAGGACACTGACCAAGTCAAAAGAGAAGTTCTCCCTTATTAGTAATATATTCTATAATCCAGTGTATGCAAATATCAATGAGTCACAAATGTTTTTCAGTATATTAAGAATGAGGCAAAATAGCATTTGTCATCATTTTAGGGTTTTTAGGGTACAATCCTGTAGCAGGCTGCAAACCACAAAGGCAACTGTGTGTAAAGTCACATATTTTATGCATCCCAAGGATCAGTCATAAAATCAATAATCAACCAGATGAAAAATAAGATTGAATTATCTTTCTTATATCTCTATAAAAATTATATTACATCGTTGTCATATAAATAGGCAATCAAAGATTACACTGCCAGAAACATAGGGAGATGTCCTACAGATTGTATCAGGTAGTTCATTAATAAAACTATAGTTATCTTTCTAGCTTTGGAGATGATTACAGTATTTACCATCTTTTTAAGTTTTTAATATGTTGTGACTTCTTCCCTCATTCCAAATAAATGTTTTCTTACATAATTTGGTTCTTTTTCTTACTGAGTACCCTCAAAATTACATAAGCTTTAGTCTCCATCAGAAAAGTTAGATGGAAGTTTCCTCCTCTGCTTCCATACTTTTTGCTCATATTACATGATTGTCATGAGGATAAAACAAAATAATGCATTTTAAAGACATTGGAAAAGCAAAAAGTACTATTTTACTGAAAAGTGTTAGTATTATATCGCTTTGGCTATGACTCATTTTCACCTAAATCTTTCACACATGGTAGAGAGACTTCCTTAAATGGGTTTTCATTTCCAGCTCAAAATAGAATGCGGTTTCCTATGTATAATATACATAGGTGTGAGGCATAACTGCTAAATTATGTGATATCTCAGAAATCTAAGATACATTTGCTGCACTGAAGAGGTTTATCAATTCCTGAGGAATTGTCTTCATTTGTTTGTTGAGCCATACCATAAGCCAGACAACATGTCATACAGTAAGATAAGTCAGAAACAGAGACTGCTTTGAAGACAATCTCAGAAATGGTGTTAATCCATTAAGAATGGGTGTGGTTTTTGAAAAAATCCGGAAGTCATTTGGAGGTAACGGGATGGATGAGTTGAGCAAACTTGAATAATCATGTTTGAGGCTATAAATAAGAAATGAGTGAAATAATGAGGTTAATTTTTCTTATATGGCCCATACACTGGATTTGAATACAACTTTTGAACTATTTGTTTATAGAGACACTGAGGTGGCTCAAATGGTTGGGTGAAACTCTTGGTTTCAGCTCAGGTCATGATGTCAGGGTCCTGAGATCAAGCCCTATGTCGGGGCTCCACACTGAGTGGGGAGTCTGCTTGAAGATTCTCTCTCCCTCTCTTTCTGCCCCCCGCCTTACATGGATGCACTCTCTCTCAAATAAATAAATCTTTACAAAATAAAATGAAATATTTGTTTATAATAATCATTCATGACTTTATTGTCACACTTTGTACACACTGTGATTTGGAGGCCTGCTTGTACACATGCCTTCAGTAAAGAGAAAGCCAATACAGCTATATGTTCACAAGTTAAACTTCTTCAAGCGTGATACATTCACTAAAGCAGATATTACTTAAAAAACAAACCATAAAATTGTGAAAATATGTATGCACAAACATAGGCCCACAAGAGCACTGCTTTCCCTGAGACAGAGCATCTGCTTGTATTGACATCGTTAGTAATTGCTATGAAATAATTAAAGTTTCATTCGTGTCTATGAAAAATGGCTGTTGGCTTGAAATTTCAGATCGACTGTTAGGATTCCTTCTGCTTTTCAAAGAAATAAATTTCACTTATAAAGGCATATAAAAGAAACATATTAATCCAATGGCAAATCAATGAATTTTTTTTTTTAATCTGCCTACTGGAGCCCAATAACATCACTAAATTTATATGCAAACCTGAACCTCCTTAAGTATCTATTCCTTTTGCATAGAATGAATTTAATTTTACTTATTATAGAAATCAAGCAAGCTTAATTCCTGCATTGCTCATCTGTAATGGATTCGTGAGTTTCTAGCCCACTCATAGCTGTAAGAAGAACAAGGCTCAGGGTGACATATTCAGAACCCTGGCTAGCATAAACATGGAAGCAGTAATCTTCCATGTAATTGCTGGCACAATCCTTACAGTTTACCCAACTTCGTAACTTATAGAGCAGACCTCCCTTTGCTTCTGAAGACTTCTCAAGACACATTCTGAACCCTAAGAGCCTATTCCTACAATTGGGAGAATCTAGTACCAATCGGCTTCCTTTATAATTGCCCCCTTTCGCAGAGCTCCATATTTAATAGAGAAGTTGTGCATATTCATCATCTATCTTAAGAAGCTACCTTTAAAAATTTATGTATACCCTGCCTCATTCCACAAAAGTTGAGAAAATTTACCAAAATCAATATATTACAACTGGACAAGATAAACATAAAACGAAAACATGAAGGCCAGGAGGAAAAGGCAATCATGTGGGTACTAATAACGGACCTTGCAAAACATGCAGAATCACATGTTAGCAAAGACTCTGCTAAGCTCTCAGGCAAGGACCAGGACTTTGAGTCTGTTCACAAGTCCACTATGACACCAATTTTTCAGCCAGGGATTTGGGTCACTTTCCAATTAAATAAATAAATCCTTCTTGAGCACTTTCCGAGTATTAGGGGTTGGGCTCAGCAATGGAAGATGCAAAACTTTATGATTCCTGCTTTCAATTTAGTGAAGACAGTCATGTTCACAGCTGGCTCTGTATCAAGGAGGAAGAGCGAAGTAGTAAGATAGGCATGCACACAGTGAATTGAGGAGAGATATCAATTCCCAACTTGGAACCAGGAAGGGCTTTCAGAGAAGTAATAACTGAGGTGAGCTGTAAAAAATAGAATTTTGACGAGAAGGTAAGGAAGGCCAAGAGCACTCCAGGCTGAGGGGGTAGCCTGACCCCCTTGTTGCCCACGGTGCTGTGTAATTGCACAACCCCTGCGCCACATACTACAAACAGGTTCTGATGAGCCTTGCTGCTCCCCACGTTCGTCCCCAACACCAAGGCTGGAACCTTGCATGATACCCACCTGACCTTGCATCCTTCAACTCTTCCAGCTCCTCTTTTAATCTACACAACCTCCGGGTCATTATGCCTGTTATCATTTTTGTTTTATTAGATAAAAACAGAGGCCCAGGCCGAGTTTTAACAATGGCTTCACTGGGCCGCAAAGCCTCCCTCACATGGAGGGCAGGGATCTTGTCTACCATTTTGACAAGCCTCAGCCACAATGACTTAACATGTGCTTCCTAGTAAAAAGTTATTTAATTAATAAATGTTAGCAATTTTTTTATTTACAAAAATATATTTTATTATCTATTAAGCACTTATAACATTGATATATTTATGTCTAATTTTAAATGTTTACTTAAATATTTGTTTACTTTAGCAACTATGAACTAAATGTTAACTCAGGTAAGTTAACATTAAATAAGATAATAAATAAAAGTTAGCTAATAATATCCTCCCTTTCAAATTGTTCTCCAGACTATAGTAAGGAATAATTTGGTGATGTTGCAACCCAAACAGAGCCCTCTTTTGTGTCTCACCCCCCAGTGGGTGATACCCCAAACTAGGCCTGGTTCAGAAACCTGTGCTTAGCAATCATGCCCCGTGACCCGTCATCCTACCATCATGCTCTACACTCCAGCTCTCGAGTGCTGCAAACCATATCTTTTACTTCCAGGTCTCTTATGCTTTTAGAGACTGTTCACGTTGTCTGAAATCTCCTACCAAATGACCTTCCAGCCTAAAGCCCTTTTCCATTCTCTTACTGAAAAAATACAGAAAGAGAGGTGGTAAGAGGTTAATTTTTAAGATAATCATTAGAAGGCAACCCTCTATAGGAAGAGGAGGTAACCGAACATAATTTTGATGACAATCATTTGATGCTCGAGTCTGAATTCCTCCCAGGGCATCTGTTTAGAGGGATCCACAGAGAAAGCAACCTTAAAGAGATACCTGAAAAGCAAGCCCAAAGCGGATGTATATTGTTTTCTGCCACACTGAAATAAAGCAAGGTTGAGATTTCCAGAGTTAGAAAGCCTTGAGAAGTTTAAAGGCCATGCCGTGGTGAGCAGGAGTTTAAGGAGCTGAGTCTCTGAGGGGCACAGCGAGATTTGCAACTATGGCTGAGCAGTGACCTCCACAGCAGTGAGGTCCAGCCCTGCAGCCCAGGAGAAGCTTCCTTATACTGCCCTGTCCCTGATTCCATCCACCCCACAACTTCCCTTGCTTGGCTACCTGCCACCCCTTCTTCACATTTCAGCTTAAGCCCCACTCTCCAGTATCTAGAGACCACCCTAGTAGCAAGTTCACAACATTTTCTGGGTTCCTCACCAAGGTGTTAAATCTTGTATCACCAAGGAATACCCACAAGCCAATACACTCTCCACTAGTCAAGTACCTCAGAACCCAGGCTCATTCATACTCTCTTGACTCCTGCCAATGTGTGTTGTGTCACAGCGCATTTGAGGTACATTCTCTTTCCTCCTTTATCAGGGCCAGCACATCCTGCTGGGTGGTGTTGAGACTTAATTCTGGGTGCAGCCCTTGTGGCCAGGAGGAGAGACAAGGGAAGATCCCAAGGGGGTGCCTCTGCATCACCTTCAACAAAGGGCAAGTGTAGCTATTAATAGAGGAAGAGGATGGTTCGGGCTCAGAGAGTTCAGGGGAATCTGGGAACTCAAGAGTTGGGGATCAGGCAATGGGATTTATTCTCTGGATCCATGGGTGGCTCAATATTCTCAAATCAATCAATGCGAGACATCACACCAATAAGAGAAAGGATTAAAACCATAATTTCATTTCAATAGATACAGAAAAAGCATTTGACAAAACACAACATCCACTCATGACAAAAACTCTCAACAAAGTGGGTTTGGTGAGAACATACCTCAACAAAACAAAGGCCATATATGAAAAACTCACAGCTAACGTCATCCTCAATTGTGAAAAACTGAGAGCTTTTACCCTAAGGTCCTGAAAACACAAAAATGTTCACTCTCACCACTTGTATTGAAATAGTAGTAGAATTCCTAGCCACAGTAGTCAGACAAGAAAAAGGAATAAAAGGCATGCAAATTTGTAAGGAAGAAGTAAATTTCACTATTTGCAGATGACATGACAGTAGTATATATAGAAAAGCCTGAAGTCTCCACCATAAAACTACTGAAACTGATAAATGAATTCAGTAAATTGCAGGATACAAAACCAATGTACAGAAATCCATCATATTTCTGTACATTAATAATGAAGATGCAGAAAGGGAAATTAAGAAAATAATCTCATTTACAATTGCACCACTAATGATAAAATATCCAGAAACAAATTTAACCAAGGAGGTGAAAGACCTGTACTCTGAAAACTATAAAACATTAATGAAAGAAATTGAAGATGACAACAAAATAAATGGAAAGATAGTCCATCTCATGAGTTGGAAGAAAAAATATTGTTAAAATGTCTATAGTCCCCAAAGCAACCATAGATTTAATGCAATCTTCTCAAAATACTAAAAACATTTTTCACAGAACTAGAACAAACAATCCTAAAATTTGTATGGACCCAAAAAAGACCCCATATAGCTAAAGCAATCTTGAAAAAAAAAAATGAGTTCAGAGGTATCACAATTCCAGATTTCAAATTATATTACAAAGCTGTAGTAATCAAAATAGTATGGGACTGACATTAAAATAGACACATAATAATAGAACAAGATAGAAAGCCCAGAAACGAACCCATGATTATATGGTCACTTAATATTCAACAAAGGAGACAAGAATATACAATGGGAAAAAGATAGTTTCTTCAACAAATGGTGGCGGGAAAACTGGACAGCTACGTGCAAAAGAATGAAACTGAGCCACTTTCTTACGCTACACACAAAAATAAACCCAAAATGGATTAAGGACCTAAACGTGAGACCCAAAACCGTAAAAGGCCTAGAAGAGAGCATAGGCAGTGATTTTTCTGACATTTCTAGATATGTTTCCTGAGGCAAAGGAAATAAAGTAAAAGTAAACTCTTGAGACTAAATCAAAATAAAAAGCTTCTGCACAGCAAAGGAAACAACCAACAAAACTAAACGGTAACCTATGGAATGGGAGAAGATATTTGCAAATTATATATGGGATAAAGGGTTAGTATTCAAATTATATTAAGAACTTATATACATCAGCACCCAAAAAATATATAATCTAATTTAAAAATCAGCATTTTTCCAAAGAAGACATATAGATGGCCAACAGACACATAAAAAGATGCTCAACGTCACTCATCACTAGGGAAATGCAAATGAAAACCACAATGAGGTATCACCCTGCACCTGTCAGAGTGGCTAAAACGAAAAACTCAAAAAACTCGAGTGGCTAAAATGAAAAACTCAAGAGTTTCTTGAAAAACTCAAGAAAAACTCAACACTCAAGGGTTGGCAGGGATGTGGAGAAAAAGGGACTCTCTTGCACCGTTGTGGGAATGCAAACTGGTGCAGATTGTAATAAGTTCTGTGGAAGACAGTACGGAGTTTCCTCAAAATCTTAAAAATAGAACTACCCTATAATCCAGTTATCACACTACTGGGTATTTACCCAAAAAATACAAAACACTAATTCAAAGGGATACATGCACCCCTGTGTTTATTGCAGCATTATTTACAATCGCCAAATTATGGAAGCAGTCCAAGTGTCCATTGATAGAAGAATGGATAAAGAAGATGCAGAATATTATTCAGTCTTAAAAAGAATGAAATCTTGCCATTTGCAAGGAGATTCTTAAGATTAAGAAGGGGATTACGTGATGAGCACCGAATATTATATGGAACTGGTGAATCACTATATTGTATACCTGAAACTAATATAACATTGTATATTAACTATACTGTAATTAAGATTAAAATTAAATTTTTAAAAAATATTAAAAATTTAGAGAAAGAAGATTTGGGGACAGGGGAATCATTCAGTCTATGTGTCATGGTCCCATTCTTTCTCAACCAGCCTGTTAATCAGGACTTACCTGCTGTCGTTGGGAGTTTAATCCTGTCTGGAGCTGAGCTACTCTGACAATTAAGTCCTAGGCACATCCCGCAGGTTCTCTGAGCTCCCTCTTCAGAAGAGGAGAGCCTGTTTGTAAGATACTTAGGCCCTCTGGCTTTCACACTTGGTTTTCATTGCTTACTAAATGCTCTCAGCCTTTCATCATCCTTTTCTAGAATGTCAATCAAACTTACCCAAAGTCATCAAGTTCCACTGTTCTTTTTTTTTTTTTAAGATTTTATTTATTTATTTGACAGAGAGAGAGAGAGATCACAAGGAGGCAGAGAGGCAGGCAGAGAGAGAGGGAAGCAGGCTCCCCATTAAGCAGAGAGCCCGATGCGGGGCTTGATCCCAGGACCCTGAGATCACGACCTGAGCCAAAGGCAGAGGCTTTAACCCACTGAGCCACCCAGGAGCCCCAAGTTCCACTGTTCTTAAAGCTACAATTTCCTCCCTACTTCTCAAATACCTGATGGACTACACCAGCTAGTGTAACCCTTTCCACCAGCACAGCATCACAATTCATCACTAGTGAAAGTTTTAACAATCAGAGCACAAAGGGGAGCAATCTGCACGTCACCTACCAGAGATGGCTCTCTGTCATCAGTCCCACAATGAGTGATGTTGCTCCAAAACCCATCCTTTTTTTACAAAAGCTTTTCCCAAGTATTTCAGAAGTAATTGACCTACATCACCATATAAGTGTAAAGTATACAGCACGATGGTTTGATTTACATATAATGGGAAATGATTGTAATAAGTTCAATGTTTCATCTATCTTCTCATATAGATACAATAAAAAGAGAGGAAATAACAACAAGATTTCTCCTTGTGATGAGAACTCTTGGGATCTACTCTCTTAACAACTTCCCCGTGTATCTCGCAGCAGTGCTAGCTGTAGTCATCTTGTTGCACAAGACATCCCGAGTACTTACTTATCTTATAACTGGTACTTTATACCTTTTGACCACCTTTCTCCAATTTCTGTGAGTTTATTTTTGTTTGTTTTGAGATTCCAAATGTAAGTAAGATCATACAGTATTTGTCTTTCTCTGACTTATTTCACATAGCACAATGCCTTCAAGGTCCAACATGTTGTTGCAAATGGTAGGAGTTCCTCATTTTTTATGGCTGAATAATATTTCATTGTGTATATATGTCACAACGTATTTATTCCTTTATCCCTTGAAATACACCTAGGTTGTTTTGGTATCTTGACTATTGTAAATAGTGCTGCTATGAACATGGAGATGTGGGTATCTTTTTGGGTTAGTGGGGTTTTTTTTTCCTTTGGATATATACCCAAAAGTAGAATTGCTGGATCATATGGTTGTTCTATTTTTCATTTTTTGAGGCTCCTTGGTACTGTTTTCTTCAGTAGCTATACCAATTTACTATTCTACCAACAGTGCCTAGGTGTTCTCTTTCCTCCACATCTGTATCAGACAAATGGAAAAGCAGGTATAGATCAGACAATGACAACAGAGTTCAGACCTGGATTGGCCATGGAAGCTTTGGGACAAGACTGATTATAATCAGCAGTGGGAGTTGAGAAGAAGATTACAGTGCCGTTCATCACTCCAACATTCATCCAACTAATAGTTATTAAGAAACATCAGTGTATTATTCCAGATGTTGTATATACGTGGGTCCTTGCCCCCAAAGAAATAGGCAATAAACAAGTACAGATGCTGACAATATGTAATTATAAACTTTGCCCGTGGGAGGAAGTCATCAATACAGAGCTCAATCCGAAGGCTACTGTAATGGTCCAGGCAAACAGACACACACACACACACACACACACACACACACACACACACACGCAAAGACAAAAAACAAATAAAGAAACCACACTTAGTTCAGACTCTAAGGAATGTCAGTGGCCGGTGAACAGGATAGAAATAAAGGATGATACACCTGGAAGCCAAAGAAGAAGACTGTGTGACTGATGGGAGTAAGAGAACAGTATTTTAGGGAATAAGAGACGTGGTTAGTTGGATTGCAGACATGTTGAACTTTAGATTGCCACAGGATATCTAGAGGGATAGTACGAAGAAAAAGGAAATCTAAATAATAATAAAGCATGTGGTAACACTCTTATATTTGGGAGGGAAGAGAAGAGCCTTATCAGGTCACTTCATCTCACTGTAGCTCGACTTCCCTGCACTGCTAACGTTACAGGGTTTGAAGGAGGATTTAAAAAAAAAATAATATGTGTGAGGGACACCTGGGTAGCTCAGTCCATTGAGCCTCTGCCTTCAGCTCAGGTCATGATCTCGGAGTCCTGGGATCGAGCCCCACATTGTCGGGCTCCCTGCTCAGCGGGGAGACTGCTTCTCCCTCTGCCCCTGCTCTCTCTCTCTCTAATAAATAAAATCTTTAAAAAAATAATATATGTGAAGACACTTTGTAAATCACATACAAGAAAGCTTTCTAAGAAATGGCCTTGAGGTGCCTGGGTGGCTCAGTCAGTAAAGCCTCAGACTCTTGATTTGGGCTGCGGTTGTGTTCTCAGAGTCTGGGATCAAGCCCCTCAAGAGACTCCACAGTCAGGGAGGGGTCTGCCCTCTGCTCCTCCACCCACTTGCATGCTTTCCCTCTCTCTCTCTCCCTCATTAAAATTAATTAAGTAAGTAAATATTTAAAAAGAAAGAAAGAAAGAAAGAAATGGCCTCAAATACTTCAGGAAAATCACAGCAAGTGAGGATCTGGCAAAGGCCTCCCTGGATGCTGCCGTTCGGTGGTGGAAAACCAAGTGAAGTATGAAGAGAGTAAAAGGGACCTCTCCTCTCAAGGCTCAAAGATAAAATGAGAGGACAATGATGTGCCCCATCGATGTCTCTGAAAAGTATTTTAAAATATTTTTAAAAATCAGATTGAAAGAAATCTTTAAAATGCTTTATTGCCAAACGTTAATCATTTTCTCTTTAAACTCAAGGTCAGAAACCCTGTTATTTTTCACTTTTGTATCCCTGGCGCACAGCCTCACCCACAGTTAAGTTTCAACTGACGAAATGTACCAGGAATGGTGATCCCCACTGAGCTCCTTCCCGAATATCTCATTCTTTCTGCCTTTTCCTCTGTCCCTTGGTCCTGGTAGCTCTTTCCAGCTCTTCAGACAAACAAATTATAGCAGGTGGTCATTTATGCTTTTAGATTATGTGGGCCCTCCAATCGCTGTGCATACAATAAATATTACACACGTGGTCAACTGAGATTGACTTAAGAGAACACACATTCTTTTAGTGTTCTTTTTTATTAAAAAAAAAAAAAAGTATGAGAATATAATTATCCTTCATCTAAGAAATACAGACTAGGAATCAAACAAACCCATTTGCAACTTTCTCTTTCCAAAAAGCACTTGCAATCCTTACCAAGCCAGATGGCTGATACCGCTCAGTTTCATCCTTCTGTCCTCATAAACTGGAGGATGTTGCCCCCTGCAGGAAAAGTTAGGTAAAAAACTGTTCTCCAAAGATAATACCCTGAACCGATCATTACTTTTGCTGGGGAGAAATCAAGGGCCTGACAAGGGCTTCTGAGAAAAGGCAACTTGGAGGCAGTAGCTACTGAAGTGCAGTATTTTGCAAAAATTTCGACAAATCTAGGTAAAAAGGAAAGGCGCATTGTTTTCTCCTTGCCTTATGCCTCCAACAAAAAGCGTGAAGCAGGAAATGTCTTCTCTGCTTTGCCGTGAGAATAGCCACGGGTTCTCTGTTAAAGAGCAAGAATATCTAAGGAGATGGCTGAGGAGGAAAGGGAGCTTGGACCGTTTCCTATAATGCTCTCAAATTCTGAGGCTTGTTTTATGCCTGGGACTATTCGCCCCTCCTGTGTTCAACTTTTAACATTTTATTCGTTCATCCACCAGGGGGTTTTGTTTTAAAAATTCGTGCGAGGTAAAGATATAATGGTATTTCGTTTCCAAATTCTTAAGCATTTTTCCTAGATATATCTGACATTTCATCTACATTGAACTACACAGCTTTCGCTCTTACACCTCACTTTGGCACCAAGGTTTTCAAAATTTCAGGCACTCAGTGAATGATGAAGGTAGCGGGCAACTTGGTGGAGACCGCGGCCCCTACGGAAGACAGGGATGGACTTACCCACTCTTTTGGTGCAGGAAACAGAAGCCATTCTAGATAATTCCTGCAGGAAAGGATTTAACACCGGAAACTGAGTGCCTACACGATTTGCTAGACAGAGGTCGAAGTCAGGAGCCACCGCCAGACAGTTGACATTTCCGAATCACTCCCCTGAGCCGGCGTTCAGCCATACGGCAGGTGCGGGTGCTAGTCTGAGCACAGCCACTGCCTCACCCCTGCAAACCGGATCGAGACAGGGCATCTGCCCCTGGAAACACACACATCTCTCCAACGTTTCTCCCCAGCACGCCAAACGGTAGGAGGACAGCCTCTACCTCACTCCCAAATCCCAAAGCTCCTGTGGGAATAGCTCCATAGCAGAATCTAAATCAAGTCTGGAACTATAGCTGCACAAGAGAGCCTGGAAAATGTAGTTTTGAGCTTCCACCCCTTCGGATACCGGAGAGAATAAAGCAGCACCCAAATGAAGCTAATTGCCAGTCTACCATACCCAGTATAGCACCTCGTCTCACCCGGGAGAAAAGCTTCGTCTGGGTTCTTCCCTCTTTCCCAACTTGTGCATGCAGTCATTTCCAGGTATCTTCTGGGTACACCTGCGCAACACACACACACACACACACACACTCACACACACACACACCCCGTCATATATAGACAGCCCTGGCTGTTGTAGTCTATCGCCTGGATTCCTGGAATGGCTTCCAAACCGGCTCTCCTTCTCAAGGCCTTAACCATCGCCAACCTGTCTTCTAAACTGCCTTTCTGGAATGGGAATGATCATTCTTTTCTCCGTTTCAGGCCCTTTGGTACCTGGTTTCCCAGGAGCCACAGGATAAAGCAGGAGTGCCTCAACATGGTGCGCAAGGCCCTTGGTGCTCTGACACCCACCTTCCTCTCCACGCTCACCTTGGGTTCCCTCCTCATTCTCATCCCCCTGCCCATCCTGTGATGTGTGCTCCCACCACTCCAGATTTCTCCTTCCCTGCAAGTGCTATGGTGTCTCACAATGCCATCTTTACATATATTATTTTTCTAACTGGAAATTCCCCTTCTCTGCTTAGAGAACGATTTTTCCTAGTTCATACACCATATTCTCCTGATGTGGTGCCTAAGATCATGAATCACTATGGACTATTGCAGTGCTTCTATTGGGGTATTTTAAAAGGCCAGGCAAGAGGGAGGAGCAAGATGGCGGAGAAGTAGGAGACTGAGATATCATCAGATCCCAGAAATTCAGCTAGATAGTTATCAAACCATTCTGAACAGCTACAAACTCAACAGGAGATAGAAGAGAAGAAGAACTGCAATTTGAGGTACAGAAAATCGACCACTTCCTGAAAGGTAGGACATGTGGAGAACTGAATCCAAAGCGACAGGAAGATAGACCACGGTGGGGGCCGGCTCCTGGCAAGCCGCAGAGCAGCGGAGCACAAAATCGGAACTTTTAGAAGTCTGCTCCACTGAGGGACATCACTCGAGGCTAAGCAGGGAGGTGGAACCCTCTCTGGGACAGTGTGGTCTCAGGACCAGTGGGGAAACAAAAAGACCGGGGGTGTCTGAGGGTGGCAGAGCTCCCAGGTATCAGAGGGAGGATGCCAGCTGCAGAGACGGAGCCGAGAAGCAGGCTATCAGCTCAGGCTTACCTTACACCGTGATCTGAGGCACAGTCAGGCCACTGCTCTTCAAGCAGGGACCCCACAAGGGGCAGATCCAGAGAGACCCGTTCCTTCCTCCTTCGGGAGGAGCGGCGCGGGAGCGCACTGCAGAAATCTGCTGGGTTTGGAGACTCCAAACGGGGCCAATCACCAGAGATAGAAACGCTCGGTCACAGGCCAAGTGAGCTCGGAGTGCGGCCGGAGACCAGGGAGACGGGAGGGATTGACTGCTTTTCTCTGAGGGCACACTGAGGAGTCGGGCCCCGAGCTCTCGGCTCTCGGCTCCTCCCTGTCGGAGATTGGGAGGCGGCCATTTTCATTCCCCTCCTCCAAAGCTGTACGGAAAGCGATCAGGGAACAAAAGCTCCTGAGAGCAAATCCGACCAGATTACTTAGCCCGGCCCCTGGCAAGGACGGTGCAATTCCGCCTCGGGCAAAGACATTTGAGAATCACTGCAACAGGCCTCTCCCCAGAAGATCAACAAGAACATTCAGCCAAGACCAAGTTCACCGATCAATGAGAACTGTGGAACTCCAGAGTCAAGAAAAAGCAACACAAAGAATTCATGGCTTTTTTCTCATGCTCCTTTAGTCTTTCAAAGTTAAATTTTTTAAATTTTATTTTTTATTCTATTTTTTAATTTTTCCTCTTTCTTATTTTAACGTTTTTAACTAGTATCTTATCAATACCTTTTTAAAAATCTTTTCTAATTCTCACTGTTATATTCATATTTTATCCCCTCATTTATTTAAACTTATTTTTGTATACATATGTTTTTTTTCTTTAAAATTTTGGGATACAATTTCTTCTAATAGGTCAAAATATACCCTAAATCTAGCACACGGCTTTATTCTAGTCTCCAGCCTGATCACATTCTTTCCTTTTTTTTTTTTCTTTTTTCAACCAACTTCTTATCTTATCAATCCCTTTTTTAGAATCCTTTTTAATTTTCATCTTTACACTCATATTCCATCCCTTCATAGTGTTTACCCTTATTTTTGTATATTTATAAGTTTTTCTTCCTTTAAAATTTTG